>CM076586.1:6662500-7862500 GCA_038430175.1 Ficus hirta
AATCCTTTAACTCCGTTAGATTTATCACCTTTACCTGTTTCCGAGCATGTGAACTTAGACGGTAAAAAGAAGGCAGAATTTGTGAAGCAACTTCATGAGAGGGCACGGCTCAACATAGAGAGGAGAACCGAGCAATACATCAAGCAAGCTAACAAGGGACGTCAAAAGCTGGTGTTTGAACCCGGAGATTGGGTGTGGTTACACATGAGGAAAGAAAGATTTCCGGCGCAAAGACGTTCTAAGTTGCTGCCCCGAGGAGATGGTCCATTTCAAGTGCTAGAACGGATCAATGACAATGCCTACAAACTTGACTTACCTGGTGGGTACAATATTAGTGCTACTTTCAATGTAACTGACTTAAGTCCGTTTGATGTAGGTGATGATTTGAGGACAAATCCTTCTCAAGAGGGGGGGAATGATGAGGACATCAAGGCTCAATGGAATTCTCACGAACCGATTCAAGTTCCAGTTGGTCCGATGACTAGAGCTCGAACTAAAAGATTTAAACAAGAGTTGAATAACTTAGTCCAGAAAGTTCTACATCAAGAAGAGAGCATGTTCACTACTGATGGTGAACAAAGATTAATTTTACTCGTCAAATTTGACCCGGGAAAGACCCAAGACTGATGTGGACGTTTTATTTTCCGACGTTGAAGCGGACGATATTTTCCAACAAAGAATCAAGTCAAGATTACGTTTTCAAGAGTTCATAAAGTTTAAAATTCAAAACGAGATCTGATTAAGATTTGATTTCTTTGTAATCTGATTTTTAATTTTAAGTTTTAGTTTAAAATTTGAATTTAGGTTTATTTTTAATTCCGAATTTATTTAGATAAATTTGATCTTTTTATGTTTTTTATTCAAGTTTATCTTTAAGGGTAGATTAGGAATTTTACAAAATTGTAACTTTGCCTATTTAAGGCTGACTTCAGATGATGGAAAAAAGATTTTGATGTTAATTCATATTGTGAGTTTTTCTTCTTGAGTTCTTGAAGAAACTTATTCGAACTTATCAAGGATTCCTTGTGGCGTTCAAATCGACTTATCAAACGGACTTCCATAACCGTTTGTGGCGTCTTCATCATACCAAGGTTCTTGCTTCGCTAAGCAACGGGTCGCGGTTTCCATCAAACTTGAAAGATCTTGGGTTGTCGTTTCCAGATTTGGTATCGGGTTTCGTCACGTTGTTGGCGTGGTTCGTATCAGGTCCAGTCCAATGTCATACCTCAATACTAGTATACATTAAAGTTTCTACTCGGAACCTATCAGATGGTCAAGACAAACCATCCCTCCAAGGAAGTAGACAACCTTTACAATCTTATAATGAATAAGATCCCCAAATCTTATTCCATCAATTATGGACTATTTATTTAGACTGTTATCAAATTATCATGTCTTCTATGTATACCCCGTATACATATGGTAATCCGATATATTACCAACAGTGAAGGAGTATTTTATGTTTGCTCAAAATAATCATACAATCAACAAATGAAAGTAAATATGACACAACTTATTAAACATGAATAATCTTTTTTTATTAATATCAAAATGTCATATTTACAGAAAATCTCTAATATTGATTTTCTATCCTTAGGGCATATATAGATCCCAACAATTAAAGGTGCAACACGCAGCGATAATAAAGGGGTTGTAAAGAGTGCAATTGCATGGGTTCGAACTCAGGACCTTCTGCTATGATACCGTAATAAAAAGAGAGACAAATTTTGGGAAAGCTCTCTACTACTATTCGAGAGGCACGTTTGATGTCCTTTTTATATATAAAAGAAAGGTATACAAAAATGATTATACAGAGCAATAGCTATAAACATGGTAATACAGCTGGTTAATTGCAATTAAAAAAAAATAAAAAGAAAAACTATTAGCATATAATATGAACATTAATATGGCTAGAAGTCAAATCTTCTCAGCATATCAAATATTCTTAGCATATCCTAGGCGGTGATAACGTCATCAACGGTTTTCGTTATACTTATACATCAATATATTTATACATATATATATATACAAATATATATGCATGATCGTGACTGTAAAAGACAAATATATATGCATAAGCAAATTTTTAACCTGGGTGGCATTAAAAAGTGGCTGTAAATAAGTTGACCAAAACTTCCCTGCCCTTACAAAGTGCCAAAAGTAACGAAGGTAGAAAGAAATTTCGGTTGGCACAAAGAACAATGTTTTATCTGCATATATATTTTTGTATATTACATATATGTGTCGGGAGTGATTTGTAAGACCACAAATCCATACGCATTTCAATATGGTTCTTTGCTGTTGGCCTACAACTAGCTCTTTTTCTTGCGTCCCCGTTTGAAGTTCTTGTTGAAGTTGGTCTTCCACTTGTTTACGCCATATTGTTAGAAAGTATGGAAGTAAAACCATGCAACTGCATATCTCATGGTCGTAAGCATGTTTATTATATGGTACGAGCTGGGCCACTTCAGTTTTACAGCATCAAAATGTAAGCTTTTGAGTATGTATATAGATATATTACATAATATAGGTACGTATTATATATATATATATATATATATATATGTATCTTACAGCATAATTGGCTTTCCCAACATTCTTTTTTACTTTGCAAACTATTCTGCCGAACATCTAAGTTAGTTCCTTTTCCAGTGTCTCCAAATTAAACACACTTTAATATATAAATAGACAATAAATTATATAATGATACACACACACACACACACACACACACACACACGATATATGTAGGCTATAAATGCATGCAAGTGAAACTATATATCTGTACGATGACAAAAACACTTTGTTTATTCTCTTGGGTCTCTCTGTCAAATTACTCTTGCAATAAATATTTAAAAACCTATTCTACTTATAGAGATGTATAGAAATTATAATATTCAACTTAAATATGGTAACACATATTTTTGTTGCGATTTTTTTTTTCTTATCGGCTTATGCGGAACTAAATAATTATAATTACAATGTCTTAAATTTATTACCCATGCTTTCTGGCCCCTACCTCGGTAGAAAATCATGGAACAGATATATGGCCATCCCTCGTGGGTAAAATGTATGTACACGCTAATCTATATACATATATATATTTGCGGCGTTTTAACTTTAATTTCTTGCTGAAACTTTTTTTTTCTTTTTCTAAAATATTTGGCTGATTTTTACAGTGCCGCGTCAACTCATTTCCATTGTTATATAATGCATGTGGTTGGTGTTTCTGAGGCGGAAATTGGTTAATAGAAAAAGGGCTTTACAAAGGTACAAAGAGCTTGTATATAAATATATATATATATATCACATAAATACACACACGCATATATTATATGTACTGTATATATAAATGTATTCCTTTTCTTTGTTGTCAGTCGTTCTGATCATGAAAAATTTTATACTTTATATTATATTGCAAAATAAACATTTATACGTGGGGAAATTTGTTCACTTTTCTTTATATAACAGCTCCCACATATCACATTGTCATTGAAAGCACTTGTACTCCCAATTGGGTATAATATCCCTAAAATTTTTGAAACTAATTTTGTTCCTTTATATTATGTGGTTATGACTTTAGCATTTTACAAATATAGTTATATAAGATGCAAGTGCATGTTCTTGATTTTTGTGGGAGGACAAGAGAACATGTACTATTTCTCATATGATTCCTTTTGTGAAATCTATTAGGTTTTTCAATTGTTACCTTCACTAAATTTTAAGATTCTCATAATCAATTTTAAGATAAAAACCAAAACTGTTAAATAAAAAAAAAACTAAATTCATGAACTAATAAGTCAAATAATATTATAGTATAAGGACATCAAATAGTAATGGTCCTTGGTTTATAGATTTGAACATTAATTTTGAATGAGGAATTCAACTTTTTATAAGAGAAAATAATGTAAAATAAAAAGTTTGAATGATGAATTCAAATTCAAACGGGGTTCTTGATTTTTTTATTTTTATTTTTATTTTTTTTGTTTTTTTGTTTCGGAGCCTGGCATCTATATATGATGCACCTTCGTGGAAGCTTCATCTATCAATTTCGACTAATTTATTGAGTTACTTTAAAATATATATATAATATTTATTGAGTTAGTCGCACGTCTATATAGGACGTATAATTCCTCATCACGAGCATGCTGCATTATTGCATGGACCGGCATAAGGAGAAGATGATTGTCTCTGCATGAGTTTTTGTACATACGTGCAGACGTGGTACTTTTTTTTTTTTTTTTCCCCTGCTCTATAGACATTCGCAGTTGATATGTTACATGGGCCTCCACGTGCCTTCTGACAACAGTACCAGATACTTTCGATTATGTTTTCTGCTTTCATTGCTATAGTTCACCAGCTCCTCATGAGCCGTTCGATTTTTTTTTTTTTGAGCCTTTTAACTGTTATGAAAAGAAATGGGACCCGCCCATTGAATTTGTTTGTATCCCTCACATTGACTAAAATCTGTGTTAATTTACTGCAGACGTCTCTGTTTGATAAATTAATTAAAGATGAAATTTTTAAATTAAAATTAATTGATTTTTTAAAAGCTAGTTATAAATTTTATTGATTTTTTAGAACATAACAAAAATTGATATGAAAAAGTGTAGTTTAGTTGGAGTTAAACTTGAATACTAAATAAAGGCGTAGTCGATGTTGGGTGGAAAAGGAAGAGAAAAAAAAAGTTGGAAGGATTTTAGAGAGGAAAATGAAATCTTGATTATTTGGTAAAATTGGAAGAAAAATTTGTAAATTTATGAAACTCATCATAATTTTATCCTTCCAACTTAAAAAAAAAAATAGAATGGAAAAAGTTTGACAAAAATAGTGAGGTAAAATAACTACCCTGAATTTAATCATTTACAATCTTCTAATTTATAATTATATTTGACATTTTCTTTTCTCTTTTCTTTCACTTCTACCAAACAACATGAAAAGGAAAACCCTATTCTTTTATTTTTATTTCCCACACCTAAATAGTTTACTCTTCCTTCTTTTGTGTTTTCCATCCCTCCTATCAATAATAGTATTAAATATATTCTAAAAAAAAACATTTAGATAGTAATTTTTTCCCGTAAAGAGATAGTAATGTTTTGATACTACTGGATTTAAACTATATGTAGTTAAATAATAAGCAGGCTAGTTTTTTTTTTTAAATTAATGACAATAAGAATTAACGGATACATTAAAATATCGTGATTAAATCAGTGTTCTTTTAACATTCTTTTCATTTTCCATCGTATGTTAAAATTAGCTATTTTATTTGTTTGTTTTAGTCAGTTGTCTATCGCACAATAAAACATGTTATGTGAGAGTACTATATTGAATTTGCTGTAGCTATTCTATACTTTATACCAAGAAAAGCAATTCAAGCTATACTAATTTATTTTTGAAACTAATATATAAGCGAAATGTTCTAAAACTGTATTAATGGTTGTTTTTCTGTGGCTAAAATACTAGTATATATCGATCTGTTTGTTAAAATCAATTTTTATACATTAATATGCTAGATTTATTTATTTGTTTTGCTAGATTAATTTACAAATATAGCATAGCGGTCACCTGATTTTACCAATAGATGAAGCATTTAAATCCCCCTATTCCCAATTTCAGGGGGAAAAAAAAAACTATTGTTTCAAATATCTACATAATGTCAAATTAAACTCCATATATACTTCTATAAGCACTGTCAATGGCAAAAATAAGGTACCAAAACTCAAATAGTACTAAAAAAATAATAAAATAATACTCAGACACGCCAAGATATGATAAATTTATTTAATAGAAAAGACGTAACTTAAATCGTGATGTAACAGGATAAATGTAAAAGGAATTACGTCAAATATAATTGATTCACTTCCTTAATCTTTTGATCTCGCTTCGATTAGGCTAGGGAACGAGAGGGGAGGCAATTTTGATAGGATTTTTCAGATTCAAAACCTATAAATTCCATACCATTAAAAAAAAAAAAAAGATCATGTAGGTTGCGGGACAAAACTAACCGAACATTTGTTTTTGTTTTGTTTTTTTGTTTTCCTAAAGCTAATTAACAATGGTCATATCCGTTCAGTACTGAAAATCTGGATGATGGGCACTTTGCCTTGGCCGTTTATATATAAACAATTGACATTCATGTATTATGTTTATGAGAAGAATAAAAAGGACCCCGCCAATTTTTTGTGCAATTTCCAGGAAGTTTCCTCAAAGAAAGGACCAAACAAGGCCGACAAAAATGGTGACCCCGCATTGCTTTGGATGCATTCCAATAAAAGGTGCTATATTCTGAAGTGCTTCGAATCAATGGAAATACACACATATATTTAAGTTTTTGTCACGACATTGCATGTGCGTGATGATAATCGCATCGGTATATATAAATGTAGTACTAGCTAGTTATATGTCATAGTTTCATAATTGTTGTCCGTCATTTCCCTTTCCTTTTTTTGAATTTAGAGGTAAGGATTTGAATTCTATATTTTATTACGAAATTATTGGTCAGTTTGATTGGTTCATTTGAATTGAGTGTTGGAGATATTTTTATTAGAGTGGAGTTGAGTTTTGAATGTATATTTGGTTGAAAATGAATAGAGTTAAAAAATATAAAAACTTTAAATGTGTTCAGAAAAAAGAACAATTTAAATTTTTTTTTATTTTTTTCAAAATTTTAGATAATTTTTTAAAAAATTATCTTATTTTAACTTGACATAATAAAATAAAACATTTTTAAAATTTAAGTTTTATGAGAGACTTGAAATGTGAATAGTGAAGTTGTGTTTAATTTTATAAAAAGAATAAATAAAAATAATTGATGGAAGTGATTCAACCAAACGTCCTTTTAAATGTAAAATTATCACTAGACAGCCTGCAATTAATGTGTGTGTTGTAAAACTTATTTCTCAACTGCGGCTGGTGCCCCATCAGATTAAAATGTCTATAAATATTCGTGTATATATATATATATACACACATAAATTACATATATACAGATATGTATATTGTTTTTTTTCCCCCCTTATTTCTTCTTAGTTAAGAAAATCATAGAGAAACGTAACTTTTACCTTAATAATCCACTTCGAGATTGTCGCTTCCATCACATGATAGATATTGCTGTAAAAAATGAGTTGTTATTAAAGAGTACCAAAAATATAAGACTTTTCCTAAAAAAAAAATTGACCAAAAAAAAATTACAAATTGTCATATCATGTAGTTGGAAAAAGTAATCAAGTTGCATGCACATAAACTGGCATATACAGGAGTTCATCTTCAAAATTAACACCAACGCTTTTTGGAATTTGGTGCCCGCCTGTTGGCAAGGGATATGCCGATATGTAGCTAGCTATACGGACTTTGTAATTACGTTTTGCAGATGGTTGATGTACTACTTTTCTACTTTCACAAAGACTGCGTTATTCGTGCATTTTTTTCCCCATCTTTTAGATCTTGAAATATTATCAATGTTTGTCTTTACACGCGTTTTTTTTTTAGGGCCTGCATCCGGTATGTGGCATAGGGATTACATCTTGTATGAAACTTAATGGTATTTCACTTTTACGAATAACGCTTAATGTCACATCTCTTCTTTTTATATTAATGTAATTATTAGGTGATTTACTTATAAAGTTATATATAACATGTTATTTTAGAACTTTTATTATAATTTGACATGAATCAAATTATCAATAAAAAAATGTTACACACTAGTAAGTTGGTGTTGCACGCTATTAATCCTAATGTTATATATGTTGTATGGTAAAGCCGCCGGACTTAAGATCTTACTTATTTATATATAGACAAGCTATACGGTCCCGCACATGTAACATTAATAATATATTATGTCTTGTAACACTAACTCATAATTATATATAATATTTGATGTTAATATTTGTCATTTGTAATAAAAGTTTTAAAATGTAATATTTACACATAATAAAATAGTATGTATAGATCAACAAATAATTATATATAATCTAAAAAAAAAAGTTACATTTTTCGAATCTAATACGTCTGTTGGATACGAGACTCATCCTATATGTATATGTACTTTATTATTACTACTATTATTATTATAATTATTGCTAATTTTTTTTTAACACCGACAAAAAAAGACGGGCACGTATAATTAGGCCTTTCAATTTCGGATTAGCAATCACATAGCTGGATTTGTTGCTCTCTAGCATATATGGCTGAATGTTATCCCCATATATATTGCTTCATGTGTTGTCTGAAAATTCTATCACCTTGCTCTCACATCATGAAGAAGGTATAGTTTTCAGACTCATACAGGGCTTTACTGTAGTTATTCTTTAAGAGAACTCACCAACAATGTAAGAGTGTTGAAACGCCATAAGATATTTTGCATCAAAAAGGGGGGAAAAATTGAAGGCCATTAACATGTGTGTTTTAGCTTGAATAATTAGTTTTCTTTTACAAGCTACTTTTCTTCTTTTTTGTTCTTTTTCTTTAGGGTAATTTATTCTGGTGCACCTTGAATTTTCTATATACACTAGTAAAAATTATTGATTTGACGACGGTTATTAACTGTCGACTAAAGTTAACACGACAGTTAGATAACCGTTGTGTAATCCTCCATCCTGGAAAGTTTTAAGATACCACGATGGTTATAAACCGTCATGGTTAGGCGATATTGCACGACAGTTAACACCGTCATCGAATAGAGAAATAAGGTGATAAAACTTGCTAATGTGAAGACTTTACACAACGGTTTTGGTTTTGTCGTGTAAATCCAACCTTACACGACGATTTATTTAGCACACCATCGTGTAAAGTTCAACATTAATAAATTTTTTTTTTTTTTTTTTTTTACATTTTTTGGTGATTTCTCATGGGCGGCCTAACCCGTGTGTTATCCAATACATGGCCCATAATAGGGTTGACAAAATAATAGCTATATTGTATAAATAAAAATACCATCCACTATATTATAAGTTAACATATTGTAATGACCTGACTATGTAGGCCATTACCATGCTTACTTAAATTAAATCTTGGTTTTAAAGACTTAAACTTACTAAAAATTTTAGAATAATTTTTTTTAAGCACAATATAAATAGACTAATTCATATAGGTAAACTTTACTGTGCATACACATTATTTGTTTAACAAATTATAAAGTCAGACGTAACCCTTACATGTAACCGAAGTCTTCAAACATCACATACATAGCATAATACAATTTATTTAAATGTGTATATATATATATATATATTTATAGTTCAAAAGAGTTTGCGAAAAGTCTGCGTAGTGGTATCCCACACCGCCTTTCACTTGCCACATCGTCCCTATGGCCCATCAAATTAAGCTACAGGCTTCTTACCTACAGTATGAAATATACTAATGAGCTTACGTTCAGCAAGTACAAACTTAATCTCACAAAAACATAACAAGCATTGTATAACTTATGCATGAACCATTTATTATTGATTATGGATCTCTTATCTTCAATTATGGAGTTATTATCTTGCCTAACATGTGGGCACTTTGTGTACGTACCGGATGCGCACAATCCACAGAAAGTTAGGGTTTGCAAGGTCCCTAACAATTCTGGAAATCTTGAAACATACATCATCCTTCACGATCTACAAAAGGTTGGTATGACACTCTACTTGTCTTGGTTTAGTCTTAGTCTTGTTACTTAATTCTTAATGAGTACGCTTAAAATCATACTTCTACATGAAGTCTTTAACAAAGACTAGTTCCAAGACTAAGATTCTTAACTTGTGATTTTATTAGTCATGATGCATATGATACATGGCATATTGGTAAAAATATGACATATACATAAACATGGCATATCATGTAAATCATGACATACATATAAACATATCATACTTAGAAATAATATTTACTATTTTTCATACTGTAAGCGAAGTTTGTACTTACAAGCTATCCTACGCACTTGTCCTAGCGTACCAAAAGGCAAAGTAATCGGTTATATTCATGTTTCCAATCAGAGAATAAGAATTACTCAGCATTACTAATTAATAAACCATAAATTAAAATATATATTATAACATATAAGTTAAATAATTAATCAGTCTCCCAACCAATTAATTACCTTCTTGGTCACTATTAACTTAAGTTATGAAAATGTTACTATGCTCTTAAGTAACTTTGGTATAAGAAGAGTGTCGAATAAGTTGCCCTCTATTTTAAAACTTAACTTGATTTTTAGTAATTTCGGCCTATTTTTGCTTTAGTTCAATATCCACCAGCTTGATTAATTTTCATAAGAGTTCTTCACATTGTATTTCCTTTGCTTAAAAAAAATGCTTTATTTACTTGGAAAATATCTTAACTTCTTAAATTAAGCATTTCTTGATACAATACTTAAAATTGTATGTTGTAATACATAGTTTGCATTGCATTTAAGGTTTAAAAATCACTTGTGAAATCCAAATGAATTTAAACCACCTTGAAAATATTTTTGTAAAGCCATAGTTCCTTTTTAGAGAGGTCACAAAACCTTAAAAACTGATTTCAAAACATCCTTTTAATTTGGTTGAATGCATGTGTGCAGCAATTTACTCTTTCATGCACAGTTTTGGAAAATTTAGTTCTATCTTAAAATCGGTTTAGAATTTGGAAAATTTTCCTTCAGAAGTTATAGATCTTGTCGAAACCTACAAATTTCATGTTTTCTTGAAGCTTAAATCTGTTTCTAGCTTACCCGTTTTTCCCCTTTAAAGTTTGTGGCCGTGTACAATTTCCTGGACCGACCAGTTTTTGAAACTGATAAAAATGGAGGCCATTGGAGCCGTTCTTTTTTTTTTTTTTTCAAAAACTGTACATGTTGTCCCCTAAAATTTTCTGTGTTCTACAACTTTGCAGCTATATCTTTGTTCAAATTTGGCCTCTAAGAGACTCAAAATTGAGTTATTAGAAAACTATCCAAATTATTCTGAAAACTGGCAGCTTTTTGGTTTTATTTTAAAAGCCCGCACACACCACCTCAAGCAGTCTAAGCCATGAGCCTAAATCATCATGCGGCATGTTTGTATCATACTTCATTTATAACTGAATTAACCATACTTTCATTCTTAAAATTTAACCTTTAACCTATCTTCTTTCTCTAAGAACACAATATTGATAGCACAATAATTTATCAAGTTGTGTTTTCATGTTGATCTCTTAGCCAACTTGCATAGTCCCCAAGCTTGAGCATATAAGAGCATCATCACATGCACATAATCATCAAAACTAATCTTAAAGCATAAAATTGAACCTAAGCTTATAACTAGCAACTCAAGCTAAGCAAAGTATAAATCAAGCATTAGAGACTTTAAAACAGAAAATAATTGAATATGAGCTTATGCTCTTACATCCAATAGCATAAAATACACTTAAATTCTACAAAACCAAAACTAATTAAATCTTTAGTTAAGGGATCAAGAAATATACCTCTTAAGCTTGAAGAAAGTGGGTTCTAGGTTTAGGATGTGAGAAAAAATCCTTATCCTACTTCTCTATAAAATCCGGCCACCAAGGAGGCTTTGTGTTCTTCTATCTCTCTTTTCCCCCCCCCCCCCCCCCCCCCCCCCTCCCTCTCTCTTTTGAGTCTAAGAACTAGAGAGAAAGGAGAGAAGAGAGCAAATGGCCAAATTTCCCCCACTTACACCTATTTATAGGTGGAATTTTTTGAATTTTCCTATAATTAAATTTATATCTTCTAATTTCCTTGATTTACATAATTGGCCTTAAAACACAATTTTTTGACTTCCTTGTCCCTAAATAAATGGGCCATGTGGAGGTTTTGAGCCAAAAAATCCTCTCATGCTTATCTCTTGGATTTCTTTCCATAATTATCATAAAATCAAATAATCGTGTAATTATCTTCAATTACTTGACCTCTAAGTAATGCCATGCTTGGCCTTGCTTTCTAATAAGTAATCCATTTTCTTAATGATCCTGATAATACAATACTGTTCTAGCTACCAATAGTCTGATGATGCTAAATTGCAATCCAGAATTTATTTGTACATAACTGGACCACGTTTATTTTTCTAAGGACTTGTTTGCCACTTAATTTTTACTGCCCCAAATTTTATTCCAGACTATTCTAGAATGTTCCTAATCCTTATTCTTAATTATGTATCTATAATGACAGTTAGTCACAGAATAATTTCAATACTGCTTAAAAATTACAGTACTACCTTAATCATGTTATAAGCTATCCTGGTCATTTATTAACCAGAACAACATCGTAAGTCGTCATTTTACCTTTTGCGCCATAAGGCCTCTTACTTGATTTGATGAATTTTCATCGAGTCTTATTGCACTATAAGTGCTTAAACATATTGTGATAATAAAATTATGAATTTCACATTAATATCCATAATTTTCATGAAACATCACATAAACACATAGTACGGACTTAAATTTCTTTATATATAAGGAAATCACAAGTTCGTAAAAAAATCGAATCCATTACAAATTTAGACCATTCTCCCCTAATCAAATCCGTATAATCACCCGTATAAAATGCTTTGCTTTGAAGTAAGTCTAATCCATTAGCATTGGAGACTATGACCCTTATAAAACCTAAACGAAAAAACCACATTCAACACTACCCTCTTAGCGAGGACAAGGACGATCCGAGATTTTTGTTTTATAGTCTCGTCTCTTTTTAATCCCTTCTCGGACTTTAAGATTCCAATCTATTAGGGCCTTAGCAAGTTTTCCAAATTCAAAATAATTAAGTTGAATACCATTAAGATGAAGTCACAATTTAGCATATGAAAATTTACTTACATTTTCATTAGACCAGTAAAATTGTCCTATTCCTTCACCTGAAGAGGATCAAAATAAAGGACTAGGTCCTCCCATGGGTCAATAACTCCCAAAACCTAATGTCTCTCTCTATTTTATGGCACGAGATAAAGTCACCCTTTTGGTGCGTTATGCAAAAAGGCGACAAGAACATTGGCTCACACTCTAAGGTCGACATCTGGAGTATCTTTTTTAACCGGTGAGATCAAGGTTGGAGGCACAAACACAAACTTTTCAGCTCGCCCGTTAGCGACACATAGTTCCACCAAATATCTGCATAAGAATATCAAAATTGTTACATTTGACGACATATATAAGATTTTCTAGATAAAATAAATAAAGTTTAGAGATAGAATAAAATACCTGAGGTATGCTAATATACAAATTGTATTGATATCTTGAAAAGTAATGCACTCATGAATATCATCAAAGTTAAAAAATACAGGCATGTCAACACCACTGATTGTGTTTGGTATCGGGACCTGTATATGCCTACAATCACGCATAGAACTAAGTGCATAATAAGCCAAAGGCCTCAACTCCATGTTCATTTTATTAAAGTCAAATGAAAGTATTTGTTGTTCCTCATCTTGTTGTACCTCAGTTTGAGAGTTGATTGGTTTTTTTCCTCTCTTTTTTGGACGTTTGTTTCCCTCAGCTACTTAGTCAGGAACGTGGCTAGGCTCTCGACTCGCTTTGTTCATACTCGTGTCGAGCTTAATTAATATTTTTGGTCAAGTGACAAACTCATTTACAGCCTCCTCCACAGTTATTGCCTCATCCGTTAGAATATGTAGTGCCGCTATTTTTAATTTTGGCACAATGATTGACACTTGCTCGTTCCCTTCACCTAGTGGTATCCCATGGATTGGATAGGTAGGAAGGCTCTCCATCCATGCCCTTCCAATCACAACAAGCAACTGTCCACAGCGAAGTTTATCCTTAATAAAGAGCTTACACTCTTGACTATCGACCAGCATGTTTGGTGGATTAGACACTCCAGGTTGTTTATCATGGAGAGTGCAACTAGCTTTAAAACTATTGTGTTGGTCAACGGTTGCCATATTATCTCAATCAATCAAGGGCTCCACAACTTTCTTTGCACATAGACCACACACTATCTCCTTTAATTCTTCAGTTTCGCGTCTCATTGACAATACAACAGTATCGTCCTGGGTGTTCGGGCTTCAATAATGCTTGCCAATACATCATTAGTGCCAATAGATTCGAACTTGCCTTGGGTCTCTTATGTGTTGTACTCCACCTACGGAAGAATTAAAAACAATGTCACAAATAAATTGAAGAGTTATAAGTGCATCTAGTAATGAAGAATTTATTATTAATTCGTAAACTTACTATCAACTCGTCAACTTGTCGATATGATGGATCCTTGAACTCTCCATCTTTTTTTATCCATGATTCTAGCCACAACGCATCTCTTTTTAACCATTTCCCATTCTCCTTAAATTGTAATTTATTATCGTTAGTATACACGAATAATAATAATTAAAAATTTACAACAATTTATGAAGTGTGAATGTCTCTTGACGGTAAGAATCTCTAACTTCGATCCCCTTGTGCCATAAGCTATTTAGATCATCGATTAGCGGTGCTAAGTACACATCAATGTCATTCCCTGGTTGTTGAGGATCGGATATCAATAAAGTCAACATCAAGAACTTCCACTTCTTGCTCAAATTTGGAGGGAGATTGTAGTTGGCAAGTATGATGGGCCAAGTAATATGCCTACTATTCATATTACCATATGGGTTCATTCTGTCCGCTGATAAACCTAGACGTAGATTCCGTGGTTCCGCACTAAATTCAGGATGATCCTCATCAAAGGTCTTCCATTGTGGTGTATCAGCTAGATGTCTAAGCATGCCATCTTCAACACGTTTATCATGGTGCCAAGTCAAATTCTTGACGTGATTGGCATTTCGGAATAAACACTGCAAACATGGCGTCGGAGGAATGTACCATAACACCTTTGCCGGCATTCCTTTGCTATCATTCGTTGGCTTCTTAACCTTCTTCCATCTTAACTCTTTACAAACCGGGCATTCATTCAAATCCTCATATCCATTTCGGTAAAGGACACAATCATTAGGACATGCATGTATTTTTTCATATTCCATTCCCAAAGTGCTTAACATCTTCTTAGTTTCGTACATACTAGGCGGTATTTTATTATCAACCGGTAGAACCTCTCTTAAAAATTCTAAAAGATTCATGAAACTAGAATTTGTCTACCTTCCCGATGCCTGCATGTTCCATAATTTGACCAATGCGGACAATTTCGCATAATTAGTGCATCCGTCATACAAGGGCATCTCAACATCATTCATCATTGCTTCAAATAACTTCGGACGGTACACAAAGTGTTCTTCCAAATCATTAACCATATCAAACAAATTATCTTCTACATCTTCCTCAACAATAGGTTCTTTTCCTTTATTCTTCGATGTTTGATTCAAACAAATTTCACCATGTAAATATCATGTTTGGTACGAACAAATAATCTTACGTGCATTCAAATGTCTTCTAACATCATCAACTGAATAAGACCAATGATTTCCATAATCCACACAAGGACACCGAATCTTATCATTTTTCATGTGAGTTTTGGCAAATGACAAAAATTCTTCAACACCATCTTGATATTTTCTAGACAATCTATTAGCCCACATCCATTTTCTATCCATTTGCAAGAACCCCTAAATCCAAATTAAAGATCATAAAATAATTCAATAATCAAGTTTTTGCAATTAAAATAATCCATATCAAGATTTTGGCATAATTTAACTAATCAAGCTTTCAAAAAATAAAAATAAAAATGAAAATCTAAAGTTATATATATCTAAAATATTTACAATGAATACAAAATAAATCAAAAGTGTAAGTAATCACTTACAAATAGTGACTATAATAGAGTGTTGGTATGGTGGATGGTGGTAATGATGTTGAACAGCAGCGGATGATCTGTTTTCGCATGTCTCTGTATTGTTTTTTGCGGCTGTAGAACTGTTCTGAAAAATGAAATTAGGTCTGATAGTGTGTTTTAATTGGAGATTACTCGATGGTTTATGAAACCTGTCATTGAAAGTGAAGATTCGATGACGGTTTATTAAAACCATCGTGTAATCTCAAATTTAAATGACGGTTTTTTTAAACAGCCATGTAATCTTTACTTTCAACAACGGTTTTCTTAAACTGTCGTGTAATCAAAGACTTACGCAACGGTGTTTTAAACTGTCATCGTATTTGAATATTTTACGACGGTTTTCAGATAACTTGCTCCCTTCCGTGTTTTAGACCCATTTTAGACGATGGTTTTTGCAAAACCATTGTATAATCACCGTCGTCTATTCCAACTTTTGTAGTAGTAATATGCATTTTGGACGTAAACTTTTAATTTTGACAGAACTCTAAATTTGAAAATTCTTAAGATCCGTTTGGAATAATAATTGAAGTTGAAGTTTTGTATGTTGGGAATTTACGATGATACAGAAAATAGTGTAAAAGTTTAAAATATGTTCAGTAAATTTACAATATTATTTCATTACTCTCATTATGTGGTTAAAAAAAATCATCAGTTTTTTTTTTTTTTAATGCAATGAAAGAGAGAGAAAGTGAGATGCAAATTAGATGAGTGAGTTGCAGGCCACTAAATGAACAATAATCAATGACGGACATCTAGTGACGAAGCCATAGTTGTTGTGAGTGGGCTAATAACTATATAATGGAAAATTAGGGGCTATTATGATCAAATTTTCATTTTTACCAGACTATTATGAGATTTTTATTCACATTTATAAGTTACTTTAAAATAAATAAATAAAACAATTGAAGCCCCCTAATCCTTCATTAGCTCTATGCATGCGGACGTCAATTGATAAACATAAAATAAAATTCCAAATAAATATCAAAAAGTTCAGGGTCAATCTTATCAACAATAAAAAGTCTAGCTAGGTGCATGTTGTTCAAAATTTTGGGGGCATTCTTTTCATTAACTCATACCAGTTTGCTTTTCAACCAAGGGGTTTCTAAATTTAGGATCTCATTTGTAAAAGTTGAAAGTTCGATATCACCAACGGAAAAGAAAAACGCATTGAGTCCATCTTCTTAGTAGTTTTGTTAGTCAATTAGCACACAATTTTGGAGCTTAGAAACAAAAATTATCAAAATTTTATCATAATCAATGTGCCAGTTGAAGTTGATAACGATTAAGAAACATTAATTACTAGAGTGCATTTTTGTGCACCCAATTCCAAAACTATCAAATGAAAATGTTCTCACTAAATTTTTAAGGAATAACGGGAGAAAAACCTAGTCAATGGAAAAAAAAAAAAAAAAAAGAAGGATGACTTGAGCTTTCCGATTAGAAATGTACACAATTTAGATTTTTTGGGTCGCCCGTAGTGATGCATGATCCAATAGTCAATATTTGGATTTTATTTGAAATACAGATTGCGTTTGGTAGTGCTTCTTCAGAAGCCAAAAGAACTTATTCATCAAGTTTGAGGCAAAATTGTGTTTGGTAAAATGATCCAAAAAGCAATTATCCAAGAATTTTTATTCACCAAAAAATTATCCAAAGAATTTTTGGGATTCCCACAGGAGAAAGTTAAAAGTTGGTGATGAGCTACTTCACCTCATAGCTTATGCGGGTAGTTTTTCAGCCCTTTTAATTAAAAATTTTTTTAAGAACCAATTTTATCTTTATTTAAATCTTACAATTCCAAAAATGTCCCCAGTCAACAAAAGAACAATACCCTCCGCCCCTTCTTCTTCATGTTGCCACCGTCTTCTCCACCCGCGGCCTCCTCGTCGCCGATGCCAAATCCACGAAAACAGCACAGCCTCCTGCTCCGATGATACCCTCTCTCCCTACACCCGTACGACAGTCTCCCCAGCCAAACGACACCACTTCCCCACGACCAAAAGCTTCCCAACAATCTCTCGACGGCAAGCGCCGACGGTCCTTGATCTCGCGACGGCGAGCAGCCCCAGCCCCATATCGGATGTCGCATTGGCGTGCGGCACTTCTTGGATCTCGACGGCAAGCGCTTCTCTTTCGCTCCCGACAGCGAGCACCCCCTCCACTCCCGGTGACTGCATCTATGCTCTGCTCCTGGCGATGGCACCTCCATTCATGGTGACACCCTTCCCCTCCCACGAATCCTCTGTTACAAATAACAGACTCTCTTTAATAATTTTTTTTTTTCTATTTTTAATGTTTTAGTCTCTACTATTTTCAAAATGTCTATTACTATTGTATTATTTTCCCTTAAAAAATATTAATTTCAGAATTTAATTTTTTCCTGAATGCATAAAATCCATTTATTTTTTTTTACTTTCAAATTTTAATTTGCTACTAAACTTTATTGTTGTAATAAGTTCGTCAATAAATATCATTTTGTTTAAATACAAAATTTTATATGAGATTGTTATATGTACTTTGAGCAAAATATATATATATATACATACCTATATACATATATATATATATACATACATATATACATATATATATATATATATATATACACACACACCATCTCAACATTAGATATAATATTATTGGTTTTAGTGTTAAAAAAAAAAAAAAAATACCAGTAACCAAGAAAGAGATAAAGCTCTTATATATAATATCTCTATTGTTTAATTTAGATTCATACAATAGTTTAATCTTATAGTTTACCAAAACATTATTACACAACTTTTGGAATAGTGCTATTAATTTTTTTTTTTTTTTTTTTTTTTTTTTGGGGATGAACCAAATATTATTACACAACTTTCAAATAGCACATTTAAAATTACAGTTTACCAAACACTAAGATTAACTTTTTGCCACAGCTACTTTTCCTTCAGCACAGTTAACAACAACTTTTTTAAAAGTTATAGCATTATCAAACAGACACAAAATCAAATAAGAAAAATATCAACTTGAAATATTATGGCTGTAAAGTAAATCATAGTATTTACTCGGCCAACTAATGAGGATGATACTTTTTATATGTTGCACTTGTATAAATATGTCCCTCCTTTTCATAGAAATGACTATATATATATATATATATATTTATCTTGATAGGCAAGACAAATTGCAATTGATGTTATATAACGTGAAAATCAGAAAGACTCTCTCCTCTCTCTCTCTATCTCTCTCTTTCCCTCTTAGTCTTCCATAAAGTTCTTGAGTCATAGATCTTAATAATTGTTCCGGTTTATGGTTTTATAATAACCATACACCGTGAGTGATCAAGAACGAAGTTATGGTTATGTTGATAATGAATCATGCTTTAGAGGAAGAAAATCATGTTTGTGACTATGAAGTATCGTGAGTTTATCTTTGATAAATCCACAAAATCGTATAAATCGTGTATCGGATATAGAATCTATTGGGTGATATTTTCGTTGAACCCAAACCCAAACATAGGTAGAAGTCCACTTATACAAGAGCTTAAATAGAAATCTATTTAAGTCTGTGCTTATGTAGAAGTCTACCTAATTATATGGTAGAAGCCTACCTAGTTAAAAGGTAAGAGCCTACCTAGCTATAAGGTAGGAGTCTACCTAGCTATGAGGTAGGAGTCTACCAAGTTATAAGGTAGGAGCCTATCTAGCTACAAGGTAGGAGCCTACCTATTATAAGGTAGCAATCTACCTAGCAACAAGGTAGTAGTCTACTTAAATAGGCGTCTACCTAACTATAGGTAGAAGTCTACATGAGACCATGCCTAAGGTCAGAGGAGGAAATTCAAGCATCAACAAGGGAGTAACATTCGACAATTAATAAGAGTTTACAAATGGAGCTCAATCGTACACATTTAATATTAAAAACATTAAATGTTCAAAATTATTATATATTAAATCACCGGAAGGTGAAGGATTTCATTGTAATTAAAGAGAAAATAAACTCTCAAATTAATGGAAGACTTAAACTCATTCATTCCCAATGTACTATAAATTCTCTCGAATTGAGAGGAAAAAAACAAGATTCAATTTTTAATACAAAACCTTGGGAAATTATACCAAACTTCAGTTTTATCTATATTGTTCTTGACGTTCTTTTGTGTTCTCTTGTGTTTTCTTGTGTTGTTGCTTAACGTTCTTGATTATTTTATTCGTTTTGATCTTATTTTCTAGTTTAAGAACATTCATTTGGTGTTGGACGAAATTTTGCTCCAACAAAATTGATAAAAAATACTTCTGCATGCGTATCAGATAATTGTGAACATTCTGCACAAAGTAAAATACATGATGATGTATAGAGGAAGCCCATTTGGAGGAAAAATATGAATCCGCGTCACTTTTCTGAGTTTTCCAGAATGCAAGAAACTTGTGTAAAATATGATGGTGGATGACATCTTCAGTTTGGATCTTTGTGAAGTTTGTTAACTAATTCAGCCTTTTCTAAATCCACACGTCATCTTTTTTGTCATTCTGTGATATATTTTTCATGTCAATAATATATTTAGTAGTCTTTCCGAATGCGAATAGGACTAGTTCAATGGGAGGAAGAGAAGAGAATTGAGTACTAAATTGTGAAATTTAAAATATGAGAACGTTTGAATTTATACTTAATAAATGGAAGTGTAGAGAGAGAGAGAGAGAGAGAGAGAGAGAGAGCGTGTTAATTTGCATGTCAATTATGTAATTGCTCTGTAGTTCCTCAATTTATGTCGTTGTATTTCATCACCCAAAAAAAAAAAAAAAAAGAAAAACCCAACAACAGCAACAACGTAGAGAGAGATCGAAAACAATAGGGGAACTTTTGAAAAGCAATCTGTTTCAATTTGGGAACTTTTTCAAATGGAGAAATGCATTAAGTGTAGATACGGTACAAACAACAATACCAAACAAATAACCCCACAGTACAAAAGACATAACTCTCAAATAAGATTAGTTTTATCAGTAAAATCTGATGAAGCTAAGTGAGGGGGACATACGTCAAGACCCAGTAATGAGAAAATTCCTTGAATTGCTTGACAATTCCATGATTGAGCATGTACAAAGCTCGTTTCTACAAAACCTCTACAATCGATGAAATCATTCAATCAATTGAGATCCAGTCACCCATAGCATAGAGGCCACTGTAAACTCCGCAAAGACATATGTTTAGTGGAACTAAAACTCTGATCACACCGGGAGAAACCACAAGTGGTTCAACAACACAGACACAAGACAAAATTGGAAGAACCATCCCTTTTATTCAAAAACACGCTAACAATAAATAAAAACATAAATACAACGTCATAAAACAATCATCTCACACTTTACTGCTCCGCCACCATGTGCCACTTCACCGGAGAAAAAGGTGACAATCAAGTCTTCAGATCCGGAACTTACGGATTGGGTTTTCCGAATATCCATCGCCGCCACCACCGTCTGCCTCTCACCCAGAGGTTCACGGTTCCCCACAAAAGTCCCAACTGGCACTGTAGCCAAACGCTGATCTCATCTGAAATCCCAGAGGCTCGCTGTCGGCATGATCTATGTTGCCATCCGCAGGGCCATCTGCCGCCCACGATCTTGCCGGAAACCAGCAAGCTAGCAATAGATCTGACCAGATCATGTTCACTCCACCTCACGTAAGCCCCCATGCGACCAGATCTGGCCAAACACCACGAGTTCCTCACCTCCCGTTCCCCTTCATCCAAAGAACCCTCAGAGAAAAACCGATGAGCGCATCCCCCCCTTCAGTCAACTCATGGTGTCATTGGACTAGGATGTCGGCAAAGACGTATAGTCGTGCGCCCGCTGTATCCCGGTCCACTGCTGAGAGAAGTGCTCTAGGGGAATCCCTAGTCTCAAAAAGCTTTTCCTCTCCTTCTCACACTAACTTCTCACTCTCTCGGATCCGCACAATACTTTTTTTCTTTTGAAATTTAAATTGTGAATCCTTTCAATTAGGGAACTTGTAAACAGCAATTGAGTACTTTTTAATTAGAATTAAAAAAAAAAAAATTGGATATTAACTAGCTAGTTATAGTTATAAAGACCCTCTTCTATTATCTACTAGTTGTTAGCCACTTGTCACTACTACAAAAGTTGAAATAGATGATGGATATTACACGACGGTTTTATAAAATCCGTCATCTAAAAGGGATCACCCCCATAACCACCATCGTGTAATCTCAGAAATTACACGACGGTTTACTGAAACCATCGTGAAACCGTGAGATTACACAACGGTTTTTTTTTTTTTTTTTTTGTTTTTTCAACTTTCTCATTTGTTTTCTTTTCTTTAAAATTACACTTTGATAGTCAAAATTTGACACGGCTTAGGCCTAACCCACATCTTGCAATGTGCGCCAAAAGCTGCACGGAGCCCCAAGCTATGCTTCAGGGATCTTTGAATAGGCCACGGTTTGGAAGGGCAAATAAAAATGAATGGGCCAATTTATTCGTTCCAATTAGACTCTTGGCCGACTTGGAAGGCTTTGAGTTTATGAGGAATTATAATAATATGGGTTGTGGAGAAACTTAAAACTACCTCTAAAGGCTTTGTTTAATTTCATTAGTCTAAACAAAGCTTAAATAAGCTTATTAAACCCAATAGAAGCCAAAAGAATATTCCTATGATATTCTCTTTCTCCCTCTAGATGAGAATTTCTAGATTTTTGGCTCTCGGAATTAACTGGAAATTATTCCCCAGCTGAAAACGTTTTTCACCTCCAAAACACCTTAAAACGTCCACACGAGGTAGCAGAACAGCCATTCAACTACCTCCCTAAGTGTATGTTACCTAGAGATCCCACTTTGACTGGATTTAAATCCCATAGGAGGGAATTTCTCCCGCTTTTGGAGCTTCCTATATCTGGAACACTAAGCAACTATAAGACTCCCCAACTATGAAATTCAAAGGGAAACTCTTCCAACTAAACTAGAAGCTCTTAATTGTAGTCAAACTCATCACTAGCCTATAAAAACCACACTATTTGCACTCCAAAACGGGCCATCAGAAGCCATGAAAGGCCATCAAGACAATCAAAGCCATCCTCGTCACCTTTATTCACCATTCCCGATCAAGAGAGGATACCCTATCTACCTCAAGTGACTCCATTGATAGAGGCACACCTGAAACACAAAACCATCACAACCACCATCATAAGAGTAACATTTCTCTTACCAATCCCTCACTCAAAACAAATGGCTAGCAAAGGATATCCTCTCCAACACACCATAACTTCTAGCTACAACTCTGACAGTGGAGAACCTTCGGAATAGGCGTTTCAAGTATGCAATCATTTCATTATCTGTCATCTTTACTCTAAAACATGCAATCATCAACCCCTTAAACACTATTAGAAGCCATATGCCTCACATTTTATTTACTATTCACATTCAAGAAGGAAGACCTCTCTAACTCAAATTATCCCATCAATAAACGAACACCTGAAGTATAGAGTCACCCTTGGGCACTCTACATTTCAAACCTAACACACAAATCATAACAAGACCACAGATATGAACCCTCGCACTAAGCGTGAAACAAACCTTCCATTCACCAAAAACATCTTTCCACAATCCAGTCATGTTCTTCTCCCACACTATGTGCTCATCTCAAGATCCCCTTTATTGAGAAGTCTTCATCCACACGGGGTCGAAATCGCAATGGGTGCCGTCCTCGGAACCGTCTTCCTTGGGGTCATCCGGGTTTAGCTCGTCCCAGCCAGGGCCAACATTGTGGCTTGCAAGACAAGAGCACCATAGAAACACCTACAAATTGTTCGGGTGTTCGACCACCCGAGGTAGCTCGCAGTACCTCTGGTAGCACATTCCCTCGATGCCAACTAGAGTCTAGCTGGACCAACCGAAGGAGGCCATAGACACCTTGTAATAACCCGAATTTTGATGACTCTAGATTTCCTTTGAATGAGGAAAACTTAAGTCTAGATCATGTTTGGAATAGAATATCGGTATAAGTTTGAGTTCTCGATTAATTAGCTACGAGACTCAACGATGGATTACTGAGCCTAGTATAAGGCATTTTAAGGAAAATGGCGTGATGAAATTTCATGATTCCATGTTGGTCAAAGTTTGACCAAGAAAGTCAAAGTTGACCAAAAAGTCAAAGGGTTGACCAAGAACAGTCAAAGGTATGACTGTACAGTAATAGGATAAGCAGTATGGGAAATATACTGCTAAAATTGTCTTTTTGGACAAAATAACAAGAATAAGCTATGAGACCACCCTAGAAAAATCAAGCACACTAAGTTGGATATCAAAGTCCTAATGACTTTCAGAAATAAGAAGAAAATTTTTTTTACAGTCCATTTTTACGCAGATAAATTTTGGACTGCAGTCAAGTATAACAGTACTGAATTATACTGTGTATTAGTGAACACAATATTGAAAATATCTGTGTTAGCAAGAAAATAGACTGCATTTTAAGGAAAAAGCCAAACAAGGCCTTATGATGATGTCACCCTATTTTGGAATTATGACATCATTTTGATTTAAGAAAATTGTGGAAAGAAATCTTTGCCACCTAAGCACCATAATGGCCGGCCACCTAAGGGGGTAAAAATGTAAATATTTTGTCTTTTGGGGGCAAAAGTGTAATTTTGGAAAATATAATGATATAAGCATGAGGTAAGCACATGATGTCATCATGATGAGGTAAGCAAAACTTGGGCTCCAAGGCATGCAATGGCCGGCCAACACTTGTAGGGGTCAAAGTGCAAATATTTTTGCTTCAAGGACTAAAGTGCAATTTTGGAAAAGTAATTAAATCCAAATTCAAGGACTTTTTAGCAATTTTGAAAGTTCAAAATCAGCTATAAATAGGGGTGAAGGGGGGCGGATTTTTGAGGGGAAAAATTGGGAAAACAAGCCAAACTATGGCAAAATTCTCCCATACCCATTTTCTCTCTAAAAACCGACCCTAGGAAGAGAAAAAAAAATTGGTTGGCTGGATTTTTGGTAATGGCCAGACATTGTGTGAGTGTGTGAGGCTCAATTTAATTGGCCAAAATTTTTGGAACCCCAATTAGAGGGGAGGCCGGTTGTGTGGAGCCAAGGAAAAAGGGAGAGAAAAGTTGGAATCAATCAAGCCAACCTCTTGGATTGATCTAGGTAAATCTCTAAAACCCCTAAGTTTTTCTATTGAGCTTGAAACTAGATACTCATGTGGCTGTTTTTCATGAGGAATGGCCGAAAATTGGAACCCATTTGGGGGAGGAGAATCGGCTGCAATGGCAGCCAAGGGGGAGTGAGGAAAAAGTTGGAATCCAAGCTTGTGAACCAACATCCAAGCTCTAGAGGTAAACCCTTGGCCCTAAACCTTTTTAATTTGAGCTTAAATTTGGGAAATTTAAGTGTATTTTCATGTTTGGGATGTAAGAGCATAAGCTCATTTTCTTATGCCATGCAATAAGTTTTGTGCTTGATTATGTGCTTGATTAGGGTGTTAAGGTCTCAATTATGGTTATGGTGCATGAGTTGCTAATTATGCTTGCATGATTATTAGGGTTTCATGCATGCACATAAGGTGTTTGATATATGTCCCCAATATGCCTAAGAAGTTATAGGTCATGCATGTTTATGTTTGAGCTAGATTAGAAGCTTGATTGATGAATGGTGATGCAAATCAAATGTTTTGCAAAACCTAGTTTGGTGCAAGAACACCCAAGGGTTTTGCCTTGCATGGATGAATGTTTTACGTTAGAAAGTGCTGCATGACTGATATTAGGCTCCCGCTGCGGGCGGTTGAGGTAGTGTGCGCGTAATAGGACGTAAAACGAACTTAAAACCGAAAACTGCCAGTTCGGGTGCCAACTGGCCAGTTTCGGGAAAAGTGAAATTTGAGGCCTTTAGAGGTCGAATTAGAGGAAACTTAAAACATGAAAGTTGTTCAGAAGGGTTTTTCCTAGGGGAAAACGTGGACAGTTTTCCAAAATAAGGCTCCAAAGGCCTTCGTTTTTACAAAAACCCGAGACTAATAATTCCTGGGCAGATGTGCTCTCGGTCTGGGGATTTCAACAAGGAAAATGACTAAGTTAAATGCAGAACTGGGTTTTTCTCAAAACATGAAAGTTTTAGGATTTTTCGAGATCTAAAACTTTCATGAAGACAACTTTTTCAAATTCAATTCAGATTTTTATACTGACACGGATTTCTAAAGAGTGTGCAGGAAACAAGAAATTCCTGCACAGGATTTTCTAAAACAATACAGGAAAACTGTATTTTTGCACCAACACCAATGTTTTGACTGTGAGAACTGTCCCAAAGGCAGTTTTCAACAGTTAATAATTTTTACAAACCTTTCTCAAAGAATTACAATTTTTCAAAGTTAAACTAGGGTTTTTGTAAGAAATGAACAAAGAGAACCAAGTTTTTCCAAAGCAAAGAGAAAAACAAGTTTTTGGATTCAAAAGTTATCTTTCTTTCGGTAACAAGACAATGATGGACGGTGACCGGAAAGGATACCTGAGTTACTGGACGGGGCCCAAAATCCAAGGTTGACTTAGGATAATTGAACTAAGTTTGGCTACCTCAAGGGTTACTCAAGGTAACCCAACAAGGTGTTAAGATTGGGTTTGGATCTAAAACCCAAAAGATTATGGATAGATAACCAGGCATAGGCCAAGGTTAGGATGATAACCTAACCCTATTCATGTATGATTGGGATTAATACCCAAGGTTACCTTATGTAACCAAGTAAGCTATCATGAGTATAGGGGGGACATATAACTAAGATTATGAATGGGTGTTGGTTAGGTTACCAGCATCTTAAGGTTATAATTATGAAGCCTTATGCTATGTCCTTTGACATAACAGGAGATAGCCTGTTGTTGTGCCTCAGCTTGGAGTCGCACGAAATAGGACACAGCTAACCAAGTAAGTACAACTCCGCCTACAGCATAGGCCCTTTGTTGTTACTTGCCTAATGTGATGGTATGTTATGGCATGTGATGATATGTTATGGCGTGTAATGTTATGGTATGTTATGTCATGTGATATTATGGTATGATATGTTATGGCATGTATGGCATGTCATGGTATGTTATGAATGAGGTTATGTTATGTTATATGTTGTAATATTGTGACATCATGAAGCATGTTCACTAATGTTAAACCACCTGGTAAGAACAAGACAAGTAAGATGTTGTGTCGTACCGACTTACCACAAAGGCAGGTTTAAATGGTATGGTTCATGGTTTGAGTTGGATTGGATGGCTACCTAAACTACTCCATGTTAAATTTTGTGTTTCATGGTTTGAGTTAAAACGGATTGCCGCCTTCAACCATTCCTTGGCTATGTTCCACGGTACGAGCACACATGATAAGTAAAGGAATAGAACTAAGCTAAGTTATGAATCCATATTTGATTCATAAGAGGTCATAATTGGTTCATGCATAATGATATGTGTTTTGCATCGCGGATGTAACAGTTGTACTTGCTGAGCGAAAGCTCACGTCTTACGTCTATACTGTAGGTAAGCAACCTGCCAGTAATCTCTGATGCAATACTGTGGAAGGTTGGTGCTGCGGACTGTGAAATGTGGGATGGACACTGCCACGGATTTTGAAAAAAAATATACTCTATAAAATATGTTGTAATGAAAAAGGGTTTTCATATTTTCATGATGTTTTAAGTAAGAATGACAAAGTTTATGTATGTATGGCAAGCAAGTTGCCCCTTGTGGTACCAATCCGCATTAAGTCGGGTTTGATCTACAATTTGATTTCGATGGCCTTCAAGGAGGGTTTGAAAGTTCGGTACTCGAGTAAGTACCTATCAGTAAGTATGAGTTTGAGGATGAAGTTCAAGTTGAAAGTTTTAAAATAAAGTTTAAAAGAAAAAAAATTTTCTCCCAAATTTTCCGCAAGTTTAAGTTCAGTATGTAAGTAAGGTGACGATTCGGCATGGGAAGTCGGGGCGTTACACACCTACCCTCTGCGTTGGCACGGCCACCACAAAAGAGTCGTTATATCTTTTATTAAAAGAAAATGTACCCAAATATTTTTGATATTTTTTTTAGAAACACGTAATATTAAAAAGTTGCAACCAAATCCGCTCTTTTGTTATTATTATTATTTTTTAAATCCACTATATCGTTTAGTTTAAAAGTATGTAATCATTTATTTAACAGTATACATCATTTATTTAAGTAATTTATTATAAACCTAAAACAGTAAACAATTTATAATAAAGCCCCAATATGTGTAAATGCACATGTTTTTAACTAATATTATATTTTCTAACCAAAATAAATAAATAAATAAATAATCTAGTATTCTATACAATTCTAAGTTCTAACCCGCACTGTGGTTGCTATTCTTCTTGAACCTACTATATATATATAGGTTAATTTCATAAATAGCTCATAAATTATACACTATATCTTATACTGGCTCCTGATTTTTATGTATATATCACACTCTCCTAAACTTTTTTACTGTTACATTAATGGTCAATCTGTTAATATTTTATGAAAAATATTTATAAATTAAACACATTCAATTCACATGAACTTTATTTATAGGTAAAGTCATAATCAAATATAATTTGAAAGGAAATTATAGAAGCATATTGTACTTAAATCAAATATAAATAGTGCAAATTTTACGACATAGAGCTATTTTGATGGTAGAATTCCCTTTAAGAAATATTGAATTATGATTTTAACCTTAATTAAAGCTTACATGATCCGAAAGTGTTAAATTTCCGTTTAACTCTTGACGAAATACCAATATTGGTCTGTTTGCATAACAATAAAAAAAAATTTTGAGGTAGTGTAACATATAAAACTAAAAATTATGGATCAATTTTAGATTATAATTCTAAAATCTCTGCTACGTACTATAAAAATGTGAAAAATCTTTGCTATTATAAAACTAAAGAATGTAATTCTTGGATTATTTGTGAAAAATCTCTGCTATTATAAAAATGTGATAAAGCAAGCAGATATGTTTTAATTTTGCTTTTCACTTATGCCCTTTATCTTTTCTTGTTTATAGTTTTAATACAGGGCTCGCCAAGTATATACTTAGCCATGAATCTTATTGAAAGCAATAGCAAAAGAATGTATACTAGGTGTGGAGTGTAGGAAAGCTCTAAGTTCCTGACAGAGCTTTGGTGGAAAGAACCATAAGGGGTGGGGAATAGCCTGTGAGCAAGTGGATGGAGCAAAGTTTAGAGAACATTCTCTAGAACTTTTGTCTCATGAGTGAGAAGGTGAAACTGTGATGCTTTTGAAACTTGTGAGGTGTAGTGGTTATAATAGCTATGAACATTATGATTGTATTGTATTGTATTGTCTGGATTCTTTACATAGGCCGATGCAATGAAGGATGTTGAGTAGCAAAATGGACAATTTCGCTACTTAACGAGCTATTCCTTTCCGTAAGCATTCTGTCAAGAGCCAATTAAACACCTTGGCAAGTGTTGGAGGAAACACTACCAATCCACGCCTACTTTTATACTTCCCGTGCAAAATCACCCCTTTAGTGTGTGTGTGAATGTGTGTGTAAGAGAGAATGCCTGCATAAAACACAAGCATCGATCACAAGCATAATCAACTCCAAAGCTGGACTCCTTGATCACAAGCATGATGAACGCCAAAGCCAAACACTCTTTGATTACAAACATGAAGAACACCAAAGCTGCTCTCCTTGATCACAAGCATAATCAACTTCAAAACTAAACACCCCTTTATCACAAGCTGCACATTTTGATCACAAAACATAATCCACTCCAAAGATGCACTACATGATCACAAGTATGATCAACTCCGAAGGCTACACTTTTTGATTACGATCAACTCACTTGAAAGCAACACTCTGTGATCACAAGCATGATCAGCTCCAAAGCTGCACTTTTTGATAACAAGCATTATCACCTCTAAAGATACACTACTTGATCACAAACATGATCAACTACAAAGCTAAACACTCCTTAGTCACAAGTATGATCAACTCCAAACTAAACCCTCGATCACAAGCATTGATCAACTCCAAAGCTAAACACTTTGATAACAAGCATTATCAACTCGTTGATCACAAGCATGATCAACTCCAAAGCTGAACTCCTTGATCACAAGCATGATCAACTCCAATGCTGAACTTTTTTATCACAAGCATGATCAACTCAAAAGCTAAACACTCCTTGATCACAAGTATGATCAATTCGAAAGCAAAACATTCCTTGATCACAAGCATGATCAACAATAAAACTGCACTTTTTGATCACAAGCATGATCAACTTCGAAGATACATTACTTGACCACAAGCATGATCAACTCCAAAGCTGAACACTCCTTGTTCACAAGCATGATCAACTCCAAAGCTGCATTTGTTTTATTATAAGCATGATCAACTCCATAGCTGAACTCCTTGATCACAAGCATGATCAACTCCAAAGCTGCATTCCCCTTATCACAAGTATGATCAACTCCAAAGGTAAACACTTCCTTGATCACAAGCATGATCATTTCCAAAACTGTACTTTATTTAGATCACAAGCACGATCAACTCCAAAGCTAAACACTTGTTTGTCACATGAATAATCAACTCCAAACTGCACTACTTGATCACAAGATGATTAACTTCAAATCTAAACACTTCTTGATCACAAGCATGATCAACTCTAAATTTGCACTCTTGATCACAAGCATGAACAACTCCAAAACTGTACTCCTTGATCACAAGCATGGTCAACTCAAAACGATAAACACTCCTTAGTCACAAGGATGATCAACTCCAAAGCTTGACTTTTTGATCACAAGCATGATCAACTTTAAATATGCATTACTTGACTACAAGCATGATCAACTCCAAAGCTGCATTTTTTTTTATTATTAGCATGATCAACTCCAAAGCTGCACTCCCCTTGTCACAAGTACGATCAACTCCAAAGCTAAACACTTCCTTAAACACAAGCATGATTAATTCGAAAGTTGCACTTTCCAGATCACAAGCAAGATCAACTCCAAATCTAAACACTCATTTATCACAAGAATAATCAACTCCAAAAATACACTCCTTGATCACAAGCATGATCAACTCCAAAGTTGTTCTCTTTGATCACAAGCATGATTAACTCCAATGCTAAACACTTCTTGATCAACTCCAAAGCTGTACTCCTTGATTATAATCATGATCAACTCAAAAGATAAACACTCCATTCACAAGCATGATCAACTCCAAGGCTGAACTTTTTGATCACAAGCATGATCAACTTCAAAGATATATTACTTGACCACAAGCATGATCAACTCCGAAGCTAAACTTTTTGATCACAAGCATGATCAACTTCAAAGATATATTACTTGACCACAAGCATGATCAACTCCGAAGCTAAACACTTCCTTGATCACAAGCATGATCAATTCGAAAGCTGCACTTCCAGATTACAAGCATGATCAACTCCTCGATCACAAGCATTATCAACTCCAAAGCTAAACACTTGTCTATCACAAGAATAATCATCTCCAAAAATACACTCCTCGATCAGAAGCATGATCAACTCCAAAGCTGCACTTTTTGATCACAAACATGATCATCTCCAAAGATGCACTCCTTGATCACAAGCATGATCAACTCCAAAGCTGCACTACTTAGTCACAAGCATGATCAACTCCAAAGATAAATACTCATTGATCATAAGCATAACCAACTCCAAAGCTGAATTTTTTGATCACAAGCATGATCAACTCCAAAGCTAAACACTCCTTGATCACAAGTATGATCAATTCAAAAGCTAAATATTCGTTGATAACAAGTATGATCAACTCCCAAGCTGCACTCCTTGATCACAAGCATGAACAACTCTAAAATTGCAACACTTGATCATAAGCATGATCAACTCCAAAGATACACTACTTGATCACAAGCATGATCAACTCCAGAGCTAAACACTTCTTGATCACGAGCATGATCAACTCGAAAGCTGCATGTTTTTATCATAAGTTGATCAACTCCATAGCTGAACTCCTTGATCACAAGCATGATCAACTCCAAAGTTGCACTCCCCTTAACACAAGTATGATCAACTCCAAAGGTAAACACTTCTTTGATCACAAGCATGATCAATTCCAAAACTGCCCCTTTTTTTTTTCTTCTCACAAGCATGATCAACTCCAAAGCTAAACATATTTGTTTATCACAAGAGTAATCAACTCCAAAACTGCACTCCTTCATCACAAGCAAGATTAAATCCAATGATCACAAGCATGATCAACTCTAAATTTGCACTCTTGATCACAAGCATGATCAACTCCATAGCTGCACTCCTTGATCACTAGTATGATCAACTTCAAAGGTGAACTTTTTGATCACAGGCATGATCAACTCCAAAGGTAAGCACTCCTTGATCACAAGTATGATCAATTTCTCAGCTAAACACTCATTGATCACAAGCATGATCAACTCTAAAGCTGCACTTTTTGATAACAAGCATTATCAACTCCATAACTATATATTTTTTCTTCTCAAGCATGATCAATTTCAATAATACACTACTTGATCACAAACATGATTAACTCCAAAGATACACTACTTGACTACAAGCTTGATCAACTCCAAAGCTAAACACTCTTTGATCACAACCATGATCAAACTCCAAACTAAACACTCATTGATCACAAGCAAGAACAATTCCAAAGCTGCTCTTTTTTATCACAAGCATGATCAACTCCTCGATCACAAGCATGATCAGCTCCAAAACAACACTTACTGATGACAAGCTTCTTTATTTTGGCAGGAAGGAGTGTTTGATGATCTGATTTTGGCATGTAGCACTAGTTTAGGTGACATGATCTATTCTAAAGTAATCTGCACTTGTCGATCATAAGCATGATCGATTCCAAAAATGTGTTTGTTATATTATTAATTGTCTCTCCAAAGTCTTGTTCCTGCTGTAGTACAAATCGTTATGAAAAATATAATTAACAAACAGAAAACATCTCATATAACATAATATATTAATTAATGTACATTATTTATGTAGACAGAGATCAATCTTATATATGAAGAAGATAATAAAGTAACAAAAAAAAAATACATGTAGTACAATATCAAAATTTATGATAATAAAAAATTATAATTAAAAAATTAAAAGTAAATATAAACATTCATTATTCCATGTTAAAAAAAAAATTATTACAACAATAAACGGAAAAGAACGATATAAACTTACAATATATACATCGTCATAAGAGAGAGAGAGAGAGAGAGGAGAGCGGATGAAAAGTTCTTAATGCAAAGGCTAAGCAACATATTTATAGGGAAACATGTTACAGTACAACATATATGATAATAAGAATATTTTGAAAAATTTTGAGCCACTAGAATAAAACATTAAACTTCCATAAAAATATAATGAAAAGTTTGTTATGAAATAATAAAAGAAAAGGAAAGATATAAACTTACCTTATAAATGCCATCTTCGTAAGAGAAGGAATGAAAAAAAGTATGAATGCTAGGGAATATATTTATAGGAAAAAGGATGATGGAAACTTGTTAGAACTAGGATTCCTCGAAAGTTGTCTACGAAAACATATTATCAGTAGAATTCTTTAATAATTATCCGCAAAAACATATTTGTACTAGGATTACTCCTAATAGGATTAGGATTCCACTAATTACAAATATGATGGAAACTTTTTTTTTTTTTTTAATGAATTTGGAGAGAAAATTTTCAGTTTGATCTATACGGTGCATCATTTCCTGCGGGAATTTCATCTACTTAATATTAATTTTGAATAAAGGAAAAACCATAATTGAAAAGAAGAAAAAATAAGGATAGTAATTGAACTTTTAGGTTGTTAGTAATTTAATTAGTTAAAGCTCAATAAGTTAAGGAGGGGTCTATTGACAGTCTCTTGTTTACTTTTCTTACACACCTACTTAAACCACCCGTCAATTAAATTTAGAAAATTTAATTTACTTTCTGCACACTTCTTAATATTACGAAAAAGCCCTTAAATTAAATTGTATATTTTTCTCCTTATTTCACCCACCCACAAATTAAAATACTTCTAAAATATAATAATAATCTTACCTCGTAAGTAGTAAATTTATTTGTATAATCATATATGTATTGATCACAATCGTCATCGGCCATTGTATTCTATCAAATGGTAAACAAAAAAGGTCATAAAAAAATTATTAAATTTAGAATTATTAAAAGGAGAATCTATATACGATATCATTATTGTAATCTATTAAAAAAAAAACGATTCATCAATAAAAATTGCATACATAGATATTTGTTTTTGTGTTTTTTCAACAAAATAAAAAGGTGCAGTGGACAATTAATCGTTGATTCTCTTGCATAATATTATAAACGAAAAAAAAAAGTATTAAAAAAAGTCAATATAATGTTATAAACTATTGTTGATACTCGTAGAAAAATTCAAATTACAATCAACAAGATATTATTAAAAATATTAGACGAAAGTTGAAAGAAAAAAAAACACTTCCTTGACCACAAGCATGATCAATTCGAAAGCTAAACATTTATTTGATCACAAGCATGATCAATTCGGAAGCTATACTTCCATATTACAAGCATGATCTACTCCTTCATCACAAGCATTATCAACTCCAAAGCTAAACACTCGTCTATCACAAGAATAATCAACTCCAAAAATACACTACTTGATCACAAGCATGATCAACTCCAAAGCTGCACTACTTGATCATGAGCATGATCAACTCCGAAGATAAACACTCATTGATCATAAGCATAATCAACTCCAAAGTTGAACTTTTTCATCACAAGCATGATCAACTCCAAGGCTAAAACACTCCTTGATCACAAGTACTATCAATTCAAAACCAAAATATTCGTTGATAACAAGTATGATCAACTCCAATACTGCACTCCTTGATCACAAGCATGAACAACTCTAACATTGCAACACTTGATCATAAGCATGATCAACTCCAAAGATACACTACTTGATCACAAGCATGATCAACTCGAGAGCTAAACACTCCTTGATCACAAGCATGATCAACTCGAAGGCTGCATGTTTTGATTATAAGTTGATCAACTCCATAGCTAAACTCTTTGATCACAAGCATGATCAACTCCAAAGTTCCACTCCCCTTATCACAAGTATGATCAACTCCAAAGGTAAACACTTCTTGATCACAAGCATGATCATTTCCAAAACTGCACTTTTTTTATCACAAGCATGATCAACTCCTCGATCACAAGCATGATCAACTCCAAAGCTAAACACTTGTTTATTACAAGAGTAATCAACTCTGAAACTGCACTCCTTGATGACAAGCATGATCAACTCTAAATTTGCACTCTTGATCACAAGCATGATCAACTCCAAAGCTGTACTCCTTGATCACAAGCAAGATCAACTCAAAAGATAAACGCTCCTTGATCACAAGCATGATCGACTCCAAAGCTAAACTTTTTGATCACAAGTGCGATCAACTTCAAAGATACATTACTTGACTACAAGCATGATCAAATCAAAATCTCAACACTCCTTGATCACAAGGATGATCAACCCCAGACCTGCATTTTTTTTTATTATAAGCATGATCAACTCCATAGCTACACTCCCCTTATCAAAAGTATGATCAACTCCAAGCTAAACACTTCCTTGATTACAAGCATGATCAATTTGAAAGCTGCACTTTCTAGATCACAAGCATGATCAACTCCAAAGCTAAACAATCATTTATCACAAGAACAATCAACTCCAAAAATATACTCCTTGATCACAAGCATGATCAACTCCAAAGCTGCACTCTTTGATCACAAGCATTATCATCTCCAAAGATGCACTCCTTGATCACAAGCATGATTAACTCCAAAGCTAAACACTTCTTGATCACAAGCATGATCAACTCTAAATTTGCACTCTTGATCATAAGCATGATCAACTCCAAAGCTGTACTCCTGGATCATAAGCAAGATCAACTCAAAAGATAAACACTCCTTGATCACAAACATGATCAACTCCAAGGCTGAACTTTTTTATCACACACATGATCAACTTCAAAGATACATTACTTGACCACAAGCATGATCAACTCTGAAGCTAACCACTTCCTTGATCACAAGCATGATGAATTTGAAAGCTGCATTTCCATATTACAAACATGATCAACTCCTTGATCGCAAGCATTATCAACTCCAAAGCTAAACACTTGTCTATCACAAGAATAATAAACTCCAAATATTATCACAAGCATGATCAACTCCAAAGCTGCACGTTTTGATTACAAGCATGATCATCTCAAAAGATGCACTCCTTGATCACAAGAAAGATCAACTCCAAAGCTGCACCACTTGATCACAAGCATGATCAACTCCAAAGATAAACACTCATTGATCATAAGCATAATCAACTCCAAAGCTAAACTTTTTGATCACAAGCATGATCAACTCCAAAGCTAAACACTCCTTGATCACAGGTATGATCAATTCAGAAGCTAAATATTCATTTATAACAAGTACGATCAACTACAAGGCTGCACTCCTTGATCACAAGCATGATCAACTCTAAATTTGCAACACTTGATCACAAGCATGATCAACTTCAGAGTGAAACACTCCTTCATCACAAGCATGATCAACTCGAAAGCTACATGTTTTGATCATAAGTTGATCAACTCCAAACCCCACTCCTTGATCACAAGCATGATCAACTCCCAGCTGCACTCCCCTTATCACAAGTATGATCAACTCCAAAGGTAAACACTTCCCTGATTACAAGCATGATCAATTCCAAAAGTGTACTTTTTTTTTTTCTTGTCGCAAGCGTGATCAACTCCTAAGCTAAACTTTTGTTTATCACAAGAGTAATCAACTCCAAAACTGAACTCCTTGATCACAAGCATGATCAACTCTAAATTTGCACTCTTGATCACAAGCATGATCAACTCCAAAGCTGAACTTTTTGATCACAGGCATGATCAACTCCAAAGCTAAGCACTCCTTGATCACAAGTATGATCAATTCCAAAGTTAAACACTCATTGACCACAAGTATGATAAATTTCTAAGCTAAACACTCGTTGATCACAAGCATGATCAACTCTAAAACTGCACTTTTTGATAACAAGCATTACCAACTCCATAACTACATTTTTTGTTCACAAGTATGATCAATTCCAAAAATACACTACTTGATCATAAGTTTGATTAACTCTAAAGATACACTACTTGACTACAAGCATGATCAACTCCAAAGCTAAACACTCTTTGATCACAAGCATGATCAAACTCCAAACTAAACACTCATTGATCACAAGCATGAACAATTCCAAAGCTGCTCTTTTTTTATCACAAGCATGATCAACCCCAAAACTAAACACTCGTTGATGACAAGCACTAGTTTAGAAGGAGTGTTTAATGATCTGATTTTGGCATGTAGCACTAGTTTAGGTGATGAAGTCCATGATCTATTCTAAAGTAATCTGCACTTGTCAATCATAAGCATATTCGATTCCAAAAATGTGTTTGTTATGTGATTAATTGTCTCTCCAAAGTCTTGTTCCTGTTGTTGTACAAATCATTATGAAAAATATAATTAACAAACAGAAAACAGCTCATATAACATGGTATATTAATTAATGTACATTATTTATGTAGACAGAGATCAATCTTATATATGAAGAGGATAATAAAATAACCCCAAAAAAAAAAATATATGTAGTACAATAACAAAAATTTATAATAATTAAAAATTATAATAAAATAATAAAAAGTAAATATAAACATTCATTATTCCATGTTAAAAAATTATTACAACAGTAAACGGAAAAGAACGATATTTTTATATACATCTTCATGAGAGAGAAAGAGGAGAGCGGATGAAAAGTTCTTAATGCACAGGCTAAGCAACATATTTATAGGGAAACAAAAGATAATGCAAATTCTATTCGCACGAGGATTTTTTAATAATTATACACTTAAAATATATATTAGGATTAGGACTTGGATATTTGATTACGACTTGGATTCCTCACTACTAATATGTTTGTTAATGGATTTGAAACTTAATCTATAAAGGCAAAACATATTAGGATTCTACAATGGTTACTATTGATAATAGAACAATGTCAAGAAACATTACTGATGTTTAACATTACTCACAAATAGAGGATGGGTCCCACAACATGGGGCCCACCAATAGAGTCCACTTCTCTATTAGTATGATGTTGAGCATCAATCATGTTCTAAAACATTTTTTATATATATATGATTAATTTGAAGAGAAACTAAGACAAAATTAAAGAAAAACAAGATCCAAAATAACATCACTTGGAATAAATATATTGATAACATAACTTATATTAACAAAGACAGCCAAAAAAAAAAAACAAAAAACGTTGAAAACATTGAAATAAAACAAAAGAAACATTGATCTCAAAAAACTTACCATACAGACATCTTCGATGACATGCGCGATTGAAACCGAAGCTAAACAGTTCCTTTATCACAAGTGTGATCAACTTCAAAGCAAAAACTCCTCAACCACAAACGTGACCAATACCGAAAGCTAGAAAGTCCTTGATCTTATGATCTACTCCGAAACTAAAATTCCTTGATCATAAAGCATGATAGTTTCCAAAACAATGTGCAGTGCTCGATTAAAGCATGATCGACTCCAAAACCATGTTTATCGTATAAAGTCGTGTTCGCTAATCTTGTCCACTACAAGAATTTGAATTTTCAGCGACCAGACATTCCGCGACCAAAAAAAATTTGGTCCCTGAAGAGAAGTTTCGGAGACCAAATTTAGATAGCAGAAAGTCAGAACCTTCAGCGACCAAATTTTGGTCACCGTAAGAGACATTTGGAGACCAAATTGTTTTTTGGTTGCTAATGGTAGAGCGCGAAAAAAAAATTTGATCCTGCAAAAGACAAACGGCGACCAAAAAATATTTGATGGTGGAAAAGTATTTGTGGGGACCAAAATTTGATCCCAGTAACTCTCCTTCTGAGACCAAATTAATTTGGTCCCTGAAAATTGGTTCTAAAGATAAGAAACGGCGACCAAAAAAATATTTGGTGGCGGAAAAGTATTTTCGGGGACCATAATTTGATCCCAGTAAATCCCCTTTCGGGACCAAATTAATTTGGTCCCTAAAAATTGGATCTACAGATTACCAACAGCGACCAACAAAGTATTTGGTGGCAGAGTAGTATTTTCGGGGACCAAAATTTGGTCCCAGTAAGTCTCCTTTGGGAACCAAATTAATTTGGTTCCTGAAAATTGGTTCTGAAGATACCAAACAGCGACCAAAAAAATATTTGGTGGCTGATAAGTATTTTCGGGGACCAAAATTTGGTCCCAGTAAGTCTCCTTTCGGGACCAAATTAATTTAGTCCCTGAAAATTGCTTTTGAAGATACCAAACGGCGACCAAAAAAATATTTAATAGCGGATAAGTATTTTCGGGGACTAAAATTTGGTCCCAGTAAGTCTCCTTTCGGGACCAAATTAATTTGGTCCCTAAAAATTGCTTCTGAAGATACCAAACATCGACCAAAAAAATATTCGATGGTGGAAAAATATTGTCGGGGACCAAAATTTGGTCCCAGTAAGTCTCCTTTCGGGACCAAATTAATTTGGTCCTTGAAAATGGCTTCTGAAGATACCAAATGGCAACCAAAAAAATATTCGGTGGCGGAAAAGTATTTTCGAGGACCAAAATTTGGTCACAGTAAGGCTCATTCGGGACCATATTAATTTGGTCCCTGAAAATTGCTTCTGAAGATATCAAACGGCGACCAAAAAAATATTTAGTGACGGAAAAGTATTTTCGGGGACCAAAATTTGGTCCCAGTAAGTCTCATTTGGGGACCAAATTAATTTGGTCCCTGAAAATTGGTTCTATAGATACCAAACGGCGACCAAAAAAATATTTGTGGCGGAGAAGTATTTTGGGGACCAAAATTTGGTCCCAATAAGTCTCCTTTCGGGACCAAATTAATTTGGTCCCTGAAATTACTTTTGAAGATACCAAACGGCGACCAAAAAATATTTGTTGGCGGAAAAGTATTTTCGAGGACCAAAATTTGGTCCTAGTAAATCTCCTTTGGGGACCAAATTAATTTGGTCCCTGAAAATTGGTTCTACAGATTCCAAACGGCGACCAAAAAAATATTTGGTGGCAGAAAAGTTTTTTCGGGAACCAAAATTTGATAGCAGTAAGTCTCCTTTTGGGACCAAATTAATTTGGTCCATGAAAATTTGTTCTGCAGATAACAAATGGCGACCAAAAAAATATTTGGTGACGGAAAAGTATTGGTCAATATAAAATTTTTTAATACAATACTAATACACATAATGTTACACCTTTTCAAATGGGTAATTTCATGAATAAACTCAATATAAAGTTTTTAATACAATACTAATACACATATTTTAACATCAATCAATTTACAATTGATTCGATTTTAAAATTAATATTGAAAATGCGTTTCTTTATCTCTTATTAATCTTGTATTTATAAATTAAATAATGATTCGAATAACCAAATCTATAGTGGTTGTTATATTTTTCTTATGAAACATGCATATGTAAAGCATGTTGTTCTAAAATATCTTGTTTGGGGAGGATAAAATAACTTTTAAATTATATTTCAATAAAGAATATTTATGATATTTTTTCACGAAAAGCAAATATGAGATAACAAATCCAATCTTTCACTAAGATTTCGAATAGCTGTCCCGAATTCAAGTTGATTATGTTTCGCCTCTTCCTCAGAGAAAGATGATCAAATTCCCAATCATGATCCTTGCGGATCGGATCATCCATATAATATACAAAAAGAAACTCCAGATATTTGATATTTTTCTCTTTGAATGAGATCTCAATTCCAGTGACGATTTCATTAGATATCTTACAACTAGAATCCCTCTTTTTTCCGAGCCAATTCCTCCACCATCGTAAGCCCCAATTAGATTCAGGCATGATACACTTTTTAGTAACAAAATGTAACTTTCGGCTACCAAAATATGGTTTTGGTAGTCGATTTCACGTTTATGCTATCAATATTTTGTGACCAAATTCAAATTTGGTAGCTAAATCGCAACATTTAGCTACCAAATTCTTGATTTGGTAACGAAATCTTGTCAAAATTTTTTTATTTATCATAAATTATAATATCAATAATAAAATAATATCATCTCTTCTAATTAATAATCAAAAAATACTAATTCTATTTTTATAAATAAATATTTCAATAACATTTCCAGAATTTCACTAAAAACCAAATGTTACACCTCTTCCAGTGTGTACACACATATATATATATATATATATATTTACATATGTATATATATAAAGATATAGAGTACATCAAAGAAGAAGACGAAAATCCTCTCAAAGAAATACCGAATAATTTGAGTTGTCTCTTTAAACTTAGTAACCTTGAGATTTAGCTGGCAAAAGAATATCAATTTTTCATTGAAATTTTAAAGTTGCCGCCTGTAATTTTGTACCAAATTTTTCATATAAAAAAATCCTCATTCTATTTATTATCACTCTCTCACTCCCTCACTTTCCCCAATTATTCGCCCACTCTAATACCCCCACCGATCACTCTCTCTGTCTCTCACTTTCCTCTCTCACTCATCTTGCCCATCATTCTCAGTCTGTCACGCCCACTCCACCCCTATCCATCCCGTCGACCCCCTCTCGAGTTCCTCCGCCCACGCCTGAAGCCGCCGCCGCCGCCGCCGCCGCACTTGCTTTCCTCCGCCCCTACCTAAAGCTCACCGCGTGCGACTGGATTTCAGACCCATAGAGTGGAATCCTTTCAATTTCAGACCGAATTTCTTTCGTCTCAATGCCAATCATGTGTAAGATTATTTTCTTGATTTTTTTGAGGTTTGATTTTGAAGTTTTTGGCTGGTGTAGAGTAGGAATTTCGGTGCGAGGACGTCTTGTTTAAGTTGCTGGATTACTCAAGATTAGCATAAACATATTATCAGTCTTGTTTGTGTGATTGAGTAAATTGATGTTAGGAGATTTGTTGTTTTACAAAGACGTATCTCTTGGATCTGATTCTGTAACGATTTCTTTTTTGTGTTTAAGAATTTTCTTAAATTTTTTGTTTTTCCTTTTTTTTTTTTCAGGATCGTTTGAATATTTGTTCTTTTGATTTGTGTGATTTATATGTACTTTGATTATTCTTTACTTCGATTATTATTTTTTTCTTTTAGATCTATTTTCCAACAAGAAAATCGAAGCTTTTTTGTTTACTTGTTATATTTTTCTATTTGCGAAAGCAATTATAAAATCATATCTACGGTTGTTTGTTTGTGATTTGAAACCTTTTCGAGCTAAGGATTATTTTAGTACTTTACGTTTTCTTAGAACTTTTATTTCTTGTTTTTGATGTCTGTATTGTTAAGCTTCTTAATCTGGTCAGTGTGGATTTCCTCTTTCCCGTATGACTCGTTCCCTAGAAGCAATAGTTCTGTGTTGCTTTTTTGAAATCTCTCCCTTAACTTTTTTCCTGTTGTTATTTCGGAGCACACTGGAGCAACTATATTTTCACTTTAAAATTTATGACATTATGAATCTTTTATTGTTTTTATTATCTGTGTTATCTATATGTATTGTTAGCAACGATGATGAGCCTTATAGACCTGTAATGATTTGTGGATATGATCACAGATCTTTATGAACATCTAAGGGACTGAGTTCGTTGTTACCCTTTGTTATATTTTGTGTTGTATTTTCTTTTATGAGGTTGCGTTCTTTTTATATAAAGATATCAAGTATTTTACTAAAATTTTCGTTCTGTTGATATGCGTCTCTAATGAACTTCTCTGAATATACTTTTTCACCACTTAAACATGCAAATATATAGGCCTGTGTGCGCGTCCAGTTGGTCAAAAAGTTTGCTAATATGATTCAAATTGACACCTCTCCGATATAAGCGACATACTGTTCGATGTACCAACGTGGGATTGAAACCCGCTTTAATCGACCCGAACGCAATCCTGATTATGTTCAGGACCGATCATCATCATCTGTTTCAGTGTTTCGGCAACTAGCAAGACCGTTTGGGAGGAAAAAAATCTGTTTTTTTGACACAAAAGGAATGAGACAAAGTGCATTGGTATATTCTAAACAATTGTCCAAATGTGCAACCATATATGGAATATGTTATACCGTACCTTAACTTTTCATCATATGTTTCATCTTTAGACAATTGTGATGCTTAATTGTTGATCATTGACAACGAACATGCTGCAATATTGCAATCACAAGGCGTTCAAAATATTCCACTTGCACAAATAACCGAATTTCCTAAATGGTTTGGAGATGAGGTAATTTGACATGTATTTCTTACATGTGGTGAACTTTGACTATATTCTAATCCTTAAAGTATCTATGTTGTTGTAGATTAGAGCTATACATGCGGTGTCAACGGTTTCAGATGCCTTATATGCTCTTGCGAATGAACTTAGTCTCAATATTCATTCCTATCCAAGTTGTATCGTGAATTGAGTGCGGTACCACTCAAGAATGCGAGATGAAAGACGCACGACACAAAATTATGGTATTTGTGTTGAGGCAGAATTATATGATGGTGATTCAAGTGATTTTTTTTGCGTAATTGATGAAGTTTGGGAGGTTTCATACTTGTATTGGAATAAAGTGATTATGTTTAAGTGTTCATGGTTTGATAACAATGAGAAAAAGAAAAGAACAAAGAAAGAATTTAACTTCACCAGCATTAGAACTGATTTATTATGGTTTGAAGAAGAACCATATGCATTGGCAGATCAAGTCAAACAAGTATTTTATGTTCATGGACGAGGCATGGAAGGTGGTTCAAAAAGTTAATCATCGTCACATATTGGAAAATACATCCAAACTACAGGCAAATGATGATGGTGACGAAGAGAATGTTGACAATGATGCTTATCAAGAAGAGTTATCAAATGAGGTCGACATTTCATTTGACACCACGAATGTTGAAGAAGCTCCTCTGAATCGTACTAATATTAGTCCAACAGAAATAGATAACTTGTACATTGACCTTCAGATTGATCCCGATGATGAAATCGTTTATGAGTTCGATATTTCGGACTCTGATAAGGAAATTAATGATCGTTCTGAGGAAGCCGATGGCGACATTGATAGTGATTATAGTGAATGAGTACGTGAAATTATTTTAATGTATTATGTGAAACGCACTTTTTTTTTTTTTTTGTTAGTGAAATATTGTTTATTGTAATATATATTATGTATCTGTTTTCATACACTACCCTTATCGTTATTATTTTTGAAACCGCTATTATCCAATGCTATCTAATAGCCTTATTCTTGTAGTGATAATTGAATGTTATCTTTTGCGTACTTATTTTTATTTCTATGATTTCAGGACATCTATTATGTCTGGTAAAAAGCGTTTGTCATTGAGTTCCAGTACCAAGACAATATCACATGATCAACAAACACGAGGTCAACAATTTGAAGGCCAACAATCTCCAGCAACACTAGTTTCATCCTCTTCGCCGGTAGTTGAGAGAGAGCATGCCATTGAATCAACTCTTCAGGAACAACTTATCAAGAATCCAGTGACTGAAAATCAAAGTATGTTCAATTTAATTAAATCTTGTTAATTATTTTCAATGATGTTCTTAATTAAAATTTTTCATTTTAAACAGAACAACCTACTTTTCGAGGAGCTACTCGAAGTTTAGGTGTTGAGAAGTTAGTGGCAAAAGAGGGAAAACTAAGCATAAATTATAGAGAAACGGAACTTCGTGTACTTGGAACACATGCACCAAAGTTTGCTAATGCAATTGGTTCAATTGTACGACATTATTGTCCACTTCATTACAACGGTTGGAGAAAGGTTCCAGATGATGCGAAAAAAGTAAGCATTAAAAAATTGAAGGTATTTTGTTTCCTTAACTATTCATGGTAACTATTGTAATATGGTTAGAAAAAATTTATAAAACTTAATAATTGTTTTTGTAGGAACATTTCGATATGGATTTAGAAGACAATTCCCATTTGAATAGCATTATAGATAACACTTTTTTTGAGAGGTTCAAAAATTTTCGATACAAATGTCATGTCAAGTACAAAAACATTGTTGAGAAGGGGTTGAATCCATTAGACAACAATCCGTATCCTTATGTGAAGGATGAAGATTGGAAGTGGATGTGCACAGAATGCTTTGAATCTGAAACATGGAAGGTAAACTTTTATATTTATATGGAGTTTGATATGAGTTTAATATGATAAATGTGTTTTCTGGAATGTGTATCTTCTTTACAGGTTATTAAATTTTAGGATGGGCCCAATTATAAGGGAGGTGCTGTCAAAATTTTTGTAGAATATTAAGTTGACATATGTAAGTGAATTAATTGTCTTTTCATTCTCATTTTTAGAAAAAGTCAGTTGCTGGTGCATGTAATCGTGAAAAGTCTGGTGCTTATATGGGTGGCTCGAAATCTCTAATTCAACATTTGAACGAACATTCGGTAAATACTTTACTTTAAGTAATGTTATGATTTGAATCATATATTTTTCTAAAATAAGAGATAATAAATGATGTTGTTATTGATTAATGATTTGAATATAGAACACTCAATCAAGTTCAGATTCGACAAGCTCGGGAAAGTATTTAGATGTCTTTAAATTAACTCATTGGAGTGAAAAGCATGGTTGGCAAACTGATCGAGTTGAGGCAGATTATGTAAGATCAATCTTAATTGTTAGACTTCATCAACTATATTCTTTTTATTTATATATATTTATAATATTTTGAATCTCGCAGCAACGTATGATGGAAGTACGTAATGAAAGATTAAGCCAACTACCAGAGGGTTCGCAACTCGATTCTGATGATGAAGAAGATATCTACTCTCAAGTGTTGATTAATGAAAGGTATGAAAAATATGGGTTTAAGCGTGGAACAGGTCCTGTGATTAAAAAGAGACAATTGAGCAGCTCTAGAGGACGTACACAACGATTGTTGGTCGAGAACCTTAGAACCGAAGTTGCGGACCATAAACAACGTGTGATAGATATGGAGGACAGGATGAAAATGCAGGACGAGAGGTTGAAAAAACAAGATGAGTTAATCCAACAACTTCTTCAACAACTTAATCCGCCTTCAAATCATCCGGGACTTTTCTCCCAAAGGCAAAATGGACCGCCGCCGCCGCCGCCATCGTCACCATCAGCCACTATGTCTTAAGTTAGCTTTTGTTTTAATTATAGTTTACCTTCATTTGATACCTATTTTAGTTAAACATTTACTATAAATTGTTTAATGTGTTTAGAGATTTGGAGTCTCTTTAGTTAATATAACATATTTTTCTTGTATTATCATTTTTTATAATTGTATATTTATAGATTGAAAAATATGTGACTATTCTCAACAAGCTATAAATATTACTGCTATTAAAAAATTTTGATCGGTCAAACTTTCGGTTACAAAAATATTTGGTAGCTAAATAGCTTTGCAAAATACGTTTTGCTACCAAATAACATTTGGTTGTGAATTTTTTTGGAGACCAAATTTTTTTGGTCACAGATTTTTCGGAGACCAACGGAGACCAAATTTCTTTGGTCGCGGATTTTTCTGAGATCAACGGAGACCAAATTGTTTTTGGTTGCGGATTTTTTGGAGACCAATGGAGACCAAATTTTTTTGGTCGCGGATTTTTCAGAGACCAACGGAGACCAAATTTCTTTGGTCGCGGATGTTTCCGAGACCAATGGATGCCAAATTTTTTTTGGTAGCGGATTTTTCGGAGACCAACGGAGACCAAATTTCTTTAGTCGCGGATGTTTCCGAGACCAACAGAGACCAAATTTTTTTTGGTCGTGGATTTTTCGGACACCAACGGAGACCAAATTTTTTTGGTCGTGGATTTTTTGGAGACCAAATTTTTTTTGGTCGCCGATACCTAGTGCGACCAACTTATGGGAACTAAATGGCGACCAAAAATTTTTGGTCTTGGAAGGAATTGGCGACCAAAAAATAGATAGTTTAGGACCAAGTTTTTGGTCTCCGAAGGTGAAAATTCTTGTAGTGCTTGGCGATTATGTCCTTCTAGCACCTGTGGATTACAATGCGTCTAAGAAGCTTAGAATGATAAATTAACTGCAAAAGTGATTTTTTTTTTCCTCAGGAAAATGATAATATGTCAAAAGTGATATATATTTTTTTTTTTTTCATATTTCTCATATATTAGGATTTCCCTGTGAATGGGACTTCCGCTGTCGCCACTGCTATGGTTGGTGAGGGTGATCGATGGTTCAATGGTATCGACAAGGATGGAGTCGGATGGTCCTAATTAGGAGTTTCTTGACCAAATCTAACCCGATGAGTTTCCGGCGGTTTGGGTTCCAGTAAGACCTTAATGATCTGATAGTTGGTTCATGATCTCTTACATCTAATCGAGCCAATTGATTTTCCTTGAGTTGTGACGTGTGGCGGAGTGGTTGTTCAACATGGGGCGAGAATTTTGTGGTTAATGTTATTTTATATTCATGCTTTGTTTTTGAGTGTTAGTTTTAATTTTCTAATAAAGGAGGTAGTTCTCCTACTTCCGGTTTATTTTTATGTATGTGTTCTGCTAGAGTTGTTTTCTAGCAGTATATATCTAATAGTTCTATTATTACTATGGATAGACAAAATTTGTCGCAGTCTCTGTGCTATGAGTGATTGTCTTTCGATCGATCAGAATATTCCATCGATTGTAAAAGTTTTTTCAAAAAGAGCTTTATACCTGTTCGATTATAGGATTGTCAAGAAATTCAATAAATTTTCCCGTCACTGGGTCTCGGCTTATGTCCTCCTAACTAAGCTTCATCAGATTTTGTTGATGGAATCGATCTTAGTCGAAGGTTGTGTCTTTTGTACCACTTGGTTATTTTATCTCTGATATTGATGTTTATATCCAGTTTTAATTTGAATGATAATTTTCCTTAAAAAAAATGTAGCAATACGTTCGTGTAGTATAAAAAATAAAATATGATCTTTTTTTTATTTACTTAAATAAAATGTGGATCTTTATATCAAGCCAAATCGCATATAACAAAAAACCAGTCCAAAATCAAATTAAAACAGAGTTAGCTAAAGCTTGTAGATGACATTTATACGCATACAGAAAACAAATTAAAGATCTTATATAGTGTGGTATATAGTTAACGCATGTTTATTTCTTTATTTTTTTTTTTTCTTGGAGAGTGGTTAACGCATATTATTTGTAAGGCAGTAATATAGTTATAGTATGTATGTTGGAAGAACGTATTACAAATAATATATATATATATATATATATGAACAAAAACATTTTAAAAAATTTAAGCCTCTATTATAAAACATTAAACTTCCATAAAAAGGATAATGAAAATTTTTATTATAAAAGGAAAAGAAAGACATAAACTACAAGGTATACATCTTCGCAAGAGACGAGAGCGAATGAAAAGTTATGAATGCGAAAGCTAAGCAACATAATTATAGTAAAAAAAGATAAAAGTAAATCCTATTCGGATTAGGATTCTTTAATCATTATTCACAAAAAATAATATATACGTGTGTGTGTGTGTGTGTATATATATATATTGGGATTTGGACTATGAAATCCTATTAGGACTTGGTTTCCTCACCATAGGATTAGAAACATCATCTCTAAAACAAAGCATATTAGAATATGATACGTGTGTTGCAAAAAAATAAAACATTCTTCTTTTTTTCTTTTTTTTTTCTTTTTTTTTTTTTTGCTTGAAAAAAAAAAAAAAAAAACGTGATTTATTTATTCATATTTTTTAAAGAACGTGGATCTTTATATTAAGCCTACTCAGATACAACAAAATAAGAAACAAAGTAAGGGAACAATCAAATCCAAACCAGTTCATTGACGAGTTAATTTAAGTACACAGAAAACGAATAAAATATCTTGTATGACATACATATAGTTACCGTATAGTATTACAATTTTTTTAAAAGTGGTTAACGCATATTAATTATTGTAAACGTGGATAAATCTTAGATGAAGACAGTATAGTGGAAAAAGAAATTTATTGGAAGAACATGTTACACTACAAAATATATGATAATAAGAATATTTTGAAAAATTTTGAGCGACTAGAATAAAACATTAAACTTCCATTAAAAAAAATAATGAAAAGTTTGTTTTGAAATAATAAAAGAAAAGGAAAGATTTAAACTTACCTTATAAATGTCATCTTCGTAAGAGAAGGAATGGAAAAAAGTATGAATGCTAAGGAATATATTTATGGAAAAAGGATGATGGAAACTTGTCGGAACTAGGATTCCTCGAAAGTTGTCTACGAAAACATATTTTCAGTAGAATTCTTTAATAATTATCCGCAAAAACATATTAATACTAGGATTACTCCTACTAGGACTAGGATTCCACTAATTACAGATATGATGGAAACTTTTTTTTTTTTTTAATGAATTTGTAGAGAAAATTTTCAATTTGATCTATACGGTGCATCATTTCCTGCGGGAATCTCATCGATTTAATATTAATTTTGAATAAAGGAAAAACCATAATTGAAAAGAAGAAAAAATATAAGGATAGGAATTCAACTTTTAGGTTGTTAGTAATTTAATTAGTTAAAGCTCAATAAGTTAAAGAGAGGTCTATTGACACTCTTTTGTTTACTTTTCTCACACACCTACTTAAACCACCCATCAATTAAATTTAAAAAATTTATCTTTTATTTTCTGCACACCTCTTAATATTACAAAAAAACCCTTAAATTAAATTGTATATTTTTCTCCTTTTTTCACCCACCCACAAATTAAAATACTTCTAAAATCTAATAATAATCTTACCTCGTAAGTAGTAAATTTATTTGTATAATCATATATGTATTGATCACAATCGTCATCGGCCATTGTATTCCATCAAGTGGTACAAAAAAGGTCAGAAAAAAATTATTAAATTTAGAATTATTAAAAGGAGAATCTATATACTATATCATTATTGTAATCTATTAAAAAAAAACGATTCATCAATAAAAATTGCATACATAGATATTTGTTTTTGTGTTTTTTCAACAAAATAAAAAGGTGCAGTGGACAATTAATCGTTGATTCTCTTACGTAATATTATAAACGAAAAAAAAGTATAAAAAAAGTATTAAAAAAAAGTCAATATAACGTTATAAACATATAACATGTAATACCTAGTTTTTCGACGATGGTAATTTCTTGTATAGAGATTTAAATTAACTATGAAGGTATTTACCGAAAAAGCCCAGTTAAGGGTTTTATTATGTTTTGAGAGTTTTTATGACTATATAAGACTCGAAAATGATTGCTTAGTCAAGCAAATGACCTTTTAGTAAAAAAGGAGCAAAATTACCAAAATTTATCTGTTGGTCAAAGTTTGACCAAAAACGTCGACGGTTGACCAAAAAGTCAACTGTTGACCACGGGAGTCAAATCTTGGCAAGAACGTCAACGGTTGACAAGAAAGTCAATGGTGGACTAGAAAGCCAAAGGTTGACCCCAAAAAGTTAAAGAAAAGACTGTACGATTAAATAATCTGCAGTATAGAAATTATACGGTTTAAAAACCGTTTTTACGAATAAAATGATATGTTGAGGATTTAAAACCACCATAGAAAATCAAGCACATTAAGTAGAATTAAAGGGCAGAAGGACTTTATGAAATAAGAAAATTTTTATACAGTTCGTTCTTACACAGATGAATTTTGGACTGAAATTCCATAAACCAATACTGTATATAATTGAATCCAGTATTGGAAATACCTGTGTTAACCTAAAAATGGACTGTACAATAAGAAAAGAGCCAAACAAGGCCTAAGGTGAATGACATCACCTTATCCTTTAATTATGACATCATAATTATTTAATAAAACTTGGAAAGAAAGTTTTGCTTGATCACCAAGCCTATGGCCGGCCACATGCCCCCCCCCTAGAAGCAAATTCTGATTTTTTTCAAGGACCAATTGTGCAATTTGAGGAAGTTTCCAACCTCTATAAATAGGGGTGCCATTTGTTCACAAAAAATTAGAAATCCTAACTAGGTTATGCCAAATTTTTTCTCCACCCAAAAACCGAACTTGAGGGAAGCATTAGGGAAGGAAGAAATCCAAAATTCAAGAGGGAAAAAGGCTTGTGAAGTGGCCGGAATTGTTGTGGAAGCAAGCAAGAAAGTTAGAAAAATTTTGGTAGCCATTGGAGGCCAAGAGGCCGGTTTTGAGGGAGAAAGGAAAAAGGAAGAGAAAAGCTTGTAGTGGCTAGGGTTTTGAAGCTTGGAGTGGCCGGGTATTGAAGCAAGAGAAGTTGAAAAATTTTAGGAGCCAATTAGCTCAATTGGCCGGCTGTTGGTGAAGAAAGGGCAAGCCAAGTTCTTGAGCCAAAATAAGGTAAAATCCCCTAATTATCTAAGCTTTCATTTAAATTTCATTTGGAGAAATTTAAATGTATTTAAGCATGGGATTGTAATGAGCATAAGCTCTCTTTAATATGCTGCCCTAGCTAGAAATTTTAAGGCTTGTGCTTGATTGGTTAGGGTTTTTGGTTTGGTAGTTCAATGTTGCATGTTAGGTGTTTGTTGTTTTGTTAGGGTTTTTCTATGTTTGATTTAATGCTAGGGTGCATGCTAGATGGTGATGAATTGTATGTCCCCTGTTTTTATGTGCAAATCAGTCCTAGAAGTGCATGTTAGGTTATTAGTTTTGATTATAGAATGGTATGTGAATGAATGGATGTTGAGACAACCTAGAATCATGCAAACCTAGGTTAAAAACAGTTTGGTTTTTTTGGTTTGCATGGGCGCGTTTAAATTGCATGATTGTTCATGTGGGACGTTAGAAAACGCTGCATGTGTGCTATCTAGGCTCCCGCGTGTTCGGTTGAGGTAGTTTGCGCGAAATAGGACGTAAACCGGACTTAACAACCGAAACTGCCAATTCGGATTCCAAACTGGCCAGTTTCGGGAAAGTGGAAATTTAAGGCTTTTAGAGGCCGAACTGGGTGAAACGTAAAACATGAAAGTTGTTCAGAAGGGTTTTTCCTAGGGGACAACGCGGACCGTTTCCCAAATTGAGGCTCCAATGGCCTCCGTTTTACAGAAAACCGAGACTGGTCTGCCCAGACCTAGTTTACACGACCAGCCAGTTTCAAATTAAAACTGACAAGAATACAAGCAGAACTGGATTTTTCACAAAACATGAAAGTTTTAGGATTTTTCGAGAGCTAGAACTTTCATGAAGACAACTTTTTCAAAATCGGAATGGATCATTAAACTGACACTGTTTTATAAAGACTGTGCAGGGAACAGGAAATTCCTGCACAGGATTTTCTAAAAACAGTTTGGAAAAAAATTGTATCTTTCCCAAAACCACTGTTTTGACTAAGGAAACTGTTCCAAAGGCAGTTTCCAGCCTTAAATGATTTTTACAAAGACCTATTTCAAGAATATGAATTTTTATGAGTTAAGTAAAAGATTTTGAAGTTAAATTACCCAAGTTTCCAAAGAAATGGAAAATGGATATTTTTAAACCAAATTAGGTAAGCAAGATGATTACGGGTAATAACCGGAAGTGATATTTGAGTTATCAGGCCAAAGCCTAAAGCTCAAGTTTAACTACAAATAGCCTTAAGGGTTAGTTAAGATAACCCTAAAGGATACTAAGATTAATAAATTGGATTAATTGAAGTAACCAAATGGTTTATGAATTAAGATAAGCCCAAGGTTAGGAAAGTAACCTAACCCTAACAGTATATATATGAAGATTTAGCACATAAGGTTACTATTTGTAACCCAGTAAGACGCCTAGTATTGGGGACATACAATTAGAATTATGTAGGCATGTTGGTTAGATTACCAACATTCCACAATACTAATTAGACCCTCACCTATGTCCTTCAACCAGCAGGAGGAAACCTGCAGCTGTACTCAGAGAAGGGGCAGTACTACGCAGGACATAGCAAGAGAGGTAAGTACAACCACCGCCTACAGCATAGGCTTTGTTGTGGTACTTGCCTAAGTATGTTATTGTTAGATGTATGTTAGGGGTGTATGCCTTATTGTTTGTTATGTTGTTGTTGCTATGTTATGTTGTTATTGCTATGTTATGTTGTTGTTATTATGTTATGTTATTGTTATGCCATGTTATATGCCATGTTAATTCTATGTTGTATGCTAGGTTATGAAGTATGATTATTAAGACATGAAGCATGTATGTATGAGAACACGAGGCATGTTCACGAAATCTTATAAGAATAATAAGATTAAGTATGACATGATAAGATGAAAAGAAAGTAAGATGGCGAGCAAGGTCGCCTGTGTTGTACCGACCCGCGTTAGGTCGGGTTGGACTATGGATTGAGTTGGAAATGGTTTGGCCGCCCCAACCACTCCGTAGTCGCGCGCCCGGTACGTACACACAAGTAAGGGGCCCATAAGTAAGATAAGTAATGAAAGTAAGTTATGAATGAATTAAGCATAATACGAGCATAAATGGACCATGCATTATGATGTATGACATGCTATGATGAATAAAGTTAAGAAGTGGTATGATATGCATGATAAGTTAAGTTAGAATATGTAAGGTTAGATTATGTTTATTTATGTCGCGGTATAGGAAGTTGTACTTGCTGAGCGAAAGCTCACTGTCTTACGTCTATGCTGTAGGTAAACAACCTGTCAGCAATGGTTGATGCAAGATGGAAGGGCGTGGCGGGGCAAACTGTGAAATGTGGGAAATCTAGCCGCTACGCGTTTTGTTTCTTATGTATTTATCTTATGTTTAAAATCCGTACTACAGACACGTTTATATGACGCATGCGTTATACGCTTTTACGTCTATATAAAAAAAAAAAAAAAAAAAAAAAATTTTCCGCTGTCTTTCTTAAGTATGTAAGTAAGTATGAGAAGTTCAGTATGTATGTATGTATGGTAACGGCCTGTGCAAGGCGGGTCGTTACAGAGTTGGTATCAGAGCGGTTCCCTGCGATATGATTTCACAGTCTGCCTGTCATCGCCACCATCATTGTAAGTTAAATTTATGTTTTATGTATATGCGTAAGTAATGATGATGGGATTATGCTATGATAGACGCATGGATTTGGATTCTGCACGGATCGAGGCGGATCGCGCGACAGTTACGGCTTTTTATGGATCACGTCCTCTTTTATATGACGGTACGGGACGATCGGTCACGGTATCAGATTGGTTATACGACATGGAGATGATTTTCTACACCTGCCACATCGAGGACCGTTTACAGGTCTCGTTAGCCAGTCGCTGCCTGATCGCGGACGCTAGGCTATGGTGGATGACCTACGGAGAGCAGCAGATGCCCAGTCGGACGTGGGCACATTTCCGCGCTGTAATACTTGCACGATACGGGCCGATTCCTATAGAAGGGCCTGGTGACGATGAGCTGTATCGAAATCCCGAGATCTATCGGGACATGCATTATAGGCGATACCAGAGTTTCGTGACAGATTGGCACGCGTACCCGCAGGAGTCTATGGGCCATTACTGCTGCAGATTCCAGGAGGCTATGCTGCCCTATATTCCTCAGGATATGCCTCACCCCCAGCTGCAGGCATTGGTGATATTGCGAAACGGGGTACCACCTCGTATCCGACGGTTCCTCATGGAGCCCATGCTAGAGAGGACAGTTGGGGATATGATGGATGACATCTTGCAGGCTGAGGTTACAGCACATATGGCGCAGGCTGACGCCTATATGGATGAGTATCAGGTCCCAGTCGATGATGCCGGGATAGGAGAGCCTCAGTATGAGGTAGGTCCGATATTTCCCGAGGACCCAATTCCCGCCATGCCCGTACAGGAGATCCCAGCTCAGGAGGCTGAGGACCAGATGGACGCCGAGGGCGCTGCTGATGATTTAATTGCTCCGATGGACTCACCGGAAGACCCTCCCGTTATTATCATCTCTAGTGACGACGAGGACGAGGAGGATAATATGGAGCCCGAGGCCGAGCAGGGTGACTGGGAAGAGGACATTGACGACGCCAAGGGCGATCCCGAGGAGACACTATTCCACGATGGAGATTGGGACGTAGACTCTGACGCAGAGTCCGATATTTCGATGATCATGCTTGAGATTATAGTTTAGTTAGGATCGATGTGTGTATGTACTTTTGACCTTAGGATTGTATGTACTAACTTATTAATTTTGATATAGGCTTGTACTTTTGCAGGATGGTAAAGTGGTAGACACTTCCATCCCATTATTGACTATGTACGATGGTAGAGTGGTAGACACTCCCATCACCTTTTTGATTATGTACAGTACGATGGTAAAGTGTTAGACACTTCCATCATATTTTGACCAAGTATATATAAAGATATGTATGTATAGTATGACGTAATCAATTTGTAATTACAGTATTGTAAATTACGATGTACAGAGTATGTACCTAATGTATTTTTGAAATGTACAAAAGACCGTGCAGACACGGGATATATAACAAGGGTATGTTATATATTATGAAAGTTATGTTATGATAAGTATCTGATATGATACAATGATGCCTTTTATGTTATGATGTGAAATGTATGATATTACGATATGATATGTTAATTCATGATACGATAAATCCTGTATGAAAGAAAGGATATTAATAGTACGATGATATCTTTTCTTGTGATAGGATTTAGAAGATGGTACGTCCACGTAGAACGGTACCACTCAACCCGCCCGAGCCAGATCTCGCAACTGTCGTAGCTAATCTACAACGGCAGCTGCTAGAGCAGCAGCAGGAGACGGACAGACTTCGAGCTCAGATAGCTCAGATGAACCAGGGACCCCGGATTAATGAGGTTCCACCCCGAGCTCAACCAGTACCCCCGGTACCTGAGGCTCAACCGGAAGTTCAACCTGAGGTTCAGCCAGAAATTCCTCAGAATGCTAACATTCCGATGGCACCCGCTGGAGGGCAAGTGAACCTACAGCCAGTGAGGGAGGACCTACTGTACGAGCGATTCAGGCGAATGAAGGCGCCTGAGTTCGAAGGCCCGACGGACCCGATTGCCGCGGATAATTGGTTGATTGATATCCAAGTTATCTTGGATTTCATGCGACTAACGGAACAAGAGAAAGTTCTCTGCGCTTCTTTTGCCCTGAAAAAGGATGCGCGACATTGGTGGATGACCGTACAAATGCGCCGTGATGTTACGGCCATGAGCTGGCAAGATTTTGTGACTGAGTTCCGCGCAATGTACTACAATAGAGAGATCCTTGCTGCTCAACAAGATGAATTCACAAGCTTTAAACAGGGTTCGATGACGGTAATGGAGGCCATAAAGAAGTTTGAACAGTTAGCTCGGTTATGTCCAGATTTGGTACCGAGTGAAACAGAAAAGGTACGAAGGATGATGAAGATGTTTCGAACCGACATTGCCAAACAAGTGAGCGCTGGCAGCAGCCCGCCTACCTTGGTGTCTGACTGCATAAGTCGGGCAATAAGAGCCGAATACTGGATTAACCAGGATAAGGAAGCTAGGGCTCAAATTTTCAAGGCGAAAAGGGAGGAAAAGGCGGCAGCAAAACCAACACAGCCTCGACAAGACTCGGAGTCGCACCCGAAAAGCCAAGCTAGCAACCCTATACAAGGTTCCAAACAATCTGGGAGGAACAAGAGAAAAGGAAATTTCTCGGGCCAGAATCAACAAGGAAATTTTTCTCAAAAGAAAAATAATCAAGGAAATGAGGATACTGACAATTACTACCCGGTGTGCGCAACGTGTGGGAAGAAACATCAGGGAGTATGCAGAATGGGGACAAATGCTTGCTACCTTTGTGGCAAGGAAGGGCATTATGCACGGAGCTGCCCCCAGAACAACCAGAACCAGAACCAGAACCAGAACTCCTCTTATGCAACCCGGAATGCAAGCAGCCAGTTACATGCAGTTCAAGCAAGGCTCGAAGGACCCTCAATTTCGCAAAGAAGATTAGAGGCTCCTGAACCCCAAGTTAGGATTTATGCCTACACTAATGGAGAGGCCGAAGCTGGAACTTCGCATGAAGTGACAAGATAAATCCTTATCGCCACATAAGACATTATTGCATTATCTAATTCTGGTGCCACTCACTTGTTTGTATTTATAGAGTTTGCCCAGAAATTAGAAAATAGTATAGATAGTTTAAAACAGTTTTTTTTAAAATTTCTTTGCCGTTTTGGAGAGATTTTGTGATATGAATATTTTAATGCAAAATACTTTTGTAGTTATAATAGCAGAGAATTGCTTGTAGATCTCATCGCAATCAAGTTTTAGGATTTCGATGTGATTTTAGAAACGAATTTCTTAAATTATTACAATGCTAAATTTGACTACCAAAAGCGTTGAGAGACGTTTAGCTCTTACGGCAAGAAAGAGTTTAACCGTTACGGACAGTTGCGGAGCTCAACAACCGGATTAGTTTTGACAATGAAGGATCAGATAATGTCAGAAGCCCATAAGACGCCATATTCGGTACTTCCAGGAGCTTTTAAGATGAACCAAGACTTCTGAGAGAATTATTGGTGGCCAAACATGAAGAATAAAGCGAAGGAATTCGTGTCAAATGCCTAACTTGTCAGAAAGTTAAGGCCAAACACAGACATCCTGAAGGAGATTTGCAGAAAATAGAGCTTCCAGAATGAAAATAGGAGCAAACTACTATGGATTTTGTAGTAGGATTATCCAGGACTACAAGTGGAAATGGCACGATTTGAGTTATCATGGATAGATTAACCTAATCAGCCCACTTATCGTGATAAAAGTCACCTTTTCGGTGAAAAGATTATTAAAAATCTACGTAGCCTAGATCATTAAACTGCATGGAATGTCAAAATCAATCATCTCAGACCAGGATGGACGTTTCATTTCTCAATGTTGGACGAATGTTCATACTGCCATGGGGTCGGAATTGACGTTCAATACGGTTTTTCACCCCAAACTAATAGAACTACCCCGAATTATTCTGATTTTCGAGGACGAAAATTTTTAAGGAGGGTAGATTGTAATACCTAGTTTTTCGACGATGGTAATTTCTTGTATAGAGATTTAAATTAACTATGAAGGTATTTACCGAAAAAGCCCAGTTAAGGGTTTTATTATGTTTTGAGAGTTTTTATGACTATATAAGACTCGAAAATGATTGCTTAGTCAAGCAAATGACCTTTTAGTAAAAAAGGAGCAAAATTACCAAAATTTATCTGTTGGTCAAAGTTTGACCAAAAACGTCGACGGTTGACCAAAAAGTCAACTGTTGACCACGGGAGTCAAATCTTGGCAAGAACGTCAACGGTTGACAAGAAAGTCAATGGTGGACTAGAAAGCCAAAGTTGACCCCAAAAAGTTAAAGAAAAGACTGTACGATTAAATAATCTGCAGTATAGAAATTATACGGTTTAAAAACCGTTTTTACGAATAAAATGATATGTTGAGGATTTAAAACCACCATAGAAAATCAAGCACATTAAGTAGAATTAAAGGGCAGAAGGACTTTATGAAATAAGAAAATTTTTATACAGTTCGTTCTTACACAGATGAATTTTGGACTGAAATTCCATAAACCAATACTGTATATAATTGAATCCAGTATTGGAAATACCTGTGTTAACCTAAAAATGGACTGTACAATAAGAAAAGAGCCAAACAAGGCCTAAGGTGAATGACATCACCTTATCCTTTAATTATGACATCATAATTATTTAATAAAACTTGGAAAGAAAGTTTTGCTTGATCACCAAGCCTATGGCCGGCCACATGCCCCCCCCCTAGAAGCAAATTCTGATTTTTTTCAAGGACCAATTGTGCAATTTGAGGAAGTTTCCAACCTCTATAAATAGGGGTGCCATTTGTTCACAAAAAATTAGAAATCCTAACTAGGTTATGCCAAATTTTTTCTCCACCCAAAAACCGAACTTGAGGGAAGCATTAGGGAAGGAAGAAATCCAAAATTCAAGAGGGAAAAAGGCTTGTGAAGTGGCCGGAATTGTTGTGGAAGCAAGCAAGAAAGTTAGAAAAATTTTGGTAGCCATTGGAGGCCAAGAGGCCGGTTTTGAGGGAGAAAGGAAAAAGGAAGAGAAAAGCTTGTAGTGGCTAGGGTTTTGAAGCTTGGAGTGGCCGGGTATTGAAGCAAGAGAAGTTGAAAAATTTTAGGAGCCAATTAGCTCAATTGGCCGGCTGTTGGTGAAGAAAGGGCAAGCCAAGTTCTTGAGCCAAAATAAGGTAAAATCCCCTAATTATCTAAGCTTTCATTTAAATTTCATTTGGAGAAATTTAAATGTATTTAAGCATGGGATTGTAATGAGCATAAGCTCTCTTTAATATGCTGCCCTAGCTAGAAATTTTAAGGCTTGTGCTTGATTGGTTAGGGTTTTTGGTTTGGTAGTTCAATGTTGCATGTTAGGTGTTTGTTGTTTTGTTAGGGTTTTTCTATGTTTGATTTAATGCTAGGGTGCATGCTAGATGGTGATGAATTGTATGTCCCCTGTTTTTATGTGCAAATCAGTCCTAGAAGTGCATGTTAGGTTATTAGTTTTGATTATAGAATGGTATGTGAATGAATGGATGTTGAGACAACCTAGAATCATGCAAACCTAGGTTAAAAACAGTTTGGTTTTTTTGGTTTGCATGGGCGCGTTTAAATTGCATGATTGTTCATGTGGGACGTTAGAAAACGCTGCATGTGTGCTATCTAGGCTCCCGCGTGTTCGGTTGAGGTAGTTTGCGCGAAATAGGACGTAAACCGGACTTAACAACCGAAACTGCCAATTCGGATTCCAAACTGGCCAGTTTCGGGAAAGTGGAAATTTAAGGCTTTTAGAGGCCGAACTGGGTGAAACGTAAAACATGAAAGTTGTTCAGAAGGGTTTTTCCTAGGGGACAACGCGGACCGTTTCCCAAATTGAGGCTCCAATGGCCTCCGTTTTACAGAAAACCGAGACTGGTCTGCCCAGACCTAGTTTACACGACCAGCCAGTTTCAAATTAAAACTGACAAGAATACAAGCAGAACTGGATTTTTCACAAAACATGAAAGTTTTAGGATTTTTCGAGAGCTAGAACTTTCATGAAGACAACTTTTTCAAAATCGGAATGGATCATTAAACTGACACTGTTTTATAAAGACTGTGCAGGGAACAGGAAATTCCTGCACAGGATTTTCTAAAAACAGTTTGGAAAAAAATTGTATCTTTCCCAAAACCACTGTTTTGACTAAGGAAACTGTTCCAAAGGCAGTTTCCAGCCTTAAATGATTTTTACAAAGACCTATTTCAAGAATATGAATTTTTATGAGTTAAGTAAAAGATTTTGAAGTTAAATTACCCAAGTTTCCAAAGAAATGGAAAATGGATATTTTTAAACCAAATTAGGTAAGCAAGATGATTACGGGTAATAACCGGAAGTGATATTTGAGTTATCAGGCCAAAGCCTAAAGCTCAAGTTTAACTACAAATAGCCTTAAGGGTTAGTTAAGATAACCCTAAAGGATACTAAGATTAATAAATTGGATTAATTGAAGTAACCAAATGGTTTATGAATTAAGATAAGCCCAAGGTTAGGAAAGTAACCTAACCCTAACAGTATATATATGAAGATTTAGCACATAAGGTTACTATTTGTAACCCAGTAAGACGCCTAGTATTGGGGACATACAATTAGAATTATGTAGGCATGTTGGTTAGATTACCAACATTCCACAATACTAATTAGACCCTCACCTATGTCCTTCAACCAGCAGGAGGAAACCTGCAGCTGTACTCAGAGAAGGGGCAGTACTACGCAGGACATAGCAAGAGAGGTAAGTACAACCACCGCCTACAGCATAGGCTTTGTTGTGGTACTTGCCTAAGTATGTTATTGTTAGATGTATGTTAGGGGTGTATGCCTTATTGTTTGTTATGTTGTTGTTGCTATGTTATGTTGTTATTGCTATGTTATGTTGTTGTTATTATGTTATGTTATTGTTATGCCATGTTATATGCCATGTTAATTCTATGTTGTATGCTAGGTTATGAAGTATGATTATTAAGACATGAAGCATGTATGTATGAGAACACGAGGCATGTTCACGAAATCTTATAAGAATAATAAGATTAAGTATGACATGATAAGATGAAAAGAAAGTAAGATGGCGAGCAAGGTCGCCTGTGTTGTACCGACCCGCGTTAGGTCGGGTTGGACTATGGATTGAGTTGGAAATGGTTTGGCCGCCCCAACCACTCCGTAGTCGCGCGCCCGGTACGTACACACAAGTAAGGGGCCCATAAGTAAGATAAGTAATGAAAGTAAGTTATGAATGAATTAAGCATAATACGAGCATAAATGGACCATGCATTATGATGTATGACATGCTATGATGAATAAAGTTAAGAAGTGGTATGATATGCATGATAAGTTAAGTTAGAATATGTAAGGTTAGATTATGTTTATTTATGTCGCGGTATAGGAAGTTGTACTTGCTGAGCGAAAGCTCACTGTCTTACGTCTATGCTGTAGGTAAACAACCTGTCAGCAATGGTTGATGCAAGATGGAAGGGCGTGGCGGGGCAAACTGTGAAATGTGGGAAATCTAGCCGCTACGCGTTTTGTTTCTTATGTATTTATCTTATGTTTAAAATCCGTACTACAGACACGTTTATATGACGCATGCGTTATACGCTTTTACGTCTATATAAAAAAAAAAAAAAAAAAAAAAAATTTTCCGCTGTCTTTCTTAAGTATGTAAGTAAGTATGAGAAGTTCAGTATGTATGTATGTATGGTAACGGCCTGTGCAAGGCGGGTCGTTACATAACAATTGTTGATTCTCGTACAAAAATTCAAATTACAATCAACAAGATATTATTAAAAATATTAGACGAAAGTTGAAAGAAAAAAAAAAAACTTCCTATTTCTTTTTCATTGGAGGCCATTCTTTCTCTATTCATAGTCAATTAGGGGTTGACCATTTTGTTTATTATTTTAAAAAGGAAATTTCAATTTCAATTTTTTAATTTTTAATTTTTAAATAAGGTGTGTGAAAAGTATATATTTAAACACGTTTTGTCCTTAAAAGTCATTTAACTATGGATAATTAAGGAAAAACATAATTCATTAAATTGGGGTATAGAAAAAGTGGACAAGGATGGCAATAGACTCCATAAGTAAATCATATTTTATATCTATTATTACTAATTGAAGTTAGTATTAATTAGTTTATACTAATTGATCATTATAAAATCTTCAATTCGATTAATAGAGTGTTCCTATATTCATTTACAACTTTTCATTATAAAATTTGAGAGCACTGAATAGGGAAAAAATGACATAAATTTAAACACTTTTTTACTAACATGACACAAAATTTCAATACTTAACCAAAATGACACAATCTAATTATGGTCAAAAGTCAATCTAATATGCTTTATAAAGTCAAAGGTCAACCTAAAAAATTTTACCAAAATTACCCGTATTATTTAGAAAATCAGTTAGAGTTTTTTCAGTTTTCAATATGGATGGTTGGATGTCTCCAGTTTCGGTCGCCGACATCGATCGCTAGAATCCTCTAATAGAGTATATTATGTCCTCTACTAGAATATTTTCAATTTTCAATATGGATGGCCGCCAGATCTCTGGTTGTGGTGGCCGGTCTCGGTCGTCGGAATACTCTAGTAGAGTATACTATATACTCTACTAGAATATTTTGGATATTCTATTAGAATTTTTTGATCAGTTTTTAATATGCATAGCCAGATGTCTTCAGCTCCAGCCTACCGACACCAATCGTCGGAATATTTTTCAGTTTTAAACATGGATAACTAAATGTCTCCGACTCTGACTGCTAACATCGGTCGTAAGAATTATGACACTGTAAGATCAGACAAGCAAAGCACGTGTCCCACTAGTCTTTCTGAGAAGGGAGCTTTTTTTATTTTATTTTTAGCAAAAGAGGTTTTGTACTTCAAAATTTTCTTATTAAAATATTTTGTTCTTCAATTTGACATTTTAAATAATTTTAGAAGTGAGAAGCCTCTTTTGATGGTTTTTTACATGCTTGCTTGCATACTTTTTTTTTTTTAAGATGTTTTCTGTTTTAAAATTTTCTAATAAATTATTTTTTTTAATCTAATTTGTCCTTAAAAATAACTCTCCTGACATATGCCACTACTAATTTTTTCTCACCAAGACCTCTAAAATATCATCTTCTCATAAACGACCCTAATAAAATACTTTAAAAAAAAAAATCACTGCCCCATTGAAAAACTTGTTCTCAAATTTGTTCTTGTTTTTTTTTAAAAAAAAATTAATATGGAAGAATTCAAACTTTATACTTTTAGATGGAGTCAAATGTAATATTACTACTAAAATATTCCTACAGTCAAGGGGTTGGTTACTTTTTTTTTTTCAAGGACAATTCATGATAAGCTCGGGGATGAATGTTGCAAAGAATGCCTTCTTGTTTTTGCTTTTTTTTTTTTTTTCCTAATTTGAAAAAGTGTAGAGCATTTATTTAATTATTATTTTTTTTTTCAAATACGATTTCGTCGTTCTCTGCCCAAAAAGAGCAAAAACCAAATGTTTTTTGTTTTTTGTTTTTTTTTTCCTTGAATAACCTTGTTTGTCGGGTTAAAAAAAGGTTTAAAAAAACACTTTTATTTCATTTTGTTTTATTTTAGTAGTCCATGCTTGCCAGAAGTGATTTTTGAAATACTTTTCAGAGCAAATTTCTCCTTAAAATGGTCAGGTGTATTAAAAATCATTCTGCCAACTAAAGTTCCCAAATGCAAGCCACAAGTCAGTAAAACCCCATATAGCATGGCCTTGAATTTCTGTTGGAGAGCCTAACAGAGTACATGATATAGAATACAGAATACTCCTAAAGTACACTTTTGATACCACTAACTTCAGTCTATTTCCTCCCTGTCTAAGTTAGCCGGAAAAAAAAAATGCAGTTTTATCCGACTGTCAAGTTCTCAACCTAGCGTCCTACACCAACTCGATTTGGTTGTTTTGCATAGTTATTTCTCTAGGCTTGATGCAATATACACGAGATCCAATATGCTTCACATCAAGACCAGCATCCTCGCAACCACTGAAGAAGAGCGACTCATCCTCCTTTCCAATTCTGCGCCTCCAACTCATTAGAAATGCTGGCCGGGGCAGCCCTATGCATGGTCCTGCAAGTTAAGTAAACAAGAATAAGCAAAAGTTTGGTTTCAGCATCTAGTTTATGTGCACTTTCTAGGGCTCACGAGCACAAACCGCCATCCTGCTCTTTGTTTGTCTGAGGAACTGCTTTGTCACCTTGTGTCTTGTAAGATTTGAGGAGAAATGAAAGAGTTTTAATCAAGTTTGTGTACTGTTTCACATCTAAAATAGCCAAGGAGAAGGAAACAGATCAAAGACGACGACCTTTTAATATCTTTTATACTTCATCATCATTAGAGTAATGATGAAACAAGTGAACTAATATGCATTAAACAAGCCGATTGAGTAGAAACTTACACAACAAGATATCACTGGCGATGACAAGGTCCCAGTCTGGATCGGTAATTGGAAAACTGTCGCCCCATGTATCTAAAAATTTAGTCAACTAGTCATTTCTGCATCTGAGTGCATTGCAGTTAAATATTTTCATAACTTAATTCAATATGCAAGTTAAATGTGCAAGAACCATTCTTTGGTACAAGATACCAATCTCATGTTTAATAATGTAAAGGATTAGTATGATTCCATAATGCAAGCATCGTCTTTGACACCATTAATCAAACAACGGTATGTAAGGTGAGATGGTTATAGGTCACAGCTAACAAGATCTCAATGTAGAGATTATGAAATTGAGGTTCGTTGTATGAAAGTAACATCTCCAACACCATTAACAAAGCACAAGTATCAAAAGGGAAGATGCTAAGAAGAGAAAAGCAATAAGGTTGTGAAAATTACAAACAAGTCCCTGCGTAAGGAAGATGCAATTAAGCTTCAACATATTTTTGATGCAGAAGCAAAAAAGCACAAGGGGTTATAGTAATAAAGGATATGTATGCTTTGGTGAAATACCCCGTTTTACTTGGGTATTTCAAGAATGCCATGCCCATCTCCTGTGTTTTCAAGTTCATGTAAAAAACCACCCTTTTGACAACATTTTGTCAAACTTAAAGTGGGAAAAGACCATTTTAACATTTCTCGGAACACCATAAGTTTGACCATTTTGTTACCTCATGGTTAAAATGGTCCATTAGCAACTTAAGTTTCACTAAATTTTGTCAAAAGGGAGCTTATAAACATGAAATTAAAAGGTGGTCGCATTTCTCAAAACACAAGCATTTCCATAAAACCAGGGGAAATTCAGATACGTATACATGATATAACTACAGTTTGATCTTTGAAAACTAGATTATTTGTGAACAGAGTTTCTGATTTGTTTCGTACACACACCGATATATGTATATATATATACATACGTAAGAAACAGAGAACAATTAATCTTCATCATATGCGAACGAAGATTCTAATTTCTAACCACCCATGACACTGAAATAGACTGGACAAAATCATCTGAAAGAACAATATGACCAATCATGGTGCTTCACAATAATCTCCATGATAGGTAATGGGTACAAAGTTAGATGACTAGGCTAGGAAAAGAAAGACTCACGTTTAACATGAGGAAGAACAGGTGTAATTCCATTTTCCCTACAGTTATGGGCTATGTTGTCTTCAATTTCCTGATCAGCATAGTCTGAAGTTGTGATGTCAAGATGAAATGTTTTTTGAAGAAAAATTGCCAAAGCACCAGTTCCACTGCAAATTAAAATAAACCTCAACATCGGCACCAAACTCAAAAATCATTAATGAGAATATTGTGAAAGAAATTTCAATTAGACTAAAAATGAAACAATTAGCTCGGCTCATCGGTGTAAACAATCCTATGCTATAATAAAAATTTGGTCCATAATTTTGAATGACATAAAAATATCTACAACTTAAGCCACTCTGCCACGGCAGCAAAGATTTTATGCATAAAGCAAAATGCATGGAAAACAAATTATATTCATTCAAGAATGTTGGTCCCTAAGGATTTAGCATAACTATTTGGTAAAATGCTAAAGCGAGAAAATATTTAGATAGTAAACATAGTGAGCTTTAAACAAACAACATAAACAAGTTTGAACACAATTAAGCAGAAGAACAAAAGAAACCAATTGTACGGAAGTATAGGTATTTTTAATCACGATACCCAACACTAGAAATAAAAGCTTTAATTGCCTAAAGTTGCCTACATTGAATCAATAGTGGATCAGTACTCCCCTAAGATATACCTGCCAAGTTCAATGCAACGTCGCCCTTGTATCCATGACTGATGTTCAACTAACCAATCCGCAAACGCGAATGTGCCAGGCCAGAGCAAATTAGCATTTAGTTCATGAAATGAAAATTCTCGGATGTTCAACTCCTGCGAACAAGCCCAAGTGTTTGTTTAGTCTACCCCCATGAAAGCTTCAAGTTCCAAACCTGGTTATCAAGCTTTAGCAACATATGACTTAAAGGAAACATTGAATATAAATAAATAAGTAAATAAGAGGCATTTGGGATGATTAAGATGTCCAGTGAAGGAAACAAGTTCTTACTCTAAAGATTCGTCTTAGTTACGGCTCGCTGCAGAGTGTTTTCGCCTATATATATATATATATATATATTAATATCCATAAGATTTAGTAAGTAGATGATACCGATTTTACTTTCAATAACTGCAATAAAGAAGATCTCTCTCAACAACCTGAACACCTTATAGTCTCGTTAATTTGCTTATCCTTGGCAACAAAAAAGACCATTTTTATACCGATTATCGTGCTTGTCGAAAGCCTAAGAGGAACTGAAATTTTCTTACCCGGCATTAATAGACTTGGATACAATTTTCTAAACGATTTACCTACTAAATACTGATAGCTTCAAAACAGAAAGAAAAAGATTCAACTGGGACATAATTCAAAGTATACACAAATATACAAAATCCCAGTGACTCCGGAGTATCATTACTGCTGATTATTTATTTATTTATTATTATTATTATTTTTTGCCCTGAAGCATTAAATATTTAAATTAACCAAAAAAAAAAAAAGCATGAAACAAAATTTGCACAAATCAAAATCGTAAATAGAATCATTACCATCCCAGGAAAGTCGTGTTTCCTCTCTACATAGCTTTGGTGGGTCTCCTCCTTTTCTTCACCAGCAAAAATGACCCAATGTCGATAAAAGTGATTTTCTCAGCAAATACACACATATATATAGATATATATATATATATATATGTATATTTGAAGACAGAGGCAGAGACAGAGACAGAAAGTACCTGTGGAAGGGCCGTCGTCGTCGTCTTGAGAGAAAAGCGAAGACGGGGAGAAAAGAGCAATGTCCATGATCCTCCTCCAGCAGCACAAATGGCAGCAACTTGTGTCGAAAGGGAGAGAGCCCCCAAGGGACTAGGGTTTTTAATTGGGCTCTTTACAGGAATGCCATTGATTCAAGGCCTTCTATTGAGTTTTGCCACACAAAATTCTATTACAAAGAATATCTATTATCTATTCACATAATATTGATTTATTTATTTTAGAATATCAATTATATTTTTAAATTTCCGTTAGATAATCATGTTAATACCAGCTGGTATCAGTATGATTTTTAGGAGTGACGGATCTAAGATTTGAATTCATTGCAAACACAAATAAAGACCAAATTTTCAAACTAAAACAATAGGGAAAAAAAAAGTTTCTTAATATATTAAATTTCATGTAAAAAGTAACAAATTACAATTGTACTTGATGAGGCATCATGCTTTTAAATGGTTTTACGATAGTTTTGTTGTCAATGTTATCAAAAATGTGTTTCTCAATGTACATAATCAAGTTGTCATTTATCCACTGATCTCTCATTCTCTCAGGGTTAAACATTGAGAAAAGTCATGTAGTTACATCGAACTATCAACCCATCGATTGCTTAAATATGAAAATTGACAGTTTTGTATTTTGTTGGTTTTGCTTAAAAATTCACACACACTACCTCAAACGGTCACAGCTGTGAGCCTACATCAACATGTAGCGCGTCGAATACATATTTAACATTCAATCAATCACTTGTTTATCTTCATGAAAAACACAATATTTGATTAACTTTTTAAGCTTACCAAATTGTATTTTTAGGTTAATTCCTTAACCAACACACTTAGCATTACATCATTGATTATGTTTTTATGATATATTTTATTATAGTTTTTTAGTTTTGACAATTCACACCTTATTTATGTGGCAAGTACTCTAATTATCTCTTTTTAATATCATATGCGAACCATTTAAACTTAATTTTTTCTTTATAGGCCCAACTTATGTGAAAAGAATTAAAAAGATGCCTATTATGTTTGGGGGCTGTTGGCGTTGGATTTCATCCTCCAATTTTAGTTCTCTACGTGTCAAGCATCCTCTAATTTTAGTTCTCTACGTGTCAAGAGATTATGATAATATGGAAACTATCCATAATCAAAGTAGATGATCAACTCCTATACATTTAGGAAAGTGGGTTCAATCCCACTAACTCAAATAATGAATTCAACCCCAGTAACTCTAGCAATTAGCGTTGCACTATAAATAGAATATGAAGTCCATAAAAAAAAAGGGGGGAGAGAGCACTGTTATCCATTCATTCTCTTATACTCACCATTATTCTTACTTTCATACATAGTGAAAAACTCCAGACACAGAGGACTAGTTCATTCTAGAGTGAACCTCTATAAATTTTGGTGTTATTATTTACTTTTCTGCATTATTTTTCACATCTTATTTCTGATAGTTATAATTAGTGTAGATTTCTATTAACGGTGATCAACGGTCCCAATTTTTACTATCAATTATTATTTTCTGATTATTAACTTGAATTCTTTTTTATCATAGATTTTTAGCATCTATAGGGGCTTTATGTAAATGCCACGCCACTAAGTTTGGAATTGATTGATGTCATTCGAAAGGTTTCTTGCAGAAAATTGCCTGCCACACATCTAAAGGATTAGATATATCTCTAAGGGCATGTTTGTCGCATTGATTTGTATTGCTTTGTACTGTAGAACATCGTATCGTATTATATTATATTGCTATTATGCAATACAATATTTGGTTTTGCACATATTATAGTAGTATAATACGTTATACATTGTTTGTTTCGTGCCATATTTTATTGCTTTAAGAATTTAGTTTTTAAAAGATAAAATTTGGATCACGATCCCAAGATCGGAGTCGAGTTTCAAGACGGGGCCAAAGTCGAGTTTTGTGACTCGGATTGACGTCATGATTCGAAAGTGATGTCGGAGTTAAGGTCGGGTTTCAAGATTCGGGTTGGAGTTAAAGTCGGGATTCGGGGTCGGATTCCAGAATGGGGATCAATGTTAGGTATTAGGATGAAGGCCATGATCAGATCGAGTTTCAATATCAGGGTATAGGACAGGTTTTATAACCGAGGTTATGGTTAGGATTCGGGACCTGAGTTGGGATCGAATTCCCTTCCCGACCCCTATTCAAAATCTGACTCCAACCCCTATACTTGATCCCTGTACTGAAATCCAACCACGATACCTAAACCACTCATACCGATACCTAACGTCAACCCCGGTCTTGAAAACCGATCATAACCTTCATCCTAAAACTCGAACCAACCTCAAAAATCGACTTTGAACCCCCGACCCCCGGTCCCGAAACCCAAACCTAGTACCGATCCCGACCATGATACTTAAAGATCTCGACCCCTTTCTCGGAACTCGACCTCGACCCTTGTTCCAAAAACCGACCACAATCCTACCTCAACATCAACAACAAATCTTGACCCAAACTTCGATTCCGGTCACATTGCTATGTTCTGAATTTAGTATTAAATTTGATATATTCAAAATATTTCATATGTTTTTTAATATGATCATTTGGGTTAATCTATACAATACGGCCTAAAACATAGTTTTTTTTAATCATATTAGATATCATAGTATACATTGTATTTAATTTTTTGTTTCGTGTTAAGTTATAAAATATATGAATGTTGTCAAACATTATATTATTTTAATAATAAAATACGGAGTGCTAATACGACGTTCTAAACCTACTATAATACTATTATACTAAGATACTTGGAGTAGCAACGACTCACCGGTGACTAGAAGTATCCTACTGTGATATTTGGAGCTAACCGGGATACTCAATATTTTAGAAACTAACTGTAACCTTTCCTACCGTTGTACTTGAGGATAATATACTGTCTTATTGAAAACTTTGACAAACAAAGGTAGCATGCTCAATTGTTCGGCTTTCTCACCAAAAAAATAAATAAATTAAAAATTAAAAAAAAAATAAAAGAAAACCCCACACTCAAATGCCACCACACAATGGCCCAATTTGCCTCGCATGATGGAGGGGTGATGTGAAATCTCTTGATTTGTGGGGAAGAGATCTTGTCAAAGATCCTTGCCGCGTTTATGGAGAGGGCAACAAGAAGTTGACCTAATCTCCTCATTGCAGTGGTCAGTACGGACACGACCTATCATGATTGGTAGATAGGCTTAGTCCGATATGTTTAATTAAATAAATCATGTTTTACATGATTTTTTGGCACAAGCACATTAAGGGCACAGTACGAGCATGATAACGGGCACAAAAATGATACAACAATGGTACTCTTTTTATATGATATTTTGGACAATTTGTATACATGACTTGTGACATTTTTTTATTTTCTTATGAAGATTTCATTTCTTTTGAGTTTTCACTTGACAAGGTTCTCAATATTATAGTTTATTTTTAAATTATACTTTGTTTTTGTTAAAAATCAATATTTTTCATTGTATTCAAAATTTTTTTTTCTTTATTAATATTTTTACCATTGAGCAAGATTAAGGCTTGAGCACGTTAAGAGCACGTCACGTTTATAAAAGATCGTGTGTCGAGCTTGACGCTATAAATTGAAAATGAGCACGATAGGTTTATTAAATGGACTGACTCAAAGCATTACTGAGTTTAAAATAAATGGATTGAGTCGGACTGGCCCGTTTGACATTTTTAGCAGTTACACAGACTGAATTAAGTGACACTTAGAGGAGTACTATATATCTCGAGTAAGTTATTTCAATGACCCACCTGTCTTGAATCGGACTGACCCGTTTGACATTTCTAGCAGTTACACAGACTGAATTATGTGACACTTAGAGGAGTACTATATGTCTCAAGTAAGTTATTTCAATGACCCATCTGTCTTTCATTGCTTTGTGCTGCGAGTCTCGAGTATCACGTGACAAACAATTTCTATATCTATACATATAAGCATATACATATACATCTATAAAAGGCACAATCTAACTAGAAATTTGTTTTACCCTTTTCTCTGACTAACATTTGTCATTACTTTAGAAAAAATTAGTTTGATTTTAACTATTTCTTATTTTACTTAGTTATGTTTTCCTACTTTTTTTTTTCTTTTTGTTTCTTTAAAGAAAGGGGAAAAAAAAATTTTGTCACACGTTGATGAGGAGAACCAATTTCTTTTGACTTTTTTTTACCATATTTCATGTAAAATTTGTACATCAAGTGATCAGTTGTGATTATTCCTTTTTTATTTATTTATTTTTTTTTGCATACATCATAAATGCACAATCCAATTAAAAAAAAAAAGTTTAATCCCTTTCTCTTACTGAGAAAAATTAGCTTGTTTTTAACTATTTCTTACTTTACTTAGTTACTTTTTCCTAACTTTTCCCTTTTTTTTTTTTTTTTTGCTAAAATAGAGGGAAAAAAAATTGCCACTTGTTTATGAGAACAAGCAGTTTTTTTTTTCTTTTTCTTTTTTTTTTATCATATATATATATATATATATATATATATCTCATACAATATTTAAACATCAGAGGATCAGTTGTGATTATTCCTTTTTTTTTTTTTTTTTATGTGATGCGCCTTGTGGAATATGAGGTTAATGGAATGCTGGTTCCATGTTTTCTTAATAAGTTACCATTCATATATTTTTCTTTTCTTTTTAAACCACAATATTGGATTTTTTTTTTTTGTTTTTTAGCTAGAATGTTGGTTTTAATTTTTGTTTGGCTCAGGATGCCTTAATATTTGATTCTTTCAAAATCAATATGTATATTTTATAACATGGATTCAAAAAAATATTTATAATTTTATTTGTTCGGTTCACAATTGCAAGTTTATCGATAATCTATAATTTATAACTATATAGAGGAGAGAAACTCTCTCTCTCTCGACCTTTTATATTTTCGTTTTTTCCTTTCTTTCTTCACTTCCCAATAGACATGTCTCTCCATTTTTCAAGATGTTTTTCCCTTTTGTCTAGCTTTACATCTCACTCTCTCTCTTTTCACTTGTGAAAGTTATCTATTTATTTATTTTTCTTCTTTTCAAAACAAAATGCTATTTTCTTCAATTTTGAAAAGCTGGGAAATTTGTGAGAATGAAGAATTTTATTTTTTAAATACTATTGAAAGCTAAAGATCTTTTTCGTCTTACAAGACCTCAAATTTTTAGAGAAAATATTATATTTCTGAAAAGGTACTATTTCTTAACTTGGATATTTAGTACTAATATCCCCTAAACTTGTTACATTTTGACAAATTACCCCTAAACTTCTAATTTTGACAATTTGCTCCCTCAACTTGCTAAATTGTGAAAATGTAACCCCTATAAATTAATTTTATGTTAAATTAGTTATGAAATGCCCACGTACACCTTGTGTGAAGAAGAAAAAACCCATTTCTAATCAAAAAATTTTAAATTAATTGCAAATCCGAATGCAAATCTTCCAATTTCAAATACTTTATTTAGTGTAAAATTAACTAAAAGGGGTAATTGTAACAATTTAACAAGTTCAAAGGTTAAATTGTCAAAATTAAAGTTTGATGGACAAGTTATCAAATAGTAATAAATTTAAGAGACATTAGTGCTAAGTACCCTTCTAAACTTCATATTTACAAATTATATCATTTGTCATCTCAACATAATTTTTTAACTAATGATTCAAAATTTACATTTTTAAATATAAAAATTAAACTTTAAATAAAATAGTTACAGATTTGTACTAATAAAATTAGCAGACTTATATATAAGCGCGGAGTGCGTGTTTTCACTAATATTATATATCGAAGTGGTCATGGCCATGCACTTTTTTGTTCTTCAACATACTGCTTGCTCTTTTTTTTTTTTTTTGGCTAAAGCAACATACTGCTTGCATGCTTCAATTGATTTCTTACTTGCTTATTTTTAATTAAATTTTATATTTTCAACTTTTTTTTTAATTGAGAGATTTGTTTCCACTAATTTGTTCTTATTAATTCTTTCTTAAAATTGTCACATGCACTTTTTTATTTCTTTTGTTTGATTCAATTGAATGCCTGCACACACACACACACACACACACACGAAGGCTCATATATCGGGCACTGCCGGATGTACGCCGCCTAGGGAAGTCAGAAAATAGGTTGGATCATGACAGCTGGCGTTAACAAAGAGTTCGGTAACATGGCAGTCGATATAGGACTAAAAGAAGTGGAGAAATTGCAGTTGTCAGTTTAATGAATGATAAAATTTTGACTTCAAGGGCTGAAATGTAAAATCAATCACGGTTTGGAGAAGATACAATTTAGGTATAAAAGGAGGAATTGGTGTTTATATCCCGGATCTGCACTGGATTGTAGCAACAGTGTACAATGGATGTTCTTAACCGCCTGTATACATTGTCCCATTTGTGTCGTTTAAGTCAACACAAGGGAAAACACCTAGAGAATGTGGAATATAGTGAACATTTAACTAAAATATTAACGCAGAAAAAATAGAAAATTTTCCATTATTTACTCATTAAAGATAAGTCATTTCTTTAATTTTCATACAAGAAGGGGGAAAAAAAAAATAAAAAAAATAAAAAAAATCTTTTCTTTTCTTCTTTCATATTCTCCTTGTTCACACCATGATTTGCTCAGTGAAGCAATGCTCACCCTCCGACATCATTCTCCAGCCTAACCCAGTTTCTTCGCCTCAGAAATCTCTCCTCTCCTTCCCCTCTCCCCAGCAGCCGACAATCCCGTAGCCGAGGCGACCCAATCCGTGGCGGTAAAGAAGGTCAAGATCGGAGTCTACTTCCCTTGTAGGTGGCCCTCTATGTGGTGTTCCTAATCCCCCTAACCATATGAACTATACTCTCTCAATATCTGTTAAAAAAAAAAAAAACGAAACTTGTTCTTTGTTTTTTTTTTTCTTTTTTTTTTTTAACTATTTCTTTGTTCATATATATTTTTGTAATCAAATTTACTACTTTAAATATAATTTGTTGGAATATTTGTTTTCATTAATTTTTCCTTAAAGCGCACACTTTGATTTTTTTTTAAATGAGCTTTTGATTATTTAAAACTTTCTATTAGATTGAAAGCCTACTAGTAATTTAAGTAATAGTCATTCATTTTTATATTTGTTTGTAAAAATATTTCACTCACGAGTGTTTACACCCTATAATTTTAATGTATTCTAATTGTTTCTTCAACTGTTCAACCAATAAAATTGATATCTTTACAAAACATTAAAATTATACTAAATTAAAGAGTATAGACAAGTAATAAAATAATTGCCATGGTCAAGAAATATAATTACCCGTCAACATTGAGTCCAGTCATGAAAATCAAACAATTACATTGTATAAATGAACTACATTCGACTTGATCCCTAAATATTGGGTACATAGACAGCTCGTCACATATAAATGAGTGCAGTTACTTTTCCTAATCGAAAACGTGTTTTTAAACAAACAAAACACGTGTTCCTCACATTCACTAACGATTTGTCAAAGTTTAGCTTTGGATATACATTTTCAATTTCTTCGTGTCAATCCAACTGGCACATAATCTTGACGAACATTAATGTCATGGTCAAGTTTTGAAGGTATAACGTTCGTCCTTACGAACTATACGATTCATTATCATTCGACAATTCATCACATATTGCAGCATGATCAATGCTCAATTCGTCATATAACATTTGACATTTCGCATCATCATTACACAAAGATAGATGTGACTAAAATTTCAAAGTTTTTGATAAATTGATAAATCATCATTGTCTACAATTAAAAAAAAAAAAAACTTATAGTCTACTGTCATGTCTCGAGGTCTTCTAAAGGATTGACGTTGATAGGGGGCTCGACTCTGGTGGGCTCTTACTCGTTCAACGTTGGCACAGCTTCGTCAGCAGGGGCAGATGATGAACACCCAGCTTCGTCGAGGGTATCTTCATACAGCTCGATCTCGTCATCGACGTCAGCGTCAACAAGGAGTTCTTGCTTATACTCCTTGAGGAGATCATATCGAGCCTTGAGAGTGGTCTTCTCGTATGCATCAACGATCCGAGTGACGAGTGCTGAGTTATCAGCTTCAAGAGATTTAATTTTGGCATGTGCCTCATTGAACCTGTCGACTATAACTTTCATTATGTCTGTCATCTCTTTCGATGATTGGGTGACCGTTTTGAGCTCCCCTATCAACCCATCAGTACTTGCCTTGACGCTTACAAAATTTCGCTCTATGTCGAGCAACCTCTCCCCACGCTCTTTGTCCTTTTCCTCGAGCTCTTTGATGTGATTCCTTTGCTCGAGAACCATGTCTGTAGTACAATACATCAATCCCAGAGCTCGCAGATTACTCTGTAAGTGCAAAAGCCTTGTCAAACAACTTTACCAAGACGAGCATTAATGTCGCAATTTGAATGTATATGATAAGCAAACATACTTTCAAACCATCCCATAATACATCATCCACGTGGTTGGGAATCCGACCAGTATTTATGGTCTCCAGATCAATGTCAGACAATAATTGACGTATGATCTCAACACTAAGTCTCCTGTTCTGAAGGCGGCTCGTCCCTGGTGGCAAATTCACCCCTATCTTCTGATCATCCTGCTCAGATTTACCCAGTTCAGCGTTCGTTTCTGGGGAAGCAGCCTTTGAAGACTTCTTCCTTTTTGCCGGAATCTTTCTTTTGGGTTTCCCCCCCGCCTTCCTTTTCTTGGCAGGGGATTGCACAGGCATAATTAGAGGTTCCAGAGAAGATTTGATGATCGGCAAGGGAGGAGGTTCGTTTCCTCGAGCAGCTGAAGCTGCGACTGCAGTTGCAACTGCGGCTGCTTTCGCAGCTTCTTTTTGCGCTTTCTTCTTTGCAAGAAGGTCTTTGGGTTTGGGGAATTCCACGTTCATCGTGTCCAAGGGTGACTCTCGATTAAAGCTTCTTCATCAGATAGTGGCTCGATGAACGGCGGAGTGCCGAAGTGTCTCCTTAATGCTCTCGTGATCACGAACGACCAATCAACCTAGGAAGGAACTCGTTTAACTATACCTGTTGGGATGTCGATAAAGTCCTTCCAAAGGCTCGATGTCCTTAGTCTTTTTGGAACGTTTATCTCGTCCCACTCTCAATTTGGCTACACAAGCAAATGTTCGAGCTTTTCCTCGAACAAAAGAGCCTTCGGAGGTGACTTCTTCAACTCTTTGCCTGCAACGCAAAACAGAAAATTACGTCAGAATTTCAACAACGTAGATTTTGTTTTAACCCTCTGTGTTCTTCGTTCGAAACTTACGCAGAATAACCCATAAAGGGTAAAATGCATTGGCTAGTCCGCCCATTGACATTACATTGATCACATGCATAAAAATGTAATGGTTCTGCCAATATCTGTCGGCGTTCTTCAATTTGCCAACCACCTGCCTCTTTCTCCTCGGATACATCGAGTATCGGCCGTGATCCTTAGAGTTTTCTTATGGATAATAAATAGCGAGGATGTCATCTACTGACAGTTCGATGCCCGCCTCATCCGCTAATACAATCAAACGCAAGAAAACTCTCATACCATTCGGCATCAAATGAGGAATTGCAAGTTGATAATGGTGCATGCTCTGGATGATAAGAGGAGGGATGGGAAGTCGAAGCCCACACTCGAAGTAGATGGTATACATACAGATCCACCCGACACGACGTCAGCTCGCTCATCTGGAAAGGGGAGGCGAAGTTGGACTTCGTTCAGAAATCCGTATCGACCCCTGATATTAGACAAGTCTTCTTCCGTCAAAATGGATCGAGAGTTCGACGTTCGAAAAAAAGACTCAACACTTAAACGACGAGGAGGTTTAGTTAGTCGAGCGATCGGAGGAATCGATAAAACCTCAGCTCCTGATATTGTCGTCGTTCGATTCCTCTCTGTTGCCTTACTACTCGTCTCATTACCCTTTCGACTTTGATGGAACTCATATTCAAACCTCGAACGTCGAATAGTTGATGCAAATTCTTCATCATCGGAGTTACTCTCGTCGGAATCAGTGCTCGTCCACTCTACGTCTACATCCTCAATGATTTGCTTATCTTTATCCATGGTTTCACAAACCAAATTATGAACGAACGATGGAAGAAATTTGGATCTAAAAGTCTATATTCAGTCGAGAACCCTATGAAGGTATAGATGCACATGAAGAACAGCAATCTAAAAGCCCAAAGAAAAACCCAGAAAAACTCGCCAAATTCCCTTAACCAAATCACTCACCCAAAAGAAATGTAGAAAATTAACCAAAAAGACTCAGAAACAAAACAAAGAAAGACCCTACCAAATCAAAATTACTCAAAATAGAGAAGAAGAGAAGAAGATAAGAAATCTTGCTTGAGATTCGAAGGTCTTGGAAAACTCTCGGACTCTGAATTTTCGAATGCTCCAAGTGTAGAAATAGGGGAAGAAGAAGGGGTATGCGAAACGTTATATAGCTTTGCAGTACAACCAACGGTCCTGATTTTCAGGTGATGCCTGATCAAACGGCATGAATCATGAAACTTTTTGCATTCTCGCTCAGTGATCTTACGTCACAACAGTTCGAATTTCAGAAAAGGAGAAGCCGTCGTTTCTAAACACCCAGTCAGTACGTGCCACGTGTATGAAGTGACTTTTCTTCCTGGGCTCGAGATTTTTAATCAAATAATATTAGTCCGTTCAGATTTCCCTGATCTGACACATTGGAGATTGACACTACATTTTTTCCAACAATCAAACACTCTATCGAGGACCCATCGCTCGATAAAGTGGGAGGATATCTGTTGGGATTAGACTTCGTCTTCCCATTACTTCGTTAGCCTTTAAATGTTATCGAACGAATAATGAACTTTTGGTTTGAATCTATTATATTTTTATATATATGGCCGGACCTAATTTACCATCTCAATTCATTCCAATATGAATTGCGATCGTTCGTACTCGAACATCGAACCTATCAGTTCAAATATGATCGGGCGTACATCGAATCTAATGCAAGCTACGAACGGCGCGTTTACAAGGCCCAGGCCTTGTTTCTCTATCATTGTTCGTCGTTCGTGCTTAACGAAGATTACAAGGGATATTCCCCATAATCGTCAAGCCCACTGTCGACAATGACGTGTCAGACCTTTTATGAAAACTGACAAATTCATGATTGACAATGACGTCATATCTATAACTTCTAAACCCACGATCTGAGATTATGATTTACTCCGGTAACTGTCAAATCTGGATCATAACTGGCATACTTACATGTGTCTCAAAAGACAACAAGCAAAAACCGTTCACCATCAATTACGGGTTCAGACCTACTGACCTTCCTCTATAAATAGAGGAAGACCCCCCTTCAGAAAGGGGGACTTTTCTCTGATTCTTACTTACCTTTACGCTGCCAAAATTCACTCAGAAAGTGATAATTCATTGTATTCAAAAATACTCATATACAGTGAAGAAACCATACTCACAGAGGACGTAGCACACATTTGATGAACCTCTCTAATTTCGGTGTTGTTGATTCTCTCTTCACTTTTCTTACTTGATTATTTCAATACTATAATGCTTTGTGAATTTCACCAACAATTTCCAAGGGCCTAATCGATTGTTTGTTTCATTTCTTTTACTAACTCCTATTAAAAATTTAATGGTAGATTCCCAGCATTTACACCTTTCATGTCAATAGTCTTGTTTTCTAAGAATAGTTCATATGGTTGCAAATCAAACTAAACGACTTATTAAAAATTTTAATATGATACTAATAGACGCAAATGTATGAATTTTCTTCAAATTTTTTTAAAGTTGTTTTCAATCAGCTTTACTGTGTTGTTTTGTTTTCATAAACTTTCATGATACATTTGGTTTCATTTCTTCCTATTTTATACAAATAAAAGGTTAGTGCGCCAATCGAAATTTTATACCTAAAATTTCTAAGGGTATATAATTTGAAATCTACTGCATAATACAATCATGTTAATTTGTACCATCATGACTTAAATAGTGAAAGTATTTCAAACATTCATCATCGAAGAAGTTGGTAAACAAAAAAATGGGAACCAAGTACAAGGTCCTACATTTAGGTTATATTGAAGCTCATGGAAAAAAGAAAATAAAAGACGAATTTATATGATTACATCCTAACCTTCGCTACTCCAATGAAATTTTTCTTTTGACATCTGAGCTTTTGGTGGTAATTAATGAATTCCGATGTCATCAATGTGCTCTACAGTTCCAATAATTTTGGTAGGACAAGGAAAAAAATGAATAAAAAACGAAAAGAAAAGAAAAGGTGAGGTTGAATCAACAAAACTTTACTTTTCAAAAAGAAAAAAAAGAAAAAAAAAAAAACATACCAAAGCCCTGACGCAAAAGTCACAGCAAATGTTACTCCACTTAATTGGAGGTAGATATCCATTAGGACAATTGTACTCCTCAATAAAGTCAGAATTTCACCCATACTCATCATGTCATTAATCCGAGATTGACATAAACTAACAAATAAAGTCAGAACTTCATCTATACTCGTCATATCATTCAACTGAGATTGACATAAACTAATAATGAAAACAAAAAATTATTCATAAGAAGTGTAATATAGATGTTACTAGTTAAAACATTATCTACGAGATGTTATTAGTTTACTTTGAGCAAAGATGGAACAAAGAAGAATCAAGCTTTCTATTTGTTGTTTTTCTCCAATGGCATATACTACAATTTTACATCAAGATTATATTTTATGATGGATTATGAATATCAATTATGATGACATATAACAGTATTGAATTAAATGTAAACATGATAAAGTTGGTCAATTCAAGTAATATAAAGTTTGTAGTTAAGAAAGTTGGTTTCCAATGAAAAAGAATAAAGATATTCACCAAAACGAAAAATATGAACCAACTAAATTGTTGACACAAAGACTTGTGATGCGTGGATGGAAAACAAGAGCATGATGCTACAAAGATGCAAAGTGAACGTAGAGAAATAATGCGCAGAACTGTCAAACTATAGATGGATTCAAATATTAATTCAGTTCTCAGGCCTAATAATCAAGTATGAATGCCTAAACTCCATGCTACGTTGGCAAAATTAAAGCAAAAAGCCTTTTTGTGATAAAATCAAATATCTTAATTTGAGAGCAAGACCGGCTTCAATCTCAACCCTATCTGCAAAACATGCACAAATCTGTGAGTAAGGGCCCTTTTAAGCTAATAAGATTTGCATAAAGAAGAAAGGTCGAAAGGAAGATCAACAAAAATAAAAATAAAGCTCATATTTTTGGAAAAAGGAAAGACACGGAGGTAAAAGAACAACTATTTGTAGCATTCTTTGATATACAATAAATGAATAAAAAATAATTAAAAAAATAGAACAAAGGGGCAGAGTTAACCAGCCAAATTTTTGGAAAACAGAATTGGAGAAAGTTTTGGATAGCCAAAAAAAAAATAAAAAATAAAAAATAAAAACAAAAAAAAGAACAAAAGCTTGAGTCGTAAACTCCCCAATTAGCAAAAAAGGATAAACAAATTTGTGTGTGTGTGGATATATATATCAAGAACAAGAAAAGAAACAGGAAAGACCTGAGCCACCGGCTGAGAGGGAACAACAAGTGTACCAACAGTGTCAACAAGCAAAGCCTTGTGATTGTTTCACCATACAAGGACCTCCTGTATTCCACATGGTCCTCGACACCCAGAATCTCCCATTCCAGATGTCTCAAACCCACGACCTTGCAATCGTTGAGGCCAAAGCAGAACCGCCATTAACGCTATTTTGGGGTGAAATTGGTCTCGACCATGGTTGGCGATGGCTTCAACGGTGGTTGATGTTCAGTTGACAGAGTGCCGATGGTGACGCATTTGACGGTGGGCTTCAACTGGTGCAACGGTGATGCTTGTCAGTTTTCTAGCAACTAAAGTCTCCAGACCCAAACGATCAGGGTTTTGCTTTTTTTTTTTCTTTTTTTTTTTCACCCCCTTCAATAGAGACAGAGCATTAGATAAACTGATGAAAGTGTGAGGAAGAGAGAGGGGTAATATGACAGATTGTCTCACTAGGGTTTCGCACACAATCAAAGAAACCGTAAGGAGGGGATAGAGAAAGGGAAATAGAGAGATCATCTTGCCAAAACTTGCCAAAGGTTTTGGCATGCTTATTTTGGCGGGTACCAAGCAATGCTGCATTTGGCAGGTTTTTTTTTTTTTTTTTTTTTTTTTTTTAAGAAGTTACTTTGACATTTTTTTTTTCCGTTTAAAATAAAAGGAAAAATCTAAAAATGGTTATTTTTGTAAGGGCTTTTTAAAACGAAAAATAATTTAAAGTAAAATGATTTTTTTTTCAAACCTATCTAAAAGAAGTCTTTTTTTTTTTTTTTTCTTTTTTGAGCATAAGGAAAAGAATGTTTCAAACGTTGTTAAGAGAAGTGGATGAAGATAATGGGATGGAGGTGTGATTTTTCTTTACATATAATACCTACAATGAAAGTTTCAAAAAATGTGTAAAAGAAAATTAAAAAATAGAATTTTAATTTTTTTAATGAATATGCATTTAAGAAAAAAAAAACTGAGAAAATATAATTAATCTAAACACTTTAAAAAAAATCTATCTACTACAATAACTTAAAAATTAAAATATGTCTTTAAAGTTTTAAAAATCAATTTAAAAAAAGTAAGTGTAGCTTTAAAAATTTTCTCTAATTACAAAGAACCAATAAATAAACTATTTAAAAAAGAAAAAGATATGTGCAACGTGGGAGATCAACTGTAACTTACATGTTGCAATATTAATGAATATAAACATATTTAATTAAATATAAAAAATTTGAAGAATGTATAATAATGTTTCAAATCTTTAATGGGAACATTTAAATTAAAAACTTATGGGGCACAACTTCTTTATTCAAAATTTCAATATTGAAAATTAAAAATATATATTGCAGAAGAAAACTAAAATTTAATTAAAATAAGAAACGAAAATGCAACCATGGAATTTTCCTTCTATCAATTTCTATATAAAATATTTTCCACCTTGGAGTTTGACAGAAAATATTCTCGAATAAAGGAAGGACACAACTCATTGGCATTTTTATGATTTTTATATATTCCTTTTCAATAAATAAAAATAAGTATATTGCTTTTACCCAAATTAATTTACATGTGTAATGTTCAAAATTTAGCTTAATGATACGTTTGCGCCAAACTATTAGACATTTCGAGTGAGAAAAAAAAACTATTATTTTCTTTAGCCTACCTATCTCTTATTAACTAGTCTTATCTGCCATCGACTTGATTCATTAGTTTGAAGAACGTATGATTATTCAATGTGGTGTGTCTGATATTAAATAAATGATATGAACTCACTTAAATAAATAAAGAATAATGCATTTCATAATGTACCACACTACTCATGATCAATAAAAAGGTCATATTGGGTCTGTTTTGGGGAATCTTCTGAATGGAAACATTTAGGATCAAAATATTTGAATGAAAAATCATAAACAAAAGTATTTGAACTTTCATCCAAACTGGTGTACTAGATAACCATTTGAACAGAAACATTTAAAAATTCTAACTCATTTTTTGTCTTTTGTGAAAAGTAAACAGATTTCTTTACTAGTTTATACAAAGTCAACTTACCTAAAAATTCCGACTCAAACCGATGTTCTAAACACAAACATACAATTAGAAGTAGCTATCTAGAAAGGCATAGACAATAGTATGTTAGACTAATTTGAACAACTTAGATGTTAAATGCTTAGGAAAATTACACAATGTTTGTTAGTTTGGTGGGATTAGTGTCTTATCACTTAATCCCACATTAAAATAGCCCTTTCTAAATTGTAAGAATTGCAAATTAAACCGATATACGGGAATGTAAGTCAAATATAGTAATTCTTGTTTGGTCAATTTCAATAGTTTTTAAGTGCATATTTATCTAATTATCAGGCAATTCAGCAAAGGTAATCCATATGTTTATTATTTTATTTTTCTTGCTTATGATGATTTGTAACCAAGCCGTTGAACAACAGTAATCGGCAAGTTTACGCATGATGATCACTCCTGCTTGATTGATTTCGATGGTTCTTATGTGCTTATTTTATCTGATAATCGGATAGTTGAACAAAGGTAATCCACTAGTTAATTTACTCTATTTTCACTTATTACGCTTCGCAATCGAGCAGAATCGGCAAGTTTACTTATACCAAGTATTAACTAAACTACTGCTATCTATAAAACTGTGTTATAATTTCGTCTACTATCATATATTGCTGCAAATCAAGATTGACATTTTGCTCTAATTAGATATACAAAATTCATTGTTTCGTCATCGCATACATAAATTTATTGCTACAAATTAAGATTGACATTTTGTTCCAATTAGATGTACAAAATTCATTCTTTTGTTATGGCATAAATAGTTATGATATTCATGTAGCTCATTCTTTGATCGGCTCCAAGTTTCAACATAAAAATCACGAGAAAGATGATAATAAGGACAGTGTTGTCGATGCAGAAGTTAACCAATATAATAGTTCATATGCATTATCATATATTCACCTTTCTTTTTTGGGGGTTATGGCTAAATTTTTTGTGTTTACTTAACTATTAACAAATATCTTTAGAAATCATGTAATTTCTTCAAATAATTACTCAATTTTGAAATATGAATAAAAAATAGCAAACTAACTAATAATTTTATAATTTATCATTGTAATGTTTAAAAGAAAAAAAAAAAAAGGACAAAAACAAACAACATTTGAATAATTTTAGTTTTTAAATTGAGGGAGAAACAAAACTACAAACTTAAGAAGACTATGTGTTCGTCAATTGTCAATATATGGTGACGTATTCCTCAATTTGGTCATTAATTATGCATTTCATCTCAAAGGAGTAACACAAACATCTTATACATTCCAATAAACTAACACCTATTAATTTCCTCAAGAAAAATTATTCAGTAAACCATGTGTCTTATATCATCATGCTTATGTAGTACATCAATCTACTAAATGTTTGACATTTAGACAGTTGATCCCTAAATAAAAATCTTCTAATATTTTTTTCTCCAACTATTGTATCTTATATTACATGCTTAGCCATACTTGCTATAAATATTTAACCAAATTCTTATTAAATACTTTTAATTTTTGAACAAAATAATTCTTAATTCTTTAAAAAGTAATATTTTCCTTCCAAAAAAACTTTAGTTTCTAGCGAATTTAGGAAACTAGAACAAAATAACTTATTTTATATACAATTTATAACATTTTTGCTTGGCTCCTAATATTCATGTATTTTCTAAATATTGTTAATATCGTGAAGGAAATAAAGTTCCCCATAGATTAGCTATTCATCAAAATCAGTCGAATTGATTGATTACAGTTATTAGAAAAAAGATTTTTAAAAAAAGTAAACAAATTATAAAAAACAAAGCCGATAGATAGGTAACAGTAAAGTCCTAATCCTGATAGTAACAAAATTAAATAATAAAGGTAAACCTAAGGAATTTAAAAATGAAAACATGAAGATAAATCTTAAAAAATAAATAAAGAAATAATAAATCCTAATAATAAAATTTGAATCTTGAATGTGTAATCTTCACATTGCAAAACATATTCAAATAATCATATTGCTTCAAAAAAAAAAAAATTTTGCATTTCAAATTTATAGAAACAAAAAAGATTTCGGACTCCGAAAGGAAAATAAGATCACATACTTTTTTTATTTCGAGCATATCAAACTATTTTAATCCAAGTAAATATTTAAAAAACTCGGACTCTTTTATTTTGTAAAGATTTTTTTTTTTAAATTCGAACTCTTTTATTTTTAAAAAAGTGAAAAATGTACATAAATATCCACGGAAGAGTGCAACACATATATATTTACTAGCAATAATATTTATATTTATATTTATATTTATATTTGTTATCAATTATATTTATACGTGGATTACTCCTTAGAAAAAACAATTAAAAAAAAAAACAGAACTTCAAAAACAAATCTCCTAAAGAATAGGTTGGGTAACTACCTACACAACTTAACACAAAAATAATTGTTTTTAGATTATTAAATGCCTATTTTTTTAATTTAAACGTGTTCAGCTGCTATTCTTAAAATAAAAAAAAATAAATAAATAAAAAAAATGAAAACATGTTGGCGCTTAAATGGAGGTAAACGAAAATTTTCGATTTGGCGCTTAAATGGATTGTGATAAATTTTTGACGCTTTGTTTTCATTTTAAACTTTACAGTATTTCTAGTTAAATAATAACTGCATACACGTTTATAGCTCTCACTCCCACTACCACATAATTTCTTGTTTCTATTCCTTGTTTCTTTTATCTCTGCTTCACACAAGAATCTCCTCCCTACATGCTCATAGGTAATTTATTTCTCTTGCCAAATTTATTTGCTTTCAAGTTTCAATTTTGTTGTAATGGTTTTTGCAATTCCATGACAGAGCCTCGTCCACAGTCGTCGTCCATAATCGTCCGCTGGATCGAAATCGAATGCCCTCATTCACGCCCTCTAATGGCACCAAAACAGAACCTCCACTACTGCTTTAATAATCAAAAAGGTTTTATCAGATATTTTTTTGAATGTTTATTAGATTCTATCTAGGTGAGAATTCATATGAACAAGAAATCGGTTTTACATCTGTATTTGCATTTGTGGCTCTATATTTCTATTCTGCTGATAGATGTCGACTCTCTGATTTTAGGTACCTTTCGGAAGAGAAAAAAATAAGGAAAATCTCTGGATCATGGTGTGTTATTTATAGGTACTTTAGCTTTCCTCGTCAAAACCAAGTATAAACCTTTCCCATTCTTATTGGATCGGACAACTTTTTCTTTCTTTTCCTTTCCTATGACGACTTCTCTGAAAGAGAACTATAATATACATTGGACAATGATTTGCAGGCTAGAGAGTATTGAAGAATTTGCTCATTCATATTTTAACACAAAGGATATTCATACATCGAACAACTTTCGACGCTATGTTGAGGTATATTTATGAGAAAGTCATATCTTAAAGTGCTGGTCCTAGTGTAATTACATGTTTCCATGCATGTGAACCTGCACACATGTGATAGAGAGAGAATACTATGATTTTTACTGTATTGCAGCCAAAGGAGGAACCAAGTTGAGAAAAAAGCTCGTCAGAAATAGTGAAAAAGAAGGGCAAGACTGAAGTAATTCTTCTAAGATGAGAACAAGCAGAAGATAACCAAGGAATTCCTTTAACAATACCTCCAATTCAAATGCATTGACAATGTATTTTGAGAATTTATTAGCACCGAAAGTTTTATTTTTGGTGTTGTGTAATAATGTATTCTTTTTAATTATATGAACCAAAATTTATATTTACAATTGTAAATAATCAATAATATCATTTTAGTAAAAAAATTATTATTTTTAATTATTCACGTGTTCCAAAATTTGTATTAATAATTATAAATAATCAATTATAAAAAAATATATTTTGTTTTTTATTTTTTAATAATTCAAGAATACATGACACTTATCCAATGTCATGGAAATGATTTCCCTGGCATCATTGAATGTCATGGTTTTCCTATTAACAACATGCTTTCAATGTCGTAAATTGTTTGTAATCACAACATCTTTCAATTGTTGCAAAATCACGACATTTCCAAAATGCTATGATACATATCTATTATGACATTTTTAAACTGTTGTGATACATACCATTCACGATAATTTTTAATTGTTGTGACATTAACGACATACCAACAGGTAATAGATGACCTTTCTAATGTCGAGGACGAAGAATTCACGACATGGATCACGACATGAAAAAAAATATCATAAAAAATATAATACTTTCCACGGCATCCCCATTCCACGACGTTTTAAAAAAAGTCATCGAATTTGTTTTACGACATTTTTTAAATGTCGTCAAAGGGCTTTTTTGTTGTAGTAAGCAGAAAATATCTAAATGCATATTGTTTTTTTTTTTTTTTAATTACAATGTGGAATGAATGGTGTTTCCAAATTAACCATTAATTTATTTATGGCTGCTTCTTTTTGGAATTGCTAGGGACTTGAAATCCAACATTGTAAATCACAGAAAGCCAGCATAATAAATAGAAAAATAACTATTCGCCTTGTCACTTTATTGAATCAAAAGGAAATACAGCGAGAGAAGAAAAATGGAAAATAAGAAAATAAATGAAGGGAATTCAAGAACCGGCCTTCAGCCTTCCTAGGCAACAAAAAAGACAAATCTAATTACCCCCATCTGTCTTCCTAATCACTTTTACTACTGATTCACCTTCAACAAACTGCTAATCACACACTAACCATTAATTTCTCAAGTCTAGTATTGAGATATGTAAGATGTTATTTAATTATATATTTTTCTTATTTAGATATAAGTTCTAGTATTTCATATTAGAGATTTCAAATGTATCTAATCCCCTCCCACCCATTGACTTAGCACCAACGAATAGATTACTCTACATGAATTGACAGTGATGTAATATCTGCCTATATCATTGTTATTGATTCACAAACCCTAGGCCCCAAAAATAGCTATATAAGGTTAGGCACAGTTTTTTAAGGTATGATAGTTCATATACTACTTGATTGAAAAAGCTTTTGGTGATTAATTATCTCTATACCATGGTAATATGCGGAACTGGTGGCAAAGTTAGGGTAGGGGTCGAGTTTGAGAGTAGGGTTGGGGTCGGGATTCGAGATTCGAGATAAGAATCAAGGTCGGGATTAGGGTTGGGGTCAGGTTTTGGGAAAAAATGAGATCAGGTCAAGTTGCAGTACCAAGGTACATATCGATTTTCGAGACTGAGCTGGGGTTGAATTTCGGGACCTGGGACTAGATTGTATCCCCGATCTGAATCCTGACCCCGACCTTGATATAAACCCAACCCTTATCTTGAAACCTAAACTCGACCCCTATTCGAGAACCCAACCACGACGTTGATATCGAAAACCGACCCTGACCTCGTGTCAGAAGCTGACATTGACCTCATTTTCTGAATCTCGACCATGACTCCGACCCCCCGTCTTGAAAGCTGACCCAGACTTCAGTGTCATACCTCTATGCCAACCTCGATACTGAAACCCAACTACTGTCTCGAAACCCAACCCGAACCCCAATGCTAGATCCCAACCCGTACCCAAGTACTGAAACTCGACCTTGATACAAAAACCTGACCCCACCCGACCACGATACAGAAACCTGACCCTATCCAAAACCTGACCACAACCTCATCCCGAAATTTGACTCCAACCTGGACTTCGAGCCTAGTCACATTCTTAAATTCTGACTTGTATTAAATTTTAAATATTTCATATGTTTATTAATTCAATCATTTAGGTTTTTATGTAATATGACCTAATACAAAGGTTTTTTTTTGTCATAGTAGATATCATACCTTGTATTGTATTAATTCTTTATTTCGTATTACATTATTGGTGATGCCCGTTTTTGCATAAGACCAATTCTTATGAGGCCCATCCACTCCCTATTGTGGATCCCATGTGTGGACCCAAGCCACGATCGACGAACCCTCATGGGGCTATGGTTTGGTGGACTATGAGAAGATAGATAAAGCCCCTTCCTTATCAGTCCAAATTAAGCTTGCTCCAACTTGGGGGGGTTGGGTCCCAAGAGTAATTTGGTCATGAATAAGTAGGTGGTGGAGAAATTATCAAAATAACCTTCCTCATTCTTAATATTTATGATACGAACCACGCCAACAACGTGACGAAACCCGTTACCAGATCTAAGAACAACGAACCCAAGATCTTTCAAGTTTGATGGAAACCACGGCCCGTTGCTTAGCAAAGCAAGAACCTTGGTATGGTGAAGACGCCATAAACGGGTATGGAAAGTCCGTTTGAGAAGTCAATTTGAATACCACAAGGAATCCTCGATAAATTCGGATAAGTTTCTTCAAGAACTCAAAAAGAATAACTCCCAATATGAATAAACATTAAAAACTACAACCAACCACTACGAGAACACCACGTTTTCCACCCTAGCCACATCATACTTCGGATCTACCAGGCTCTAACAAAATTTTAATCAAAAATTCATCTGTTTAATATTCAATTGGGAACGACTGTGATAGAGTCTCATTGAGAGTAATTACCATAGGCCTCATTTTTAAGGCGTCCAACATAATCTTAAATGAAAAGTTGCGTGTGCTATATGGTAACTATGGTATACACTATGGTAACTTGGTATACAGTAGCGTGTGCTATACAGTAACTATGGTAGACACTATGGTAACTTGGTATACACTAACTTATTGATTATAGACTAAAAACTAAAAATAAAAAAAAATAAAAAATCGTAAAAGGCTACTATATACACTTGCCCCCATTTTTCCCCTCCCTCCCTGACCTTCCACCGTGATCAGGAGGTTTGTCAGCCGGCGCACTCAGTTGAGCTACTACATCAGTGATGTGGAGATAGAGACTTGACATCACGAGTGACTTTGCAAGCAATAGTCGCGATCTCTGTTCATCTAGCTGCGTCTTTGTCTTCTTAGGCAAGATCTTCATCATCTCCGACACCGTAGCACGATTGTGATCTCCACAACGAAAATGACCTCGTGCGATGACAGAATTGCGACAAAATCACAATTACGATTTAGATCGCATGTCTTATGATCTCATGGTTGTTAGCACCCCGAGCTTGTCGTCCTCTCAAGCGATGACCTCCTATGTGGTGGGATTTGGTTCGGACATCCTCTAGCCACTGAGTTGCCCGTTGGAGAGTGCCCGATGAGATTGCCTTTGTTCTCATGAGATCCACCTCCTGAGCTACCATCAGAGAAATTCTAGTAAGGATCATCGGCGAGATTCAGAAGGATCATCAGCAAGATCTACAGCAAGGAGAAAGATGGGCTTAGTAGAGAGGGAAAAAAAAAGTATAAGCAAAACATCCCATGAAATTACCTCAATACCGGGATCATATGCTTCCCATCTCAAAATAATAACTCCATCTCACCATCCAAAATAAATGAATGCCAATTAACAGCCATTATATGGGGCTCTAATAATAATTACTTTAAAAGAGTCTCTATCATAGGTTCTCCATTTTTAATTAACTATCAAAATTTATTGGGTATATGATATTTTTTTTATAATTCTTGATCAACAATGCAAGGTGTAAAGATCATAGCTACCCAACTATTAAGATATGTCTTAGGCCGTTCATTAGAAGAATTTTCACCTTCTGAAATCAAAAAATTGGTAGCAAAATATCTGTTTTTTGGTCACCAACTCCTTCCGCGACCAAAAAATTTTAGTCGCCATTTGGCCCCCATAAGTTGGTCGCATTAGGTATTGGCAACCAAAAGTAGATTTGGTCACCAAACAATCCATGACCAAATATGTAGTTTCTGCTACCAACATTTGGTGGCAGAATGTGGGGGGGACCAATTTTTGGTCGCGGAAAATTTTGTCGCCAAAAGCCGTTATTGTCAAGAGTGATGAAGTTTTTCGCTTCCAAATATTTGGTCCCGGATTATGTTTGGTAGCAAAAAGTCTAGTTTTCTGCTACCAAAATTTGGTCATGGATTATGTTTGGTAGTAAAAAATCTTATTTTCTGCAATCAAAATTTGATAGCAAAAAAACATAATTTGGTAACGAAATGAATCAACAACCTAAATTTATTTTATAACAAAAGATATTTGCAAAAGTTTTAGCCACCAATTATTTGGTCGCGGATTCTGTTTGATAGCAAATGATCTTACTTTATGTTACCAAAATTTGGTAGCAAAACCATTCCGTGACCAATTTTATTTGATAGCAAAACGTATTCGCAAAGCTTTTAGCTACTAAATATTTTTGGTAACAAAAATATCAACGACCAAAATTTTTTTTATATCCGTAATATTTGCAACCTGTAAAGAATCATCACATATTTTTCATTTTATAAATAAATAGCCATAAAAATGATATTTAATGCAAGAAAATATATTATACTGATGATTAAAAAGACTCTAAATCTTGAACCACATTAAACAATTCATAGTACACGTTTAACTAGCATAGGTATCGAGCAACTGTAAAATATATGGGAAAAAAAAAAGCTTAGAACACGGGCTGACGGTGGCGGTGTTGGCGGTTCATCTTGTATTTGGGAGAAAAGTCTTGGATAATCTGAAAGAGGATTAAGTTGTTGAAGAAAAGTCCTACCTTATGATCTTGTCTTGGAATTGGAAATGAACGATAAATGCTTTCTACGTAGAAGATGCACCTGTTATGGTATCCTGAAATCATAAAAACAAAAATAAGCATACATAGAAGATAACATTCAGTTAGAAAAAAAAAAGATATATGCATATACATACATATTACAATAAGCAATCACAATTTCGCTTCTTCTTTTTTGAGCCAAAAAACAAACACACTTTCCTCGAGATTAATTAAAAGATGGTGAAGAAAATGATGCATTTATAACACACAAAAACCAGAGCCAGTTTAGAACAAGAATAAATTAACTAAAACAAGCACTCTCCGTCTGATGAGTTAGGAGTTTCAAATAATAAACAGATGAATTTCATAACTTACCACTTTCGTAAGTTGAAACACATGTATTTGGGTCAACTAGAAATGGAAACCCGGATTAAAACAAATATTTGCGAGGCAAGATAGATCAGGACACAATGAAGCAACACAAGAACCCAATTACACTAAGTAAATAACATTTTTCCTGCAGAATTTGGTTTGCCGATGGCCAATATTATTGTCTGTGAATCAAGTATCTTAGCTTTGACTTTTACTTGTAAAATTTCAATCAGATATTAGATAAAAGAATGCCTTAACATAAGATTATAGATATAAAAGTACATACTAGTCTTTGCCACCAAGTCTTCTCACCATTTCTCTGTGTCTTACAGAACCTTTTGGACAAGGATAGACCTGAGCATGCAAACAATGAATTGATAAATAAAGAAATTAACACAATTAACTGTTAGTAAGGTTGAATAAATCCTATCAGATATTTATGCAGAACCTTATTTAATGGTCTGCAAAATTCTTCTGAACTTCACTACAAAAGAGAACTAGAGAAGTGACTAGATTGAACGAAAAATAGCTTATTCGAAAACTAAGACCAGCTTCTGATATATATATATATATATATATATATATATATATACACAAACACACACACACCTACATATTTGTAAGTTGTAGAGTTCTTATTTCTTACTCACCTCTACAGAAAGATCTAGCTCGGTTATGGCCTCCCGATCCCTCCGGCAAAAAGGACATGCTACTGTTGACCAAAATTAATCTGCAACATTCATCACGGTAAAGTTCCAATGTCTGTGTATATATCAACTTAGCTGAGGGATGAAGATCAATATTGAAACTTCATTAAGTTGAGAAAAGAAAGTACTCAGATCCATTGTGTAACTCAGATGATGTGATTTTCTACTTGATCAATGAACAATGTTCATCACACTCCCTTGTGACTCTGCAAAAGCATCAATCAAATAACTAAGGCCAAGACAAAATTAACTTTATATCACGGATTAAGTAAAACGACAATTTTTTTTTTTATCCTTTCTTTTCATCTTAAATTAGGAAAATGGAAATCAATTCCACAAACTGATGTTAGTAGTAAATTAATGGAGTTAGCACTTCAATTCCCAAAGCCATGCCTAGTCTTATAATTACCACGTTAAACAACAATAAAAAGACTTTAATGGTCGAAGAATAGTATTACCAGATCTTCATCCACCGTATTCACTTAATCTCTTTGATCCCAACTTCAACTGTATCCGTATAATCCCTCTACAACAAGTACTTGTACAACAAGGCTCCTATTAAAACCAATTATATCACAAAAATTTATAGTATATTTGATATTTTTATAGATCTAAGATAATAAAATTAACTTGATAAGAACAAAATGTAAGAATATTTTCCCTTTTTAGTCATAAAAAAGCCTATACCAAATTCTCTGTAAGAAGTTCGTATAATATATAACAACAAAACAAGAGCATAGATTAGAAAGTCAAATCCAACGATGAATAGATCAAAACCACATTCAAGCTTTTTTTTTTTTTTTTTTGAATACCTAGTGTGCAAATTGCACTAAATTACCTCTCTTTTTTCAATCTCTGTAAAGGCCAGATATAATCATGAATTAATCTCTTTAAAATCTTAGAAAAGTAAAGAAGCATTTTTTAGAGGAATTAAAAAAAAACCCAAATCCGTAACCCACAAATTCGAAACCCTCCGAAAACCTTAATCACGGTGAAAGAAAAAAAGATAAAAGATTTGAAGCTTACTATCTCGAAAGAAATCGGGTTTGAAATTGAAAAAAAGTCTGCTTCTCTCTTCCCTTTGGGGAGCACGCGCGGTGAGCTTTAGGCGGGGGCGACTGCGGAGGCTGCGGCAGCTTCAGGTGGGGGGCGACTGGCAGGGGCTTGGGAGGGGCGAAGGAAAGCAGGTCTGTGTGAGAAATGGAGAGAGAGGGAGCGAAGGAGTGTGTGTGTGTGTGTGTGTGTGTGTGTTAGTGAGAGAGAGGGTGAGGGTAAGGGTCTGGGTCTGGGTCGGGGTCGGGGTCGGGGTCGGGGTGGAGGGGGACGACGGGCTGGGTGGGGTCAGAGGCGCTGAAATTTTAGCGCCGAAATGAAATTTTGAATTTATCTTTCACCATCAAAGTTTGGTCGTCGATAATACTACTAAAATAGTTTATATTTGCATTTAGTTTATCGATTGAAGGTGAAATTTTTAAGTTATAATTGTTTGATTTTTAAAAATTAATTATAATTTTTATTGACTTTTTATTAAAAAAATAAAAAAATAAAAATTAAGATAAAAAAATACAGTTTAATTAGAGTTAAATTAAAATATCAAACGAAATAAATATTTATCAAAAATAAATTTTAAACAATAGAAGTAGTACTTTTTTGAATATTAATTAAAAGTAATGATATTGTTTTGCTACTGATATCATCAATTTTTTATATATATACATGTATGATATTAAAATCTAAATTAAAAAAGTGCAATGAAAAACATATGATAAAAATGAAAAATTTTCAATAATCCACTACTAAATCAAGTATTTGGTAGCTGAAAAATAACCATCAGTTACCAAATTTGAATTTAGTTGTCAAGTCCAGCTTTTATTAAATATTGATAGTATAAATGTCGAATTAACTACCAAAACTATATATTGATAGCTGAAAGTTACATTTTGTTTTTTAAATATTTTTTATTAAAAATAATTTAAAATCTGTTTTTTTTCCCTTCTCTAAACAACATGTTTAAGATAGATTTGAGAAAAATATACTTTAAATATGTTTATTTCAATTAAAAAATATATATAGAATAACTACTATAGATTTGGTCATTTGAGTCAATGTGCAATTTATAAATACAAGATTAATAATAGAGACAGATACGCATTTTCAATTTTAAGTCTGAGTTCGAATGAATTGTAGATTATTTGATGTAAATATATGTGTATTAGTATCATATTAAAAACTTTATATTGAGTTTATTCATAAAATTACCAATATAAAAAGGTGTAATATATTATGTTAAAAATAAAAATAAAATTTTCACATTCCGCTACCAAATCAGGTATTTGGTAGCTGTTTCATCCACCAAATTTGAATTTGGTCACCAAATCCAGCTTTCGCTACTAAATATTGATAGCAGAAACGTCGAATCTACTACCAAAATCATATTTTGGTAGCCAAAAGTCACATTTTCCTTTTTAAATATTTTTTATTGAAAATAAATTTAAATCCGTTTTTTTTTCCTTACCCAAACAACATGTTTAATATACATTTGAGAATAACATGCTTTATATATATATTTCAAAAAGTACAATAACTACTATAGATTTGGTCATTTGAATCAATGCGTAGTTTATGAATACAAATTTAACAAGTGAGTAAGATACGCTTTCTTAATATTGACTATAAGTTCGAATAAATTATAGATTGATTGAGGTTAATATATATGTATTAGTATCATATTAAAACTTTATCTGAGTTTATTCATAAAATTACTAATATAAAAATGTGTAATATATTATATTAAAGAAAATAAAATTTTCACATTTTGCTATCAAATCAGGTATTTGGTTGCTGAAAAGCTATATTCACATACCAAATTTGAATTTCGTCACCAAATCCAGCTTTTCGCTACCAAATATTGGTAGTCGAAACGTCAAATCTGCTATCAAAACCATATTTTGACATCCCAAAGTTGCATTTTGTTCTTTAAATATATTTTTATTGAAAAAAAAATTAACTATTTTTTTTCTTCCCCAATCAACGTATTTAAGATAAATTTAATAATAACATGCTTTATATATATATATATATATATATACACATATTTAAAAAATACAAAAACTACTATTGATTTGAATAAATGCGTAGTTTATAAACACATGATTAATAAGAGAGCGATATACACTTTCTTAATATTAACTATAAGATCGATTGTAAATTAATTGATGTTAATATATGTATAATATTCAGCTACCAAATATAAATTTGAAATGACCAATACAAAAAGATTTTGACAACATTCTGCTACCAAATCAGGTATTTGGTAGCTGAAAAGCAATATTCAACTACCAATTATAAATTTGGTCACCAAATTCATCTTTTTGCTACCAATATTTGGTAGCGGAAACATCAATGTACTACCAAAATTGTATTTTGATAGCCGAAAGTTACATTTTGTTTTTCTAACTAAACTTTGTAAACATTTTGCTACCAAGCGGAAAGCAATTTTTTGCTACCAAAATCAAATTAGGTAGCAAAGTCTCTTTGTCTATTGTGACCAAAGCCATTTAGTCTTAGAAACACATATTCCGCTATCAAATATTTGGTAGTGAAAGACAATGTTCTAGTACCAAATTGCATTTTGGTCCCGGAAAATAATTAGCACAGGATGAATTTCTTTTCGCAGGCAATTTATGAGGACCAAACAAATTTTGTCCCAAAAGGTAATTTTCTACTATCAAATTTTGGTCGTCGAAAATTTGTTTTGCTACTAAATATCGTGTTGGTTGCCAAATGTTTTCTGTGGAGCCCAATTTTTTTTTTCGCGCTCTATCTTTGGCAACCAATAAAATATTTGGTCTCAGAATGTCTCCTATGGCGAACAATATTTGGTAGCTAAAGAATGTGCATCGTGGAAACAACTTTTTTGCTACCAAATTAGGTAGAGAGTCATATTTTGAGTACTTTCCATAATTTTGCCTACTCTAATATTAAAATTGATAATTTTAGTTTTATAAAATAATAAAATTGTCAACTTTAATATTATGGTGAACATAAATGTAAGAAAATGTCAAATTTATTGCATTCTTGTATATAACCATTCTTTTATTATATACTCAGGATCCGTTTGGGAGGATATTTGGAGACAGAATCGGAAGGTTGGGTTGGAAATATGTGCTTGGGGAGGATTTTTGAAAAAGTTTTGCGATATAAAAAAGAGTGCAAAATTTTGAAAATATTCAGAAAAAATATGTAAAATGGATCTTATTTTGTTCATTTCGTATTGTGAGTATGTTGACATAAGAGTCATCTCATTTCGATTTGAAATAAAAAAGTTATGAATTTTTAAAATTTAAATTTTTTGAAAATGAAAAATAGATAGTATGAGAAGTAAAATTAAGGATCCGTTTGGTGAATGAGTTTGAGTTGAAAATTTTGAGTTTGAGTTGAAAATTTTTATTGAATTTTCATAAAAAAACAAAAACTTATTAAAAAAAAAACAAAAACTTTTTAAAAAAAAACAAAAATTAAAATTAAAAAAAAATATTTTAATTTAAAATAAAATGATGTTCCAAATAAAAAATAAGAATTTTAGATGAGACGGTCAGTGTCTGACCGTCTCGAAAACTTTCCCTAGACAAGGCCTCAGCTGTGTCTCATCAAAAAAATAATAATAATAAATATATATACACACACACACACTAAAACTAAACTACGTCGTTTGTGTATTAGGTTACTAATGTAACCGATAGTAGATTCTCTTTTCCATTTATTCGGTTCAAGTTTCAACACTCATAAAGAGAAAGAAGAGAGAGAGAGAGAGCGCGAAAGTGAGAGAGCGGTTCCGACAACGAGGGCAGGAGGATTTATAACAATTCTCTCATTCTTTTCCATATTCTTTTCCACATTCAAATTCAATTCAGAGAGAGAGAGAGAGAGAGAGAGAGAGAGAGATGGTAGGACCAGAGAGACCTCAGTTTGTGCTGTTTGGTTCTTCGATAGTGCAGCTCAGTTTCAGTGATGGCGGCTGGGGCGCCATTCTCGCTGATTTGTACTCTCGTAAGGTGCTTCATTACTTCTCTTCTTCTTTTCCAAAATCCCATTAGTTTTTTTATTTACTTTTATTTTGCGGTACAGTTTATTTAATTATCTTGTTATACAGAAAATTTTCTCCTCTGTAATAGAATTTGACCCCAAAAAAAAAAATAATAATAATAAAAACAAAGAAATTTAACAACCTATGGTTGATGTTTGTGAATTATATTGTTCATCAGATTTCGTTGAGATTAATAATAACTTTTGATCTTGAAAGTTTTCTGAATAAAATTTTATTTTACTGTGAATGCCCAAGTTCATATGTGATCTTGTGTTCTGGAATCTTCTAGGACTTAAAATGACTGATCTTGTGTGTGGTTGTTGTTCAATGTGATGATTATTTTCATGTGGTTTACATGTTTCTTGAAATTGATTTTTTTCTTAAATTCTAGCTTTGAAAGCCACGTTTTCTCAAGGCTCCCACTCTTCTCCATTACTAGTGGTGGGTGTCCACACGTTTCTCAATATTTTCCTAGAATTTTTTATTCATTTGTAATTTATCAATGAAAATATATACAAATATATATATGTATATATCACATCTCTTTTTATTTTAATTTTTTCGTTGTTTTTTTAGGTATTTACAATCCTAATATGGGAATTTTAGAGTCCGTTTGTAACAATGATTGAAGTTGGAATTTTGTAAGTTTAAATTGAAATGTTTGTTTAGTTAAAATGTGAATTGGAATGAAATGTAACATAGAAAATAGTGTAGAATTTTAAAATGTGTTCTTCAAAAATTACGTAATATGTATCTTGTTTCATTTATCTTGTCGTTTTGAACATTTAGACATAAGATTCATCTTATTTTGACTTGAAATAAAAAAGTTATAAACTTTTGAAGTTTAAATTTCATGAAAATTTAAAAAAGAGAAATTAAGATATAAATTAGGATCCGTTTGGTGAATGAGTTGAGTTTGAGTTGAGATGAAATTTTTAAATTTGAGTTGAGTTGACTTTTTAAAAAGTAATTATAAATTTTGTTGACCATTCAGAAAAAGACAAAAATTGAGATGAAAAAATACAGTTTAGTTGGAGTTAAACTTTGTTACCAAACAAAAAGCGTTTTGAAGATGAATAGACAAAATTCAGATTGGAACTGGTGTTCCAATCGTGTCCTTAAACTCTAGTAGATAGTAGAAATTGGACATGCGTAAAAGTTTCTGTACATATATTCAATTGGGTTGGCTGCGTTCATTAAATTAGTATCCATGGCTTTGCGGAAAGTGATACTAGAGCCAATTAATAAAGCAAGAAAAAGCAAGGTCATAAGTTAGAGTAAATATATAGTGTGGACCAAGGTTGGAATTAATTCGAAATCATGGTCTAAATTGGAATAAATTCTTTATTCAAAAGGAAGCTAGATTCCATTGAAGTAGTTGGCATTATTGGTTCAAATTAAAACTTCTTTAAAAAATGGTTATGGCGGCCAATTCTTTCTTTTAATTATGCAAAAATTGAAAGTGCTATACACGTGGTAAAAGTTATATTATTGCAGTTGCCGAATGCAATGTCCTCTTGTTAATGGAAATTTGTGTCAAATGAAGCATCTATTTAATACTTTTGAAATCACCTTTATACGTGACATCTAACTTGTTAATTAATAAAGAACAAATTATTCCTTCTTTTTGAAACTTTTTGTTCAAGTTTCACACTCACAAAGGACATTTACAATTTATTTTCTTATTATCATTCTCATTTGTAAATTTTTGCCTGGCTCCATGTGCCTTGCGTCCAAAATTATTGACCTTCACTGTAAACTTTTTTTGATATGGTCCTTTTTTCAAATTCTCTAATAAAGAAGCAGCTAAATTTCAGCTCACTTATTCTCTGTTAAATCAATCTAGCAAGCTATTGGCAAAACTATCCTTATTCTATAAAACAGTGACCATATATAATTTGTGAAGAAGTCATATATTTCTGCTGTGTCCGGAGATGAGTATGGTCCATTTGGCATCCGTATGGAGACACTTTTTAAGCATTATTTAAACATTTTCTACTGTGTTTTCTTTTATAAAAATTTGAATGACAAATTCAAGTTTACTGCATACTCTAATTACTCAGGAGAGTAATATATATATATATATATATATATGGTTATATGCAATACTTTTTTTTTATTTTATTTTTTAATTTTGGAGGGTGGGAGGATTCACACTCTATACCTCATGGTGAAGTGTGATATGACCAGTAAGCTATACCTGCAATCACTATGTGCAAACAATTTTAAGGACATAAAAAGAAGTGTAATAATGACATTGTCACTCATAGCTGATCTTTTCTTTCGGCCATATATAGGCTGACATAGTGTTGCGAGGATATTCTGGTTGGAATTCAAGGCGTGCTCTTCAGGTTTTAGATAAAGTTTTCCCAAAGGTACAACAAATATCTTGATCAAATTATAATTGATAATTTCCGAAACATATAGTACAATTTTGACTCATGGTTATCCCTATCTGGTTGTCGTTTGGTGTTTATATCATGTCGTAACTTCAAACATGTTAGGATGCCGCTGTTCAACCTTCTTTGGTCATAGTCTACTTTGGAGGTAATGATTCAGTGCAGCCTCATCCATTTGGCCTAGGTACTCATGTACCACTTCCTGAATATGTTGAAAATATGAGAAAAATTGCTCTTCATCTCAAGGTACTCTTTGAAACTATTTACAAAATAAATTTTGATTTCTCTTTTGCTAGGGTACAAATATGATGTCATACTATTAATGCACAGTTAAAAATTCTAATAGGATTTAGATTTGACCGACTTTTACATTTCTACACTGTTTATTACAAATACCCGAAATAAGCCATGCGTTCGTAACAAATTTTACTGTTTTCCTATCATCCAGGGTCTTTCGGAGAAAACCCGCATTATCTTTCTTAGTGTTCCTCCCATCAATGAAGATCAAATTCGTGAAGTTTTTAGGTTCTCACGGCCACAATTTGTCTCTTTATTCTTAAAATTCCAAGGGATTTCATTTTTCTTAATTCTTTGTCTCTTGTTTTCTACACCAAAAATAGTGACTACTCGGGAGCCTTGGCTCGAAAAAATGAGTTGTGCGGAAAATATTCAGAAGCTTGTTTAGAGCTGTGCAAGGAAATGGATATCAAGGCAATCGATCTGTGGACTGCAATCCAAAAAAGAAAAGATTGGCTTACTACTTGCTTTCTGTGAGTTCACTTTTTCACAATAATGTAGTTTAGTTTCACAAAATATCAGATGGCAGAAGTTATATTTCAGTCTATGATAAACATATTGATATCTTTTAGAATATAAAAACTATTGTTAGCCCACATACTTTCTAATAGCTTAAACTTTTTGGATGCATTGGTAAACTAACAATATCATTTTCGTATTGTCTCAGAGATGGAATACATTTTACAGCTGAGGCGAGCAAGGTGGTAGTGCAGGAGATACTAAAAGTTCTCGCAGAAAATGATTGGGAACCAAGCTTGCACTACAAGTCAATTGCAGCTGAATTTGGAGAGGATTCACCATATGATCCAATCGGTTCGGATGGGAAGTCGGCATCGAATGTATCCGAGTTCAGTCTTGACGGAATCATTCACTGGGGAATTCATGTTGACAAGGACTAACTATGCAAATATTGATGCAGAAGAGAACTTGGTATCGCCATAATAGTACTATAAATAAATTTAGTGAAATTTTTTTCTGTATTATCTTCAAATAAATTGTTATAAATAGACATGAATAGGAATAAGGTGAGAAAGGGGGTTGAAGCCGGGGCAAATTAAAAAAAAAAAAAAAAAAAAAAAGAGGCAATTTTTACTGATTGTCCCTTAATTTTAGGAGTTGTGACAATTTGATCTCTATATTTCAAATTTCAATGAATCACCCCTCAAACTCTATATTTAGGTGATATCTTTGGTCCAATCAAATATCATTTAAATTAATTTTTAGTTTCATTATTCTTATTTATTTAATTAATAAATTACTAATCCGTACACCGTCGTGTAATATCGACATTACACGACGGTTCTTAAGAACCGTCGTGTAATGTAGTATTTCTTCAAAAAAAAAAAAAAAAAATTCGTTGATATAGATAGATTACACTACGGTTTAGAGTCAGAACCGTCGTGTAATATTCAACATTACACGACGGTTTTAGTGAAAACCGTCGTGTAATGTAGCCTAATTTGTCGTGTATTTCTTGTTTCGACGACGGTTTTTAACCGTCGTGTAACATTGAGATACCACGACGGTTTTATTGAACCGTCGTGATATATTTCACGACACTGGATTACACGACGGTTGTATAACCGTCGTGTAAAATGTAAACTTTACACGACGGTAAATAACCGTCGTGTAATCCACATTTTTTACTAGTATATATATATATATATATATATATATATATCAAAGTAATGCAATAAGTGCCTAAATCATTGTTATTGATTCAAAAATGGCCAGGTCCCAAAAATGGCTATATAAGGATCGACACAGTTTTTTTTATGGTATGATAGTTCATACTACTTGATTGAAAAAGCTTTGGCGATTAATTATCTATATACCATGGTAATATTGTAGGGTTCTAATGTGTAACAAAAAAGTTTTGTCAATAGTGAACCTTTTTTTATTATTGATTTCTTTTTTTTTTTTAATCATTTGGTGTTCCTTTTTTTTATTTTTGTTTGCTGTGGGGGGGGGGGGGGGGGGGGGGGGGTGGTGTGGGGTGTGGTGGGGTTCGTCATTTATGTTTTTTTTTTTCTTTGCTAATATAGGTATCTATCTGCTATATATATTATTGGTCATGATATATATGATCAGGACCATTTGAAAGAAGGAATCTGTCATGACTTTAATTTTGTTGGGCATAGGCTGACATTTTGGTACGAGGATATGTCGCATGGAATTCGAGACGTGCTCTTCACGTTTTACACCAAGTTTTCCCTAAGGTATTGTATATAATAAAAACATAGTTTGATTGTAATTACACACCTCATTTTATTATAAAGTACATTCAAATCTCACACTCTCAAGTTTAAAAATTAACCAAAAAAAAAAAACAGAATAAAAAGGTGTTTAATTATCGCCTTTCTTTCTTTGTTTTTTTTTTTTAATAGTGAATTTACTAAATTATTGTCAATTTGAAAACAATGCTGTGTAGTGGCTTTAAATCTAGACATTTCGTGTGATATAATGCGCTTCATTGTTATCGGAAATTCCAATAGTTGATCTTCAAACAAGCTTAGGTAACATGCACATGTGTACATTTTTTTCTATTCGAATTTTAAAAATCATCATCTAATTGGTGGGATTTTGATACACTTTATTAAGTTTTTTGGCAATTTGTGAAAAGAAACCTGCAGTCGAATCCCCAGTAACCGTTCTCGCTATTGTCGGTATAAGAGCCTTGCCAACTCAAGAAATGTTTAGGGGATAAAGCACCAAAATCCCTTGTAAAAAATTTTAAAATTCCCCTGTTTAAGAGAAGACACAGTAGATCAACCCATCTCGTCACGGTTTGGGTCGTTATTTTTAAGTTGGAGTTACCTATAGATAACATGTAACCCATTTATCAAAATTAAATTAAACTATACATTTTTACTATTTTATATTTTTGGAAAAAAGAAGTGAATAGAAAATTTAAAATAAATAACATACTTTAAAAAATATTTAAAACATGTATCAAATTTACTAGATAAATAATTTAATTACTAGAAGTAAATAATTTATTATTAGAAGTACTTATCGTAAATATGTTAAAACCTAGCTGTACTAAAATTATTTTTATAAAAATGTTATTTACTATGATTTTCGTAGATTATAATTCATCATTCATCTGGCCTACGTAGGATGCTACTACTCAACCTTCATTGGTGATTGTCTACTTTGGTGGTAATGATTCAATATCTCCTCATCCATCTGGCCTAGGCCCTCACGTGCCACTTCATGAATATGTGGAAAATATGAGAAAAATTACTATCCATCTTAAGGTACAATCATCTTTAATAGATATAAAAATATATTTACAAAAAAAATCATTTTTAAAAATATAAAAATGTTTTAGAACACGAATGATATTGAACATCACAATAATATAAAAGTGGGTATCACTAGTGGACTCTATATTATACCAATATTTTATTATTGAGTGATGTTTAATATCATTACTGCTCCCTAACATTGCTCTTGAAAATAGTTATTTACATTTGGACCACGTGAAGAGTATTAAACATTCACCCTACATATTTACATTTTTATTTTTAAAAAATATATACATATATATTATTTGCCGGTTTGTTTGTACCTTCAAGCTTCAATATAAATGTTTTTCTCACGATAGTCTTTTTTTTTTTTTTCCTTTTTTTTAAATGTATTTTTCAGGGACTCTCAGAAAAAACTCGACTTATCTTTCTTTGTACTCCTCCAATCAACGAGGAGCAAATTCGTGAAAATCCACGGAGGTTATCGTTATCTATTTTGTTCCTTTTATCTTCTAAACTAGGGTCCAAGGCTTATATAACTTAATTGTCTGCATGTTTGGAACAAAAATAAAAATGCAGGAACAAATTGAGGGAGTTTAACCGAACAAATGAATTGTGCCGGCAATATTCAGAAGCTTGCTTAGAGCTGTGCAAAGAGATGGATATCAAGGCTATTGACTTGTGGTCTACAATCCAGAAAATAAAAGATTGGCGTAATACTTGTTTTATGTAAGTTAAAAAAATTACGTTAAATCACATTAAAAAGTAAAACCCTCATGAATGTATTTGTTAATTACTAAAATTCATCTCGATTTCTTTTTTTTTTTTTTTTTAATTTCCTTACGGGTATGCTGTAAATAAAAATTACTAATTTTTCTTTTAAGAAAGAGACATACCATCTCACCTTCTTCGACCTTTCATTTTATAATTTATCTTTTACCGATTTTTTTTTTTTTTTTTTGTAATAAAACCTCACTGAAATAAAAGTAAAAATATAATGATAAAAGGCTAAATTTCTTTATATGATATTATTTTTATTAAAAAGCAGTAATAAGATAAGGACATCATAATCTAGTGGAGTCGGGGAAATTCTAAGTTCATTAGCACCATTAACATCGAACGTAGGATTTAAATGGAATAATATACATTACATGGGATGGGATATCATGAGAGAATTTTTTGAACAATATATATTTCATTAGCACCACCGTTTAATTTAAATAGTACAACAGAGATCGAAGACCCCTATGGTACGTGCAGCGTAATTAATGACATAAATCCTTGGTTAGATTTCTTGAGCTGGTCTCTAAATTCTAACAGTACTCCTGTCATTGTTGACCAGAGATGGAATACATTTTTCATCAGAGGGGAGCAAGGTGGTAGCGAAGGAGATACTAAAGGTGCTAAAAGAGGCAGACTGGGAACCAAGCTTGCACTACAGCTCATTGCCTGCTGAATTTGGAGAGGATTCACCTTATGACATCCAGTTAGTGCTGGCGGAAAGACGACTCTAAATGTGTCCGACTCGAGCACAAATGACAGAATCGTCCACTGGGGATTACATCATGATGAGGAATAAACATTGATTAACAAGAGATTTGTGTTCTTATCTGGATATGTAATTCTTGCATAACCCTTGTTTCAGAGTTTGCTGATCATGTTCAAGATTTGTTGCTAAAGCAATTGCCATGAATGTCTCCACGATATATGGTGGATATAATGATACAAGACTGTTGTACCCTTCGTAGAAACACTACTCCTTTTTTTTTTTTTGGTTGAAAGAAGGGCGGAAACTAACTTGGCGGTTCTATTTTTGGGTTAACCACCAAAACATGTGTTGTGCGGTGACACTTTTTCAAACACGCTATTATTGTATGCTATAAATGGACCTTATTCTTGTAGTGCTGTTGATGAGTACTGCTCCTGAAGCTCTCTAATTCTACCTTTTCTATTTTCTAAAGAGACGGGGGGTGCAAAGTTCAACGTCTTTGGAGCACATGAAGATCAAAGACAATGATCAAGCAGTTAAACTAGTCCAAGAAAAAAGGATCAAAGCTGACAGTCCTAGTACAAGCAGCACATATGCATCCAAAAAGTAAAATCATTTTCCTTTCGGCACAACAAAAGAAAAAAACTTGTCAATATCTTATTTGATCTGTCAACTTCCCTAGCTATATAGATGATATGTCTTTGCAAATAAAGAGACTAACACTCGCACAACTATCCGTCTCAATGTTAAACAAAGATATTTCTTCCAAAGAAAGGGGGGGGGGGGGGGGGGGGGGGGGGGGGGGGGGAGAAATCCAGTTTCAATGTGCTCAAATGCCCATAGATTACAAGACCAAGTCACTGTTCGGCACAAACGAAGAAAATAATAATAGACACAAGTGGAAAGCATAAAACAACGGTAGCATTAAACGTCATTCCGATGAAGGAAGAATAATACTATTATGTTTGGTTTATTGTTTTTATTAAACTTCTGTTCCTGCAACACACCCCCCCACCCCCCCCCCCCCCCCCCCTCCATCAGTGCTACTAATCACACTCTAACAATCCAGTAACCACTAACTTCTCGAGTCTTAACGGATCCCAACATTATCATTATTATTTTTTCTCTTTAAATATTACAACAAATAGCACTATTAGCGACGACATTTCATCGTCGCTAATAATGACATGTCGTTACAAATAACTCTCTTGCGACGACATGTCGTCGCAAATAAGTCATCACTAAAACTTGGTCGTAAAAGCTTTATTAGCGACGACAATGAGCCGTCGCATATATAATTGGGACGACAATCATCGCTAAAAAGGCTGTCGTAATTAAGACAGCCAATTCCATAAAAAATGACGAGGCACAAGATTATTTGCGACAACAAGTTTAAAATTTGTCATCGCTAATACGTCGTTATTAGCTGATGTGTCATGGCGTATTTACGACGGTAAAATGAAAATTTGTCGTCACATATGGTTCTTATCTCTTTTATTTTTGCGACAACATAATGTCGTCGCAAATATGCAAATAATAATTATTTTTTGAATATTTAAATATTATAATATAATAAATAAATAAAATATCAACGGAAAATAAAATACAGATTAATTTTAGTAACAATATTGCAAAAGAAATTAATAATAAAAAAAATTATCCATGATAAAATATAAAATTCGTAAATACAATATTAGATATCCCTTAATAGTTAATGATAATTTAAAAAGCAAACATCTAATCCGCTAAATTTGCATCCTCGTCGTCATCATCAGCGGCATCATCGTTGGCTTGCGGGGGTGAGGGATTCATCGAGGGGCCTGGAGGGATAAGGTCGTCGGGAAGAATAACAGGCACGACTAGTGGAGACGAGGAAATTCTACAATTAGATGCCTCCACCCGATATGTACATCAGCACCATTAACAGTGACCATATTATTTAAAGGGAACGATGTAAATCGTACACCATGAGAGAATTTGTTGAACAATATATAGTTCATAAACACCACCGTCTAATTTATCGTACGACAGAGATTAAAGAACCCTATGGTACATGCACCTCACCGAAGAAACTCCTGTCCTGGTTTAATTAATTACAGACATGTAAGATTTCTTGAACTTGTCTCTAACACTCGTGTCTTGTTGTTTAGAGATGGAATACATTTTTCATCAGAGGCGAGCAAGGTGGCAGCGAAGGAGATACTAAAGGTGTTCAAAGAGGCAGACTGGGAACCATGCTTGCACTATAGCGCATTGCCTGCTGAATTTAGAGAGGATTCACCTTATGATCCAGTTAGTGCTGGCGGAAAGACGACCCTAAATGTGTCCGACTCGAGCACAAATGACAGAATCGTCCACTGAGGATTACATGATGAGGAATAAACATTGATTAACAAGAGATTTGTGTTCTTGCCATGTATCCGGATTTATAATAATTCTAGCAGAATTGCTTCAGAGTTTGCTGATCACGTTCAAGATTTGTTGTTATAAATTGCCATGAATATCCCCCATTTTGTTGATATAGGACCATGGGACTGTTGTACTTTCGATAGAAAAACTACTCTTATTTGTAGCCAAAGTAGAAGCACAAAAGCTGTTGATTACTGCTGCTTCTGAAGCTCTAATTCTGCGTTTCTATTTTCTAAAGAGGCTGATGTTATAAAGTCCGACGTCTTCGGAGAAATAAACGTTATGATAATGTCACGCGTGACAGTCAAAACAGAATATTCACAGGGCAATTACCATCCAAAGAAGCTGAAAAGGCAATGGCATGGAATTGATCTACTCAGAAGAAAAAAATGACAAAAGACAGTCATAGTACAAGCAGCATATCCAAAAAACTTGTCAATGTCATATGTGATCACAAATTGTCAGCTTCCCGAGCTATATAGGTGACGTGTCTTCGCAAATAAATGAAACTAATACTCGTACAACTATTTGTTCTCAATGGCTATATTACAAGGATATTTTCCCCAAGCGGAGAAAAAAAATTAAAAAAGAAACACCAGTTTGAATGTGGGCAAAGACCTCTTAGATTACAAGACCAAGTCAATGTTCAGCACAAATCAAGTAAAAAAAAAAAAAAAATTAATACATACAAGAGGACAGCATAAAACAACAGTGGCAACAAATGCGATATTCCCACCGACATAAGCCAATTCAAATCAGATGATACGCACGCCACTCCAAATCTTTCGACAAAGAACAAAACTAGGCGATGCACATCTGACAACATAAATCACTCCAAACATATATGTTAAAACTGAGAATTCCGATGGATCCACCATGTGAGTGTGCTTTTCAATGAAAAACTTGGCTTAAGAGGAAAGTTGGAATCTGCCACTAGGTTTTTTTCTTCTCCATCCCTGCATTTCATAGAACCGACATCATTAGATTAAAGATGGGAACGAACACATCACAAAACTATAGGGGGAAAAAGGATATGTTTGAAACTTACAAAGGCAGCATAATACACAAAGGTCAATCCCGCCAGAACAATAAACGCAATTTGAAATACGTTGTACCTGTGAACCATTAAAAAAAAAAAATTGTCCAGCCAAATCAATATGGCATACAAGCCTGATCAGAATAAACTATAGCACATCAAAGGATCGTACTCACTTGTACAGGTATTTAATCCCACGAAGAGATTCTAAAGTGTGACCAAATATTTCCTGTGCTGCAGTTGCTTGAGCATAGTAAGCAAATGCTGTGGAGCAGAACTGGATCACACTGAAAGAAGACAAGACAAGAAACTATACTTTCAATAAAGTTTTGAAACTGCATATGTAATGACAGAATAACCACGGCCTGCAGCCAACGATTAACAAATCTAATCCTACTTGTATATGTGGGCCTGCAGGTGTGTTTGTCTAATAAAGCACAGTAATTGGTCATTATCAGGAAGCTAATACTTCTCTTTTCGTTATATACGTGGTCACGGCTAGCACTTAGCCTAAAAAGGCTGGCAATACAGAATTTATTTTTTACCTAACATATTAGCAATTTGACAGGGTCTTGACTCTTGACATAAAGCTATTATCTTCTAAACAGAACTTTTGAAATGACAGATCTGTCCTGAATCAAAATATTAGCAAAAAACTAAGAAAAATATGCCAGCCCAAACTAATAAAATGAAAATGGAAAGAGAGCAAAAGATGCTAACACTAACCTGATGGAGCATAGGAGAATAAGTCCCACATTAAATAAAAACGAGTTCATAAGAGTGGCTCCCCACCTGGGTAAGAAAACAGTATGGAACAATTTTAGAAAATACTTGGACAAACTTTGGTAAGAAAATAATCAAAATAATACAAGCAAATACGCTTGCTCAAACTTTGGTGATAATTAAGATCTATTTAGAGAGGACAGAGAAAAAGAAAGATAATACTGAAAATCTTATTACTTCATGGGATGAATCGTAACGAAAACTAATCTCAGGCCAAGCATCATTGCTCCGGCAATGACAGCCAGCAGAAGGTAGAAGCAGAAGAATGCAAACGCTACGGTTCCCAAAAGACCTGGTTGAAAAGTATATAATGTCAAAACTATACTCGCTAAAAAGGCATTATAAGCGAAAATAAATGGTGATAATAAGTAATGAAATACCCCAAATATCATCCAGCTTGATGAAAACCTCATTCAGGAAAGCAGAAAGAGGAGGGTCAATCAACAAATATATGACAATATGAGCAACCCAAGCTACAGAAACAATCAACCTGACAACACATGGTACGAATTGTTAGTTCGAATCAAACAAATAGAGTTTAATAGTCTCCGAATATTACAGGAAATAAGGAAACAAAAACTATGGCTTTGCACAAATAATCTTCATTCATTTTCCTGACATGATAATCTTAATGGATTTAGTTCATATGTCCCCTTATTTGTGTCCTCATTTATGTCCCTCAAATAATATTATGACACGTATGTAACTAACATGATCTTTTAAGTGATGTGATATGATAATGTTATTAAATGTACATTTTTGACGTGTCATGATATTATTGGAGGGACATGAAGAGGACACGAATAAGGGGACATAGGAGTTGAATCCACTTTTAATTACATCTAAATGAAATACAGACGCAAACTTTATCAAATGCTTAAAAGCCACTTAAAAACATCATTCTATCTCTTATACTTAGAATTGTACTCTCTCAAACGAATTTCAAAGCTATAACATTTCTTGGTAACCAAATATCAAACTGAAACATCACAATTACAGATAGACGCATGTGGCCACTGCAGTTTTATTAGGATTAAAGCTTTGCCAACCTGAGCTGCATCAATGAAAACTCTAGAATGGTTCTAAATGAACTTCGAATGAGATTTAACCTTCCTTTCTATAGGCTTGTCTTTATCATGCTAAGAGCCTCTATCAGGACAACGAAAAGTTGAGGAAGCTCATGTCACATGCGAAACATCTCTCAAATCAGACAAACCACAATTTTTTTTTCTTTTTTTGACTGTTCGAATCACTAGTCTATGACACAAGGCCTTTTTAGTTAGCATTAGCAAAGCTCTCATCAAGCTTCTATTTCAAATTACTTTTCAACTATTTTCCAATGCAACACCCTTTTTTTCCATCTATAAGCTTCTAACTAAATTCTCGCAAAATGATATAACTCCAATCATTATACCATGCTCTTCATAAATATAAACCACTGTCTACATGAATATCTAAAAAGTAGGAAAGTAAAAACTGTTCAGTGTAACAGGTAAACTGACAACTATTTAGAATAACAGCAAAAACATCTGCCGAAGTCACATTAAAGCCTTGCACATTCGGTACAATAATCAAGTGAATAGATAATGGCAGCACTCACCCCAAGATTCCCAAAACAAGTTTAGCCAAGTAACCAAGAACGGTCAAAGCCCAAGTGGTCTCAGCCTGAATTCAGTCAAATAAATCAGCAAAGATATAAAACTAAACCTTAAGCAGAAGAATATAGGGCCATGTGCTTCCCAGTACATTACCTTCTCGCCTTGTGGGTACATTTCTTCTAGAAGCTTCACATCTTCTTCCAACTGAAGCAATTCCTGTCAAATTAACCAAGTATATTGTGATTTCCAATAACCATATAGATCTATCTCTTCAAAATGTTACACCGAGGAATTTCCAACCAGATGTATAAATGCATCATTATGACATTTATCCAAGTGACGCAGCAAATCTTAGTGTTATATTGAATTCCATACGATTTGAAGCACACTTTTATCATGTGAATGACACATCTTACATTATATAATGGTGTATAATGCATAGAAGAAAGCCTATGCCCAAATGTGAAATAGACCTTCACACTTAAAATGGTGGACATACCTTCTCCACAGCCTTCACATTTTTACGCCATTTTCTGCCCTTGGAGCCACTTCTTTCTTCTTGATGGAGCGCATCAGCAGCTTTCTTCAATTCTCTTGCCTTCTTAGCTAGTTCGGTTGCTTCCTACAGAACATCGAAATTAAAGATGAAATATTAACAAGTAATAACCACAAGCATGGGCTATCATTGAGAAAGCTGAGCCTATACGCAATACAGAAAAGAAGCAGTACCTTGATATACTGTGAACGAGTAATGACAGCCTTTGGACGCCGAATGAAGGAGAAAATAAGTCCCAGTGGTAGACAAGCAATGCCAACCCCTCCAAATATCTGCACAGTGTAGGAAGGAAAGTGAATGGACAATTTCTTGCAGAAGGAAAAAGGTGCATCTATTCATAATCTGATGAATTATTTTGCTTCATTAGACCAGAAATAGGTAACACCTGTTTTTTGCATTAAAAAATCACGCGGTTGTAATACAACCCAAAAAAAAAAGAATACTCATGTCTAGTGTCTCCTGTATCTACTAAAGTTACCTCTTAAAAATCAAAGTCATCAATTGATACAAATCAAACATTCAACACCAATTTATCACATATATTACTCCAGAAAGAACTTACAGCGAAAAGAACAGATCCGACGATGGTAGAAAGAGCAACAACATATTCTGGAAAGGAAGTACGCATGGTCCATGTCTTCTCCGATGAAGCATTAGCAGTATATGCAGAGCACTGTTGAAAGGAGGAAGAAGGAAGAAAATGGAAAAACGACCAGTAATAAGAAAGAGGGTGAACATGTTAACTAAAAGAACATGCCAAACCAACAAACAACCACATATAAATGTATAGCATGCAGAAAGTTACACTGCATGCAAAACCGAAACAACATGATTCAAAGTCTAAGTGAAAACCTGATGCGAGCCACCTATACATTGTTGACCACTAGAGAAGGAGGTCCACTGACTGGGAAAGGCATCTGTGGTGGAAGAGAGGTGCCTAACGGTGAAATCCACCTCTCCAATAAGCCCTGATATCGGGAAACCATCAGATAAGACCAAACAAGGAAAGGCAATTCATAGCCAAGAAAAAAAGGAAGCAAAAGAAAAGGCAAGATCAAACCAAGAGAAACAAAGAAAATATGAAATTAACTAAGAAGCATTTCAAACATCAAAGAATGCACGCCGCAAAGAAAAAGAATATGTGCCTTACAGAAACGGACCTTCTAACAATGTAATTACATTCACAAATCACAACGGATGGAGATGAGGGACATTAAACAGTGTTCATATTTTAAAAGATTGTGAAGATGAAAATAAATATTTTTGGGGCAGAAAAAAAATTGAAGAAGAAAGGGGGGCGGTCAACTGGTGTAAAAAAAATAGTACAGAATACTATCCAAAAACAAAAGGATGAACAATCTCAACATAAGCTAACATCCACAATATGCCTTTAATACCACTAACCTCAAGAAGACTAAAAAAGAGTAGATACCTCAAAACCAAACGCACATTTCTTATTTATGGTTTGCCTTCAATTGCGTGTGTTCTGGTTTACGGAATCTATTTGACAAACCTTTCTTAGATTCTATGCTGTTAAGTCATTATAAGGATTCAGTACATCAAGCAGGTGAACAATGGCATTTTCCATCTACCAAGTAAGGTATGCGATGTCTATATAGAGTTCAACTATAAATAAACACATCTAACCGCTGGCCGCGGCAACAAGTAACGAGTATGAATAACTAATCCTAGTTATCCCATTTGTAAAGCAATTTCAAACGAATACTAGTAACAATCCACCTAAAAAGCTCAACACCTAATCTAGTTCATGTAAAAATCATTCCACTGCCAAAAACAGTCGCAAATACAAATATATATATATATATATATATATAATCAAAATGAAACTAAAAACTTTCAGTAAACTGACCATATAAGATTCCAAGTACAAGACCACACACAATGGCGGTTGTGACGACCCAAAGCAACGCGCTTTTAATCCTCTTTCCGACACTCCTGCCAAAAAAAAAAAAAAACCAGCATTTTGGTCAACCATTCGAAACCCTAAAAAGTAAACAAATTACACATTTGCCGAGGCTATTTCAGTAACATTGTATTCAAAATTAAAAAAAAAATACAAAAACACAAACTTGTCCTGGTCGCCTTCGTAGTAGAACATCGCGAAGGGAATGACGAAGAAGACGAGAACGGCGTCGAGGATGTAAACCGCGAGCCACAGATCCTTCATCGGGAGAGTGAGATTGCACGCGCCGTTGTAAATGGCGTGACGGCAGGCCTGCCGGTTGGCGACGTCGGCCGGCAGCATGAGGATGGAGATGGCGGCGACGGAGAGGCCCAAAACGACGACGAATTTGGGGAAATACGCCTGGTTCGCATCGTCCGGGTGCTGGTAATTAACCAGAAGGTAGATGTTGAAGAGGAAGACGATGACGCACACGACTATGGCGACGATTACCAGCGCCAGATTGAAATCCCCCATGGCTCTCGAATCGACCTCGAACCGAGATAGATTCGACAAAATTAGGGTTGTTTTGTTGTTCTTTTTCGATTTGAATGAGATTTTTTGATTTTGGGTTAGATCTGTTGTTGTTTCTTTTTGGAGAAACAGAGCATCGACGTGTGTGAGAGAGAGAAGGGGAAAGTTTTTTTCCGGTGAAGTGGTTTCTTTGGGAGAGCGTTTTGACGTGTTGGAATTGTAATTACGATTTTGTCCTCAGGGGAATTATTTGTTGGCTCGAGAAAGGATTGGAAATGGGGGTGGGGTTTAATGTAAATTAAGGTAGTTGGCTGTGACGAGCACCGAAACAGCCTGTCGAGGGAAGGGCATATTTGATTTGTTTTGCATTAAAAAAAAAAGTTAAAATAAAATAAACAAAAACAAGAAAACCCATCCGAGTAAACCAAAGGAGTGTAGAAAAAACAACATGAAAATGAAAACGTTCATAATCATTGACAGAATGTCGTTGAATTGTGAATGAATTAGAGTGTTTTAAAACTGACAAACCGATTGCACGAAGGATATCTCCGGCGTGGCAGATCTTGTGAACATTTATTTGTTGTGATTTTGGAGAGTTTGTGTGATACTTCTTAGTATTCAGGTGATAAAATCCAATGGATTCCATATTTACTATCTAGTATCACCATGGTCACCAGTCAGCAGAGGTTCAGTAAACTAGAGGATGTGGTTATCGCACAGTAACCAGTTAAACAGCGGTAGTTACTGTCGTAAACCAATTGATAATCAACCAAACAGCATGTGTCGCGGTGGTGATTGATTGATTTTCAAATGGTAATTAGTGTATAATTGGTACTTTCAAAGATAATAAATACATAAAGATAAAAAGTTGCGATAGTACCTAAATTTTTTATTGGGTGCGTTTGGTTTTAAAATTATTATATTTTAATTGAATGATCCTTGAATATCTATCAATGAAAAAAATATGTGCAAAGTTTTCCTTTTTCTTCCTAACCGACGTTGAATGATATATGGACAAAATTGTTGAACATTGCTTATCGAAGAAAATTACTAAAATATCTCTCAAAATCATCTTCGAGAGAGAAAGAAATAATAAAAAAAACAAAAAACAAATTCCCTATTATGGAATCCACGAAAGTAAATATGTGCATATCAAGACTCACAATATTTTCCTTCTTCTATGTCACAGATTATATTTCAAATTAAATTATTCTCTTAGACCACCCAAAATGTTAAAGGAAGAAAAGAAATAAACACTATAAAAGCATTAAAGGTTCTTTTGGCATTTTACCTCAATTTAAATCAAACCGTATTTTTTTATCTCAATTTTTGTTTTTGTTTTTTTTCTTCAAAAATCAACAAAAATTATAACTAATTTTAAAAAAGTCAATCAATTTCAATTTAAAAATTTCATATCCAACTAGCGAACCAAAACACAAGCTACAAAAGCATTAAACATAAGCTCATTGCCAACCGCACATCGCCATCATCGAGGCCATCGCAAACTGATCTTGAATCCATAGTCACTACAAATTAGGAAGGGCACGGGGCTGCACGGCGATCTAAGCTGGCACGACGATAGGCTAGGAGCGATTTCGGTTGGTTGGAGACAGGACTAAGCAACGTGTTGGGCAGTGATCTAGTTTGAGTGGTGGTGGGTTGTTTCAGATTTAATAATGTTTGAATGACTTGAAAGTGGTTGGACTGAGACAAAATCACTGCAAATCCACCTCGTCTCCACGAGCTTAGCTGCGAACTAGATCCACCGTTGCAAGCCCAGCGTTGTCACGAGCTCACTCCTCTGTTGCGAACCCAGGCGAGAGTGAAACCAGCCCATCGTCATGAAACCCGCTTGTCCCTTGCGAAATTGAATGAAACAACAATAAATTCGGACACGGTCACGAGATCACCCCTCCACCTCCCTTCGTGAGCTACTTCGATGTTTGCCCATCCATCACCATCGCCTTTTTCTCTTTTACTGTCTTGAGCTCCCTCACTTGAGCCTTTTCTTCTTCAGGCATTACTTGCAGAAGCTTGTTGATTATTGCTAATATTTTTCTTTTCTTTTTCAATCTTCAGTTTTATTTAAATATTACTGACTTTTAATTTATTCAAAGATATCTTTATAGATGTTTAGAAATTCGTCAATCAAAGAAATTTTAAGTACCGAACAGCATTCTTATAATTAAAAAAAATATATATATATATATATATATTGAGATACCATTAGAAATCTTTATTCAATATATGATTATCATCACGTGACGTGGTAACTTTTATTATAGTGTTTATCTAGAAATTGTAATAAATAATATATTTTTTAAAATGATTGAAATAAAGATAAAGATTCTAAAATATTTGAAATACATAATAGAACTAAATTTATTTTTCTTAAATAAGCAGTTGATTTATTTAATAAATCGATTATTTTTTAAGAAACCAAATAAACCATTTACTTATAAAACTGTCATCGATTCTAAATATTTTTTAAAGGTATCTAAACACTTTTTAAATCTATTATTTTTGAAATTATATATATATATATATATATTTTCAAGTTGCGGGTGGGATTTTAAATTCTTTATATTTTGATAAAATTAGTGTGAAATTATTACTTTTTTTTGTTTTGAATTTGAAATGGAAAAATTTAAATTATTAAACTGTACCTGTAATTATATGTGAAATTATTATTAGAAATTTGGGTATTTTGGCCCCATTGGTTAAAAATTTTGGTAACAGAACAAAATTTTCAAATAACGGCCTTACCATTCACAACTACCATTCTTCGGGCAACAAGAAGACCGATCGGTGAGTTTTCAGTTCTTGTTTACCTTCCTCTTCAAACGCCATGGACCTTCGATTTCCAGGTGCGCTTTTTGTCTCCGTCTTAGGGTTAGCGATTTCCTTGATTTTCTCTTCCATTTCTTCTCTCATCTGTTTGTTCTTTCCTTCTCTCCCACATTTTTTTTTCTAGAATGGAGGAAGAACCAGAGCACGGTTCAACTTCGTCTTCGTTCCGCACTGGGGCGTCGTCTTCCAACACCTCGCCGGCTCTCGAAGAGGACGCTCATGGCGGTCGGTTTCCGCATCACAATGAGTTTCGAAATCCGGAACCAGATGAACAAAGAATCGGCTTTTCTTACCGGGCAAACGTTCGGGTGTTCGACAACGACGTATCGGCGGCTGTGGGCGAAGATACCTGGTCCTGCACCGTAGTCCTCCTCACCTTTTGGTTCTTCGGTTCGTTTCTAATTAGCCTCGAATTCTTTTTGTTAGTCTTTTTGAATTCAATGACTATTTGTTCCTGAATCTTTTGACTGAAAATGCAAAAGGAGTGATAACCAATGCCAAAGAGTTTAGAAGCTACTAGTATTTTGTATTTTGTGTGTGTATGTACATATATTTGTGCAACTTAATTTTAAACTTTGCAGACTAAAACGAGATTTCTGCTGTTCTACATTAGTTTAGGAATGAACCAAACATTATTAATCCATTTAGTTTTGAATTGTATGATCCAAATCATGTTAGTTTAATAAAGTATGTAACTTAGCAGTATCAGAATTGACGAACGGTTAATAATCGTGTCCTACTAGGAATAGATAGTTTTCATATTCTAATGAAGAATTCTCCAATTTTTTTTTTTCTTTTTCACCAGGGGTGGAGCCAGAAATATATTCCAGTGGGGGTGTAGACCAAATTTTTTTTTCAAGATAAAATAAATTTTAGTTGGGGCTAAGTGAGATTTTTTAATTTTAGTGGGTTTATGTGAGAATTGTTAATTTTTGTGGGGACAAAACAGTAAAATTATAAACATAGAATTAATATTAGCATGGATTATGTGAGAATTTTTTATTTTTAGTGAGGGCAAAGTATATGAGAACCTTTTATATTTAGTAGGAGGCAAATTGTAAAAATTATTAAATTTTTAGCGTAAATTTATAATAACAAAAAATTCAGTGGGGCCGGTAGCCCCCACTCGCACCCCCTTCCCTCTTTCACCATATAATGGCTATGGTTTAGATGGTAATAATTTTGTTGTCATTTATTATTACAGTGTCCATGACACTCATTCTGGGGGTATATGGGTCTGTGGAAGTACAGCTTGGTCCTAATAGTTCACTTCTTCTGCAACCGAATGCCATTTTTGTGCAGTCTATAAAGGTGGGCTAATATTGATTATATCCCATTTCATCCAATTTAGCTAATGGTGTATGTGTGACAATCTGAGTTGGTTTAAGTTGTTCTATATCAGATGGAAGAGCTAAATAAGTCAAAGCCCGGGCCTATGCTATTTGGGTTCTATGAATCTCCACCTCTTGATGTTGTCAAAATCTGGTTCGAGACTCACAAAGTGTCCGTTCCAACAGATTCGTACAAGGTAAGTTTGTTTGTTTGTTAGTTTCCATTTGGTAACCTTTCACAAACTAGTCTCTGGGATTTATTGTTAAGCTTCTAAATCTTGTTGATGAGATGGATGTAATTCTCTTCAGGATTGGATGTACTACCTAAATGCGGGGTCTCAAATAAACATATCATATACCGTTCATTCTCCTAATTCCTCTATTTTCCTTATAATTGCCCAAGGTAGGTCCAAAATTCACATTGCAGGTCCTTCATCTTACATGAATATATTCTATCTTCCACAGCTTTTTACTTGTTTTTACGCTAATCAAATTTGGTATCTCATGATATCATCACTCACGATTCGTGAGGTCATTTTAATTTATGGTTGCTCCATCGCTTTTTTCTCCTTGAGCTTCAATTGGTGGTGACAGGGTTTAAACATTAAAATGCTAATTCTGAGATAATAAAGGCAAAAATGGAGCATTTTTGGCAAGAATTTTTGTATGGAACCACTTTTTCTATTCATGTCACCTTTTTATACCCACTTTGAGTACTCTTAAGTGCGTAATGTGAATCCATTTCTATTTCTATTTTTTTCAATTAAATGATTTCTGCTTGTTTTTGTTCTGTTATGAATTGGCATGTTGCAGGTAGTGAAGGCCTCACTCAATGGCTTGATAACCCATCATATCCTAATACCACCTTATCATGGAACGTCATTCATGGTGAGATTTAAATTGGATACATTAAAGAGGTTAATGCTGTTGTTTCTCTTTTTATTTTTTATTTTTACTGATCTGTGCAATCTTTTTCTCTCAGGAAGTGGCGTGATTAGTCAGGATACAGTAACGTCCTCTAGTTACTATGTTTCCGTGGGTAACCTGAACTCAGAGGATGTGGAGGTAATTCTTTAAAAAATTGTCCTTTTTCTACCTTGTTTGTTTCCAATTTGGTAATTGAAAAAGCCCTAAATGATCTGTTTCCAAGTCAAAACAATTATAAGAAGTGTAAGCTCCTTATATCTCTGGGCCGTGGATAAAAAGTTCAATGTGGTTGTAGTTCTATAGGAATAAATGATCCTACTTATTTGTTCTATTATTTGGAAATCTAAAGTGACTCAGCTTTTTGGTAATGTGACATATTAACATATTAGGATGCAACGGATTTTTAGTTGACTGAATTTTAACTTTTCATTTAGCTTGTTCAGTGTGATCAGTTCTGCTAAATCAAGCAAATTGTGATATAGAAGGACTTGTAGGGCCATGTGAGTTTAATAAAAGCAGATGAACGTGATCAGGCCGAGTGTCACAAAAAGGGAAAGGGAAATGGTCAATCTAGTCCCCCCCTTTTTTTTTCCTTGTGTGTATGTGCATTTTTCCGCATGCATGCTAATACAGTCGATCCCCATAGATAAGGTTCTAAATTCAATTACTATTACTTGCTGTGTCATCACTCGTCGTTCATTTTGTTGCAACTAATTTTCTGCCTTTCTGATTCAGTATGGCGGTTTAAACAATGAAAAGGACCTTTAACTGTCTCAAATCTATCTTGTTCCTGTAACTGGATTGAAATTATAATTTGCGAAGATGTGGAAAAATTATCATTCATGGAGGTCGTATTTGATGATTGATAAAGCACATTCAATAAACGTCTGTGTATCTTCTGATGGATAGAAGGGTAGTAACAATGTATTTTTTAACCTCAGTATTTAGTCAGATTTCATCAAATCTATTTTTCATGTGTCGTTTGTCATATTTTATCTTATTGCTAGTTTTTCTATGTCTAAATTTAACAGGTACACTTACACCTAGGGATAAAGGCTACCCTCTATAATACAAGTGAAGCTTATTACAAATGCAATCTCACTCAAGGACCTTGTAGCATGGAAGTTTTGTTCCCCAATGGAAATGCAGCCGTCTTAACCTCCCCTGGCCAAGATGAGGTAAGAAAATACTTACCAGCTATTCACATTCACAGTCTATGTCGTTTCGATAACATGCTCTAGATTGAGTTAGGTGGGGAAACGAAAATAAAGGGATGAAATTTCTTCAGTCACATCTCTCAAAAGCTTAAGTAGAGGCACCATTATGTGGTTGAAATAATCTAACTATTAAGTTGCGGAGCCTAATTAATGCCCTATGAAGAAACGCCTTACATAGAGACAGCACGTGGATCAACCTTCGCGGTAAGGTCACCATGGGGGTTGGAAGGAGGGTGGAAAGGTCCTCGCGGTAAGGTCTACGATATAGACAGTTTATTCATTAAGCGCATTTTGGGGATTTCACACTCGTAATTTTTGTTGCCGTAGTTTTTCCTTAATAAAAGGGGGGGCCATCATTAGGGATAATAATAAGAGAGGTTAGAGAAAAACACAGAGAGTGTGAGGGTGTGAATTTCTCTTAGTCTCACATTGAGGCAAACTTGTATAAAAATTTGTGTGTTATGTGATTGTTTATCTTCTTATGCGATTTTATTGCTCTAGGTGATATAGAATTAGGGTGCTAATACTAAACACTAATTAGGAGGTTTATTTGCCTTAGTTTTGTTCAATAAACATGGAGTAAAAGAATATTTCAGTTCTTGGCTTCACACGACACCCAATATTTTTGGCCTTTTGGTTTTTCCAGGCTGCATTTGGCTATGGGTTGTATGTCAAACTCTCCTATGGACCAAGATGGGTTACATATATCGTTGGTATAGGTATGTTCTTTCTTTCTTCTTCTTCTTCTTCTCTTTTAATTTTTTATAAGGCATTGTTAAGTAAACCTTTATAAATGAATATTGTTCTATACTTGACTTTGCTTTCTCATAGGTGGGTTGACCGTGCTCATGTTATTCGCCTTCAACTTCTTGAACAAGTTCCAATGTGCCCGCAATGAAACAGGAGGTCATTATGAAGAGAGAAGATCTGAGAGAGAACCTTTGATTTCTCACAAAGACGATGATCTTTCAAGTTGGGGCTCATCTTATGATTCCGCTTCAAATGGTGAGGAGGATCTTGAAGACCACCTGCCCGTGGGTTCTCTTGAGGGGAAGTCTTTAGGTGATGGAGAATATAGTAATAACACTCGACGCCTTTGTGCAATATGCTTCGATGCTCCCAGGGACTGCTTTTTCCTTCCATGTGGCCACTGTGTGGCTTGTTTTGCATGTGGAACCAGGTACCACTCTCTAACTTCAAATTTTCAGGTTTCGAAAATACACCAGCATTAAAACACAATTTAATCAACAAAGGTATGATGAGAGTCAGTCAGGCCTCTGTTAATCCTGAAAACATACTCTTCCTGGTTTGGATAATCTTCATAATTTAAGTACTTAACACATCATGTGCGTGAATTGGGTGAAACCTGCAGCATGATATGTGTTTTCAAAGAGATTTTACACCTTTAAACCTTGGTCAAGAGCGGCCATCGATTAAGACAGTTTGACAAATCTGAACCGTTCCAAACCATAGTTGGAAACAAATCCAAACTTGTTTGGTTATCTCTGTTACATTGTCCACCTCAATATCTTTGTCACCTCATATGTTTCAAAATTTTACGCTTTCATTAGTCTTGCTAAACATCTAGGCACCGACTCTTCCCATTGGCCATTTCTGCTACCTAATTATCTTTAATTCAACTTGTTATAGATTCAGTCCTTTAAAGCACTTCGACAATGTGATTATAGAGTATCTTGTTTGTAAAGTTTCTAAAACTACAACTAATTTGTCAGTGCATAGTAGCATGCTAGTCATTTTTCAGAGCAAAAAAATAAAAATAAAAAATAACAAGAAAATTGTCACTGTAATTTTATATTCTTAGGATATAATAGATAACAAATTACTTTGATGTCTACAGGATAGCAGATGTAGATGGCACTTGCCCAATATGTCGAAGGAAGATGAAGAAGGTGAGGAAGATTTTTACGGTCTAAAAGCTACACGGCTTAATTTAAAAGCTGGCAAATGTTGTTCGAAATTCGAATAACCTGAGATATAGATATGTGTAATTCATTGCTTTCCTGACAAGTAATAGCATTGGTGAATCAATTTTTAGCCGGGTTATCAACCAGGTCATAAAGTACAATAAGTAGGGCCTCCTTGCTTTTCCAGGGTGCTTTCCACAATCCTAAATTCTTATATATATATATATATATATGTATATATATATGTATATATATATGTATATGTATGTATAGGATTATACGGATAGACAAATAGAGCAATTCAAACTTCAGAGCTTAGGTTCTTGGATTTTACGTTCTAATCTTTTCTTATGTTATCATTATACTAACCTCTCAAGCGAAAACGTTTAAGACTATGAATCTAGGAATTTTCCTTTGAAAATGTCTCTAGGTTTTAAACCGACCGGATTCCATGAAAGAACGATAGAATTAAGAAGAAAGAGACAAGGAAATCAAAGATAGCTTCTTGAAAATGAGAATTACAGAGGTTTGGAACAGGTAAAAAGGATTTCGGCGACTAGATTATGAGCTAGTGCTCTTACCCACAGCTTGTAAAAGTATGAGTAATCGAAGGAAAATGTAGGACGCACCTCCAATGGTGGCGTACTCTAATTTTTCAGTCCCTTCAACATCTGGAAAATCGCCATCTACTGCTCGATTGAATCCTCCGGCCAACCATCCCAAGTTCTTGTACCCTCCTTCGTATAACTTCGATGCTGCCATTACAGACCTGTCCACAGTGACAGTTAGTACATTTTTAATTTTAAGGTGGTTTTCAATAGTCCTATTCATCCTGATTGGGCTGACTCGGGATTAGGCATGTGGTGGATCCCATCTTGTGTGAGTTTTGTTCGACTTGGGTGAATAATTTTTTTTTCTTTCTAGATTTACTTACTACATAACTAGGTGAAACGTTCAAGTTTCTCTATGTTCTTAAGTCATGAGAAGGAAATACATATAATTTAGTGTATGCCGATGAAATTTATTAGCTCCATTTCAATTCCTTCCCCCCATTTTTTGTGATTGTTTATGACATGCCGTACATGCTAGTCTATGTTATATATGAGAGTAAAAATCTCAATTCTACGAACCTTGTCTATAATTGTTTGTATTTGGATAAGGATTTTCTACTAAATACTGTTTATTAACTGATTAGTGAATTTTTTTTAGTCCGAAATAAGGCCTTGGCACTTGCAGTATTTGAGAGAAGATGTCAGATATATATGTGTGTGTATATTGTTTTTTTTTTTTTTTTTTTTTGAGTTATAGTATTTGTAACACTTTGTCTATTGAATTTTAAAACGTAACATTCGTTTCTCTTGAAAAATGAACTATTAACCAAAAAAAAAAAAGTTCTTCTTTAGTATTAGATAGAAGATGTCAAAATATATGTATATATATATATATATTTTGTAATTTTAAAAAGAATATTAAATATAAAAATTTCCCAAGAATTATAGTATTTGCAACATTTTACTCATCTAATTTTAAAACGTAACATCTATTCCTCCTGAAAAAAGAATTATTAACAAAATCAAAAAGTACTTATGTAGAGTTTTTAATACGACACGGGTCACAATAAATGATAATTGGTGTTAAACATTTCAAGGGAAAAAGTATTACAAGTTCATAGTTTGAAGGGAACTTTTATGATTAGTCCTAAATTTCGAATAGGGAATATTATCAAATTACCCTCACATGATTCATTAAAATTTTGACACTTGTCTTTTCCATTAAAAACACTAACAAAAGGAGAATATTTCTTAACAGAACATAGAACATAAATCGGGGACTCAATATTATGTTATGAAATTCGGGAACAAAATGTTATCATGGTCATAATTCTGGAGAAATTTTTGTAATTAATTAAAAAAAAAGTAAAAACTTAACAAATTATAGCATTATCCATAACGTGGGGTACATTTCCTTACCTCAGTCCTTCACCGCAAGCCACAAGTAACTTGGCACTCTTATCAGGAACAACTTCCTCAACTCCCCTAAAAAAATCAGGATTTAACGTTGTGAAATACTGGCCTGTCCACAATCCAATGTAACCAAAATGCACCCACTTCTTGAGCAGTGTAAGCAGGCTGTTATCTGTATCCTCCACAAAGAGAGGCACGTGGAGCGACCCCCTCACGTGCGCCTTCTCCCTCTCCCACACCGGCCTGACGTCCAGCACCACATACCCCTCGCCGCTCACGGCGGCCGCCGCCTCGCTCGGCCGTATCGGCCTCACTGCACCCGACTCTATGAGCTGCCGGCCATTGCTTGATGCCGATGCATACACTCGGAATGGTGTTGATCTTGGTTTTGTAGTGACACTGGAAAATGAAGGCTTTGGTTGCCAAATTGTCTCAGTTTTTTGCTTTGAGTTAGTGGACGTGTAGTTGATGCTCAGATGGTTTATTAACTGGTTTGCCATCTCTCTCTCTCTCTCTCTCTCTCTCTCTCTCCTTTTCTCTTATCCTTAACAGAATTTTTTCTTTCTTTGTTTGTTTTATGGGATTTTTTTCCTCTTGCATTGATAAGAGGAGAAAAAGACGGCGATATTTTATAGAAAAAATAATTAAGAAAAGAAATAGTAATGAAGCGACATGTCGTATGTGATAGTGGGAAAAGAAAAACGACATCGAGGGAAATATGTAGAAAAAGATGTGTTCTAAGAATTTGAATTAAGTAGATCCGTTATGGGGATGGATGGATTTTAAATAATTAGGATAGATGCAATAAAAATATAGTGTGGATTGAAATTTATCACAACTAAAAAATCATTGTAAAAATAGGATAAATTTCATTTTTTTTTCTTGAACTTTAGATATTGTCACAAAATGACCCACAAACTTCAATTTGTAACATCCGTTTCCCCGAACTTTGAAATGCTTGCTAATTTCTCTCTCAGATCCCTTCCATCGGAGAGATCCACCACCGGCAAGATTCTCACAACACAATGAATTGACCCATATTCACGACTAAATCCACATCATTGGACGAAGTTGCTCCCTCCATCCCCTAGAGAGATTGGCCTTCGATGTTCAGATTTGCTCGTTGCAATCCATTTTTTCAGGGGGGAGAAAGAGAAAGGGATTTGAGGCTTTTATTTTTTTTTTAGGAATAGATTGAATATTATTAATAATGGGCCAAATCGGCCAAAACTACAGGGGCTATGTAGAGAGGAATAGCCCGCGTGTAGTTATATTTTAATGAAGAATTCAAAGCAGTTACAACAAACACATGGCCTTGCCCAGACACAGAAACATAAGTCTGAAACACATTAGTAGCCTACATATCTTTAATGTCATCATAATCAAGCTATCATCATCAAGAGAGGGCATCCCATGAACTCTTTGAATAAGCCGAGAAGCATCAGATTCAACCACAACAATCAGCTTTTCTAATTATTAAGATTTTAAACATCTTTAAGAAGCTAATTTAGATTCTATTAACTTAAAGTTCAAGGGTTATTAATTATAATTTCATGGGTAACTAAGTCATTGCACATCTAACATCTCAACTCCTATTGTGAATGAGCATCACATGTAATTTTCCGTCAAAAATTTAACTAAGTGGGGAAATTTACAAATGTTTCAAAGTTCGGGGACAACACATATTCTAAATTGAAGTTTGTGAAGCATTATGTGACAATGCCTAAAGTTTGAGGGGAAAAAGTGAAATTTGTCTTAAAAATATCATAATAAGGTCATGAATGATCTCATGATTTAATTTTATAAGACTAAAATATCTCCAAACCCTTATTCACTCTATCTCTCCTTCCATATCTTCCCAACCACCATTCTCTCTCTTCTCAATGTGAGTTCTCCCCTTCTCTCTTCTTTGTTCATGTAGTCCAATAGATACCGCGCTAGTTGCCGCCCTTCCTCACTCCAATGCTAGTTTATCTCCTCCACGACCTCTCTAATCGGCCCTCGTGTTGCCACTCACGATCTCCTCTCCTCCATGGGCCTCCATGCCGATCTCCGCCCCATCTCCTTCCGGCATTACAATTTCCTCTCTGGCGTCATGATCGGCCTCGCGATCCTCATAAAGAAGAAGCTGTTAGGATTAGTGCCCTAAAGCAAAAATTTATTCATGGTTTTTGACATTTATCTATCAATAAAGGTTATTATTTATTTCACGTATCTGGTGTCCTCGATACTTTTGCTAGTATAGATTTGTTATAGGTAAATATCACCAAGATTATCGGTATAATAACTTTATTTTTATGCATAAGAAAGTATACAGAAAGATATAATACCAAAGTGATAATCTAAATTAAGAGTTCACATTCGTGAAGGAAAGGTGGGCACTTTGACTTCGGTAAGATAGTAATGTCCGTCTACTTCCACTTTTATGGGATAGTTTATTTTGAATATTGGAATGGTGTTTTCAAAGTACAAACATTAATATATATGAGGGGTTTATCATATGTATTGGACTGGACCTAAAGTGATATTGATTTATATAATAATTTTGTTTAAGATAAATCAATTCACATTGACGGATATTCTTGAAGACATCTTAAACTTGAGTGGATAAATGATTGCATATCTATGTGATGTATCTTTTTATTTATCAAAGGATTAGGCACCGAAGGAATGACAACTTTTACTCGATAAGTGAAGATACATTGCATAGATGATGACAACATTATTCATAGATACAAAATCCATAGCTCTTTCATGAGATCAATGATATTTTCTTAAAGTGTCATTCGGGACTTGGTTAAACAATAAGAGATTTCAGTTGTTTTGTAATTTGTTAACTGAATGATTTTCTTTTAATGAAGGATTTCATAAATAGGGTTTGATCAGGATGAAATGGTGGAAACTTTAATGATAAAATAGTTAAGAAGGTAAAACAGATTTTTAAATTTTAATCTCAATTATGAATATTCTATGAGGATTCTACATTATAATATATATCATGGATAAAAGTCCTGTTAATGAGTTTTCATAATTCGGTATATAATCAAAGAGTTCAGCTTCATACTTATAGTGGATTAGTCACGTAGTTTAATAATATGGATAAATTAATTTGGGTTAATTAATTTATCTTATACTATTTTAGCTTTGATTTTATATGTCCATCGAGTCCTCTTACTAATTAACAAAATCAAAAAAATGTCACAGAATAATTTTTGGTGTTCAGAATGTCCTTATGTCCATTGTCCGTCACATATTGGGTTGAGAATATCTTGACCTATAGAATGTCAGGATGAGTATTAGGGGGCTTGAAAGAGACTATAGCATTTTCTCTAGACAGATGGAGAAATAGATTGGACTAGACAGACTTGGTCAGATTGTATTTTCTGATCTAGCAAAGCATAAACTTCTAAACGCTTTTATTTTCTCAAAATTTCATTTAAAAAAAAAAAGGAGTTGCTATTGATTTCTATGTCCATGGGAAATATAATCTCTTAGTATAACTTCAGCGTATGCATTAGATACCCAATCATTTGTAAGTAAATGTGTTTTGAGATTATATAAACCGTAGTTCTCCCTCCCACTCTCCGTATGTTATACACAAAAACTTATCTAATGTTCTCTAGTGTTAAGTTGGTTTTACACACTTTTACTAAGTGAAGAGAAGGGCATCAATGTGAGCCCTTTCGTTGTGCCCATTTTAGATACTTAGCTACTTGGGAATCTGTTTTCAAAATTATTATATTTAGATGATATAATGAGAAGTTTTATCAGTAGATTATTATACTTTTCCCGATCGCAATTTATTATTGTCTGAAAATAATGTTATATTTTTTGTTTCCTATTGCTAAAACTATTGTAGGGTTGTGATAGTAGTTTTATTTAGTTCAACTATATGTGTCTTTTAGGAAAGAAAATAAGTTGCCTAAACTTTATTTCAAATGTTAAAATCTTTCGGTTTCAGCTCATAAGTTTTTTTGCTTTTGTTTGGATTCTTGGCATAATTCGTAATTGAACTTTTGGTAAGAAACGGTTGGTTGCATATTCAATCATTCATAAGTGGATGTAAATTATGATAAGGAAAATAATTAAAACAAATATGCATGTCTAATGAATTAGTCCTTCCTTATGTCTATAATATTGTTGAATTTTGAAGGGAAAAAAATGCTTATTTTCAATTTAAAATAAATATCACCTTTCTTTGTTTTTTTCTTCTCTTTTTTCCAAAAATAAAAAATAAAAAAACGTATATATTCTCGTGTGTTTAAAACATAAGAAACATTGCAAACTATATTAAAAATAATTACTTTTAAATATAGCTCTCTTAATCATTCTTCCTCCTACAATTTAAAAAATAGTACAAAACTCCGTATGCTCCTGAATTTATTATTGATATGTACTTTTTTATTCTGTAAGAAATTTGTTTTTTTTTTTCTTATATAATAATTCATATTATATATTTTATATAATTGAATTTTCACTAATAACTCAACACGTGCATTGCACATGCCTAAACTAGTATATAAATAATTATTGATGTAATTGAATAGTTATCTAATTTCTATATAAAAAATCAATATTTCTTTTGAATTACATTTAAACGTCTTATATTTTAGTATATGACCAAAGTTAACTGTACTACTTGGTTAAATTAGGACATGATTGTTAGTTATTGTTGTTGTTTATTTTTTTTATTTTTTTTAAATGTGATCTATATTTATAATGGATATGGTTAAATTTTGAAAATAGGCTACAGTTTTAGCAATATTAGTTTAAGTGGCACCACCAAGTTAAAAAATTGATGAGCATTTAATTTAAAATTTTCTTACTAAATTAGCTTTGAGTATAACAATTTGTATTAAAAAGTTGGAGCTGTTATAGTCTTGAGCAAGCAACTATGTACTTAAAGAGAATGAGAGCATGTACTTGATGGATAATATGAAAAAAAAAAAAAAAAAAATCGCTCTAATATCATACAAAATATTCATGTACCATGAGTTCAATAAATAAAGCTAGTTCATAGATAGAAATTCTCTGGAATTTATAGTTTAGCCTGTAATGAAAAGTAAAATGATGTTGATTAAGAAAAATAAAGAGGATGGTAGTTAGACAGAAGCTAACTACTAGCGGATTATTATTAGTGATCGTATGTCATTTTATATTTTGATCAGAATAAATTATTTATGAATATATGATGAAAAGGATCAAATAGCTCGTCAGATTCCTATTCGGAGACCGTTAAAGAAAAGGACATCTATACCTTTGGATAATAGTTGTTTCAATGATATAAGAGATTTCTAAGTAAAAATAATGTGATAAAATAACACATATTCAAAAAGAAAATGATTGATATAGAGAATATTAGCAATATTAGTGTTGATGGATGCTTAAAACAATGAAAGTTACATATAATAATTAATTTAGAAGAAATAAACATAATCAGTAGCAAGTTAAAGCTACGAGGATCAGACATTTTGTGAAGAACAACGTTTTGAATTGTTTTTCGGATCTTGACTTCCTAATCTTCTCTATCTGGTTATAGTGTTAACTGAGGGGTTAAACACGACAAGAACGCAACCTACTAACATGAATTGCCAACCTTATTGAATATGCTATTTTGTTGGAATATAGCATAACAAAGAATGTAATATTATTTTTTTAATCAATTTAAATCAAATGTTGGAGAACAAACAGATGATGATCATTTTGTTAGTAAGGGATTCTCAAATTGGGGAAAAATAGAAGATAGATTTGATTATCACATTGCAGGCCCTAGTAGTGTCTACAAACAAGCTTGGATCAATTTCAAGCTTTAAGGAACCAAAAGCAACATTTTGAAGATGCCTTCATGAAAGCGAACAAATCAAACTCGATGTGAGTATGATTGGATGCATCGATTTTGTATTTGATTTCTTTTACAACAAGGGCTTACATTTCATGTTGATAATAAATAAGAGAATTCATGAGAACAATGTCATCTTTTTGAGCTTTTAAGTTTTTAGCTGATCATAATGACCATATGAAATCTGTTACCTTAAAGAATGCTCCTAAAAATCTCAAATTAACTGCACCTAATTTTTAGAAAAATATTATAAATGTTGCTGTTGTGGAATTATTGATATCATTATGAAGATATAGATGATGTATTATTTTCCATTGTAGTTGATGAATCTCGTTCTCATGACATCTTAATGTATAAACAAATGACTATTGTGTTGCATTTTGTAGATAAAAAATAGTTGTGTAGTTGAACATAGTTGTGTGTAGTTTAACATTTTTAGATTATGAAGACAAGGTTATGATAGAGTTAGTAATATGTAAGCAAAGTTCAATGGTTTAAAAATATTTATTTTGAAGGAGACTCCACATGTATTTTGCATTCATTATTTTGCTTATTAACATCAACTTGCTCATAGAGTGATAGTGAAAAAACATGTTCAAGTTGCAAGTCTCTTCTTTTCAATTGCTTGTGTGGTCTATGTTGCTAGAGCTTTATCTAAGTGGTGTAATATTTTCCATCATAAACAAGCATCTAAAATTTTTGACACATTCAATAGTGGTGAGCTTTCAAGTGGAAAATGACTTAAATAAAGAGATTATTCTTAAGAAGATAATTCATCGGTTTGGAGACCGATTCATTATTTAACTAATATGTTATGGATTGTTAAGTAGTAATGCTGAATAATTCTTACGCTCTGTCTAAAAACAGGAATATAACCTGTTGCCTTACTTTTTGGAACGCAAAAACAAGAGCATGGAACAGTTTGTAAGTACAACCCCGCCTATTGCGTAGGCAAAAATATTTTAATTGCTTTACATGTTTTCCAAAAAAATAATGCATTGATTTATATGACGCATATATGCTTTATGTTTTGATTTTTGTTATCGTTGTGGCATCATGAATGTATGCTCACTAACAATCAATTACATGATAAGAACAAGATCAAGTTTTTAAGTAAGAAACAATTAAGATTCAAGTCTTCAAGTATGATCAGATCAAGATCAAGTTTTCATGTATTAAATCAAGCAAGTTTTCTTTTGTTGTACTGACCTGCCACAAGAGCGGGTTTGGTTCATGGTTTGAGTTGGATTGCGCTAGCCGCTCCAACCACTCCATGGCTGCGTGCCACGGTACGTACGCCCAAGTTAAGTAAGGGGCCCAAAACTAAGTTAACATAAGAAAACATAATTGATTTATGCATTCTTTTGCTAAGATCATTTTGCAGCTTTAGGAAATTGTACTTGCTGAGTGAAATCTCATTACTTACATTCATGTTGTAGGTAAACAACCTACCGGTAATGCTTGATGAGGACTACGGAGAAATGGCATGGCGGACTGTGAAATTTGGGTCGGACACCATCACGTATTTTGTAAAATGTATTCGTATTATGCTATAATAATATAATATGATGGTACTAATACTTAGTATTGGAACTACGTTTGCTACTACAGTAATTGCATAGTTTGTAAAATGTGTTAAGATGGTTTGAGAACTCAGTACTTAAAGTATATATATACATAAGTGTGAGATTAAATTAGGTTTTAAATTTGAGTTTAAAAGAAAAAAAAAATTTTGGTATTTTTACGAAAAATAAGAGTAAGTTTAAGTTTAAGTTTAAGTATGTTTAAATATTAAGTAACGGCCACGTAAGGTGGGTCGCCACAATGAAAAGGTAAGTAAACCTATAAATTAATTGTAATCAATAATTAAAAAAAAATTACTATCTAATTCTTGACAGTTCTTAGCACATTGGAAAAAGAGGTTTTCTTATTATAAAAAAATCCCACATAAAGGGTCTAATTATTTCTTTTTCCAATACATGTCTAAATATACATATTTATAAATAAATATACAAGTATGATATATCTTTTTCTATTTACCTCCATACACATTACCCAAAAAAAAAAAGGGAGAAACTTCGAGGAAGATGCCTCCTTCACTGCAAATCTACATGCCTTATTGAAAAGCCATAATTCTATTTAAAACGGTACATTCTCGCCTTCTTCTTCTCACACCCTCCCCTATTGAGAAGAAGAAGCATATTAGATGCTTCACCTGGTAGAATTTATTTCTGATGCATGGATTTTCTGACTAGTGGTGGAAGTGTTTGTCTTATTGCGGATTTCATAGATAAGAATTGAAGTTTGCAAAAAAGTGCATTAAACTTTAGTTTCACACCACCTCGACATAGTGGTGTTGCAAATTATATTCCGTTGAATGTTAAAAGAATGATTAAACTTAAAAGGAGTTCTTATTTGCAATGATGATCTTTTTCATATGCATTGTTGTACACAGATACTTAACTTGATTGTGTAATATGGTCTTTAGCATACTAACGATTCTATTATTAAGATCCATGACAGTGTCAAGTATGTTAAAGAATCCCAAGTTAAAAAGCGGAAATTCTTAGAATGTATGAAGTTGGTTTCAATGAGTGACGAGAAAGAATTGTGTCAAGATATACCAACTAGATGGAGTTCCACTTAGCTTATGCTTGATAGTGCTATTCAATACCACCATGTATTTCAGCATTTGGAGTTGAATGACTCAAATTATAAGCATTGTCCTTCTGGTGCAGAGTGAGAAAAAATATAAATAATCAAAACTTTTTTGTTGTTATATGGTGCGACTCTCTCATTCTCTGGAACAAATTATCATATTGCTAACTTGTTTTTCCCTTTTAATTGGCAATATTGATTCCATTTAAAAAACTTAAAGAGTTTAGCAGTGAATTTGGTGATGACTACTTACAGCATATGCTGGAACAAATGTGGACCAAGTTTCAAAAATATTGGTCTGAGTTCCATATTACCTTGGCTATAACATGTGTTATCGATCCCCGATACAAGCTTTAGTTTGTTGACTTCCGTTACAAAAAGTTTTTATGGAGCCGACTATTTGGAGTCCATTTGTTTAAAGAACAAGTTGTTCTCCTTGTTTAAAGAATACATGGCTAGGAAAATACTTGGGGATGGAATATCAACTTGGTAAAATACCAGCACTTCTAATACTCATGGTAAGGAAAACGAAATGATGGATGTAACTGCAAATGCATTATTTAATATAATGTCTCAAATTTTTTTTGGTTTATGATTAACATTTCATAAGCCATTATGTTTTATAATAACTTTTGCTGCCTTTCAAATTTATGTTCTTTTTTTCTTGTTTCAAACATTCATATAGGAATTTGATGAGATGTCTACTTACGAGTGTGGTACCTGTACACAAAAACACGAGTAGATCTTTATTTGGAAAAGCCTAGGATGAATAGGAATATGATATGTTAGATGTTCTGTACTTTTGGAAGTCAAATCAGTTTTGGTATCCTAAACTTGCTACTATGGCTTTTGATATGTTGGTTCTCCATGTTTCCTCTGTTGCTTCAGAAGTTTGTTTTAGTATTGGTGGTAGAGTTCTTGATGCATTTCGCAGCATACTTAAACCCAACATGGCTGAGGTACTTGTTTCCACCATAGATTGGTTATTTGGTGAAAAAGGTAATATCAAATTATCAATCACATTAATTTTGCGTTGTATATTTTTTTAAAAAAATTTGATTTGAATTAATAATAACATTTTAATATAGATTTTGAAGAGGAGGTGGAGAACCTCACACAAGACATTTTCTAATTTAGCTTGAAGGATGACGAACCTTTTCACAAGGTCTTAGCTCTATTGTAGTTGAGCTGAACCCTCTGCCCCTGTTGCTGCTACTACCACCGTTAAGACAACCAAATAGACTTTTTAGAATATAGATATTGTTGGACTTTATGTTTAGTTTTGGATTTTGTATTTTGATTATGTTGCGTGATATGACTTAGTTTTGGACTTATTTGCTTAACTTGTTTTAACTTGGTTGTGGTGTTTATGTTTTGTGAACTGATATGTTAAAACTTAATCTATAGTCATTTAGGTGTTCAATGAGTCGATAAGTAAGTTTGTGTATTTTTTTAGTATAAAATGATTTTTTTCATAGGTTGATAAAATGGGTCCATAATAGGTTAAATGACCCATTTAATAAGCGGGTTTGGTAAGTTGATACAACACAATTAAGACCCGTTTAATAAACGGGTTACACAAGTCGTGTCTGTGTCAACATTTTTACTAAAGGGTCATGTTTGGGTTTTGTTTATGGACACGATTGTTAAATGGGTCGTGTTTGTGTGAAGGGTTGTGGTGTTAACTGAGGGGTCAAACACGACACGAACACAACCTACTAACATGAATTGCCAACCTTACTGAATATGTTATTTGGTTGGAATATGTCGTGTCCGTGTCAACCTTTTTACAAAAGGATCTTGTTTGGGTTTTGTTCATAGACACGATTGTTAAATGGGCCGTGTTTGTGTCAAGGGTTATAGTGTTAACCAACCTACTAACATAAATTGCTAACCTTGTTGAATATGCTATTTTGTTGGAATATAGCATAACAAAGAATGTTATTTTATTTTTTTAATCAATTTAAATCAAATGTTGGAGAACAAGTAGATGTTGATCATTTTATTAGTAAGGGATTCTTAAATTGGGGAAAAATAGAAAATAGATTTGATTATCACATTGCAGGCCCCAGTAGTGTCTACAAACAAGCTTGGATCAATTTCAAGTTTTAAGGAACCAAAAGCAACATTTTTAAGATGCCTTCATGAAAGCGAACAGATCAAACTCGATGTGAGTATGATTAGATGCATCGATTTTGTATTTGATTTCTTTTACAACAAGGGCTTACATTTCATGTTGAAAATAAATAAGAGAATTCAGAGAACAATGTCATCTTTTTGAGCTTGGAAGTTTTTAGCTGATCATAATGACCATATAAAATTTGTTACCTTAAAGAATGCTCCTAAAAATCTCAAATTAACTGCACCTAATTTTTAGAAAAATATCATAAATGTTGCTATTGTGGAATTATTGATATTATTATAAAGATATAGATGATGTATTATTTTCCATTCTAGTTTATGAATCTCGTTCTCATGACATCTTAATGCAGAAGCAAATGACTATTGTGTTGCAATTTGTTGATAAAAATAGTTGTGTAGTTGAACACCTTGTGGGTCTTGAACATGTTACTAGTATTGCGGGCCTCTCACTTAAAGATACAAAATAATAATTAATTTTCTAAATATGAAATTAACATTTTTAGATTATGATAAGACAATGTTATGATGGAGCTAGTAATATGTAAGCAAAGTTCAATGGTTTAAAAATATTTATTTTGAAGGAGACTCCACATGTATTTTGCATTCATTATTTTGCTTAGTAACGTCAACTTGCTCATAGAGTGGTAGCAAAAAAACATGTTCAAGTTGCAAGTTTCTCTTTTCAATTACTTGTGTGGTCTATGTTGCTAGAGCTTTTATCTTAGTGGTGTAATATTTTCCATCATGAACAAGCATCTAAATTTTTTGACATATTCAATAGTGATGAGCTTTCAAGTAGAAAATGGCTTAAATAAAGAGATTATATTTAAATGTTTTTCAGATATACATTCGATCTCACACTATGATTCTATAATAAGTTTGGTTACCATATACCTATAATCGATCTTCTTGACCTATTGTAGAAGATGAGTCAAACAGAAATTTGAAGTAAATAATTTATTGGATTTGATACAGTCTTTGATTTTGTATTCTACTCACCATTTGATGTAAGTCATATTATTGATTATAGATGAACTTCCAAAGACATTGTCGAGAATGGATCAAGATATTGTGAATGCTATGATTTTTGGTGAAAATATGTAAGCAAAGACGACAAATGATGCAAGACCCTCTCTCTTTCTCTCTTCTCACAATTATATTACAGTGGGCAAATCTTATCTCTTTCTATCTCATACCCATATATATATATATATATATATATATAAGTGGGTAAATGTTAACCATCAGAGACCAATCTTGTTGGAGGATGGAGATTACAATTTCGTCCCACTTGACGGATCTATACAGAGGTGGGGATTGCTTTAATGTGCAAGGAGAGATCTTGCTAGTGGTTAGGCGTTTCACGATGGTGAGGTGTTTTGCAATGGTGGATCTCTTCGGGTGGAAGTGATTGTTGCATAGGATGAGAGATCTTTCGGCAAGTGTAGGGAAGAGGATGGAAGTATGGTGACAACAATGATTGAGCAAGGAAGATCTTGCTTATTCAAGGTGGAAGGAGTTGGAGTGTGCGACGATGATCATGGTCGGGAGGGCGACGAAGATGGAGATTTGAGGAGTTGGGAGTGCATGAGTTTTTATTTTCTTTCCAACAATTTTTTCTTCAAATCCCTTTGGATAAAATGTAAATCTGCATAAATTGATGATTTTATCAAAATTTCCTTAACTAATTGAATATGTGAGATTCATGTGTGTTTATTATGCTTAAAATATAATAGAAGGGGAATTTTGCAAATGGTCCAAAATTTGAGGGATCGAATGTTTTAAAATAAAATTTAAGGGCATTTTATGATAAGGTCTTCAATTTATGCCAAAAAAAAAGTGTAATTGACCTAAATAGTTCCCTGAACTCTTTAAAAGATGACGGTTTGATTCATGTTTTTTTGTTTTTTTTGTCATAATGGTGCTAAACTATTATTTTCTTGGCTATTCACGTCCTTTTCGTCTAATTCCGTTTAAAAACTCATGGAACAATCATGTGAAAAGCACGTTAGGCGCTTTTTGAAGGTCAATTTCGTAACTTTGGCTTTGTGAGATGAAATTGGGGCTAAATTGGAGGGTTTTCTTAGTGGGTATATGAAATTCGGGATTTGGGATTCCATACCTATGGAGAATACAGCTCCCCCCCTCTGTAGATAAAAGTATCTGAGGCCGTGCAAGGTGTTCACTTCATGGACTGACATGAATCCGGGTAGGAGGTTTTATAGATGTCATCTCTTTGGGGTAAGTGTTGTTTTACTGTTGTTGGCTGCGAAAAATAAAGGCTAAAAAGTTGTGTTTATTAGTTGAAAATTGCATTCGTCTGGTGGGTTTGTTGATTAGGGTGAAAAAAGGGAAAAAAAAAAAAAAAAAAAGGTTTGGTTGATGAGATTTGGCTTGGTAAGTTAGTTTAGGGAGAATTTGATGTTCAAGTTTGAAATCAAAGGGGGAAAAAAAAAAGGTTGACAATTTGAAAAATGTTGGGCTGGAATGTACCTTCCTTCGTCTGACAATAGAATCGATTAAAAAAATAGAAAAAAGCTGAATTTGGTAACAATTTTTATGAAATTGTTTAATTTGTTAATTGATTTATGGTTATTAATATTGTTTGGAATCTTCATCAGGTTCAAGGACGTTCTTGCTGTGGGTTTTTTGATTGGAAGGATCATGTCATGTGTGAAATATCAAAGATTATAATACCTGGTTTACTTAAAAATGTTAATGATTTGGAGGCTCAACTTGTTGAAACTTGAAAAAAAAAAAAAAAAAAAAAGAGAGAGAGAGACTTGTGAAAGAGTGCAATTTCTTGACAATCAACAGAAGATGAAACAAATTCTCATCAATGAAAGAGGAGAAATATCGTGGAAGCTGATTGGCTTGGGCATCTGTGTGTTATTGGTTTGTTATGTATGTAGTGGAAAGTAGGATAGCTAGGAAAAGTTAGTTAGATAATGACTTGATAACATTTGTTTTGAGTAAGAAGTTTGTAAAAATTAGTAACAAACTGTGTTTGTTACTTTTGTATGTTGTTTATGTAAAGAACATGATGATTATGTTGTTGTAAAAGTATTAGTTTTAATATGATCAACATTTTGACTAAGTAAACAAAAATGATAGAGATAACCAAAATGAGACGATCATTTAAATCACAATAGCAAATACTTAATCCCAAATATGTCATATTCATTAATCTGGAAAGTAAAAATAATATTACGTCTTCAATTCAGAAACTATCACAAAAAAATATACACCTGTGGTATCAAAAAGGGCAGCAATAACTTGTAAAAGTACCCTCAAATGTCATAATATCTATGAACTAGTATATGGTAATCAGCAAACAAAAAGAAGTATATAAGCAGTGTATTATGTGTACCAAACCTATACCATGTGCAGTGTCACCTATATATGCACAAATGTCATGTGCAAGACCAAACCAAAAGATGTCTAGCATATTAGTTACAAGTTTCTTTAATAATTAAAGAAGTCTGATTAACAAGCATAAAGTCTATGCTATTTCTTAGCACTCTGAGTCTTGTAATTCAAATGAGAATGCAGAGGAACCCCTGACGGCCGTGGAACACTTAATCCAGCCGCTTCTTGTGTCGAGCTTGCAGTGGAATCACGTGAACCTCTTGCATCCTGAACATATTTGTGGCAAGTGTTCCTGTTGTGGCCCTGATTTCCGCAAGATCCACACCTCAATGTTGTACCCGTCCTCCTCAGTTTCTTTGTACCTATACCAGGAACTTCAAACTCTTCAGGATCTTTTTGACGATCTTTTGGAGGGCAACCTCGTTGCCTCACAATGGCTGGTGCATGTATCGGTTCAGTCCTGGTCTTCTTCCACAAATCAGGTCCATTTATTGGCTGAATGTGGTGTGAATAAAATACCCTATAATAGTCCTTTGACATGCTAGAGTGGACATAGTCATAAATACCAAGTCCACGCTCTTCAATGCAAGCAATTGCATGAGGGCATGGGATTCCACTTAGCTGCCATCCCCTACAATTCCAAAACACATCCCAAAAAAACTAACATAAATAAATAAACCAAAGCATAAAATTTTTTAACACATGTAAGCAAATGTGGGGATTTGATCGGCCATCTAACCTACAAGCACAGGTTTAAGCCCTCAAGTCCACCACAACTTTGCCATAGTTAGGGCACATCTCCTGCATTTGCACACACCAAAGTTAAAAACTATTAAAACGTCAAAACATAATTGGTTACCTAATTCAAGTTACCAAACGTACACCAAAACACATATTTCCACCATAATCGAGATGTCAATATCTTGAGAGCTTCTTGTTGTCCTCAATCGATTTCGAAATCCTTCTTCCAACTGGATGTTTCAAACTGTCCACACGTGAACTTTTATTTTCAATCCGCTTCATTACATACCTTCGAATAATCTCAAGCATTGTGATGATAGGCTTGTCATGGGCCACAACAATCGCTGAGTTGAATACCTTGCACCAGTTATTCACTTGCACGTCATAAGCCGGGTGCTCACTAAAGAAAGCTCGACACCAAGTGTTAGGATCTAGTTTGCTAACCCACTCCCATGCCTCTTGGCTAGCATCCTTAAGTTGTTGCATGGGACACTCAAACTTGTAAATCCAAGGAGAGAAATGATCTCAAGAACAACGTTTTAATTTATCAAACCTTAAAAAATACAATCTGTAGTAATCTATCTAAAAAAATAAAATAAAATAAAACTCTTAATGAACTGAAAAACATTAAACACGCTACCAAAAACTGTAAAAAACTTACATTGGCTTGGTGGTAGCTCGGGATAGGCTCCGGAATAATTGTTTCAATTGCAATCCTTTGTGCTTCTTCTTAAGTTGTTGTAGATGTGTTGTGTACAGAATCTGTGAGAAGCATCACAAAATAGGGTCCTTACTATATTTTGTAACCCTTTTGCCGGTCAGAGATCCATGTCATATTCACCACATTCAAGTCTTGCCGCAGGAAATCTAAGAATCATAACCAGGTGTCTTGGTTCTCAGCCTCTACAACAGCCCAAGCAAGTGGATATATACCATTTTCAGGATCAGTCCCAACAGTGGTTAGCAACTGGCTTTTCTGATGGCCCTTGACAAAACAGCCATCAAGTCCAATCACCGGCCTATAATCGAACATAAACCCCTTCTTCCATGCATCTAAGGAAACATACAACCTCTGAAACTTGGTGTAACGCTCGATCCTTGAGTCACACAACATCTTCAATGTTGACTCAGGGTTTGTACTTCTAACCTCTTCACAGCAATCCCAAAGCATATCATATTATTCCTTCATTGGGCCCTCAATGATTTTATGAGCAATTCGCCGAGTCTTGTAGAACTTCTACTTGGTCACGTCAACTTTTGTGACCTTAATCACGGCTTGTTTGAAACTAGCCTCATTCCATGAAGAATTTGCTCGAAACTATCCCAAAAACCTCTTAACAAGCCATTTTGCAATCACGTTTTCATATTTGTAACTGAGTCCACATGTATGGCCATCATTGTAAGTCTTTATCTTGTATGCCATCTCATTGTCCTCAACAGCAGCACATAATTGCCTAGTGCGATCACCTTGGCACCTTACTCTTATTTTCTACTTGTCATTCTTCACCAACTTGACATCTCTATGGTGTTTGATTGCATACTCTTTAATGGCCTCTTTCAATGACTCACTAGTAGGAAAAACCAACCTCACACAGAACACAAGATTCTGAATGTCCACATGTGGATTGAACTCTTGTTTCTTTCTCCTCCTTACTTTTCTGCTCAACTCATCATCTTCAGACTCAAAACTGGTTGTCAGAAGCTTCTCAGTGTCATAATCCTCACTGTCCAGAGGCTCGTTTGACTCTTCCTCCACATGAGAATCAAGAAACCCAGTCCATTTCTGAGTAGGCTCCACATCATTTTTTGGTAGATATAGCTCTTCTAGATCAGACTCTATAAATTCAAGATCAATTAACACGTCTTCCTCCACCCCATCATCATTCTCAGCATTCGGGTTCACTTCACTAGACTGGCCTACTAAACCAGGATCTAGATGAACATGTTCAGTCCCAAGATCTACCTCTTAATGACTAAATTCATCAAACTCTTCCACGACAACATCATCAGTGGTAGGGGGTACTAGTTTATCTTGTGTTTCAGGCTCAACGGGTGGATCATCCATGTCATCAAAGAAGAACTCACTCACATCATTATCATGCATTTGTAATGGGATAGGAACTTCACAAAAATAGATGCTGATTACCCTCACCCGATCGTGGTCATCAAACATCTCCATAACTTCCCGATTACTAAATATCAGATGAAACACATGATGTCCTGGACCTTTATAGAAGATATCCACTTTCTCGTTATACTCCAAATCCACAGCAATGTCTTCTAGGTCTGTAAATGCCACATACCCACTATCCACCCAATCCATATAACTGACATCCCCACCCTCATAACTCAATATACCACCCTCATCATATATTGCACCTCCGTGATGCAGTTTCAATGTGTACATTTCCCCACAATCATTGGCTGCAATTTAAAAACCAATAAATATTCAAACCAAACCATAACCAAATCGCATGTTTTATGAAAGAATTATTAAACAATTATCCACCACCAGAATCCCTAAATATAATATACCAACCCACAAAAAACACCATTAAACAAGTTAGACAAAACAAAAACCACCATTAAACAAATCAAAAAAATATTAAAACTTCATTAAACAAACCTGTGGTATCAAAAAACATAAAACACCATTAAATAAGTCAAACATAACAAATCCACCATTAAACAAATCAGAAAAATTTAAAAAAAAAAAACTAGATTAAACAAATTTGTGATATCAAAAAACTTCAAACACCATTAAACAAGTCAGACAATACAAAACTACCATTAAACAAATAAAAAAAAAACTTCATTAAACAAATCTGTGGTATCAAACCGTAACTAATGCACTACATTCATCGAAGACAACATAGGACAATCTAGGAATTTCAAAATATGATCTTTTTACTCAATTATTCAACCAACCAAAAATTCAAAATTAAAACCCAACAAATTTACGGTATGAGGGTTGCCCATCCCATTTCTCGCGAAGAATGCCCATCGCTGGGATTCCAGCCGCTCAATCGCAACCTCGGTTACCAATTTTGTGTTCCAAGTCTTCAATCAAGCAAGGGAGATTTCAATCGAACTTGGTTTCGCTAGTAGAAACCCTTATTGCCATGGTTTTGTTTTTTTTATTTTGTTTAAAATAGCCCAATTTTAAATCCAATATACAAAACCCTTACATACAAAAACCCCAATTTCGCACCAACCAAGGGCAGTTACGTAATTGACTTTTGAAAAACTCAACACGTGCTTCTCAAGTGCCCGTTCCGTGAGAATTTTGACAGAATCAGACGGAAAGAACGTTACTTGTCAAAAAAATAAGTTTAGGATCATCATAAAAAATATATATTAAATTATTACCTAAGGTTCGTTTGGTTCGTTAGTTTGAGTTGAGTTTTTGAAGTTGAAATAGTAAATTTTGTTGACTTTTCAGAAAAGACAAAAATTTTTTTGAAAAAAAGACAAAGACTTTTGAGGAAAAAGATAAAATTTGAGATAGAAAAATTGAGTTTGAGAGAGTGAACCAAACACACTCGTGGTGAAAATATTTTTTTTTCCACTGTATTTCTATCTATGTACCCGTCTATTGTACACTCGTGGTGGTCCAAAGTCCTCACACAACACCCCTCCCAACTCCGACTCCCTTCCCTCTCAGTCCCCTGAACTTTTCAATTCTCTCTCTAATCCCCCCGAACCCATTTCCATGGTCTTCCACTGAATCAACAGAAAAACTGAACCAAAAACTAGGGTTTCCTAATGCCATGGTGGGCATGACGATGACGCCGAGCTCGACTGAAAAGCTCGCCGGCCTTCTGGACTCCGCCAAGTCCGCCGCCGACATTCCCTCCAAGCTCGATCACTTGCGCCAATTGAAGCATGATTTGGTCCACGAAGACCCCAATTTGCTCTCCCACCTCCTTCCTCGTCTCCTCGAGCTTCATTCCGACAGGTTCAGTCCCGTTCGCAAGTTCGCCACCGAGTACGCTTCCTGAATCCCTTGCTTGATTGTAGTTATTCTGTTTGTTTCCCGATAAAAGTTATTTTTACTTGCTTTTCCGATTGTAGAATCATTGGCGAAATTGGATTGAAGTACGTGGAGTTCTTGCCTGAAATTGTGCCCGTGTTGATTTCTGTTTTGAATGATGCTACACCGGCCGTTGCTCGACAAGGCATCAGTTGTGGAATCGATTTGTTTCGTAGCACTCTTATGAAAATTGCAATTCAGGTGAATTTATCTCTCAGTATAGAGATTTTAGGTATATTTTCATTTGGCTGCCTTTTGATTGTTCAGACATAATAAAATTTGTTCCTCATATTACTTGTTTCTGGTTATTCATAATTGAAAAACGAAATCAAAAAGAAGAATTATCGAAGAAGACATATAGGTAAAAGCGTAACTACAGAATACGACCCTAATCGAAATGCATACATTTGTCTCATACAATTTGAGGGTGGTCAGAAAAGATATATTTTACGTCCCATAAGGGCTCTTATTGGACATACCGTTGTTTCTGGTATTGAAGTTCCTTTAAAAATGGGAAATTTGCCCTACCTTTGAGTGAGGTTTGAACCATCATGCATGTGTGCGGTTTGAACTATTGATTTGCGCAATTGGAAGTAACCAATTAGGTTTACGAAAAAACCTAGAAATCAATCATTGATCCAGTTTGAGTATGTCTACACTACTTTCTAAATGACATCTACGTACATTTTGTATGTTCTCTATCATTGCGGCTGAGATAACTTCTTTGATTGGCTTATTCTGAACAAATTTGTAAATATCATAACTTAATTGGACATGGAAACCACGGGTAGGTCTGTGATATATCCTTTGTAGTTTATAGACGATAATTGAAGTACCTTTTTCTTTAGTAGGGTCTACATTCTAGTGAATTGGACAGTTCTCTCGAATCATCATGGCAATGGATGTTAAAGTTTAAGGAAAAAGTTTACTCGATAGCTTTTCAGGTAAGGAATAAGCTTTTTGATAATTATACATTTTGGCATTGTTCATGGTCTTATTCATTGTAAAAACATGTTTCCAAGCCCGGAGGTGGTGGGATAAGGTTGCTAGCCTTGAAGTTTGTTGTGGCTGTCATTCTTCTTTACACACCTGATCCTAATGGCTCATCAGATCCCCCCTCTCATGAAGGTAACATAAACTTGATTCTGCCTTTGGGCTCCTTAGGGCTGAGAGATGAATATATATGCTCAAGTACGTCTAAATTTAGCACATAAGTCATTCATATCCTTACACAGCACTGATAAATTGCCTTGTAGAAAACCCAGTTGAATTTAATATATCTTGGGTTCGTGGTGGTCATCCTTTACTCAAAGTTGGAGATTTGTCGATTGAGGCTAGTCAAAGAATGGGTTTATTGCTTGATCAACTCAGGTTGCCTACTGGGAACTCTCTCAGTAACTCAACAATCATTGTTCTTATCAATAGGTATTTGCCCTTTTCTAGTTGTTTACATTTTTTCATTTTTTTGAGCAGTTCAGTATGTAGATATCATCCTACATCTTGGACACCCCTGTTGATTTTGAATTAAAGAATGGCGGCTAACCTTGTAGTGTAAAACTGGTCAAGTCAATATCAGTCCTAACTGTAGTGATTTTGAAGTTCCTAGATCATGTATGTTTAAGGTCGTGTTGATAAAATCAGTTCCAAATTCATTTTCTGATTCTGTTCCAGATGTATAGACACACACACACACATGTATTATGTGTATATTCGTATGATACATGAATCCATGAGTACATAACTGTTATCTACCTTTACAACCTAATCACTGTAATTGTATAGGTTGTAGTTCGTTAGCGATGTTATTTTAATCCAGTTATTTGATTGAAACTGTTTCTGCTAGTTAAACAGTAATGTTACTGCAAAGTTTTTCTCTGCTTTTGTCTAATGTATTATTCCAGCCTCTCAGCAATTGCAAAGAAGCGGCCTGCATTCTATGGGCGTATTCTGCCAGTTTTACTTGGTCTGAATCCTTCAAGCTCTGTCGTTAATGGGGTGCATATTTCTGGGGCACATCATGCTTTAAAAAATGCGTTCCTCACCTGCTTAAAGTGTACACATGCGAGTGCTGCACCGGTATATTTTCATACTTTCGTGAACTTATAAAGCATGTTCTTTAGTTTATGGCTGGTGAAGTCTCTTATGGGTTATTTCCCCCATTTTCCCTTCTTGTATCACCAGTGTTCAGACTTGGTTTCATGCAATCTTTGCAAGAACTAGATTTTTAACTTTAATTTGTGTCCTTCTTATGACCCGATTTGTAATTAGAAAAAAAAATTTATAATTGTTTTTTGTTTTTTGTGTTGTGTTTTGTTTTTTGGTTTTAAATGAAAAGTATGTTTTTGTCATATACATATATATATGTACATATATTTACTAATAATAATGCCTATTCTCGTTTTCAAATTTATAAGTGGTTAAGGACCCACTAGGTAAAACTCACCCTTGCAAAACTGGCTTGCAGGGTGAGGGAACCCAAGGGCTTATAAACCCTCTCATCATCTGATTATTATTCCATGTAGGAGGGACATATGGTATCTAACATAAGTATAATTATAGGGTGTCACAAGTTAGTCTCCTCAGCTTCTTTAGCATATATTTATAGGGTGCCTATGCCTGAGTTTCAGATTTTGGGGCATTTGTTTTCTGCTTTTAGCGTTTGCTTTGTTCTAATTTCTAACAAGTTATGAATAATTTGGTTTCTGCAGTGGCGTGATCGTTTAGTTGGGGCCTTAAGAGACGTGAATGCTGGAGGGTCAGCAGAGGACGTCCTTCATCATGTTTGCAAGGCTAATGGAGGTTTACAGGACATGCAAGAAGATACTTCAGTTACTAAGGTGTGATCACCCCTCTTTTTTGTATTAATAGTGTTAGTATATCAGTATACACCTCTAAATGACATGATGTTGAAAAAGTTCACATGCAAGCATTTGTGCTTTTGGCGCCTCATATAATACTTAATAAATTTACAGGACGAGAAACCCAATGTTAAAGCATATGATCATGTGCAAAACAATCTTGGAAAGAAGAGGTCTGGATCGCAAGATAAGGGCGATTTTGTTAAGGACGAGGATACGCCAGGGAAACGAATTAGAGCAACACCAAATGTCTCAGAAGAATCAGCTAAAGAGTTAGATAAAACTATCACTGCTACACAGGATGATATTTCTTCAAACGGAACAACCACTTCCAAAGGAGATGGTGATACTGGTCCCGTGCACCAACTTGTAGCTATGTTTGGTGCCTTGGTTGCTCAAGGCGACAAAGCTGTTGGTTCTTTAGAGATTCTCATTTCAAGTATCTCTGCTGATTTGCTAGCTGATGTAGTGATGGTTAGCATGCGTAACCTTCCTCCAGCTCATGCTATAGCTGAAACAGATGATGAACCAGTGCAGGATATGAGCATTGCTGGCAGTGATTCTCAAGTTAAATATCCACCGTCGTTTGTTGCTAATGTTCTCTCACTTTCTAGCATGTTTCCTAAGATAGCTGCACTGGTAGATACTCATCAATCAGTACTCAATGACACATTGGTATGATTTGTCTTCTAATTTTGATCTACACCTTTTTCTTATATATAAAAAAAAAAATAAAAATAAAAAATTATCTACACCTTTTGTGTTTTTTTTCTTTTTTTTTTTTGTGCCTCCAATTATTTTAATTTCAAATAGTTTTGTCGCTCTGTTCTTAAATCTATCTTTAATAAATAAGTTAGGTTCGTCTATTTCAGCTTCTTAGATACTTTGATTTACATATTCATGGCAATTGCAATTTGCAGAAACCTGAAGTGGAGGAAGCATGTTTAGCAGATAATGCTGCTGCTGCTTCTGTTGGTGTGGATGATGAAGCAGAAACCCCATTATTGTCTTCTAGGTTATCTGTTTCCTCTAATGTTTCTGAAATGGACAAAAGCTGCTTAGCTATTCCTTCTGATGTTCATGATACAGGGATTATAGAGAGTGAAATACCTGGACTGGATTCTTCTGTTCGTAATGAAAATTTGTCAGGACAGCTAGCTGTTTCGTTATCGGTCTCGACAGATTTAGAAGATGCCAGTCAAGAGAAAGTTGCAGTTTTTAGTCAAAAGTCTCCACTAAATTCACTTCCATCAATGTCAACAGATAGGTCTGACGAGCTAAGCCCCAAAGGAACTCTTTCAGATGTCAACAGCTTGGCTTCCTCCACAGCAACATCAGTTGGGGTGTCGCACCATTTTGTCGTGCCAAAGATGTCCGCACCTGTTGTCTACCTTGCTGATGACGAGAAGGACAATTTGCAGAAATCAGCTTTTGTTCGTGTTGTTGAGGCATATAAGCATGTAACAGTTTCTGGAGGTTCACAAATTCGATCTTCTTTGCTTGCACACTTGGGAGTTGAGGTAGTAACCGTAGCTTCTTAAATATTCTAACTCTCATTTCTAGTTCCGTTAAGCTAAGGTTCAACCAATAGTTGGTTTTCTTTAACAAGATTTCACTTCTGTGAACCTGACGTGAACTTGGTTAAACCCCTCGTTCAATTTGGTTCTTTGGCTTGTTCAACTGATCTTTTGATATACTATTCTTGGATTACTAAAATTTCCTGTGCAAAGCTGTTAGGAGGATCGTATCTACTTTATTTCAAATTATTCCTACCTTCAAGCCCTACTGCCTTCTTGTAATCTTGGAGATGTTAATAATTTATAGAAATTGTTTTTGATAACCTTTATTCTGCATGTTTAGTTATGTAAGTGTCTTGAAACAAGTTTTCAGATCGGTTATGACCTTTTTGTGGGCTTTCAAGATTATATTTTACAAACCAGCCCATTATGTATATGATTCAACATCCCAACTAATAAACATATTAGAAACACAAGGCATCCAATAAAAAAGGTCACGAAATCCCCTGCTCTTTGGGGATGTCCTCAGCAATGAGGAATATTTACTAGGGCCTCATCTCAACATTTGTTATATCTGTTTGGATTATCTAATCTCCTTTTCATATGGTTTTGAAACCTATATGTTGATTTTTTCAGTTTCCCTCAGAGCTAGACCCATGGAAGCTAATACAGACGCATATCCTGGAAGATTATATGAATCATGAGGCAAGTTACTTCTCTCTCTCTCTCTCTCTCTTTTTGTTTGCGAACTTTTTTTGCTTCTTGTTTTGCTATGGGCTTTTATGAGATTGGGGCTGCTACTTGAAGCACTGAGTTATATAGTCTGCAGTCAGAAAATAAAACGTAAAAACAGATGAAAACAAATTTATCCACAATGTTATTCTTCAGATTGCTGGTTTTCTGAACATGTATTAGTTTGTCATTTTTGAGATACAACTTACAAGATTTTTCTTTGCGGGAGATGTATATATAGGTGAAAGAGAAATGGGATTGCCCTCTTCTGGTTGAGTTGCTCAAATATTCATAGTCAATGTACCAGAAGAATATGTTTGATTTAAGCTCTCTTCTTGAAATATAAATGAATCACTTGGGAAGACTTTGCTTGGAAACTTGCGACACTCCAATAACTTTGTTTATCATCCTCATTGATCTGTTACATGTTGTCTTCCTCGTTGGTCTGTTACAAATCGTGATCAGCAATGTCTCCAGAAATAACCGAGTGATTAAAGTGTATGTATATATATATATATGTTTTTTTCCCGAGTAAAGCTAAGACTTAAATCCTCTCTTTGGCCTCTTTGCTGTGTGCTAACCATTCGTTGTGCATTAGGTCTTCTGCTACTTATAAATGTTACTAGACTGCTTTAGCCAAAAATATATGTATTCAGACTGAAGCAAACTTCCATTCTTGTTTGCTTTGGACTTTTTAATTAGCAAATGGGTTCTAGAGGTTGGAAAAGTGAGAGCTAAAGATCTGTGGTGTTCTGGTATGTGGTGAAGACCTGGTAGTCTAGTTCTTTAACCCTGGTCTAGTATATGGAACTTTTGAATTCAAATTCTCGACAATGGACAAGAAGTTCGAGAAAAAATGCAAATCTATGACCCGAACACATTTGTTGCATTGCTGTACTTGTGCTTGCTTTGATGTTCATTATTGGTGCCGTAACTCATAACATAGATGACACATGATATTTGTGTGCTCTGTTATCTGATTTATGTATAACTGATTGTAACTAATGAATTTCTTCAGGGACACGAGATGACATTGCGTGTCCTGTACAGGTTGTTTGGTGAAGCAGAAGATGATCGTGATTTCTTTTCTTCCAGAACTGCTGCTTCTGTTTACGAGATATTCCTCTTGACCGTGGTATGTATTCTTATGTCATTTCACTGGCCCTTTTGAAAATAATCACTTAGGATTCTTTTTTCTAATGCAGGTGGAAACACTAAAAAATTCATTTCCACCCTCGGACAAATCATTAAGCAGATTGCTTGGAGAGGTTCCATATTTACCAAACAAAGTTTTGAAATCATTGGAGGGTATGTGTTCACCTGGAAACTTTGAGAAGGCTGAGAAAGAATTACAAAGTGGGGACCGAGTGACGCAAGGGCTGAGCACAGTGTGGAGCCTTATTTTACTGAGGCCTCCCTTTCGAGATGCTTGCTTGAAAATTGCTTTAAAGGTTTTCCACTTTTTTGAACTACATTACATCTGGTCTTTCAGCATTCTAAGAATGATAACAAAAACCAACTATGCTTCTGTCTCTTGCCGTTTTTCTACTTTTCAGATGCAAATGTCTGTGTTTTAGCATTTTCATTTGAAATTATGACGATATCTGCTCAACAACTTTTTGATTGGATTATATTAACATTTTATGTCAATATTTGGCCTGATATTATTGGTATAATCTATGGTTAGCATTATATGATTTCCATTTTGCTCCATATATACACACACATATATATATATATATATATTTGACATTTTCATTTTCACCTATAAAAGAGCGCAGTTCATCATGTGGAGGAAGTGCGCATGAAGGCTATTCGGCTGGTACGTTATCTGCAACTTGCAAGTGACGTAACAGTTTTGCTACTTGATTTGTTTTATTTTTTTAAAGTCAGCTTTTCATGCGCTTTTCCATTTAACAGGTAGCAAACAAGCTTTATCCTTTGTCATCCATTGCTCAACGAATAGAAGATTTCGCAAAAGAAACATTGCATTCTGTAATAAATGGTGAAACAACAGAAAAATTGGATGCTGAAGGACCAATAGCTGAACTTAGGAAGGTAATACTCTTTTTCCAAGCTGATGTGGAGTCTCATCCAAGTTCGACCATTAGATTTTTTATGGTTTATATAAACTTAAATTTTGTGAAAATGCCAAAATTTTATGAAAATTTACAATTATTTACAGAGTGTGGGAGAGTGAGGATATTTATGAAAAGGTCAAATTTTCCACTTTGTTGTGGGCGTTAACAGATAAATCTGATTTTCCTTTTTCACTGATAATTTAGAATTGGAAAGATGTTCTGGATCCAAATGGGATTTGATTTGTTTTATCTTGGAATGCTAGGAACTGCTAGGCTTTCATGCCTTTTCTTTGTTTTTACTTTGATCTTTTGGTTTTGAGGACGGCTCGTCCTCTTCCTCCTGTATCCATTTTTGGTGATTAATAAAGTTTTTTCCTTATCAAAAAAATATACACTTAATTTTTATCTTCAAAATTTTCAGGATTCTGATTCAGAAAAGCATTTAAATGAACTTCAATCATCGAGTGCCAATTGTAAAGATGTGTCCTCAGATACTCATCAATCATGTGCTTCTCAAAATGCACCATCCGTTTCAGTCTCCGAGGCCCAGCGGTATACGTCACTGTATTTTGCTTTGTGTACAAAGGTGACGCCTCTCTCTTCGAATATCTTAGCACTTTTTGTTGCCTTGTTTAATTGTTGACTTTTGGTTATTACAAATATAACTGAATGTGTTACTCGACGAACTGTATGGCAGAAACACTCCCTCTTTCGCGAAATTTTTCTTACTTACAAAAGTGCACGAAAGGAAGTTAAGCAGGTTTGAATAGCTTATATCTGTCATTTTGTTTTTTCTTGAGTTTTTTCTGTTTCTGGATATTGCATTAGTGCTTGCATCCCTATCATGTGCTTTTTGTACTTATCAACTGTTTACTGCAGGCAGTTGATCGCCATATCCCAATACTAGTCCGAACTATGGGTTCATCATCGGATCTTCTTGAAATTATTTCAGATCCTCCAGTAGGAAGCGAGAACCTCCTGTTGCAGGTTGAGATAGTTATTTTAATGATTTGGCCAACTCTCTTAAAGGATAGTATGTTAACACGCTTTTCTGTCTACATCGTTGGGACATTGTTTCAGGTTTTGCATACATTGACAGATGGGACGGTTCCCTCTCAAGAATTGATATTTACTATTAAGAAGTTATATGATTCAAAATTAAAGGTCAATCATTCAGTTTTGTTGATTGTAGTTTGAGAAGAAATTATGAGCTAATGTATGTTTGGTCCTCATTTATTGCAGGATGTGGAGATACTTATTCCAATACTACCCTTTCTATCGAAAGATGAGGTTCTTTCCCTCTTTAACCCAACTTTTGCATAGGGCACACATGAAATTTTTTTTTTCCCCTTGCGTACTTTCTTTATAGATGAGTTCTTGGCTGTTTTCCTTGTTTGTTCATGCTGTTTGCCAGTTGCTTTTATTTTCTTAATTCTTTTTATTATAGTAGACATTTGTGTCCTTATTGTTGCATTTTCATACCTTAAATGCATTTTAAGCTGTTTAATTTTGAGTCGGCCATCTTAACTTTAACTTGTAGTAATTTAATTAGCTTCTTTCAGGTTTTGATGAACTTTCCCCAAGTTGTGAATCTTCCTCCGGATAAGTTCCAAGCAGCACTTGCTCGGATTTTGCAGGTATCTTTCAATTAATTTATTTTCTGGGCACATATGAGGAGGGAGGACTTGTGATGGATGGTTCATAAGAGTGCTGAGAGTTTGTTAAATTAGCAAGACAGTGATAGATTAATATTTACTTAATATCTCGTGTCCTTACTGATTATTTCATATGGATAAACCATTAAGCAGATTATACAAGCTCGTATATTCATCTATGGCATGCTGATGGAGATATTATTTATATGACTTCTACTTTTTAAGGAGCACATATAGAACATGTAGAAATGCTTGAAGCATTTGTGTCTACCATTGCACTCTATCAACGCTCTTTTGAAGTTGCTTAAGTTAGGTTTCTTACTGTTAAAGCATCGAAAGTGTTATGCTTTTCTTATTTCTATTCTTGTTCCAAACAATGAACAAGCATCATGTGCTATTTTTTTTTTTAATCTTTCTAAGATGCTTAAATTAGGTTTGTTATCATTATTGAACCCTTTTAAAGCATCTAACTTTTCTCCTTTTCTTATTTATATTCTTGTTCCAAACTATGAATGAGCATTGCTATTCCTTTTTTATCTTTCGCTAGGTAAATTTATTCTCTATTTGGATTCGGTTTTGTGAAGTTGTCAAATATTTACTAAATAATTCGTCTGAAGAATGATTCAGTTGGGTCGTAGAACTTATCTCCAACTATTTGCCTTACATCATTAATAATTGTACTGCTAATTGAATTATGAACTATGATATATTTGCACAGGGTTCACCACATTCTGGTCCATTACTTGCTCCTGCTGAAGTCTTAATTGCTATCCATGGGATTGACCCTGACAGAGATGGAATTCCATTGAAGAAGGCATGCCTTTCCAAACTCCAACCCCTCTGTTCCTCTCATGTAACCGTTACTGAGTTTAATGATGTGTGGGCTTGCTAACCGATGATACTCGATAGCAGGTCACGGATGCATGCAACGCTTGCTTTGAACAGCGGCAGATATTCACCCAACAAGTTCTTGCTAAAGTTTTGAATCAATTGGTCTGTACTATTGGAATCTGTTATCCTTTTTTTTTTTTTTTTTTTTTTTTGCCCTCTGTAGAACTTTCAAGCTTACTCGAAGCCGTCTTACCTTTCTTACAGGTTGAGCAAATTCCTCTTCCTACACTGTTCATGCGTACGGTGCTACAAGCCATAGGTGCTTTTCCAGCGTTGGTAAGAATTTAATATGCAATTTCTCTTTTACATGTCGAGTGAGAAGGGAGTTGAGTAATATTTTCTCTTTGCTACACCCTTGGCACTTTAATTTTAGCAAGGTCTTATAGCTTTGGGTTTGCTTTATGGTACAGGTGGATTTTGTAATGGAGATTCTCTCTCGACTTGTAAGCAAACAGGTACTCTTATCATGTCAAGTTGATTGCTTTTCTTTTGGTATTTTTGCTCTCTTTATCTTCTGACTCAATAAGCTGTTGCAGATATGGAAGTACCCCAAGTTGTGGGTTGGATTCGTGAAGTGCGCGTTCTTGACAAAGCCTCAGTCATTCAGTGTATTGCTTCAGGTGTGTCTCTAGAAGTCAACTGTGCTCTAATGTTTTTGGAATTGATTCACGTCAATGGATTCTCTGACAACCCGTGTATTCTCATCTTTACTTGAGCTATTTATTCTGTCCCTATTTGCTGTGTTTTTATTGTTTGTTTCTATTTTTTTTGGGTTAGAAGCTTTGCTGTGTACTTTTGAGAGTATTGTTTAAAAAAGCAGTTTTGAGGTGCGCTACAATCCGACACTTGGGCTTAAGCCGTGAGAGGTTTATTCTTAGTTTTTGAGGCAGGCTTTGAGGCTATGCCTCAGTTACTTTTTGTTTGATAATCTAGACCCAGCGAGAGGATCTATTGTTAGGAATATTTTTGACAGAAAAAAAAAAAAAAAAAAAAGAATATTCCAACAGGAAAACATTAAAGCATCCAATTCAACTCTAGCTTTTGTAAACCAAAATTTATTTTAAGCAATGGTTATTTTCTTTCTCGTTTTTAATTGAGCAATGAGATTGTTCCTTATAATTTAGATGTTGGACTTAAACAGCAATGGAGTTTAGAACTCTTCTGATGGTATTTTTTATCTTGCAGCTTCCTCTTGCACAGCTTGAAAATGCACTGAATAGAACGCCGGCTCTGAAAGCACCATTAGTTGCGCACGCTAGCCAGCCAGATATTCGTTCTTCACTTCCAAGGTTCATTGAAATCAACCTTTTCATTTTGCCTAGAAAAACTTTCCTCCATGGAGCAGGAAGTGAGAAGGCGATAACTCGAAACTAGTTATTGGGATAATTCAGATTTGTTTTTTCTGCCTTTTCAGGTCTATATTGGTAGTTTTGGGCATTGCTTCAGAGTCCCAACCCCAAACCAGTCAGCCACCGGCTGCAGAACCGAGCACCTCAGATAAGGAGGCGATCACAGAAAAATCAAAAGAATCATCTGGTGCTTCTTGACAAGTCAACTCAACTTATGAAGAGCCCAAGATTTGAATTGGGCATCAATGACAACCAGCAGAGGTGTCACCATCTTATGGGATGCAAGAGCTGATTACCGTTTCGACTCGGACAAAAAATAAGCATGAAAGAAAAACCATGCCGTCTTCATCTCAGATGGAAAAAGCAATGCCCTTGTGTTGTACCATAATAACCCTGTAAGCTGACATAAATAGGGCAGATCTTGATGTGCCAATAAGTCAGCTGCTCCATGTTCGATTAACATCCACTCTCCGAGATAACTTGGCCAATTAGAGTGTATTGTAGGGATTTTGCAAGGGGAATAATGCTTCGGTAGTGTACGTTTTACGTTTCGGATTGTATTATGTATTCGTCTTTTTCATCTCTTCATGTGTATACTTTCAGACTATTTTATCGAGTCCCTACGGAGCCGCTGCCTGCTGGCTTGTTGTAACTTTTACCTTTCTTTTCGGATGGACTAAACTTAAAAGGGTATTTAGCATTGATGCCCACTAAGCTTGCTGTCATTTGACAACTTACCTTCTAAATTTTAATTTTAACAATTTACCCTCTAAACTTGTTAAATTGTTACAATGTATCATTTTTAGTTAATTTTACACTTAACAAAAGATTTAAAATTAGAAGATTTGCATTAAGATATGTATTAGATTTGAAAATTTTTTGTTGAGACATATGTAGATTTTTCATAATTAATTTAACAGAAAATTAATTTATAAGAGATACATTGTAAAAATATAACAAGTTACGGAGATTAAATTACCAAAATTAAAAATTTTGAGATAAGTTACCAAAAGGTAACAAGTTTGACGGGCATCAATGTTAAATACCCAAACTTGAACAAGCGGACAAAGTTTGCATAACATCTAAACGAGTAGATTAGGAATTGAACATTCTCACATTCAGAATACATAAAAATTGATTCACAACCACTTCACAAACCTGCCAAATTAATCTTACAGCCTGGGGACATGTACTTAATTACAAAGAATCAAATTTGAACATTACAAACTTATGCTTAGTTTAGAATCTCCCTTCGAAGCTTTTTCTCTCACGGGTAATCTCAAAAGAACGTCAAAACTCGAATTCCATCGAGTGCCCTCTGTATGTGCAAATTCTTAATTAAAACCAAAGGCATCTGGTTGCGAAGTGCTTCATAAGCACTTACGGAAGAAGCCTGAGGAGAACTGGCTGCTTCCCTCGTTGCGACTTGAATAATATCACGTTGGTGAACCAGGAACTCCATGCATTTGAAACCATTCTGGCATGTGGAATCTCTCATAAAGCACGGGCCTGACATCTTTTTGCTTGGAGAGATGTTTAAGGAGTGGAAGCAAGACTTCCAAAAGCTACGTAATCCACACAACAGAAAAAGAATCACAAATTCAAAAGACATTACCGTTGCATAATTTTTTAAAGCAACCAGTTAACATTTTGAAATAGAAGTCAAAATAGACTACCTGATCATCATATGGCTGTCCGGCAGAGAATGGAATACACGGTATGCCATTTGAGGGCTGTAACAAGAAACTAAATGGATTGTTGTCGATGATTACAACCCGTGAGAGATCCTTGGATAAACATGACAGATCCTTCACATGCTCTCGATATTCCCTGTAGTTGAGATAGATGGAATGTCAATGCAATCTCGATAACCATTAAATGGACGTGGTTTTCAGCAGGATTTTTGTTCACATGCATATACTCGTGAACATTTTCGTATACTTCAAGAAGGACAATCATGGTTAATGAGCAAAGCTTACGTGCTAACTGTCGATAGACGATAAAGACGAAGGCTGAATCGGTTATCCGCATCTATTCTGTCAACAAGTGGTCTAGCATAGCCTGAATGGTATTATAAACGGAATAAGTGGGAACAGAATAGATTTAGAATAAAAAGGAAAAAAGAAGCTTAAGTGAAAATTAAAACAACATCAAACCTTCAAGACCAGCAGTAAATAGGACAAGTACAGCAAATTCACCAATCTGCTTCAAGAACTCTTGCAAACCAGGTCGTTCAAACACAGTCACATAACTGATCTTTGGTTTACCATCACATTCCTTCATTAGAGATAGCACATCAATCATGCTATAACGGTGAGCATGAGGTACAGAGAGAACAATAGACAGAGACGGACCTTATCAGAAGAGACGCATTCCAACTCAAACCACTTCAATCCAGCTTCTGTTGCTTGTGTTTTAATAACGGCAGGCAAGCTTGATGTCTCATATGCACATATAAGCGTCTCATCCAAGTCAAGAACCACCTACACCACCAAGTTGATCCATTAATCCATTGACACACACAGATAGCTTGTATCCCGTCTAACCCAATTGCAGAAACATGAATTCGCTTCACTAAATTCATGAAATAAATTACTGCGACATGCTGAATAATTTCTCATCATGAAGAGGACTCCGACTACTCTAGCAGGTGAAGCTGCCTTAGAGAGGAGACACCTTTTCCCTCAATAATTTCTTCTTTTTAAAATTTTTTAAAGCATTTTCTCCTACTTGTTCCCCTGAAATTTTCTAATTGTAATATCCACACAAATTTTTTTGAGAGTTTCAATTGACTCTAAGCTTAACTTTTCAATAAACTCATATTTCAATCTTAAAGCCCCAAATAAACCGAAAATCAACAACAACACTCTATAATTTCATAATCCTTTGAACTCAAAATTTTGATAAGTGAATTAAAATCTATTTCAAGCTTCGTTCATTTGGAAGGAAAAAAGAAAGATACAAATAGATTAACTAAGGTTAAAGAGAGACAACAAGTTTTTTTGTTTAAAAATATAATAATATAAGAGAACCAGATAATTGCATTGTACTTTTAGTTTAATTCATAAAAATCGACAACAAAATGCTGATAAAATAAATAAAAAAAATGTCCACAATCCAGGGAAATATATATATATATATATATATATATATATAATGCCCAATTAGACCAAAATGAACACCACCTAATTTATGAAAAATCAAGAGAATTCTCATCAATGGATAATATATTGATCATCACCGATAACAACTTCACACACAAAAGAGTCAGATTATTGCATTACATAAAAGACCCACACATTTACAACGTTAATTTCGACAGATTCCTATATAAAAAATAAAAAATAAAAAAAAAAAATATAACGTACCGTGAGCTTCTCAAGAAGATCAGTGTCACGGCCGATACCATCTTCGACGGAGGAGTCGGAATCATGGAGAGAGAGCTCGTAGACGGGCAAGGGCTCGAATGAACAAGACGAAGAAGAAGAAGAGAGAAGGCGATGATTTTGATGGGTGAGGCCGAGAAAGGAAAGGAAGTTAGGGAGACAGGAGGGGGTGCCTCTCAGGATCTGAAGAAGAATCTCGAACAAGAAGCTAACCCAGTTCGCCAACGCCCGCCACAGCTGAGCTGACCTCGGCGGCGCGTACACTTCAGACGCCGCCTGCTCAATCTGCTCCGCCATGGCTTCCGCCGATCCTCTCCGATCTGCCCCCCTCTAACCCCAAATGAACGCTTACACTCCCACACTCACTTCGATGCGTGCTTTGTTGGCAGAGGATTTTTTTTTATTTTTTTTATTTTTTTATTTTTAGGAACTGAGGAAAATAATTTAATAAAAATATTAAAAACGCTGATTATTTTATTCTTTTTAAGTGGACCGGATTATATTTCTAGGGTTCTTTAGGTTTTTGTACCTTTTATTTTACTTTTATCAAAGAAAGGATAATATATATATATCAACAATATTTAAGTGGACCGGTGACCTTCCCGTCGCTGCCGGAAACCCACCCACGCCCCCCAACCCCAGGCCCCAGCCCCGACCGCCCCCCACGACACCCCCCCAACCCCCCCGTCGGCTCCTAGCCCTCCCGGCGCCCCCCCAGGTCCCCCTTCCCCTGGCATCCCCACCTCAGCACCGCCCCCCCCCCCCCCCCCCGACAAGGACCCCCTTACCCCCTCTCTCTCTCTTCTCCTCTCTCTATCTTCTCGGGCCGCACCCCCCCCCCCCCCCCCCCCCACACCCTCGACACAATCGACTCCCCTCGGCGAAAGAAGAGAGAGAGATGGGGGGGTCCCCATCGAGGGTGGGGTGGGGGGGTCACTGAGGGCAGGGAGAGAAGAGAAAGAGAGAGGGGAAGAGAGTGAGAGGGGGCCCATGAGAGAGTAGAAGAGAGAGAGCAGGAAAGAGAGAAAAAGGGGGCTGAGGAAGCCTGGGTTGGGGGGGGGGGGGGGCACCGGGTTGGGGGGAGAGGGGGTGCCGGGGAGTGGGGGGGCCGGGGAAGGGGGAGGGGGGGACCTGGGGTGGGAGTGGGGGCCGGGGGAGAGGGGGGGTTGTCGGGGATGGGGTGGGGGGTCTGCCGGGCCTGGGGTAGGGGGGGAGGGGGGGTTGCCGGTGATGGGGTGGGGGGCCTGGGGGTGTGGTCGCCGGCTACGGGGTGCAGGTCACCGGCGACGGAGAAGATTGGGGTGGGAAGGGATAAGATGAGGTAAGGTGTATGATAATTATGATACACCAACAATATATCAACCGTTCAATTAAATCTTAACTGTTCAAAAAAGAGCTCTACCGATAGTTACTCTGAAAGAGACTCTACCATAGTTTTACCCAATATAAAATACATGAATTTGAATGCATGATATACTTTTTGAATAAGATATAGAAATATAAATAATCCAAAATTGTAGTTTTCTTATTAATATTTTGTGAATTTTTGGAGAAAAAAATCATGTGTTGACAAAAATAAAGTATAAGTTTGTATATTGTATAGAATCTGATGGTATAAAAATATAAAATTTCAAAATATATAATATAAAAATAAAATACAAAGCATAAAAATGTAAAATGCCCTTATTTTTAAGATGAAAGTAACGATTTAAGGGGAAAAATGTTAAATTTAAGATATAGGGAAAGATAACCATTTTTGGATAATTGTTAAGAAAAAGAAAAAAATTAGGTGAGTTGCGTTTTTTACCACTCTTTTAAATAAACTAGTTAAATAACACACACAAAGCGTATGCGAAATAAATAAACAAAGCAAATAATACGCGTGAAAATACATACGTAATAGACAAATAAAGCAAAATAAAAATAAAAAGTAAAAAGAAAAAAAAGGAGTCATGTGATGATCATTAAACCATCACGTGACGATCACTAAATCATGGAAAAAAAAACATATTTGCTCTTTGATATCTAAATATATGTTTATAATATTACTAATAATACATAATATATAACAACATAGTATGCTACATATAGTGTATATATATATATATATATATAAGAAGGGGAAAAAAAAAAAAAGGCAAAAGAGCGATGCCACGTGGCGGAACTTTGAGCGTAACCAAATCCATCATTTATCCTTTTAAATAAGGGAAGGAGATAGTCTATCTTTTTTTATTTCATAATAGTCTTTTTTTTAGTTTGTTTTCATAGGTAAACAGCATGTTTTTTTTTTTTTTTTTTCATATTAGATTTTATTATCATTTATCAACGATGTACTAGTAATTCATCACAAATGGATCAATCTATCACTGTGGACCAAATATATATCACTAATGAACCAATATATTATTAATTCAAATTGGTTAATAACTGACTAACCATCAAGTTCATCAATGATCGACTTCCATCATTTACGAACCATTAAAAAAACTATCATTTTTCTAAATTAAAAAAACATTGGACATTTACCAAAAAAATGACTTTAAAGTGTCATTTTTCTGTAATTTCCTTTAAAATAACCGAAATTTTTTTAGAAAAATGATTGATGACCATTCAAATGCAGATTGATCTTAATCGATCGGTGATTAACTGATAAAAACACCATCAAGTGCTCAATTAGTTTTTTTTTTTAAGGACTATTTTCTAATTAAACAAAAAAAAAGGGACATTTATTAAAACATGATTTGAAAAGGTCATGTTTTTCATTATTTCAACATCCCACTAAATTTATCTAAATAATATTAGAATGAAAATATACATATATTTTATACAGAGGGTTTTATATGAAGATGGCTTTTTTAAGTATTTTTTAGAATGACTTTTTTTAAGGATTGTATAGAAAAATGTCTTAAGTTTTTTTTCAATGCAGGAAAATTTTTTTTTTTAATGGTTACTTTTATGGTCAATCATTGATAAGCTTAATAGTCTGTCACTAATATATTTGATAGTTAGTAAGTAAATAAGCAAAATAAAATAATAACATATCATTCAATCAGTGGAGGATAGGTAAAATTGATAGGGTAAAGTTAGAGGATCTTATTGTAAAATTGGTCGAATTAAAATTACATATAGATGAAAGGAAATTTTAAAAAACTGATGGAGAAGGTGAATCTTTAGAATTTAAGAATGTTGGAGTTATTTATAAAGAGGAGAGTGTTGGAGTTTGAGATAAAGAGAAGAAAGAAGTAGTAGTAGTACTGGTTAAGGTTAAGGGAAACAAACTATATACTTTTTTTTTTTCTAGGTTATATGGGTAGACAGTGACATGCCCCGATAATCATGAAAATGGGTTGAATCCTCACGGATAGACTAATTTATATATCTCGATTACTGTAATGAGTCTGATTCGAACCCAATATCTTATCAAGGTGAAGATCATGACTTGATTAGACATGAAATTGTTGGAGATAAAATATTTTTGTGGACTTTTAAAAATGTGAAAATTTACTTATTAATGATATATATATATTTTTTAATAAAAACATTATTATTATTATTATTATTATTATTATTATTTTTGCTAGAAAAACATTATTACAAACTCGATGATGTACCCCCACTTCGCATTTTTATTTATTAATATATATATATATATATTTTTTTTTCATTAAAAGTAAACCATTATCAGCGAAGCATATGTTTTTCATATATACTTTAGTTAATAATGATTTTATTTTATTTTATTTTAAATTCTTGTCATACTTTAAGTAGAGGTACATAAATGAAAGTACTACAATCTTTCTCGCCGGAGCTTTACATACATTTTCTCTAAATAAATGAAAGTACATAAATGAAAATAAATAGCTCTAAATACATTTTCTCGCCTGAGCTTTATTACTGGCATTAAAGAAGTTTCCAAACATTTTCTCGCCTGAGCTTTATTACTGGCATTATATTTCAACTTTGAAGTCGAAATATGGTTGTATTTATTTCTCTCTGGAATTATTCATTAACTAAATTGTAAATTAAAAAAAAAAACTATCATTTTGGATTAAACACATAATTAAATTTATTAAAAACAACTCACACACCAATTAAGCTCACTTCAATTGATAATTAAGGGTGCGTTTGGTGTACTGGTTTGAAATGGAATTTTTAGGTTAAAGTTGATTGATTTTTCAAAAACTAGTTATAATTTTTGTTAGACTTTTCGAAAAAAAAATATACAAATGAATAAAATTGAGACGAAAAACTTAAGTTTGAACCTGAGAGCCAAACGGAAATTAAAACTATTACCTCTTATCCTTTTTTTGTTTTTTTAAATTGTTTTACGAATGCCCCATATACTATGCGGATTGACATCTCATGTCCAATTTTGGTGTCCTAAATAGTATCTAACCAATATATTTTGACACATCATTAAAAGAAGTTAGATATTAAGATATAAAAAAATCAGTTATGAAATATTTTAAAATTTTTAAAATGACGTGATATAATATTAATGATTAGACACTATTTGAGATACCAAAAATTAGACAAAAGATGTGAATCCTGTACTATACACCCTATTTCATTTTATCCCCTAATTATTTAAAATCATTCAAAATGTCCCATATTATATAAAAGACCATTCAAGTTATCTCTTCCATCAACTTCTGTTTATATATTGAACAGAAACACTGACACGACACACCCTTTAAAATTAGAGGACTTCTACAACGAGGGAAGCTTGCTTTCCCATGGTTGGAAAACTCTAGACCTCTAGATGAGAGATAAATGGCTAAAGAGGGTGCAGCTCATAAAAACTAAAATAAAGACAACAACATTTGATCAAGACCTTCCTTTTAAATTTGATCATTATAAAATATCACTCTCTTTTACAAAATGTCAATTTCTATCCCACATAAATAATTTGAACTCTTGAATGATTCTTGAATTAGAGAGAGAGAGAGAGAGAGAGAGAGAGAGAGCACATTCTATATACTGGAAACATACTAGAGCTTAAATTCGTGCCCTGTATTCAGTTGTTTGTTTCTCATGCTTTGTTTTCTACCATAGCAGTAACAGTGCTTTGCATCTAATTGTCATATTCATTTTGATTTCCAATCAAAAATTCCTTCGAGAGAAAAAAAGGAACAAACTCAAAAAATAAGTCTGAAACTTAAAAAAAAAAAAATTTAAGGAAAGAAAAAATATTTAAAAAATTACAATGAGGAACACCCTCAACTTACCCACACCGTCATAGCGCCCTCCTAATTTCGGCCATCCTCCAGCATCTTTCTCATGCCGCCATGCTCCAAACTAGCCCAAGCGCAAGCCACCCCCTTTCAGCCGAGATCGCACCCAGTGGAGCCATCCACTATGCATCTCGCGAACGCCCTCAACCACAACTAGCCGCCGCTAATACCCAGCACCAGCCACCGCCTCAAACATATTTTGCTATTTGAATTTCAAATTTTTAATTTTATATCAAATATTTTCTATCTTCTAGTTCTAAAAAATTCAAATTTTAAAAATTCATAAATTTCCCATATTAAATCAGAATAAAATAAATTTTATGTTAAAATACTCATTACGACAAGATAAATAATAAAATATTCATTTTACATATTTTTTTTAATACATTTTAAATTTTTATACTATTTTCTATATCATATAATTTTTTTAAAAATTTTCCTCCTAAACTTATATATTCAACTTAACTTTCAAAACATCATTGTCAGATGTTACCTATACAGGCCTTTAGTATTAGACCCTCGATCATGGGTCTCGTCGGTGTTATGCCTCCTGCCACCGAGAAGAAATTTGTAAGCAGAGAAATAATAAGAACACTAGGGTTGGATTTTCCAGCTCAAAGAGCAGAGGAGGAGGCTCTGTTATCTATATACAAAAAGTAGACCCGTACAAGAAGAATTATGCAAAAGAGATGTTTTGTACAACCATCCACGTGTAAGAATCTAACTGGAAAAGCTATAACAAAATTCTAACAAAGGCTAAAGAATAAAGATTACAAATACAATGCTATTTTATATTCTAACGCACCACCGTAAGGATGAATCTGGCTTATTTTTCTTCAAGGCATTCTTAGATATTGGGGTTAAAAATTCCATTTTGATAAAGGGTTTGTTTGGTAAATGAGTTTGAGTTGAAATTTTTAAGAGGGTGTTTGGTGTGTAAGTTTGAGTTAAGATTTCTAAATTTAAATAGTAAATTATATTGACTTTTCAGAAAAGATAAAAAACTTTTGAGAAAAAGACAAAAATTTTTGAGAAAAAAGACAAAAAAAAGTTTGAAAATGTTAGTTTGGGCTTATCAACCAAACTAACCCTTAAGTTTCAATAGTAAATTTTTTTGAATTTTCAGAAAAAGACAAAAAACTTTTTAGGAAAAAAATAAAAAAAAGTTTGAAAATATTGGTTTGAGCTTGTGAACCAAACTGGCCCAAAATATGGAGGTTGGGCAATAAATTATCTTTGTTTTTTTAAGCTATAATGCAGTGTTTTAAAAGCTTGTACAATCTCGTTGAGATCAAATATCCACTTTTAGATCTTGCAAATCACTTTATCCTGTCGTAGAATTCCCTTTAAAATTAAACAAATATATAATAATTATATAAATCTTGATTAGAAGCAAATTATTAGTTTTATTAGAAACTAATATATTTTCTTCTCACTCTCGCGCTCTCTCTCACTACTGTAAATCTTTCCTGATCTGGTAGCAGCTCCAAATTGGATCACTCATCAAAATCAACGCAAAAACCATTGATGAAATCTGAAACCACCAACGATTTCTCATAAATCTTCTCCTCTAGACAATCCGAAATAGAATATTCAAAATCTAAACTTTACGAATTTTTTGCAACCAACTCCGTTTATTGGAGACAACCCAAAGGCAGTAAAGAACCCAAATTTCCTCTTTCCGATTTTGTATATCCCTGATTACCCATCAAAAAGCACGTTGCAGTAAATAAAACCCACTTGCATAGGAAAAAGCACAAATTAAATGGATTAAAAAAAAAGGAATAATTTCATAAAATCCATTGAACTATATCAGTGGTGTGAATATGTCACATGAATTATGAAATGTACTTGTTGTACTCTTTGAATTTAACATATGTGTCAAATTGTCCATTCTGTTTGTCTCCGTTAGTTTTTTCATCATTTGTAATGTCAAAATACCCATTGATATTTACATTTGTGTCAAATACCCTATGATCTTTAAAATTTTCATCAAATTACACATTCTATCTTATTTTATTTATATAATATTATATAATTAACTAATAATTACTAACTTTTTTAAAAAATGTTAAACATAATTTTTTATTCTAATAAAATAATATGTACATTTTTTACACACTTTTTTTTTTTGTTTTACTTAAGTTTATTAGGTTTTGAGTTTATTTATGCATAATCCTAGTTAGTAAGAGTCAGAGGAAGGATTTGGATTGACCAAAATAGCAAGCGGTCATTTTGACCAAATCTAGAAAAAATAGCAAACGGTTATTTGCTAAATAAATTTAAAAAAAAAAAACTCAGTCATCCATTAGATTGAGTGACCAAAATAGGTCAATCAACCTAATTTTTCTTTATTCATTAACAAGAAAATTGTTAAAAAGAGGTATGAAAAAGAAAGAGTATTTAATCTAAAAGAAAAAAAGAAAGAGAAGAAAATGATGGTTACATGCATTATCTACTAGTAATTTATACCATCATTAGGTATAGAATTCGATTTTTGAATCTTCCAACTCCAACTCCAAGTTCAAAGGAAAAAAAAAGAGGAGAAAATTATTTAAATAACTATATTTTTTTTATCAATTTATCAACATAACACAAACTCGTTTATCTTGACCAATATGACACAAATTTTAGTTTACTTGAATTTAAATTTATATCATATTGATATAATATTATTTTTTAATATCATATTAATGTAATGATATTTATATTTGTGTCAATTGAGAGAGAGAGAGAGAGAGAGAAGAAAAGAAAAGGAGAAAAGAGGAGGATGAATGGCTAACAAATTTTTGAAAATTTGAAAGTTTGAAACGCAAGCGAAGTAAGAAGTTAAATGGGCCAAGGAAAATCCGTCGTTGTCGAAGTAGAAGTAATCCACACAAAGGAGGCCAGTGAAAATAAAGGCCGTTCTTCAAAATGCCCTGGCCCAGTCGCCGCCTTCGCTTCTTTTTCTGTAGATGATGACTCATCACTTCCCCCACCCACACCCACACCCACAATTCCCCCAGTTCGTTCGTTCTACGGCCGGAAGCAGAAACAAAAGAATCAATCGCAGCTCATAACCCACAAAAAAAAAAAAAAAAAAAAAAAAAAAGAGGGGAAGGAAAAAAGCTTTTTAGTGTGTGAGAGAGAGAGAGAGAGAGAGAGAGAGAGAGAGGCATGGGCGTCGATTACTACAAGATTCTTCAGGTTGATAGGAACGCCAAAGACGATGACTTGAAGAAAGCCTACAGAAAGCTTGCCATGAAATGGCATCCTGATAAAAACCCCTCCAACAAGAAAGAGGCTGAGGCCAAATTTAAGCAAATCTCCGAAGCATACGATGTAAGTCTATGTTTTTTTTTTTTTTTTTTAAAATAAATAAAAAATTATAAGCTCAGATTCATGGCGAATTTCGATTACTAGGTTTGAATGATTGCGCGTAATTCTTTCGATTTTTTTTGGGAATTTTAATTTAATTTTCAAGGTTTTGAGTGATCCGCAAAAGCGAGCGGTGTACGATCAGTTCGGAGAGGAGGGATTGAAGGGGCAGGTGCCGCCTCCCGGCGCCGGCAGGTTTCCCGGCGGGGCTGACGGTGGTCCGACGACGTTCCGGTTCAACACGAGGAGTCCGGACGACATATTCTCGGAGTTTTTCGGGTTTTCGAGTTTCGGAGGAATGGGGGATATGGGAGGGTCTAGGGCTGGGGGTTCGGGGTTTCCGAGGAGCATGTTCGGCGAAGACATCTTCACCTCGTTTAGGGGCGGTGCTGGCGAGGGTTCGACGAACGTGATGAGGAAAGCTCAGGCCATTGAGAGGACGTTGCCTTGCACTTTGGAGGATTTGTATAAGGGCACCACCAAGAAGATGAAGATCTCTAGGGATGTCTCTGATTCCAGCGGGTAATAATCAAACCCACCCTACTATCACCATTAGTAGTCCTTAATTCATGTTTCCTAATTGAGAATCGCCTTTTTATGTGGTACAATTTGGGTCTGGAATGTTGTTGTTTTCTTTGTTGTTGCTTTCACATATCTTCTATTAACTACCAGCTCGAGTTTTTTTCCCCCCTAATCTAATTAGGCCATCGTAGTTTGACATACCGTATCGATGTTTTTATTAGTTGCTTTTCAGTGTTTAGGGATTCATGCAATGTGCTGAAAGATCCGAGATTTGAGTGAAGAGGGGTAAAGACTGGATTTTACCAGATATAACACAGTAATTTTAGTTTAGGACCTGTAATCTTAAAACATCTTTGCTCTTTTTCCTATTCTTGTTTGCATTTCTTGTCATGAATATCAATATTGTAGCTACAGCTTTATTCCTTCTAGGCGTGCTATGCTTACCTTCTACTATAAGAGAGCCCGAAGCAGTCCTGTTAAAGTTCTTGCACTTACCTATTTGTGTATTTATGTGAAAATTCTAGTCCTTGTTGACAAAGAGCTCACAAAATTGTAAGATACAACTCTTTGGCCGACAACTTGCTTTCCAGTTGTCATAATCTTATTTTTACTAACTTTAGAAATTGGAATTCGTATAGCTTAAGCACTAAAATATCGTCTTAAATTTAGTACAGCCACAAAAAGTAATGTTTTGGTTTATTTTACTTCAAAGGCAATCCAAACCGGGGGTAAATTTAGGATTGGATTTTACCTTATACATTCCCTACATCTTTTGGGCCCCACAAAATTTGCATTCCTGATGTACGAAGTTAACACATGAATAGGTGGGAATGGCACACACCTCCCTCTTCCTTTCCCGTTGATGATAAATAAATACGCCGTTATGGTTGTCTTGGTTACACTTGTGGCTCTAGTGCCTGCAAAAATAGCAAATATTTTTTTCCATGATCAGGCTTGCATGTAGACTTTACATGTATAGATATTCATGTTTACATGAATGTATCTCATATAAAAATCTTGTGAAAATATTTGTTTTGGTCTTTTACTGGATACAAAAAATGACTCCACCACCAAATATTTTTTCAGTAGTAATAGAAGGTCTCACTTGGTGGCGATAATTTCATGATCATAGTTTCATTTGGGATAATTGCTAAATTAGTAGGAAGAAAAATGGATGAGTGATACCTGGGTGCTTTGAACATCTAACTAAAAGGAATGCCTGCTTTTGAAATCTTAAAGAGTTTGATTTTCCTCACTTCAACTTGTCAAAAAAACTTAGTAATTTTTCTTTGCTGGTCCTTCAAATTGATATCATACTCATGTCCTCTAAAAATTGCTATTTTCGCATTTCAGCTCCTTCTATTTCCTGCTATTTGATGAGCACTTATGGTATTAGGCAAATGCCAATGCCATATTTGGCCCAAAAAAGTGTAAAAATAGCATATTTGATATGTTGTGCTCCAATGCATAATGCCATTTCAAATGCTATATTACTTTGTTTCATAATTACTTTGGAAGTTGTAAAAGTAAACTCTTAATTTTAAAATAATTTTTAGATGTCAATATTTGTAGTAATTAAATGAAAAAGTCAATGTATCAACTAATTGCAGTCAAATGTCCAATTTGACCTTTGCTATACTTGGTGGCTAATTTGCCGCACCGTATAGCAATTGCCAAATTTAGCATTAGAAATAGCATTGCATTGGAGATGGTTTTCTTTACCCAAATGCCAAAAATTGGCTTTGGCACATGTATTTGGCATTTCGTTGGAGCTGCTTGAAATGCATGCAAAAAGTTGCCAACTAGTGGAATTGTTGAAATCAGTAAGTGATTTAGCCCTTTTTAGTGCTGCTCTAATATCAAGCTGGTCTTCTGTTATATTCTGGTGGAGACCTTGCATCATTCATGCTTATTATTCCTAATCAATATATTACCTGCGTAATTATGCCAAGTACTTAAGATATGCGTATCCCACACTTTTAATGGTTTCACTATATTTGTTACGATTTCTGCAGAAGACCAAACACAGTGGAGGAAATTTTAACAATTGAGATCCGGCCAGGTTGGAAGAAAGGAACGAAAATAACTTTTCCTGAGAAAGGAAACGAACAACGGGGTGTTATACCTGCAGATCTTGTCTTCATTATTGATGAAAAGCCTCATGGTGTCTTTAAGAGAGATGGCAACGATCTTGTTTTCACCCAGAAAATATCTCTTGTGGAAGCCCTTACGGGTTACACGGTACAGTTGACGACCCTTGATGGACGAAATCTGACGATCCCCATCAACTCTATTATCAGTCCCACCTATGAAGAGGTGGTTAAAGGAGAGGGTATGCCTATTCCCAAGGAACCCACCAAAAAGGGAAACTTGAGAATCAAGTTCAACATCAAGTTCCCTTCTCGGCTTACTTCAGAGCAAAAAACCAGCATCAAACGGTTATTAACATCTTCATAAACACTGGTGGTAGCCCTCCCTGCCATCCGCTGAATTTGTGCTCAGATTGCATTTGTTTTCTTTGTTACTATTTATTCTGGAAAGTTAAATTATGCTTTGTGAAGTCTGGAGATTTGAAGAACTGTGTAGGAATTGTGTATTGATTTCGCATGTCCTTTTTTCTCATATTTACTTTGCCATGATTTTTAGTGTTATAAGTTAGAACAACTTGTGGTAGAAGAAGCACTGACATGACACGACTCCTATCTTGTTGCAAACTATGCTTAAGGGTTATTGAGGATCCTCTTTGTTTTTTCACACACAACACCTCGGCTCTCTACAGATTCTATGTGCCAGTTTCCATGAAGAACCAAAGCAGCTCATTTAATGTTGCGACCGGGTATGATGGCATGATATTCCTAATTAGTTCCGCTTCTGTCTATGTGAGTGTCTTTGTAGGTTTAACTTATCTGCCAACAAGAGGCATCACCAGCGTTCTATCCTTCACTTTAAAGCTCCGAAGACCTAAATCGGGGCAACCAACTTGAATGCGTGAAAGGTAAACTTTGGTGAGTTGTATGCTTTGAATAATGCTCTTGAAAAGGGAAGGAATCACTCTATGGCTTGAGTATGATCTTTGGTTTGACCGACTTTTTTCTCTTTTTATAAGGAGATAATAATGTTCATTTGGAATATTATGAAGAAATCAGTTAATCAACATGCTTAAAGAGGACGTAATCTATTTGTTATCAGATTTCTAGGAAGTGTGACCACTAACTCTATGGTAGAACTTTAGTTGCTCAAGTTCTAAGAAATTAGGAACTTTCTATATTTAAATAGTTTTCTATTAGAGTATGGCCTCCTTATTTAGTTTTGTGCGCCTTTCTTAAAATTATATCCTCTTAATTTGATTTTAAAGGGCGAAAAAAGAATGAATCTGAAGAGTGTTTAAGAAAGGGTATAAATCTTTATACCTTTCATTTGGAGGGTTCTTTTTTTTTTTTTTTTCCTACTTTTCTCGTTTTATTCTGTGTTCTTACTTCTGAGGTGTCTCTAGCTTTACATGTGTTGGAAATATTGATTAAAATTTTCAAAAACACAATGGAATATGATTCTTAAAACTGTGATATTTTTTTATGGAAACATGTATGATAACTCATTTATTTGAAAGATATGGAATTGACAATCGATTATGTGATCAAATTTTTAATTAAATGATTTTATTTTGTTACATAATAATACTAATAATATACTATTCTCTTTCTTTGCTTCGAGTTGGACGGTAGACGGTATATGAGAACCTTTTGAATTTAGAAAATAAGCTTAAATCTTGTTTCAAATCATGGATTTTTTCCCTTTAATTCTTGAACAGTTCGGTCACCTTGGCCCTGATTACTTGTTGATTTAATCACATTCACACCAAAAAAGTAGAAGGCCGTCAAATTTGAGCATTACCAAGCAGGAAAGGTTGGGCACACAAACGGGAGAGCGGAACTCTCTCACTTGATACTTGGCCACAATTTTACAGGCTTTTTAGACCAGCTAGGGGTATGAAACATATATAATTCTCTCAAATCGATACGACTAAATGGATGAAAATGCCCTTTTACATGTTATACAGGTTAGTTCGATAGCAGATATTGAAATTTTGATTGATAATAGAGCATGCCATGTCACATGTATGAGGATATTCTTTTTAAAATTTAGTATTGTTGGGGTTAGACTTCGTCTTCCCATTACGTCGTTAGCCTTCGACTGTTTATCGAACGAATAATGAACTTCTGATTCAAATCTACAATATTTTCATATATTTGGGCCAGATCCAATTTACGATTTCAATTCGTTCCATCATAAATTATAATCGTTCGCATTTGAACGTCGAACCAATCAGTTCAAACACGACATACATTGAATCTAATATAAGTCATGAACGACACGTTTGCAAGGACTAGGTCTTGTTTCCTAATCATCGTTCGTGCTTGACAAGAATTACAAGGGATACTCCCCATAACCGTCAAGTCCACAATCGACAATGACATGTCAGACTTTTTATGATAACTGACAAGCCTATAATTGACGATGACGTCATATCTTATAACTGCTAAGCCCATGATCTATGATCATATTCACCCCAATAACTGTCAAGTCCACATCATGCATGTGTTCCAAAAGACATTGAGCGAGAACCGCTCACCACGAATTACGGGTTCAGATCCACTATTCTTTCTCTATAAATAGAGGAAGACCCTCCTTCAGACAGGGGACTTCATTTTTCTAATTTTGACTTACTCTTACGCTGTCAAAATTCATTCAGAAATTGTAATCTACTGTATTTGGAAAACAATCATATACAATGGAGAAATCATACACATAGAGGACGTAGCACACAATTGGCGAACTTCTCTAAATTTCGGTGTTGTTGATTCTCTTTTCGTTTTTCTTACTTAATTATTTCGTGATTATAATGCTTTATGAATTTCATAAACGATTTTCAAGGGCCCAATCGATTGTGTAATACATTCCTTTTTACTAAATTCTGTTAAAATTTGATGGTAGATTCCCAGCATCTACAGTTTGACGCCCACCGTGGGGCCCTTGGCCATCTTACACCGGAGATTCATAGAGCATTCATGGTAGACGAACGTGAACATCAGGAGAAACCTTCGCAGAGTAGCCCTGCTAACCAACCAGAAGCCTCAGCATCAGGAGGAAATGCCCAAATCGCTAATCTAATGCGATTGGTTGAAGAGCTTACACGAAAGCATAACACCCAACAGAGCCAGATGGAAAGCATCAGCGCAGAGAACCAAGTTCTAAAGAACCAGTTAATGGCAATCAACACATAGGCCGCCTATTCCTACTACTACAACCCATATGTTGGGTATTCAGCAGGGGCAAGCACTGGGGGCTGGTAGCAAGCTACGCCCTATTATCCTCAGGGGGTACGAAATACGACACACAGCCTAGTGGCTCAAATGCAGCTCCTGTCCACACCTGTAAACACACCAATGGGAAACGAAAGGTGAGCACAGCAGCCAGCACAAGGATCTGATTCCAGAAGACACGCCACCTCGACACAGCATTCGACGCCTGATTTGCCACCACTACCAGAAGGTCCCGTTCCATCAGGAACGATGAACGTTGAAGAAATGATGCGAAGCATAATGTCTGAGGAAATGAGGACATTAGAAGCGCAAATGGAGCAGCGTTTTTCTTCGCAGATACACAGGGCAACAACTTCAACGTCGGGGTTCGATGATCTCGCTCGCGGATTCCGAGAGACACCCCTTACAAAGCGGATTACGAACACTATCACCCCAAAGTTTGACAGTATTTCTTTTCTAAGGTTTGACGGGATGTCAGACCCCCATGACCATTTATTACAATACAAATATGTCGTACAGTCGACGAACATTCCGACTGACATGCTCGACGACATGATGTGCAAAATTTTTACACAAAGCCTGATAGGAGCAGCTCTGAGATGGTTTTGTAATCTCCCTCCTGAATCCATTGATTCGTTTGACGAGCTTTCGCTCGAGTTCATGAGAAGTTATTCCGTCCACATTCAGTCCGAAAAAACCACCAAGGATCTGTGGGGTGTGGTCCAAGGTCCGCACGAATCGCTTCGCGCTTACATCAAGCGTTTCAGCAAAGCGATTTTAGAGATTTCTGGACTGGACGATGGAACCGTGAGAGAAGCACTAAAGAAAGGCTTGAGGCATAAGTCTTTGTTTAAGAATGAAATCTACGCCAAATATCCGCCTACAATCCAAGACGCTATACACCGGGCGAAAGGATTTATCGAATTGGAAGAAGAGAGCGAACGAGTCGAGCGTGATTTGGCTCGAGCAAGGGATGAAGTGGCAAAAGCTCGCGATGAGCGAGAGAAAACATTTAGACGCGAACGTACACGCCAGCAAGATGAACGGAGCATCGAGAAGAGCGGACTACAAGGCGTGATCACAAGCGTCCATTTTCACCACCCAAATATGCGCTCGGCATCAGCCCGTCAGAGTTGATCGCTCATCTGAAGTGCCAAGACTTCGTCACATGGCCGAAGAAGCTACCAGAAAATCCGGCTAGAGACACGACGAAGTATTGCGAGTTCCACAAGGATCATGGTCACCACACCATCGATTGTAGGGCGCTAAGAGCTGAAGTCGCTGAGCTGCTGAAGAAAGGTCACCTTCGGGAGTTCCTCACTGAGAAGAGAAGAGAGACATATGGACTTGGCAACGAGTCCAAAGAATGAAAGATAGTGCTACAGATCGAGGATACGCCGTCACCATCGCTAGTTCGAAAGACAATAGGTGTCATCTGTGGGGGTTCAACCTACAGTGGGGAGACTGTGACAGCAATCAAGTCTCACAGAAGAAAAGCCTTACAGCCGATTGTAACGATCCTTCCTGACGATCCCACTGAACATTCGATCACATTCCACAGTAGTGAGGCAACCAACCTCAGTCGACCACACGACGATGCGTTGGTTCTAACATTGACCATCTCAAACTGTGAAGTTGGTCGAATTCTTGTCGACAATGTGAGTTCAGCCGACGTTCTTTTCCTCTCGACCTTGAGAGAGATGGAATTTTCAGAGTCCGACATCGAGAAGTCTACGACGGTTCTTACCGGTTTCAATGGTGAATCAACCGCAGTTGTAGGCAAAATCAAGCTTCCTGTTTTTGCAGCAGGAGAGAACAAGATGACAAGTTTTCTAGTCTTAGACTGCCCATCCGCCTACAACATCATACTTGATAGGCCATGGATCCATGTGATGAAGGCAGTACCATCCACGTACCACCAGAGAATTCGATTTCCCACGAAGAGGGGAATACGGGAGATAAAGGATAGCCAGGAAGTCGCACGAACGTGCTACCTCCATTCGATGAAGTTGAAGAAAAGCGAGAGCTTATAGCAATTAGCCGCGAAGGAATCGAACGATAAGGCTCAGCCGGACGTCGAGCAGCTCGATGGGATCCAAATTGACCCAACGAAGCCAGATCGTTTCATCAAGCTGCTCGTTGGGTCAACTTGGATCTCATCGAGCTGCTCGACGTCCAGCAGAGCCTTATCGTTCGATTCCTTCGCGGTTAATTGCTATAAGCTCTTGCTTTTCTTCAACTTCATCGAATGGAGGTAGCATGTTCGTGCAACTTTCTGGCTACCTTTTATCTCCCGTATTCCCCTCTTCGTGGGAAATGGAATTCTCTGGTAGTACGTGGATAGTACTGCCTTCATCACATGGATCCATGGCCTACCAAGTATGATGTTGTAGGCGGATGGGCAGTCTAAGACTAGAAAACTTATCATCTTGTTCTCTCCTGCTGCGAAAACAGGAAGCTTGATTTTGCCGACAGCTGTGGTTGATTCACCATTGAAACTGGTAAGAACCGCCGTAGACTTCTCGATGTCGGACTCTGATAATTCCATGTCTCTCAAGGTCGAGAGGAAAAGAACGTCGGCTGAACTCCCATTGTCGACAAGAATTCGACCAACTTCACAGTTTGAGATGTTCAATGTTAGAACCAATGCATCGTCGTGTGGTCGGCTAAGGTTGGTTACCTCGATACTGTGGAATGTGATCGAATGTTCAGTGGGATCGTCAGGAAGGATCGTTGCAATCGGCTGTAAGGCTTTTCTTCTGTGAGACTTGATTGCTTTCACAGTCTCTCCACTGTAGGTCGAACCCCCACAGATGACACTTATTGTCTTTCGAACTGGCAGTGGTGACGGCATATCCTCAATCTGTTGCACTATCTTTCGTTCTTTGAACTCGTTATCAAGTCCATACGTCTCTCTTCCATTCTCAGTGAGGAACTCCCGAAGGTGACCTTTCTTCAGCAGCTCGGCGTCTTCAACTCTTAGCGCCCTACAATCGATGGTGTGGTAACCATGATCCTTTTGGAACTCGCAATACTTCGTCGTATCTCTGGTCGGATTTTCTGGTAGCTTCTTCGGCCATGTCACGAAGTCTTGGCACTTCAGATGAGTGATAAACTCTGACAGTCTGATATAGAGTGCATATTTGGGTGGTTAAAATGGACGCTGTAGACGCTGGTTTCTACAGTCAAAATTTTAACAGAAAAGTTAGTATAGATAATGTAATAATCGATTATTTAGGTCTTTGGACATCGTGATGAAACTCATAAAGCAACATACGAACAGAAATAATCATGTCAAAAAATGAATGTAAATCAGATAATCAAATCAGAAATGGACAAAAAGTTAATGAACACCAAGATGTAGAGAGGTTCACCCAACGATGTACTACGTCCTCTGTCAGTGACTGTTTTCTCTATATATGGATGTTCTTGTGTACAATGATGATTTCAGAATACACAGTGGTTTTATGGATAAATTTCGACAGAGTAACAGTAAATAAATGTTAGAAAAAAGGTCGGTCGATCGAGAGATGAATCTGTTCATCGCCGCTATTTGTCCAGTCAACTTCTGGATCTCTCGCTTATTCTTCGGTAAATGCATGTTCATTATCGCTCGTATCTGGTCAGAGTTTGCTTCGATTTCTCGCTGTGTAACAATGTAACCTAAGAACTTTCTAGACGAGACACCAAACGAGCATTTGGAGGGATTCAAACATATGTTGTGTTGTTTAAGTACCGTAAAGCACTCTGAAAGGTGTCCAATGTGGTCTGCAGCCTTCAATGATTTGACCAGCATATCGTCTATGTATACCTCCATCGTTCGACCGAGTTGATCAGCGAACATTGCGTTGACAAGCCTTTGATATGTAGCGCCCGTGTTCTTCAGCACGAATGGCATGACTTTATAACAGTAGATTCCCCTTTCTATAATGAACGCTGTCTTCTCTTGATCATCGGGATACATGAGGATCTGATTGTAGCCTGAAAATGCGTCCATGAACGAGAGTAATTCATGACCCGCGGTAGCATCAACCAAACGATCGATGTGTGGAAGGGGAAAACTGTTTTTCGGGCAGGCTTTGTTCAAGTCAGTGAAGTCAATGCATACTCTCCATTTTCCGTTTTTCTTCTTGACTATCACAACGTTCGCTAGCCAGTCAGGATACTGCACCTCCTTAATAAATCCAGCCTTGATTAACTTTCGTACTTCGTCATTAATGATCTTGTTCCGCTCGATACCAAATTTCCTTCGTTTCTGCATAACAGGCAAATGGCTTGGAACGACGTTGAGTCGATACGTCGTCACTTCTGGATTAATGCCTGGTATGTCCTTGTGTGACCATGCGAATCAGTCTTGATTATTCTGAAGGAAACTCAAGAGCTGTGTACGAGTAGTGTCGTCGAGCAGAGAGCCAATGTTGATAACTCGATCTGGCTGGGCTGGATCTATCTGGATCCCATCCATTGTTCAATGTCCGGTAGTACTTGATCGTTCGATTCTTTCTTCTTCTCTAGTTGCTATAAGCGATCAGTCATCTTCATCTTCAAGGAATGAAGGTAGCAAGTCCTAGCTACTTCTAGATTCCCACTTATCTCCTTGACTCTTCTCTTCGTGGGAAAACGGATTCGCTGATGGTACGTGGAGGGTACAGCCTTCATCTCATGAATCCATGGCCTACCGAGAATAATGTTGTATGCCGATGGACAATCCAAAACCAGAAAAGTGGTTAACTTGTTCACTCCTGCCGCAAAGACAGGAAGTCTAATTTTACCAACAGCCGCGGTTGACTCTCCATTAAAACCGGTCAAGATGGTCGTCGAACTCTCAATTTCTGACTCCGACAATTCCATTTCTCTCAAAGTTGAGAGGAAAAGGACATCTGCAGAACTTCCATTGTCAACGAGAATGCGACCTACTTCGCAGTTCGACAAGTTCAACGTTAAAACCAACGCGTTATCGTGAGGTCGGCTTAGACTAGTGGCTTCGTTGCTGTGGAAGCTGATCGAGTGTTCGACTGGATCTTCTGGGAGCGTCGTCGCGACTGGCTGTGTGGCCTTCCTTCGGTGGGACTTGACACTTGTTACAGTCTCTCCACTGTAAATTGAACCCCCACATATGACTCCGATTGTCTTCCGAATAGGCGGAGACGAAGGTGTGTCTTCGATCTGCTGCACAATCCTTCGTTCCTTGGACTCGTTGCCAAGTCCATATGTTTCTCTGCCTTTGTCAGTTAAAAACTCTCGAAGGTGGCTCTTTTTCAGAAGCTCGGCCACTTCTGCCTTTAGTGCCCTGCAATCAATGGTATGGTGACCATGATCTCGGTAGAACTCACAATATTTGCTCGTGTCTCTGGCTGGGTTCTCGGGCATCTTCTTTGGCCAAGTGACAAAGTCCTGGCGCTTAAGGTGAGCGATGAGTTCCGAGGGACTTATGCCGAGAGCATACTTAGGTGGCGAGAGGGGACGCTTGTGATCACGCCTGGTCGATCGTTCGACTCTGCTCTCCGTTCGACGTGGCGAGCGCTGGCATTCGCGTCTAAAGGTCTTCTCTCGCTCTTCGCGAGCCTTTGAAAGTTCATCCCTCGTTCGAGTAAGGTCTCGTTCTACTCGCTCATTCTCCTCCTCCAGTTCGATGAACCCCTTTGCACGATGCATGGCATCCTGGATCGTCGGGGGGTACCAAGCACAGATCTCGTTCTTGAACAAGGACTTATGCCTCAAGCCCTTCTTCAACGCTTCTCTCGCCGTGCCGTCGTCGAGCCCGGAGATTTCAGAAATCGCTTTGCTAAAGCGCTTAATGTAAGCGCGCAGCGACTCGTGTGGTCCCTGAATCACACCCCAGAGATCCTTAGTTGTCTTTCTGGACTGGATGTATATAGAGTAGCTCCGCATGAACTCAAGAGAGAGTTCATCGAACGAGTCTATCGACTCTAGAGGGAGGTTGCAGAACCATTTCAATGCTGCTCCTTTCAAACTTTATGCGAACAGCTTGCACATCATATCATCGAGCATGTCGTTCGGAATGTTCGTCGATTGAACGACGTGTTTGTACTGGAGGAGGTGGTCATGTGGATCTGACATTCCGTCAAACCGAGGAAAAGAAATACTTCCAAACTTGGGAGTGATGGTGTTGGTGATGCGGCTTGTAACTCGCGTTTCTCGAATACCGCGAGCTAGATTGTCAAACCCTGGGGTGGAGGTTGTTGCCCTGTGTAACTGGGAGGAAAAGCGCTGCTCCATCTGCGCTTCTAATGTCCTCATTTCCTCAGACATTATGCTCCTCATCATATCTTCAACATTCATCGTCCCTTGTGGAATGGGACCTACTGTTGGTGCTGGTAAGTCGGGTGTCGAACGCCGGTTAGGAGTGATCCGTCTTCTGGCCTATGATCCTGATGCTGTATGCCTCTGCTGGCTCGCCATTCGTTTACTACCGGAGTGTCCCCAGGTGCGAACAGGGGTTGCATTGGAGCCACAGGGCTGTAAGTAGCCCTCGATGCTCGTTGTTGGTGAAGCGTTGCTTGTTGCAAGCCCTCAGCGTTCGTCACCTGTTGGTCATGGGATGTGGATGGTTGCCAGCCCCCATGTTCGTCCCTGTGGCTCCAATGCAGCCCCTATTCACATCCACGGTGGGCGCCAAACTGTAGATGTCGTGATTCTACAGTCAAAATTTAACAGAAAAGTTAAATTAGAAAACGTAATAATCGATTATTTGGGCCCTTGAACATCGTAATGAAACTTATAAAGCAACATAAGAACATCTTTTATGTCAGAAAATGAACATAAAAAAGGACAGAAAATAAATTGACACCAAGAAGCTTCAACCTCATAGGCAAACTCACAAATCGCCCATCTGACGCGATTGGTTGAGGAACTGACCAAGAAACACGACAGTCAGCAAAGTCAGATGGAGAACATCACTGCGGAGAACCAGATTCTCAAGAACCAGTTGATGTCCAACTCTCAAGCCGCCTACTCATACTACTATCCGTACTTCGGGTACTCAACCGGAGCGAGCGCTGGGGGCTGGAACCCAGCTACCTCACAACGTCCCCAAGGTGTGAACACTGGGGGCTGGCAACCATCCACATCCCATGACCAACATGGGACGAACGCTGGGGGCTTGCAACAAGCAACGCTTCACCAACAACGAGCATCGAGGGCTACTTACAGCCCTGTGGCTCCAATGCAACCCCTGTTCACACCTGGGGACACTCCGGCAGTAAACGAATGGCGAGCCCAACAGAGGCATACAGCATCAGGATCCGAGGCCAGAAGACGGATCACTCCTAACCGGCGTTCGACGCCCGACTTACTAGCACCAACAGTAGGTCCCATTCCACAAGGGACGATGAAAGTTGAAGATATGATGAGGAGCATAATGTATGAGGAAATGAGGACATTAGAAGCGCAGATGGAGCAGCGCTTTTCCTCCCAGTTACACAGGGCAACAACCTCCACCCCAGGGTTTGACGATCTAGCTCGCGGTGTTAGAGAAACGCGAGTTACAAGCCGCATCACCAACACCATCACTCCCAAGTTTGGAAGTATTTCTTTTTCTCGGTTTGACGGAATGTCAGATCCACATGACCACCTCCTCCAGTACAAACACGTCGTTCAATCGACGAATATTCCGAACGACATGCTCGATGATATGATGTGCAAGCTGTTCGCACAAAGTTTGAAAGGAACAGCATTGAGATGGTTCTGCAACCTCCCTCCAGAGTCGATAGACTCGTTTGATGAACTCTCTCTTGAGTTCATGCAGAGCTACTCTGTTCACATCCAGTCCGGAAAGACAACTAAGGATCTCTGAGGTGTGATTCAGGGACCACATGAGTCGCTGCGCGCTTACATTAAGCGCTTTAGCAAAGCGATTTCTGAAATCTCCGGGCTCGACGACGGCACGGCGAGAGAAGCGTTGAAGAAGGGCTTGAGGCACAAGTCCTTGTTCAAGAACGAGATCTGTGCTCGATACCCCCCGACGATCCAGGATGCCATGCATCGAGCAAAGGGGTTCATCAAACTGGAGGAGGAGAATGAGCGAGTAGAATGAGACCTTACTCGAACGAGGGATGAACTTTCAAAGGCTCGCGAAGAGCGAGAGAAGACCTTTAGACGCGAATGCCAGCGCTCGCCACGTCGAACGGAGAGCAGAGTCGAATGATCGACCAGGCGTGATCACAAGCGTCCCCTCTCGCCACCTAAGTATGCTCTCGGCATAAGTCTCTCGGAACTAATTGCTCACCTTAAGCGCCAGAACTTTGTCACTTGGCCAAAGAAGATGCCCGAGAACCCAGCCAGAGACACGAGCAAATACTGTGAGTTCCACCGAGATCATGGTTACCATACCATTGATTGCAGGGCACTTGGCCAAAGAAGATGCCCGAGAACCCAGCCAGAGACACGAGCAAATACTGTGAGTTCCACCGGGATCATGGTCACCATACCATTGATTGCAGGGCACTAAGGGCAGAAGTGGCCGAGCTTCTGAAAAAGGGCCACCTTCGAGAGTTTTTAGCTGACAAAGGCAGAGAAACATATGGACTTGGCAACGAGTCCAAGGAACGAAGTATTGTGCAACAGATCGAAGACACACCTTCGCCTTCGCCTATTCAGAAGACAATCGGAGTCATATGTGGGAGTTCAATTTACAGTGGAGAGACTGTAACAAGTGTCAAGTCCCACCGAAGGAAGGCCACACAGCCAGTCGCGACGACGCTCCCAGAAGATCCAGTTGAACACTCGATCAGCTTCCACAGCAGTGAAGCCACTAGTCTAAGCCGACCCCACGACGACGCGTTGGTTTTAACGTTGAATGTGTCGAACTGCGAAGTATGTCGCATTCTCGTTGACAATGGAAGTTCTGCAGATGTCCTTTTCCTCTCAACTTTGAGAGAAATGGAATTGTCGGAGTCAGAAATTGAGAGTTCGACGACCATCTTGACCGGTTTTAATGGAGAGTCAACCGCGGCTGTTGGTAAAATTAGACTTCCTGTCTTTGCGGCAGGAGTGAACAAGTTAACCACTTTTTTGGTTTTGGATTGTCCATCGGCATACAACATTATTCTTGGCAGGCCATGGATTCATGAGATGAAGGCTGTACCCTCCACGTACCATCAGCGCATCCGTTTTCCCACGAAGAGAGGAGTCAAGGAGATAAGGGGGAATCAAGAGGTAGCTAGGACTTGCTACCTTCATTCCTTGAAGATGAAGATGACTGATCGCTTATAGCAACTAGAGAAGAAGAAAAAATCGAGCGATCAAGTACTGCCGGACGTCGAACAATTGGATGAGATCCAGATAGATCCAGCCCAGCCAGATCGAGTTGTCAACATTGGCTCTCTGCTCGACGACATTACTTGTACACAGCTCTTGAGTTTCCTTCAGAATAATCAAGATTGCTTCGCATGGTCGCACAAGGACATGCCAGGCATTGATCCAGAAGTGACGACGCATCGACTCAACGTCGATCCAAGCCATAATCCTGTTAAGCAGAAACGAAGGAAACTTGGTATCGAGCGGAACAAGATCATTAATGACGAAGTACGAAAGTTAATCGAGGCTGGATTCATTAAGGAGGTGCAGTATCCTAATTGGCTAGCGAACGTTGTGATAGTCAAGAAGAAAAACGGAAAATGAAGAGTATGCATTGACTTCACTGACTTGAACAAAGCCTGCCCGAAAGACAGTTTTTCCCTTCCACACATCGATCGTTTGGTTGATGCTACCGCGGGTTATGAATTACTCTCGTTCATGGACGCATTTTCAGGCTACAATCAGATCCTCATGCATCCCGACAATCAAGAGAAGACAGCGTTCATTACAGAAAGGGGAATCTACTGTTATAAAGTCATGCTATTCGGGCTGAAGAACGCGGGCGCTACATATCAAAGGCTTGTCAACGCAATGTTCGCTGATCAACTCAGTCGAACGATGGAGGTATACATAGACGATATGCTGGTCAAATCATTGAAGGCTGCAGACCACATTGGACACCTTTCAGAGTGCTTTTCGGTACTTAGACAATACAACATGCGTTTGAATCCCTCCAAATGCTCGTTTGGTGCCTTGTCTAGGAAGTTCTTAGGTTACATTGTTACGCAACGAGGAATCGAAGTAAACCCTGACCAGATACGAGCGATAATGAACATGCCTTCACCGAAGAATAAGCGAGAGATCCAGAAGTTGACTGGACGAATAGCGGCGATGAACAGATTCATCTCTCGATCGATCGACTTTTTTTCTAACATTTATTTACTGTTACTCTGTCGAAATTTATCCAAAAAACCACTGTGTATTCTGAAATCATCATTGTACTTAAGAACATCCATATATAGTGAAAACAGTCACTGACAGAGGACGTAGCACATCGTTGGGCGAACCTCTCTACATCTTGGTGTTCATTAATTTTCTGTCCATTTCTGATTTGATTATCTGATTTACATTCATTTTTTGACATGATTATTTCTGTTCGTATGTTGCTTTATGAGTTTCATCATGATATCTAAGGGCCCAAATAATCGATTATTACATTATCTATACTAACTTTTCTGTTAAAATTTTGACTATAGAAACCAGCGTCTACAGATGCTTGTGATCACGCCTTGTAGTCTGCTCTTCTCGATGCTCCGTTCGTCTTGTTGGGCGTGTACGTTCGCGTGTAAACATTTTCTCTCGCTCATCGCGAGATTTTGCCACTTCATCCCTCGCTCGAGCCAGATCACGCTCAACTCGTTTGTTCTCTTCTTCCAATTCGATAAATCCTTTCGCCCGGTGTATAGCGTCTTGGATTGTAGGCGGATATCTGGCACAGATTTCATTCTTAAACAAAGACTTATGCCTCAAGCCTTTCTTTTGTGCCTCGCGGTTCCATCGTCCAGTCTAGAAATCTCTGAAATCGCTTTGTTGAAACGCTTGATGTAAGTGCGAAGCGATTCGTGTGGACCTTGGACCACACCCAACAGATCCTTTGTAGTTTTTCTGGACAGTATAACTTCTCATGAACTTGAGCGAAAGCTCGTCAAACGAATCAATGGATTCAGGAGGGAGATTACAAAACCATCTCAGAGCTGCTCCTTTTAGGCTTTGTGCAAAAAGTTTGCACATCATGTCGTCGAGCATGTCAGTCGGAATGTTCGTCAACTGTACGACATATTTATATTGTAATAAATGGTCATGGGGGTCTGACATCCCGTCAAACATTGGAAAAGAAATACTGCCAAACTTTGGGGTGATAGTGTTCGTAATCCGCTTTGTAAGGGATGTCTCTCGGACTCCGCGGGCGAGATTATCAAACCTCGGTGTTGAAGTTGTTGCCCTGTGTATCTGCGAAGAAAAACGATGTTTCATCTGCGCTTCTAATGTCCTCATTTCCTCAGACATTATGCTTCGCATCATTTCTTCAACATTCATCGTCCCTGATGGAACGGGACCTTCTGGTGGTGGTGGTAAATCGGGCGTCGAACGCCGTGTCGAGGTGGCATGTCTTCTGGAATCAGATCCGTGTGCTGGCTGCTGTTGCTGCTGCTGTGCTCGCCTTTCGTTTCCCATTGTTGTGTTTCCAGGTGTGGACAGGGGCTGTATTGGAGCCACTGGGCTGTGTGTCATATTTCGCACCCCCTGAGGATAATAGGGCGTAGCTTGCTACCATCTCCTAGTGCTTGCCCCTGCTGAATACCCAACATATGGGTTGTAGTAGTAGGAATAGGCGGCCTGTGTGTTGATTGCCATTAACTGGTTCTTTAGAACTTGGTTCTCTGCGTTGATGCTTTCTATCTGGCTCTGTTGGGTGTTATGCTTTCGTGTTAGCTCTTCAACCAATCGTATTAGATTAGCGATTTGGGCATTTCCTCCTGATGCCGAGGCTTCTGGCTGGTTAGTAGGGCTACCCTGCGAAGGTTCCTCCTGATGTTCACGTTCGTCTGCCATGAATACTCTATGAATCTCCGGTGTAAGATGGCCAAGGGCCCCACGGTGGGCGTCAAACTGTAGATGCTGGGAATCTACTGTCAAATTTTAACAGAAGTTAGTAAAAAGGAATGAAATAAACACTCGATTGGGTCCTTGGAAATCATTTATGAAATTCATAAAACATTATATTCACGAAATAATCAAGTAAGAAAAACGAAAAGAGAATCAACAACACCGAAATTTAGAGAGGTTCGCCAATTGTGTGCTACGTCCTCTGTGTGTATGGTTTCTTCACTATAGATGATTGTTCTCCAAATACAGTAGGTTACAATGTCTGAATGAATTTTGACAGTGTAAGAGTAAGCCAAAATCAGAAAAATGAAGTCCCCTGTCTGAAGGGGGTCTTCCTCTATATATAGAGAAAGAATAGTGGGTCTGAATTCGTAATTCGTAGTGAGCGATTCTCGCTCAATGTCTTTTTGGATACATGTCATGATGTGGACTTAGCAGTTATTGGGGTGAATATGATCACAGATCTTGGGCTTAGCAGTTATAAGATGTGATGTCATCGTCAATCATGAGCTTGTCAGTTATCATAAAAAGTCTGACATGTCATGTCGATTGTGGGCTTGACGGTTATGGGGAGTATCTCTTGTAATTCTCGTCAAGCACGAGCGATGAACGATGATTAGGAAACAAGGCCTAGTCCTTGCAAACGTGCCATTCGTGGCTTATATTAGATTCGATGTATGTCGTGTTTGAACTGATTGGTTCGACGTTCGAATGCGAATTATCATAATTCATGATGGAACAAATTGAGATCGCAAATTGGGTCTGGCCCAAATATATGAAAATATTGTAGATTTGAATCAGGAGTTCATTGTTCGTTCGATAAACAGTCGAAGGATAACGACGTAATGGGAAGACAAAGTCTAACCCCAATAATTATTAGTGGTAGTAGTAGGAGATTTCATATGAAGCTACTTGACATGATTGTTTACAAATAAATTTTTTTTTCTATTTTTTCTCATTATGAACTGGGGTGGAGCTCCCCCATTAATTTTATTTTTTCCACAAAATTTCCCTTTACATATCTTACAGTTTTTTTTTTTTTTTAATAATTTTGACCACACTCAAAATTGACCATCACTATACAAGTCCTCACTAAAATCTCTATTTTGTAATCAAAACTCATCGTCCATACCGAAAGAAAAGAAACAAAACTTAGAAGGAAGATAGATAATAGTTTCGTTGTATACATTTAGAAATTAAGAAAGAAATTTCCGATCGTACTGAAAATGTAGATATAGCACTTTTAAATCATATAAACTCATCATAATCTATTATAACATGTTTTATGATTTTTTCTAATGTGTGTATTTGATAGTTCTTCAAAAGTACTGTGATACATTTTTTTTTAATATATCTATTAGTAGTTTCTAAAAAAAAAATTATTACACATCCTCACTGAAATTAACTGTTGGATCAAGATAAACAAATAAGTATGTTAGTCCAATATATTTGTAAACTCTTTATGGCATTTACATCTCTACACATTTATTGTTTCTCATTGTATTTAGATATCATGGAAAAAGTAATAGAAATATATTGATCTTATGAAATACTGGTTAAGCAACATGACATTCGATTTATCTATTATGTAATAATTGTTGGGCAATTCTACAATAAGACTCTCTAACTTTACCCCAACAATGGGGAAAAAAGTTTTGACCGTTGGATCTACTTTCAATGACATTTGTTAGATGAGCTCACTGATGTTAAAATTGGATGAAAACATGTAAAACCCCTCTCTTTCTCTCTGTCTCTCACCTACAGCCTTTGTTTTCCATCTCTCATTACCATCATCATCCACATAACTCTTTCCTCTCTCTACTTCCATTACGTTACCCACATAACCCATTTCACTCTTTACCAGCCTCCACCAAAACCTAGTCATAGCTAGCCTTTTAGGGTCCAGATTTCCATTGTTGATAATAAAATCAAAGGAAGGAAAATTCGGAGGTAGATAATGAAAAGCCGGGTGCCCTAGCTAAATGTCCACCCTTTCCAAGTGTGATTTTTAGGTCATGTATGGTCGTGCCTAAGGACATTTCAGTTGAAGTAGATTTTTCTTTTGGATCAATCAAAACCCCTTCCCAAACTATACAAGTTTCTTCCAAAGCATACTGCTTTCTGGATGTAGATTGATCGCGGCAAAACCGCAAGTATATGGTATCAGGTTTTAGTAGTAAAGTGTGAATAAGAATGTCGTTCTAAAAGATTGTAATCAAATTCTTACTAAGTACTATAATTAAAATAATTCTAACTTTATTTAGATAATTCAATCACAATAACAAAAATAAAATACAAAACTAAAACAATAATAACGAAGACAAATTGGAAAATAATTTGGGAAGAACTCTATAAAATCCTAGGTCACATTATCCCTTATCCCTTAATAATATCTAAAATTCCCTCTTTTAAGTGTCAAATTCTAAATATAAAATCATTTAACTCATGATCAATAAATTAGAAGCAGTAAAAACGAGATAACACAAATAAACTGAATGAAAAAAACTCTTAAAATAAATTGACAATCAAAACATAATATCAAGTATCGGCTACATTTCTCCTCTAAAAAAATAAAATTAGTTCATAATGAAATTTAAATATTGCTTTCTTGAGTCCCTAACTCGCCCTTTTATAGGCTTTGATTAAAAACGGGCAACTTGGAGTACAAGGATTTTCAGAAATTGGAAATTGTCCGATTAGGCTAGCATTCCTTATTCTTTACTTTCCCGCCTCGAAAGCTTCAGTTTCCATTTTTTCGTACAAAATAACAAAACGAGAAACAAAAACACATAAAAATATCGAAAACTAGCAAGTTACTAAGTCAAATACCTTCAATAATTTGGTGCAAAACCAACTTATCATAGATGATGATATCTATACTGATGGATCTTCAAAGATCCCACTGCAACATTTTTCAAATTAAAAAATTTAGTATCTTCCTACGAATTAATGAATTAGATAAGATCCTTTTGTACAGGCACATAATAACAAACAGTGAGTCAATCTTTAGAAATTTTTATCATAAACGTGAAATAATTATCTTGCAATACTTAGTATAAATAATAATAATTCTTGATCTCATTCATAAAAAATTCCTATTTGTAGTTTTCTTTTTTTTTTTTTTTTTTGAGTTTTATCAGAAACCTTTTTTAGATGTATCACATAAACCATAAATCAAATAGTAAATCTGGCCGGTTGAACGGGGGGAGCTAGCAGCACCAAATGCAGCGGGAGTGGGAAGAGGGTGAGTATGAGAGGCAACAAGGGCAAGGCAAGGCAAGCCTATTTGATATGCTGAATTAGTTGCAAAGCTATCAATGCTTTATTCAAGATCTTTAGCAGTCGATCGTTCATTTTCCATCTCCAGTGGCTTTCAAAAGCTCGACATGTCGGTGGGCATGAAGGTTTTGTGAGCCCACGGCATCTTGATTCGATCCCTCTCTTGACTCGCAAGACGCGCTAGCTCTCGTCTTCTTCAGGATTTGCTCCTAAATTCCAATATGACCAACCTTTCGAATGAATAAAGTTAGAAGCTAAGGAATGGGATAAAGAGTCAACCTCTTCCCATCCAGCCCACCATTCTTGTAAAAGGAATGGGAGATGGACCGACCAATGCTTAAAAAAAAGTATTTTCTTCACCTCATAATATACTGTTAGAAAATATCTTTAGCAATTCCTTCCCGAATTCGAACAACCTGTCCGTCATCTATGGAGCAAATCTGTTTTAAGATAGTTAGAAAATAATGGAGCATAAGCAACAAACAAGTGAACAAGTATGATAGAAGAAAAAATTGTTACAACCGAAATTCAACCTTAGCTTGAATGAAACAACACAAAGAAGTAGATCATCGAGGCACGTGAGACACGCTTTCCTTAAAACAGATCCGCCCCCTCCGGTAAGTGCACGAGGTTTCAACGGACATCTGTCTCCCTGGATACAATGGCGAGCAAGGGTAGTCTAGCACGGTCGAAAACCGCTTCTGGCGAACTTGAAACCAAAGCCTTCCTTTTATCACCAAAAACTATAGGAACCGACTACAACAGAAAACGCCCAAGAACAAAGAAAACAAGATAGAACAAAGAACTTGTGTTATGTGTTCAAGTGTGTGTTCATCATGCTTGTGGAGGCCTCCTTTTATAGGCTTCAAGAGCAGATGTTATAAAACCAAAATCAATAGGTTTTTAATCCGGATTAATGAGAGATAATGCAATCCATTCATATTTAGATTAATTCTGGATTAATCATGCACTAATACTCATATGAAACTGCACACTAAAGCCATGAAATATCAACAGATGGCTGTTGATATTCTGAATTTATTAAAATAAATAAATAAATTCCGATCTATGTTGAAAAGAGCAAATAAAAATTGGCAAAACGAAGCCCAAGCGAGGGCAAGCTTGACAGACTGACATTTGCGTTGCCCACATTGGGCCCCTAATCCACTAGGGCGATGATATGCATCCCCCCCCCTACACGCGAGAGAGCCTCTTGGGTACACCATTTTACCTAAGTCCACAAGTACAAATTCTTATAAGTCCATCAAGTCTTTATGCCTAAGCAATGTGGGACTCCACATTTATAAGCAATGTTTCAACAAAATTATATCCATTGGGTACACTTTAAGCATCAATTTCTCATTCACCCGGATACCATTTTAAGCGTATGAATATACGATTTCGATCTCCTTACGACGAAGAACGCAAATCCACCAAGACTTGTTACTTTTACTAAGTAGGTCCTACACAAATTTAGACCTAAAAATGGCTTCTCAAAATGGTTTAAAACCATTTTTTCCATTAATCCCCCACATGAATGAAATTGATCGACGACGAGGGAAAACAAAATACACTACATGGTGATAGAGTTCTACTGTTAATATCTTTATAGGATAGGTAGGCTTGAACTTTCCCTTATGAAAGTATATTTACTTTACTGGCTGATTAGTAAACGCGATGTCCTTAAACTGTTCTGCCGTTTGTATAAATGATAGTATACCTCACACATATATTTTCCTGACACAATTTCAGTTCTCATGGTTATGTCCATTTTGGCTGTGAACACCGTCCTGGTTCTACAAGAGTTTTTTAAAGAATTGAGCCCTAGCAATTCTCCTTTGAAGTGGCCCTACTTCTCTCTCACATAGGTGATTTCTTAATGAAGAGTATCCTGCATTACTCCGCTTGGATTCCCAATGCTTTATAATCATTAAAGGCATAGCTTAACCTATCTCGTATGAATATCACTGTTTTTATCATAGGAATGGGCTGGAGGGTAACCCCATAGTGATTCTACTCGGTCTATACAGTTTAGTTATCCCATTGAACCTATATCTTGGGATCTCCAGTCAACTAGGTTGGGTTTCTACTGTTTCGACCTATTATATAATGTGTTTAAGTCCCAATCCGCTTGATGATTTCTCAACTAGATCTCTATTCAACCCTTTAGTTAACAGATATACAATATTTTCTTTTCACTTTACATAGTCAATTGTTATGACTCCAGTTGAGATTAATTGTCTAATGGTATTATGTTGACGAAGAATGTGCCTTGACTTACCATTATACATGACATTCTATGCCCTACCAATAGCAAATTGACTATCATAATATATACATATTGCAGGCATAGATTTCGGCCCTTCTAGAATATCTTCTAAGAACTGTCGTAGCCATTTAGCCTCTTTGCTACTTTTATCTAAAGCTGCAAACTCATATTCCATCGTGGATCTGGTTATTATAGTCTGCTTAAGATTTCCATGATACTGCTGCACCTCCTAAAGTGAACACATATCCACTGGTGACCTCGGAATCCTATATATCATATATCCAGCTTACATCTGAATATCCTTCTAGAACAGCAGGAAATCTAATATAGTGCAGTCCATAATCACGAGTATATCGTAAGGACCTAAGTACTCGAACAATTACTTTCCAGTGGTCAGCCCTTGGATTACTCGTGAACCAGTACAAACTGCTTACAGCGAATGCAATGTCTGGTCTTGTACAACTTATTAAGTACATCAGACTTCCTATCACTCTAGCATAGTCCACTTGAGATATACTTTCTCCTCTATTATTGGATAGATGTTGATATAAATCAATTGAAGTTCTGACCAAACCAGATCATCTTTATTGAATTTATCAAGTATTTTGTACAAATAGTATGACTGACTCAATATAAGACCGTTAGGTGACGTTTTGATTTTAATTCCCAATATTACATCAGCCGGTCCCATGTATTCATGTCAAATCTTGAATTCAACATATTCTTGGTAGATTTGATCATCCGATCATTGCTACCTGTGATTAGCATGTCATCTACATACAGACAGAGTATAATATATCCATCTCCTGTATTCTTGACACAAATACACTTGTCACACTCATTTATTTTGAACCCATTTGTCATCATGACGCTATCAAATTTCTCGTGCCATTATTTTGGGGCATGCTTAAGTCTGTATAAGGACTTCACTAGTTTGCAGACTTTCTTTTCTTGTCCTGGAGCTATATAACCCTCGGGTTATTTCACATAAATTTCTTCTCAAGATCTCCATTAAGAAAAGGCTTTCTTTACATCCATCTGATGGACTTCAAGATTCTGCAGTGCGGCAATCATCAAAATCATTCTTATAGAGGTTATTCTCATCACGGGAGAATAGGTGTCAAAGTAATCAAGGCCTTCTCGTTGTCTATATCTTTTTATTACAAGTCTAGCCTTATACTTATCAATTGTTTCATCTGCCTTTATTTTTCATTTGAAAATCCACTTAGAACCTAATGGTTTACTTCCTGGAGGAAGATCCACTAACTCCCAAGTATGATTCTGCATGATGGAAGCAATTTCACTCTTTATGGCTTCTTTCCATAAAGGACTTTCAGCGAAGCTTATAGCTTTTTTATAAGTTTGAGGTTCAGCCTCTAGCATGTAGGTCAGAAAATCTAGTCCAAATGATATCCTTGCCTTTTTGCTTCGTCTAGGCGCTTCTTCCTTTTTTTTTAGGTTTATTGTTTTGCTCTTGGTCCTGACTATTCTCTTCAATAGTCTCATACGTCCGTTTAGACAAACTTGGACCATCTTCCTTGGAATTATAAGGAAACACATGTTCAAAGAACATTGCATTCCTAGATTCCATTATCGTGTTCTTGTGTATGTCAAAGTTTTTAGACTTATGCACAAGGAACCGATATGCACTACTGATGTGGGCATAGCCAATGGAGATGCAATCAACCGTTTTAGGACCTATGCTTATATTCTTTAGCATGTGTACTAACACTTTGACAAGACATCCTCATACTCTCAAGTATTTATAGGAAGGCTTCCTTCCTTTCCACAATTCGTATGGGGTTTTATCTTCTTTCTTCCGGAGAACCTTATTTAAAAGATAGTTAGCCGACAAAATGGCTTCCCCTCACATGTTCTGTGGCAACCCATAACTTAACAACATTGCATTCATCTATCCTTTAAGGTACGATTTTTGCATTCAGCCACACTATTTGATTGGGGAGAATAAGGTGGCGTGACCACATGAATAATACCATATTGTGCACAAAATTCAATAATGGTTCCACGTATTCACCACCACAGTCACTTTTTACCATCTTAATTTTCTTATTAAGTTGGTTCTCAACTTCTTGCTTATAACGAACAAATTTTTCTATGGCCTCATCCTTGCTTTTAAAGCAAATACACATAGCAATATTTTGTGCTGTCATCAATGAAAGTGATAAAATACTTGTTAGCACCTCTTGTTTGAACAAACTTTAAGTCACAAATCTCACTATGAATTAATTCAAACGGTTCAATATTCCTTTCAATTGTTTGAAATGATGTCCTTGTTTGTTTTGCCTCTGCATAAGTTTCACACTTATGTTTTGAATCAATTTCAAATGCGAATATGTGATCCAAGTTAATTAATCTACATAATGTATTAAAATTAATATGTCTTACCATGCCATAAGTTAGAAGACTCAAGCATTTAAGTTGAAGACTTATTATTCTTATTGATAGATTTGGACTCAATAGCAATTACATTTATTTTCTACATCCCATCTTTCACATAACCCTTCCCCACATACATTTCATATTTGGATAAAACTATTTTCTGGGCCTCAAAAACCATCTTGAAGCCGTGTAAGCTCATCATTGTTCTAGAAATAAGATTCTTCCAGATATCAGGCACAAACAACATGTTGTGTATCTTCACTTTCTTCTCAGACGTCATCTTTAGGAATACGGTCCCTTAACCCTTAATCTCAGAAGTTGCAAAATTGCCCATGAACAACTTCTCCCCAGTTTCCAAAGGTACTAGGTCAGCAAATGCAGCTCTATCACAAGTATCTAGCCACCACTCTTTTGGGTTGGAGTCCATCATGTTGACTTCAGAAATCACAGCTTAAAGACTGATGTCAGACACCTCTTGGACGATGGCATCCACCACGTTGGCCTTTTTCTTCTTGTTTCTTTTTGGCAGTCAACAATCTGCCAACTTATGGCCCACTTTGTCATAATTGAAACAATTTCCTTGAAATTTCTGTTTCTTAGAAACTCCACCTTTAGGTCCTAGTTTGGACCCTGACTTATTGAACTTCTTGTTCTTGGAGCTTTGACCATGCTCCACCATATTAGCCTTAGCAGAATTGGCAATAATATTATTGGAGAGCTTATTCTCTGAGCCCGTATTATCCTCTTCGATGCAAAGTCTCACAATGAGGTCTTCCACGTTCATTTCCTTTCTCTTGTGCTTCAAATAGTTCTTGAAGTCTTTCCACACAGGGGGTAACTTCTCTATAATTGCCACTACTTAAAAAGACTCACTAATAACCATTCCTTCAGTATGAATCCCGTGAATGATTAATTAAAGCTCTTGAACTTGACTGATGACAGTCTTGGAATCCACCATCTTAAAGTTCACGAACTGTCTCACTTAGAACTTTTTAGCACCAATATCTTCCAATTTGTACTTATAATCCAAGGACTCCCACAGTTCCTTGACCGATTTTTTCATGCTATACACACTATAGAGTGAATCAGACAAGCCATTTAGAACATAATTCTGACACAGGAAATCAGAATACTTCCAAGCATCAAAAGCATATAATACTTGAATATCTGTCTCATCCTCTCTAATAGTAGGAGGATCATCTTTCAGGAATCTCGCAAGATTTAGAAAGGTCAGATAAAACAATAACTTTTGTTACCAAGTCTTAAAATTTAATTCGGTGAATTTCTCCGGTTTCTCATTGTGATTCACAGGAACCAAGACTGCCAAAGGTTGCGTCGAGGTCGAGGCTACCTGGGGTGATGACTCAGGTGTCACTGATGGATTATTAGTTGTTGCAATGTTCATGTTTTCGGCCATTTCTGAAAACAAGCCAAATATTAGAACCAATATATATATATATATATATATATATATAAATACTATAACTCCAATGCCAAATAAAGAAAGCTATAAATACATACAGCAAATTAACATAATAGATATAAATATACATCACACATAAATATCTATGCAAAACTAAACCAATAACGTTTTGAAATCAAACTGAAAAAGTTTATAAATATCTATAATGTTAAATATACATGTTTTTAAAAAATTGAACTAAATGTATATATAATATAAACACAAAATGCAGCAAAAAAAAAAAAAAAAAAAAAAAAAAACGTTAACAATTCCTTCCCGAATTCGAACAACCTGTCCGTCATTTATGAAGCAAATATGTTTTAAGATAGTTAGAAAATAATGGAGCATAAGTAACAAACAAGTGAACAAGTATGATAGAAGAAAAAATTGTTACAACCGAAATTCAATCTTAGTTTGAATGAAACAACACAAAGAAGTAGATCGTCGAAGCACGTGAGATACGTTTTCCTTAAAACAGATTCGCCCCCTCTGATAAGTGTACGAGGTTTCAACTGATGTCTGTCTCTCTGGATACAACGGCAAGCAACGGTAGTCTAGCACAATCGAAAACCGCTTCTGGCGAACTTGAAACCAAAGCCTTCCCTTTATCACCAAAAACTATAGGAACCGACTACAAGAGAAAACGCCCAAGAACAAAGAAAACAAGAGAGAACAAAGAACTTGTGTTGTGTGTTCAAGTGTGTGTTCATCATGCTTGTGAAAGCCTCCTTTTATAGGCTTCAAGAGGAGATGTTATAAAACCAAAATCAATAGGTTTTTAATCCGGATTAATGAGAGAAATGCAATCCATTCATATTTAGATTAATTCTGGATTAATCATGCACTAATACTCATATTAAACTGCACACTAAAGCCATGAAATATCAATGGATGACTGTTGATATTCTGAATTTATTAAAATAAATAAATAAATTCGGATCTATGTTGAAAAGAGCAAATAAAAATTTACAAAACGAAACCTGAGCGAGGGCAAGCTTGACGGATCAATATTTGTGTCGCCCACATTGAGCCCCAAACCCACCGGGCTGGTGATATGAACCCTCCCCCCACATGTGAAAGAGCCTCTTGGGTACATCATTTTATCCAAATCCACAAGTGTAAATTCTTATAAAGTCCATTAAGTCTTTATGTCTAAGCAATGTGGGACTCCATATTTATAAGCAATATCTCAACAAAATTCTATTTCATTGGGCACACTTTGATCATCAATTTCTCATTCACCAGAATATCATTTTTAGCGTACGAATATATGATTTCGATCTCCTCGTGACGGAGAACACAAATCCACCAAGACCCGTTACTTTTACTAAGTAAGTCATACTCAAATTTGGACCTCAAAATGACTCTCAAAATGGTTTAAAATCATTTTTTCCAACTTATAACTCACCTACCGGTATGGAGCCGACGTCGGTCGAGTACAGCATATCGAGTTCCTAGAGACTTATAGGGGTCACCACTCCCGTCTTCTATTCAACTCAACGATCATATGTTACCTGACCAACCAAAGCCTTCTTGTCCTCAAGTTGGCGCTTCCCTTGGTTTGATCAGCAAAATGCGATTAAACAGACGGAGACAGGGTTCCGTCAATGCGCAGAAGCATTTGAACAAAATTGGGATAAAGGTTCTGCAAACAATGGACAATATTCAAAATCCAAAACCCAGATCTGGGCAGCATTGTGATTTGTGACAAAAAAAAACAAAGGAAACTGAAGCAAAAGGTCAAGAACGGTGAGTGGGCTATGAGGAGAATGGAGTTTAAGCGTTGTGTCCATACTCATTTTTTAATAGCCCAAGTGTGGGGCCCACTGTCAATCCAACCAACAGCAACCGCTGGATCTTACCCTATGGAGGAAAAGTATGTAGGTCTAATTGTAGAACTCCTCATAATTGTTTTAAAACATGTAAAATAGAGTTGTGATCAGTCTACAATTCTAAGATTTAATGTCATTAGAAGAAACAAAGTTTGCTTTATTTTCTTAAGATGAAAAAAATTCAGGAATCTATTTCATATTAAAATTTAAAACAATATAGTTGGGTTTACTTTGGTTTTTGATTTAAAAAAAAAATAAAAGAAGAAGAAATAGTTAATAAAATGTGCTGGAAAAGCAAAATGAGGGAAAAGAAAGCAAAGCAAAAATTAAAAATTAAAAAAGTCCAAGGAAAAAATAGTGAGAATAAAAGTGAGAGAGTTCATGATAAATATAGAAAGAAAGAAAATTTATAATAGAAACTGTACTTTTAAATTGATCATTGGTATTATTATTTTAACTATTAAAATAACTTTTCAACCGTCTAATCTATGACTGAGGATAAATTATGTGTGGCACGCTGCAAATTTGTAACATAGACATTCACATATCAGACTGTTGAAAAATTAATCTCACGATTAAAACACCAATACTTAACAGTATAATAAACGTACACTCTTTACCATAATTTTTCTAAAGGTATTGCTAATTAAGTTTAAGTTTAAGTTTAATTACTCAGTTGGTTCCTAAATTATTATGTTTGTGATGGTTTGGTTTTCATTCTTTTTTTTAGTTGAGATAATAATATCTTTATTCGTACTATTTTAGACATTTTCTAAAAATTAAAAAAAAAGTTTAGACATTTTTTAAAATATGAACTCCTAAATAGACATTTATGTAAATAATAACAGAAAAAAATTCGAAAAACAAATAGTAACAATACTCAATTTATTTACAATGTGCTAATCTATGAAATAAAGGCATCATACCTAAAGCTTCAAATTAATGGACTTTGAGTAACTTATAAGTATTACGAGTTTTCTTGCAGTGTTTGAAAGTTATAATTTAGTAGGGTCAATTTATGGATCCACTGAATTCGTCCTCTTGGAGGTTCTTGTAGTCGATCTGCCTCGTGAAATTGTGTGTTCTTGTTTGCGTGAATACTAAAAAATAATTAAATAAAAAAACAAGGAGAGAGAAAAGTGAATATCAAAGTAATAAAAATAAAAGTAATAAAAATAAAACAGGGTGTAAAAGATATATTTGAATGAACAGTACATATTTTATAGAATAATAGTTTTGAAATTTATAAGAGTGTATATTAACTAAATTTGATTAATTTTAATTAAAAAGAATGTAGATTTAGAAAGGGTTATGCGAACAAAATCAGTACTCACTTCCCCCACCCCCCCCCCCCCCCCCTTTATAACAGTCAACAAACAAATATATATATATATATATATCGGGATAATATTAGTCTATTAGGATGTTTAAAACGTTAATGATCATCATGAATTCGGTTTAAATCATAAAGTTGTTGAAACAAATTTAAGATTAATTAATTGTATTCTACACGCGAATAAGTAAAGCCAGGCCAAAAAAAAAAAAAAAAAAAAAAAAAGAAAAACGTTATGTGATAGTTATTGAGTCACAAAATAACAATAACTAAATCATTACGTGATTAATGACACGACTGACATGTGATATTTAGGGGAGGACCAAAATCACTATTCATAATGCACTGGCTCTATTATTATTAGGTGTTGATCATGGTAATTCTGACATGTGATATTTAGGGGAGGACCAAAATCACTATTCATAATGCACTGGCTCTATTATTATTAGGTGTTGATCATGGTAATTTTTATATATTGTCCTGTTTTACGAGGATGAGTCGAGATCGGTAGTTTCCATATTAGGATCCTTGGATCTCATAAATGGCTAGTAAGTTGTTTCCTTGGTGCCACTACGAGTGCAACTGTACAAGAGTCTGACTTTTTTTTTTTTTTTTCTAATTCCTTAATTTTCTTAACTTTTTTGTCTTTATTTATATATTTATATATTTATTTATTTTTCTCTGAAGGATGAGTGAGTCTGACTTTCAGTTGAATTCGTTGGCTCTCCACAAACTGCCATCTTTTATGTAGTTGCCTGCCTTAAAAATTTCACTAGCCACATGGGCACCACAAAACGATAAAAGAAAAATATTTACGTTTGGTTCGTCGGTTGGAGATAGAATTTTTAAGTTAAAGTTGATTAATTTTTTAAAAATTAGTTATAAATTTTGTTTATTTTTTAGAAAAAAATAAAAATTAAGATAAAATACAATTTAGTTAGGATTAAACTTAAATACCAAACAAAACCAAAAGAGAGAGAGAGAAAAAAAAAAAAAAAAAAACAGAAATTGGGGCCATTCCAGAATAACTAATAATCAAGAGGCAAGTGCTTGAAAATAAACACTGTACATGTTTATGGTTGTGTTCTTCGTCAATAAGTGTACTTTCCTAATTATTATTTAAAAAAAAAAAACCTAAATATTTAGTACTCGCCTTGTCTTTTGCTATCTCCACTCCTCGGTTTCCGTTGAAAAAGGGTACTTGTCTTTTTTTAATCCCCTATATTCTCTTTTTATTCGAAAAGTATTTATTGTATATTGCAATTTTAAATTGTTATAATTAAATTTATTTACTTTCTTGATCACTATTTAATTCTTTTAACCTCAAAAAAGAACCAAAAAAAAAAAAAAACCCATAAAAAAATTTAAGTTATTTTTCATTTTATGTTTTGCCTTTTATTCCTAAACTAGACACAGCATATTGAAATCTTGCACTTTTTTATCATTATAATCATTATAATGTATTTTATTCATTTACACCTTTTCTCCATTAACATTTTATTTTGACTATAAGTTATCCAAAATATCATTACAAATACATTCAAAACTAAAAAGAATCAAAAAATAAAAAAAAAAAAAGAGAAAAAAACAATATTCTCATAATTATTTCAACTAAAGATTCACTTCTCACATCCACCCCTTATCGTCATTCAGTCCCTTCCCACCACCGCCGCCGTCCACTCCCTTCATTCCTTGCCTCAACTCATCCATGCTACTGATCATGTACCTTTCTTTTTTGCATAACGATCGAGAGTAGTATTGATGTACGGTGACTGGGGAATGGAAAGGGACGGGGTATAGATGATAGTGGTTTTGTGAATCTTCGTTGATGGCATTTGAGGACAACGTTTGGCAGAGATGGATTTGTAAGGCACGCTTAAGGATGGCATCAGGCAGCTCGCGATGCGATGGGTTTAGATGGTGTAAGATGTTCTTGTCAAATTTTAAATTTGTAATCATTAAAGTACAATTTACGAGTCCAATTATTTTTGTGTGGTTGACTTGTTTTATTTAGTATATAAAACATTCTCAAATGTTTACGACAAGAGCGGGGGGCAAGATCAAGAGTGGGGTGAGATATTATAGATCCGAAGGTGGGTTTAGGTGAGGCAACATGAAAAGTGATTAAGGTTAGGGTATGAAAAGTGATCAAGGTTTTCTAAAGAAAAAAAGAGAGAGAAGAGAGAGAGAGATTGGAATTTGGTTTAATTATTTATTTAAATAAGAACTTATTTAATTATGTTTTCATTAGTTATATTGATAGAGAAAAGTTATGGATTTAAAAAAAATTTTTTTTTTATACGTTCTCAATTCTTCTAAAAATATAATCTCTCTAGGCTCCGGTTCTTATGAGAGGTGTGTCTCTCAATAATTTTCTGTGTGAGTTCTCAATGAGTATCTTGCTATTGTTTTGTTCTTGATCCAGATCCGATGGAAGACATCGTTAACCAATGGAAGACGATGCTTCTTACGGCGGAGGAGGATGTTTACGGTATTGCTGATGAGATTATGGAGAAGGGTAGGGATGAGATGAAGCCGGCGCTTTTGGGTAGGCTCCTCACCAGAAATCCCTACAATAAGGGGGCTTTCAAATCCACCATGTCTATCGTTTGGAGGATTTTGGGAGGGCCTGAAATTAAGGAGGTATCGAGAGATTGTTTTTCTCTTTTCTTTTGGCTATGTGAAGGAGAGATACAAGGTTCTGGAGGGCGATCCTTGGAGCTTTGACTATTCTCCGATTGTTTTGAAAAAGGTTGATGATCTGGGAAACCTTGATTTGACTGATTTTTGTTACACCAATTTCTGGGTCCAAGCACACAGCCTTCCTTTGGATAGTAGGCCGCCGGAAGTGGGTGAGGTGATTGGGGAAGCTGTGGGAGATCTTGTCAAGGTTCACACGGATCATAACGGGAAATGTTCGGGCAAATTTGTTCGTGTTCGTTCACGGATTGATATCACTATTATCATGGTTGACCTACGGTATGAGAAGTTGCCGGATTTTTGTTATTGGTGTGGGAAACTTGGCTATATCATTAAGGATTGTCCGGCGAGCGATGTCAACCTTGATGTGCCGGAGGAGATGCTTCCCTATGGGGATTGGCTCCGAGCAAAAAAACTGGATAATTTTGGGGCTCATCGGAATTCTCAACAGCGGCGTTCGGGATCAGTCTCCGGTGGAGGACGGGGCGGTGGTCGGACAGGGAGGAGGTCAGGGTTTAAGAGTGGAGTTTTCCCGGAGGATGCTATTGGGGGAAAGGCTAGCGGATTTCGTGGTAGAGGTGAGATTCTTAGCGACAATATTGGATAGTTCAAAAAAACATCTTCTGCAGTTATTGGGGAATTGAGTCTTAAAGGTCTGTTTTGGTGAATAAATTGAGTTTTAGCTGAGATAAAATTTTTAAGTTTGAGTTGAGTTAATTTTTTAAAAAGTAATTATTAATTTTGTTGATCGTTTAGAAAAAGATAAAAATTAAGATAAAAAAATAAAAATTAAGATAAAAAAAATATAATTTAATTAGAGTTAAACTTTGTTACCAAATAAATCATTAATGTCGAATCTAGTTTAAATTTCAATTGGACTAATCTGGGTAATTCGGATGTCATTAATCCGAATATTTTGGTATCACCACAGTCATGTGCCACTCACGTGACTTTTAATGAGGAAGGGAAGAATTGTTCTTCTTCGCACGTGACTCCTCTTAGTGTGCATGGGAGTGGGAGTTCTACGTTGAAGGAGGTCCGTGTGGAATCAGCTTCTGAGGTACCGTTTGCGAGTCGTTTTGAGCCCCCCGTTATCCTCTTTCTCCTTCTCTGCCTCTGGTGCGGAAGAGACTGGTTCGGGAGGTGCTTCTAGGCGTCCCAAAAAGGTTGGTTCGAAGACAAACGGCAGGGGTGGTTTGGCCAACGTTAACTCCTCTCCATCTAAGTTCTTGTCTAAGCGTTAAAGTGAAGAGCTAATTGATGACAGCAATGGGGAGAAGAAAAGGCAGGTTTTTGAGAACATCTCGAACACTTTCGTATCGGCGGAGGTTGCGGAGCAACCCCGCCAGGAGCAATGAGTATCCTATCTTGGAACGCCCATGGTTTGGGGAATCCGCGGGCGTTGGATGAGCTTCGGATGATTATCCGGACGTTTTCCCCAAGCTTGCTCTTCATTTCGGAGACCAAGCTTTTTGGAAGGGCTGCAAGGAGGATTAAAGACTTGGTGGGTTTCCATGGTAGTGTACATGTAGATAGTGCGGGCCGCAGCGGGGGTCTTATGTTGCTTTGGTCCAAGGGCTGGGAGGTAGAATTAAAAAGTTTCACAAGTGGGCACATTGATTCCTTTGTTAAGGCGCCGGAAGGAGATTGGTGGCGGTTCACCGGTTTTTATTCCGGAGAAAGCGCAACGTCATCTCTCTTGGGAGTTACGTCGGAGGCTTCTAGGCCTATACACACTGCCTTGGTTGGTGGCAGGGGATTTTAACGAGATTCTCCATCTCTCGGAGTGTCGCGGGGGGGGGGGGGGGGGGGGGGGGAGGGGAGGGGTGGGGTTGGGTTGTTGGTGGGGCGGCCGGGGGCGGCGGCGAGAACGTGTAGATAGTAGTATACGGTAGTTCCAAGAGGTTCTTGATGACTGTGAACTCTTGGATTTAGGCTTTCAAGGGGCGGCTTTGACAAGGAATAATCATCAAGATCCCCCTGATAATATTCAACGGAGACTGGATCGAGCGGTAGCTTCCCATAGTTGGAAAGCCATGTTTAACGGTGCTCGTGTTTTCCATCGGGATTTTTTTGGTTCCGACCACCGTGATTTTGAACGTTTTTCCACAATCCGTTAGTGGTAGGGATCGTAGGGAGCGGAGGTGGTGACGGGCAAGCCTTGAGAGGGGCGTTGGAAGATTGTGCCCAGGCACTTAGGGTGTGGGGAAGGAAGACTTTTGGACAGCGGACTCAATGATCTTTCTTGGACAGCGGACCTTAAAGGCTTGCTTCGGCAAAAGGAAGTGGAGTTGGATAGGTTGATTGCATTGGAGGAGTATTACTGGAAGCAGAGGTCCCGATCAGAGTGGTTGAAAGAATACAAAAATTCTTTCATCATAAGGCTTCTCATAGGTATAGTAGAAACTCTATCAAGGGTCTGGAGAATTCTAATGGTGAATGGATACTAGAGAGGAAGATATTGTAGGAGAATTTGAGTCCTATTTCAATGATATTTTTGCTACATCTCTTCCAGACTCGGCTGCCATGGATATCGTTTTGGATGGAGTTCATCGGTGATAGGGGATGAGTGCTTGGAAAGCCCCGGGGACGGATCGTTTTCATGTGGGGTGGTTTTATCAGGAGAATTGGGATCTTGTGAGCTGGGATGTCACGGATGTTTGCCTTCAAATCCTTAATGGTGATAGGTCGGTTCGTGCTCTCAATGCTACTCACATTGTGCTCATCGCCAAAGTAAAAGTCCCTAAGAAGGTTTCCGACTTTAGGCCCATTAGTCTTTGCAATGTGATTTATAAAATAATCACAAAAACATTGGCTAATAGGCTTAAAGTGCACCTCCTAGAAATCATTTCAGATGAGCAAAGTGCGTTTGTTCTGGGCCGCCTCATTACGGACAATATCATAGTACCCTATGAGACTATGCATGCTATTAGGAGGAAGACGGATGGGAAGAAGGGACTTATGGCACTCAAACTAGATATGAGTAAGGCGTATGACAGGGTTGAGTGGGATTTTCTTCAGATGATTATGTTGAAGTTGGGGGTTTTCCCAAAAATGGGTGGATAAAGTAATGGATTGTGTCTCAACTTCACAATTCTCATTCCTTTTAGAGGGAGCGCCTATTGGAAAGGTCATTCCCTTTCGAGGTCTTCGTCAACGGTGACCTCTATCGCCATATCTTTTTCTCCTTTGTGCGGAGGGTTTCTCGGGATTGCACAAAGCCGCAGAGGGTGGTGGAGTCTTTTCGGGAGTCCAGTGTGCTCGACGAACACCCAAGGTTAGTCACCTTCTTTTTGCGGACAATAGTATTCTGTTTTGCAAAGCTGATGTAGAGAGCCGTGAGGTGATTAAGGGGGTGTTGGATCGCTATGAGAAAGTTTCGGGACAAAGAATTAATCTTCAAAAGTCGGTGGTTAGCTTTAGTCCAAATTTGACGGAGGAGGTTCGGGATTCTATTGTCAATTGTTTAGAACTCTCTTTGAGTATCACTCATGATGTGTATCTCGGACTTCCCTCTTTTGTGTGAAGAAACAAAAAAACAGGTTTTCGGCGCCCTAAGGGAGAGAGTTTGGAAGAAATTGCAATCGTGGAAAGGGAAACTGTTTTCTTTCGGTGGTAGAGAGATCCTTATTATAAGGCCGTGGCCCAAGCAATCTCTACTTATGTGACGAGTGTGTTCAAGATTCCAACCACTTTGTGCAATGATCTCCATTCTCTTGTCTGTAGATTTTGGTGGGGAGGTGGAGTTGACTTTAAGAAGCTCCATTGGATACGTTGGGAAAAGCTTTGTCGCTCTAAAGTTGTTGGTGGATTGGGCTTTCGGGACCTAGTAGTTTTAAACAGGGTGCTTCTTGCTAAAGTGGGGTGGAGAATCTTGTCCCAACCTTCCTCCCTTATGGCCCGTGTCCTTAAGGCAAAGTACTTTTGAAAATTCTAGTTTTCTTGGTGCCCTTGAGGGCAATAATGCCTTGTACACTTGGCAAAGTATCATTTGGGGGAGGGGATTACTTGAAAAAGGTCTCCGTTGGAAGAATTGGTAGTGGGGAAGGGGGTTAAAGTCTTCAAAGATCCTCGGTTGCCACGACCTACTTCTTTCCGGCCTGTTACGACCCCGCGTTGTGAAGCGTTGGAGTTTGGCGGACCTGATGATGTTTTCGGGGTGGGACTTGACTCGAATTGCTGACATCGATCTTCCTTCCTCTCGATAGGGAATTAATTAGGAGCATCCCTTTGAGCGTTTTGCCGAGACCAGATCATGTGTTGGTGTGGCACTTTTCGTCCAATGGTTCCTACTCGGTTAAATCGGGTTACCATTTTGAAATGAAAGATCGGGAGGCGGCTAGTAGTTCTAAGTCCGCTCTTTGGCCTGTCTTGAACCTTTTTCGAGGAGGCCCTTTTAGTGCCCTCCTTCTCTTTGTTGCCAATAAGTGTAGTTTGGAGGACTTGGGAGTGTTTTGCATGCTAGCTTTGTCTCTGTGGACAAATAGAAATTGTATTGTCTTCGAAGGCAGAAAGAATGATCCTGTGTCCATTGTTTCTCGCGCAGGACGGCTTCTGGGGGACTTCTTGACTTGTAATGGCTTGGATGAGGGGCCGGTGCGCCGTGTCTCTCTGGCTAAGCATGCTTGGCAGCCACCTGGTGTGGGAAGAATTAAAGTAACTGTTGATGCCGCTGTCAATGAGGCTAAAGACTATATCGGTGTTGGTATTGTGGCAAGGGATGGTAAAGGGAACGTGTTGGGGGCGGCGGCCAGGCGTGTAGTTGGCAATTTTTCACCCCATGTTGGAGAATGTCTGGCTGTGAGGGAAGGAGCTTGGCTTACCCGACTATTGGGGACTCCTGTTTGGTGTATTGAGACAGATGCGGTTAATGTTGTGCGCTCGGTATATAATCCTAATGTCCGCTCTCTTGAGGCAAATGTTATTGAGTATATTCGTGATTTTGTGAATCAAGCTAGTAGTGATATTATTTGTTACGGAACCCAAACTTCACTTCAAAAAAAAAAAAAATTTATGGATTTTTGTTTTAAATGGAAGCTAATGGTATTAAAATGCAAGATTTTAGAATGATGCCTTCAATAAAAAAAAAAAAAAAAGACTTTAGAATGATGTGTATGTTTTTTGAATAAAAGAAAAATTCAGGACGTAAAACGTTAAGTAAACTGTTTTTTTTTTTTTTCATTTTTCTTTAGGGGTATTTTTGTTATTTTTGAGATCAGAAGCATTACCAATAAAAGGTATATATTTGTGTGTTAAATGTGTGATGGTATAAAAATACAAGATTTAAAAACCCAAAATATGCTTTCTAAATTAAAAAAAAAATGATATAAAAGATAAATAACCTCTTAAAAAACATGAGAATTGGCTAGACAAAAAAATTTCACTCGTGCGGTCGTCGTATGAGCAATAGAAAGGAGTTGGGCCATATCAATGAACTTGAAGAGGGGGAAAAAAAAAAAAAAAAAACTGAAACCATGTTTGTGTTTAGTCTAAAAATCACATGTTTTTAAATCAGTCATAAAATATCTTGTGCAGTTATCAAATATTTGAAAACACCGAGGCTCCTTTATAGTTTGCACTAAATATTATTTTAAATATGATAAGAAGTGAAATAATAAAATGATCTACCTAAAAAATAAAATTATATAATGATCAAATAAATATTTCAATTATTTTAGTAATATTTTAGTTTTTAGATTTGTTCTATTTAATATTGTACTTGATTTAATGTCATAAGTTGTATTCAATATATGTTGGTAAGGGTAATTTTTGGTATTTTAAAAAATTTTAATCGCTTTGGGAGGGTATTTTATGATTGATTTTGAGGTATTTTATGACTGATTTTATAAACACGTGGTCTTTTGAGTATTTGTGTAAAAACAAGAACAAAAACAATATTTAGGATAAATACAGGGGTGTGTTTGGTATTTGAACAACTTGAAATGACCCAACGCTCTCTCCCGTCTTCATCTTGTTCATCACCTCGATTACAATGGCGTGCATCTCTCAGTCAGTGAAGTTCTCTCGGATCCGAAACCTCTTTTCTCTCTGCAATTCCAATTCTTCTTCTTCTTCTTTCTATAGATGTGGATTCGACATTTTAGGGTTTAAATTTTGATTCCGAGAACGAATTTTTCTTAGATCCGGAAATTTGACCTCCATGGAAATGGCTTCCAATCCTCGAACAGTCGAAGAAATCTTCAAAGATTACAGCGCTCGTAGGACTGGCCTCGTCGGCGCTTTAACTTACGGTACTCCTTTCTCTCCTCATCCTCTCTCTCTCTCTCTCTCTAGAAATACTATACAATTGACTCTACACACATGCGTATTTGTTTGTGAAAACTTCTGACCTAGGCGTGCATTTTTTCTCTCAGATGTTGATGAATTTTACCGGCTCTGTGATCCAGGTAATGTGTACGTGCAGATCAGGCTATTTTCATTTTGAAAATAGTGATATATTTATTTTTTCTCTAGTTCTGTTTCTTTTTCACAAGTTCGTGCCTGTTTATGAGACCGATTAGTGAGTTTTAAGGTTTTTCTATACATTTTTTTATGGTATGTTTTCAGGAGAACGATATAAGTGTTTGACTTCGTTGTATGTAATTGAAGTTGGAACTCAAATTTTTTGTTTTTGTTTGTTTTTGTTTTTTGTTTTGGAGAGTTCCTGCTGAATTTTCGTTAAATTTGAAAAAAAAGAAAAAGAGAGAGAAATGAAAAGAAAGAGGATCGTTGACTTTTAGAGAATCGGAATCTCTGTCAGATTGGCCTGTTAAAAGCACAACTCAGAGTTTAGTTTGATGTTCTTACAATGCTCTATTTTTTGGAGATGTTGATTTTGTGTTTGCCATTGTTGTTTACCTTTTGTGATTTGTAATTGAATTGATGTTTGTGGGGGGTTTTAGAGAAGGAGAATTTGTGTCTGTATGGTCATCCAAATGAGGGCTGGGATGTGACTCTGCCAGCGGAGGAAGTTCCACCAGAGCTTCCCGAGCCTGCTCTTGGTATCAACTTCGCTAGAGATGGAATGAATCGCAAGGACTGGCTTTCACTAGTAGCTGTTCATAGTGACTCTTGGTTGCTTTCTGTTGCTTTCTATTTTGGAGCACGTCTTAACCGCAACGAGAGGTAAACATGTCTTTTCTGTTAGATCAGGTGGCGGTAATTCATTTTCTACTTGTTGATACATATCTTATAGAAAGTACAAAGTATCATTGGTTTCATGCTTTTGTTGGTTTCAACTTGGTAAATCCTCCTTGAATTTGTCTACTTAGTTTGTTTATATTGTTTTCCAAGGCTGGACTAGAGTGATTTTACACTCTGTCTGTCCAAATCTGAAGGACACAGAGTAATTACTAGTTCTAGAGGAATTCCCCGTCCTGGTCTTGATAATAATAGTATAATGAGCTGGAATTGATTTCTGCCGACATTGGATTTAGTCTTTTATGATGAAAATTTCAACCCTATTGTTCGTTAATATCTAAGCACAGCTGCTGCTTTTCTTAGAAATCATAAAAGCACATTTAATTTCATTGTAACTGTTCTTTTATCTGCACTCTTTTTTTATTTTTTATTTTTTTTATTTTTAGTTTACCTGTAAATTTTGGTTTCATTGTTACTATTCGTTAGTCTGTACTCACTTTCTAATAAGAGTTCAAATTTACTATAATCAAAGTTGGTACTGCACCTAGAACCGAGGTTGATTATGCCCATTGAAGATTCTGGTTCCTTTTCTACAGCCACCAATCCGTGACACTACCATATTTAGTTCTTTCCGCTTACTAAGATTCATTTACTATAAGCAAATATGGTGATAAAAGTTTAATTGTATTGTATGTATTGAAAAGAATACAATGTACAAATAAATAGTCATACAAAAGAACCATTCTAGGAAACTAACAATTGTACAGGGAGCTATTCTAGGAAACTAAAAAAACAGGAAACTAAATCAATCACCCTAATTTCCTATTCTTTATTTACACACAAAATATTCGGTTTAATTGCTGAATATCTTCCAACACTCCACCTCAAGCTGGCTTGTAGATATCTTCCATAGCTAGCTTGCTGATTAGAAGTTTGAACTGCCTTTTGCGTAACCCTTTGGTGAGTATGTCAGCCATTTGTTGAGTGGTTGGCACATAGGGAACGCAGATTAGGCCACTTCAATCTGCTCCTTGATGAAATGCTTGTCAACTTCGATATGCTTTGTTCTATCGTGTAGAACTGGATTGTGAGCAATCGAAATGGTAGCTTTGTTATCACAGTAAACTTTCATAGGAAAAGAAACCGAGATCTTCAAGTCTTCCAATAACCTTTATATCCACATTGCCTCACAAATTCCATGTGCAAGAGATCTAAACTCTACCTCACACTACTTCGAGCTACAACACTTTGTTTTTAACTTCGCCATGTAACGAGGTTTCCTCCAATAAAGGTGCAGTAGCTTGAAGTCGAACGCCTGTCAGTTGTACTACCTGCCCAATCTGCATCAGTATAGAATTCAATTGGTAGGTTGCCACGTTTTTTGAACATAAGACCCTTTCCAAGAGTTCCCTTTAGGTATCTTAATATTCTGTAGGCAGCATCAAAGTGGTCTTGTCCTGGTGAGTGCATGAATTGGCTCACCATGCTCACCGCAAAAGCTATATCAGGACGAGTATGTGATAAGTAGATTAATCTACCCACTAGTCTTTGAAATTTTTCCCTGTCAATCACATCTTCAGATTTAGTGGGATTAAGTTTCAGATTAGCTTCAATTGGAGTCTCACCAGCTTTGCACCCTAGAATACCTGTCTCTCTGAGTAGGTCAAGCATGTATTTTCTTTGGTTCACAAATATGCATTCTCTCGATCTTGCAAATTCCATACCAAGAAAGTACTTCAGCAATCTTAGGTCTTTGATCTCAAAGTCTTGTGCCATCATCTTCTTCAAACGTGTTAGTTCTTCAAGATCATCACTTGTTAAGATTATGTCGTCTACATAGACAAATAGGATTGCAATTTTACTTATCTTAGTGTTTATAAAATATTGTATGATTAGCTTGGCTTTGATGATGATAACCATAACCTCTCACAGCCTTTCCAAAGCATTCAAACCACGTTCTTGGAGATTGTTTAAGGCCATATAGAGACTTCTTGAGCTTGCAGACCTAACCATGGCCAAATACCTCCTTAAATCCTGGTGGTAGACTCATGAACACTTCTTCATCTAAAACTCCACTGAGAAAGGCGTTCTTGACATCTAACTGGTGTTAGGGCCAATTGAAATTAGCTGCTAGAGACAATAGGACACGAATAGAGTTTATTTTGGCAACTGGAGCAAAGGTCTCTTGGTAATCCACCCCATATGTCTGAGTAAACCCCCTTAGCCACAAGTCTTGCTTTGTATCTTTCTATACTTCCATCCGCCTTTTACTGTAAACACCCATTTGCACCCAACTGTATTATGATCTTTGGGTAGGTCAACAATTTCCCATGTCCCACTTTTCCTTAGAGCATTCTTCTCTTCCATCACTTCTGATTTCCAGTCGGGATCATCAAGTGCTTCCTGAATGTTTCTTGGTACAAACAAGTTAGAAATTTTGGATGTAAAGGCACTGTGTTTTTTTTTTGAGAGTTTACTGTAGGATAGGTATTTGGAAATGGGATGATCAGTGCAGGGTCGTTTTCCTTTCCTAATTGCTATGGGAATATTATGATCATTAGTTAAGTCATTAGGAATAGAAACGATATTTGGTATAGGCAATTCATCAGGACTAGGAACGATAGGTAAGTCATTAGGAATAGAAATGATATTAGGTACATGTAATTCATCAGAACTAGGAACGATATTAGGTAGGGGAATATCTAGAGTACCTGAACTTTTTCCAGGTTCATTACCCAGTGCGTCAGATTGAACTTGTGCTGAAGGGATAGTTGGCTCTCTACTCTTTTGATGATTCTTTTTCTTTGTATAAACACGAAGCTCTGTATTCCGTTCCTTAGGAACGCTAGGTAGTATTTCTTCCCTTGTCGAAGATTTAACAATGCTTGGCAAAACAATATTAGGCATAACAGTTTCCTTTTCATTTAAATCCTCGTTTGGAGATTAGGGTTTAGAAAAAAGGTTTTCGCAATCCACGGTTTTTGGTAGAGTGGGAATAACAGTCCAAAAAGTTTCTTCTTTTTTTTTTTTTTGTTCCTCCCCTTGAAGAAATTTTTTTTGAAAGTAAGGTTGATGTTCAAGAAAAGTAACATAAGGTTGATGTTCAAGAAAAGTAACATCCATAGAGATAACGGTTTTCCTAGGTTTTGGGTTAAAAGACTTGTATCCTTTCTTATTTGGTGCATAACCAATAAAAACACATTTCAGCCCTTGGATCTAATTTGGACTGCCCTTTACTAGATAAATGAACATAAACCATGCAGCCATAAATTTTAATAGGAAGGTTAGATTGAAAACGTTTCATGAAAATATTTTTTAAGACATTCAAGGGGTGTAATTTAGTTTAGAACACAAGTGGGCAACCTGTTGATCAAATAGGATGCGGTTAAAATAGCTTCTCCCCATAGATATTTGGGAACATGCATGAAAAACGTAATGGCACGTGAAACTTGAAGTAAGTGTTTATTTTTGCACAACAATACTATTTTGTTGAGGTGTATCAACACAAGTAGATTGATGATGAATGCCTTTCACTTTTAAAAAACTTCCAAGAACTTCTTTAAAATACTCAGTTCCATTATCAGTACGAAGAATTCCAATCTTAGTTTGAAATTGGGTTTCAACCATAGAATAGAAAAATTTTAAATAAGTTTTCAACTTCAGATTTTCACTCATTAAATAGACCCAACATAAACGAGTATGATCATCAATAAAATTCACAAACCATTTTTTATCAGAAATAGTATTGATCCTTGAGGGACCCCAAACATCACTATGGATTAAATAAAAAGGTCTCGAAGCTTGACAATGCCTTGAAGGATAATAGTTCTATGAATTTTTTGATAAAATGCAATTTTCACAATGAAATTTAGAAAAATCCAAACCACGAAAGAAATGAGGAAATAATATTTTAAGATGAGGAAAACTAGGATGCCCTAGCCTATAATGCCAAAGCATAGTTTGGTACTTACAGGGATAGAACTGATACTACTTAAACCTTGAGCTTCTTTATTCTTAAGTCTTCATCTTCAAAATAGTAGAGACCATCTATCAGTTTAGCATTGTTAATTATCGTCCCGGAGGTCTGTTAATGAAAAATGCAATGAGATTCAAAAAAGGTGGCACTACAGTTAGAGTCTCTAGATAATTTGCTAACTGATAGGAGATTACAAGCAAGTTTAGGAACATGGAGAACGGATTTAAGAGAGATGGTTTTAGATAGATTAACCAAACCTTTACTGGCTATAGGAGAATATGAACCATCTGCTATATGAATTTTTTCATGACCAGAACAAGGGTTGTAAGTATGAAATAAATTAGAAAAACTTGTCATATGATCGGAAGCTCCTGAATCAATGATCCAAAGAGTAGAATAAAAATGAAAATGACAAGTTAGGGCGTTTGATTCACTACTTGTTTGAGCAAGAGAAACATTAGGAGTACCCAACAATCCAGAGTTAGATTTCAATAGCTTCAGAAGGTGATCCATCTGCTCCTTGTTAAAGGGGACAGAGGGAGTAGTTCCGGCCTCATGTGCAGCGGGAGAATGGTTGAATCAGCCTTCATGTGAGCCTTTCCAATTTGCTGGTTTACCGTGAATCTTCCAGTAGGTGTCACGTGTATGGCGTGGCTTATTGCAATGATCACACCAAATGCGGGGCTTTTCATCAGGCCTTTTAGAAGTGGTTCGGCTAGCATTAATACCAACAGCAAGGGCATAATTTTCAACAATACTGTCGGAATTCTTTTTGCCAAGCATAACAAGTCGGCGGCTCTCCTCACGATGAACTTCAGAAAACACTTCTCCAATAGATGGAAGTGGCTGCCTGCCGATTATCCTGCCTCTAACCTCATCAAACTCAACGTTAAGGCCAATAAGGAATTTAAAAATACGGTTGTCCTCCACCGTTTTCTTATTGTTACAATCCTCCAGGGATTTCCACTCATAATCATTAAACAAATCTAAATCCTGCCAAAGGTGTTTCAAGGAATTAAAATACATAGTAACACTATTCTCACCTTGGTGGATCTCTCCAAGTTTCAACATCAATCCATACACTTAGACTGATTTCCCAAGTCGGAGTAAATTTGATTGACATTGTCCCAAAGCTCCTTAGCCGTGTAATAGCACATATAGTTGGAGCTTATATCTTCTTCCATTGAATTCACCAACCTAGTCATCACCATAGAGTTCTCGGCGTCCCACGTTGGGTAGGTTGACTCCTTGGGTGCAAGCTCCTTCTCTCCTGTCAAATAGCCGATTTTGCCCCTGCCACGGATGTACATGCGCACCGACTGGGACCGGGGTAGAAAATTTTCTCCATTCAGTTTTATGGTAGTAATCTAGATGAAGTGAGATTCCGAAGTGGGGACCTGGGTTGTAGTGGCTTTTGGCAGGTTCATAGGGGCATTTGTGGACTGCTCAGGAATGTTTGTGGACTCGGAGACAACGTCAGACATGGTGGATGGTGGCTGAGTTAGGCAAAGGCAGTATTTTGGAAACGGCTAGGGTTTTTTCTTGCTCTAAGAGGATCGGTTTTTCTCTGATACCTTATTAGCAAATATGGTGATAAAAGTTTAATTGTATTGTATGTATGAAAAGAATACAATGTACAAATAAATAGTCATACAAGAGAACTGTTCTAGGAAACTAACAACTGTACAGGGAGCTATTCTAGGAAACGAAAAAAAAAAAGGAAACTAAATCAATCACCCTAATTTCCTATTCTCTAATTACACACAAAATATTCGGTTTAATTGCTGAATATCTTCCAACATTTACTTAAACCATTCATCGTTTAATTTTCATCTTATTTTTTCTTTCGGGTGGTTGACGGGGTGATTTTACTAAATTAAATGTTTTTAATAGTGCTCTTGTGCTACATACACATCGGCACATGTCTCTTGGTATATATTTCTTTCCATGTCCAAAATATTCAGTGGTATGAATTCTACAACAATCAATTTTTGGATCCTGAGGATGGTGTTCACCTGAAAATAATGAAAAGTATTACGCTGTGTTTGGAAGACATTCACTCTACATTATATCCCAATGCAATGTAATGTGTATTTGGCTACCTCATAATTCAGTCCAATACAAATATATGTGAACAGTACACCCCCTCATTTAATCATTCATCTATTTAGTTTTTCTCTCTACTTTTGTCAATCACATTACATTCTCTCTCACCAATTTACATTAGAATGAATGAAGGGGACATCCAAATGCATATTGTATTCTATATATTACATTAGAATACAATACAAAATCAATGTCTTCCAAACATATCATTAATGCTTCTACATTCAATTGGCCATGCATCATACTCCGGAATGCATGAGCTATCCTTTTTTTTATTTTTTATTTTTTGAGGCTTGCGTCTTATGTAACTATACTAAGCCGTTGTTTCAAAATTTTTTGTCTTACTGTCTTCATGCTTGCTTTCTTTTGCACGAGAACTCGATAACATGAATGTTGTATGCAATATTTTGCTTTGCTATGATTTCATTCAAATAAGGAAATTATATAAATTGTAGGAAGCGTCTATTCAGCATGATCAATGATCTCCCTACGGTCTTTGAAGTTGTGGCAGAAAAAAAGCCTGTCAAAGACAAACCCAGCATGGATACCGGAAGCAAATCCCGAGGTAGCACAAAGGTAATGACATTCTCTAAAAATAAGTTTTAGGTTCTCATTATGATCTAGAACTGCTTGGTGTTATTATTGTTATTATTAGTCATCGTCGTCATCATCATTATTATTATTTTGTATGAAAACAATTGAGTTCAGAGAAACTCATTTGAACAATGTTATTTTTTTTTTCATTTTTTAACCTTGTATTTGGTGGTTACTAATATATAATACTTTGTATTTTGGATCATATCAGATTAATACATTCACATTTGAATTTATGTTCAATTCTCACCTTTATCGTTAACGGTCAATTTTAACCTAAAAAAAGATTGAAATACTCTTTGAAGGAAAAAAAACGAAAATAAGAAAAAATTCCAAAATATGAAGGGCATTTTAAGGTCTTTTTCATAGTTAAAGTCAACCTATTTAAAATGTTGAGGAATAAATGTGGTACAATCCAAAAATAGGTATTATTTTCTGATAACCTCTATGAAAATCCCCTTTGGAGAGCTGCTTAGGAATGTTGGTGTATACTATAATACGACAATTAATATTTATTGTTCTAGTTAATTTCTTTCTTCATTGTGCATGCCCGTTGTGGCGAAGAAGCATGTTAATTCTCTCTCTTTTTTTTTGGGTATGGAAAAAAGGTCATTGATGTCATCCTGCCCTCACCTATTTCCTCACATGGCCAAGAAGCATGTTAGGTTTTTAAGGCCTTTGACTCGTTTATTGTTCTCTACAGAGATCCAATGATGGTCAAGTCAAAAGCAATCCTAAGCTTGTAGATGAGAGTTTCGAGGAGGAAGATGAACATAGCGAAACCCTCTGCGGGAGCTGTGGTGGAAACTATAACGCAGATGAGTTTTGGATCGGCTGTGACATATGTGAGAAGTGGTTCCACGGAAAATGTGTGAAGATCACACCTGCTAAGGCTGAGAGCATCAAACAATACAAATGCCCATCTTGTAGCATGAAAAGGGGCCGGCAGTAGTAGTCACCAGTCGGTGGAACTGAGGTGGAAAAACTACGTTGTTTCGGAGGCTGACAAAGTAGATAGCTACCACTCTCTGAACTCTAGAGAACAGCAATTTAATGTGTTGTTGTTGTTGTTGTGATGTTTATTTTACTGTAGGTAGTTTTAATGGGGTTGAAGCTGCTTTCTTCCCGTTAAAATTTCTGAATTTCTGTACGCATATTGAAAATTCTTAAATTGATGGTAAGTATGTGAAAACACACTTATTATTAAAGAGTTTTTTTTTTTTTTTTTTTTTAAAATAGATGGTGTACTTAAAAATATAGGTTTACTAGTGTTTTGCACGTGCATCCATGTTGAGCTTTACGCAGATTTACACATTAAAGTAATCATGAGATCGTCTTTGTTTTATTTATTTATTTATTTCTGGGCAAATAACTGACTTTTTAACATATTTGCAATTGCATCATGATAGGAAAAGGGCAGTTATTAAGAATGGGCCGTTATTAGTTAGGTGGTTTGTAGTTTGTTAACAAGTTGGTTAGAAGTTTGTTAGTATGCATTAGTAGTAAAAAAGGGGGGTTTCGTAGTTACCAAGGATTATGGTGAAATTAGTGCGAATTTGGGAAACCCGGGGAGAACTGGCGCATATCTTTCGAATGTATGCTAATTTGCTAAAGTTAGTTACCGTGATTAAGTCAATAAAGCTTTAATCTTTTGGCTCTCTCTTTATTCCTGTATCATTTCTACTGTGCTTTTTTGTTTTTGTTTTTGTTTTTTGTTTTTCAAGGAATTGCTAGGATTCTATCAATTTGTATGAGAGCATTCGTTCTTGGGAATGGCGGCCAAGCGAATTGAGGGGACAATTGATTCAAGGGAGGAGCTCGGGAAACTTGAATCATTGAGGGTGGAAATTCAAGAAATTAGAGAGGATAAATTTTGATCAGTGGAGATTGAGAAGATAAAACTTTTCACAAAATTGCGAAGCAACATAAAGATCTTAATTTATTTTACTTCAAAATTTTTTACTTCCGAAACCCAAGTTGTGATGGGGTAAATTTTTTCCTTCCAAAACCCAAGGTAAATTTTCAGTCGGTCCCACGAAAACCAACTAATTCCACGTAAATGCCAACTGATGCACTGATGGATTCACTTTCATGTATGTATGTCTTTTGACATGTCAATGGTTGCGATTAGTTCGTGAATCAAAATCTCCGTATTTTGGATAGGGTACATGAATAGAGGAGAAAGTTATTCCGTACATATGATATCCACAACTTCATTTAATGAAGATTAATGGCATTATCATGAGTTGTTAATTAAAGTAACTTAAGTGATAGCACTCGACTTTTATTTAGTATTTGATATTAAATAAAAGTTCAAATTCTCATTTATGATTTGTTCAAAAATAGATCGCTCGTTAGAGTATTAACTGGACAAATGGACAATGAAATAATTAGAAAGGTACAACTAAAACTACACCTAGCTCTAATTGTGAAATCTATGCAATAAATATTTATTTTAATTGTTAAATAATATAATTTGGTTTTTGTAAAACAATGTTTATTTCAATATAGTTTCAATAAATATATGTTAGTTTGAACTAAATTAATTATCTTGATTGTCCAAAGATTGGATTGCAATTGGAGAAAATTGCTTGAAACAATAAAAAGTTGGACACATGAAACTCCCCATATAAGTGGCGCTTCTCACTTCCTGGGCATAGAGAGTGGGCGCAAATCAGCTAATGGCAGATAATTTTCCCCTCCTATCACTTTGGGTTCTGCCATGGTTAAGAAGCTTAAAGATTTTTATTTATTTATTTATTTATTCCTAACCTCCAACAGAGCTCTTTAGACTCTCATCTTTGGAGTTAAGAAAACCATAATAAAAAATCAAAGTAAAAATAAAACACTGACGTTTAAAAAAATTCGAACGGTTTCTACATACCGAATGATTATAAGAGAGAAAAATAACTCAGAGGGTCAAATAGGTAGAGAAGAATAGACTGATTTATTCAATATGACGAGAACATTCATAATAAATAAAAAAAAAGACCCAATAGATACAATTGCCAAAACGTATCTACAATTATATTGAATAAATGATTATTTAATATATAACGACATGAATTGTATTATGTGTGTTTTAGAAAAATTTTAAAACTCCATTCCGCTGCGTCTTTATGTTTTGGCCTCCGGGCACACCCAACAACTTTTTTCAATGAAATGTAGGAATGGTTTGAGATAGACCTATGCACTGACGTCCTTGATGATGTCATCTTTTGTGAAGCACAAAGAGCCTATCGCAATTGAAAGAATGACTTGCATAGATGATTCAAAAACCATGGTGGAACGGTGGACCACAGACTACGTACCAAGACGCAAATCCCTAGGACTATCATCAGAGATCCTGAACGTTGGCCTTTATAAATTGATCGATTCATACCTGAATCATTTCATGTTACTTTAAGTTACTATAAGTATTATAATGACATTTTATTGTAGCCTATAAATTAGTTAGTTGATTCACTTTTAATCGAAAAAATAGATTTCCAACACCATTTTAATAATGTTGCAGTTTAATAATACATAAATACAACAACCGATAGGTCATCACTTTTACAAAAATCATGGGTATGAGTTGGGCAAACGAGACTACATAGATGGCACGTGTAAGGATTGTATTTCATCTCCTTATTCAAAATTTTTTTAAAATTGTTTTTCTAACAATTCTATATAATTCAATTATAATCTAAAATGACTTTGGGGAGACTTACCTCAACAATCGCAGTCTGCTTAACACATCCTCACCAGCAATAAAATGAAGCAGATATTCTCGAGAGCTGCCTTGGGACTCGTCGAGGCCATCGGAAGGGTAGACACACTTTTTTTTTTTTTCAGTTCCTTTTGTATATTTTTATTAGATTTACTGAGACTGGGGGTATTATTATGTTTTATCTTGCTACTTGACTTTTATTTTGTGACAATTATTTTTATATGTAACTTTTATGTCTTTTACAAAGTTTTTATTTTGCTTGTATAATAATTACCAAAATCAAATTATTACATAATTATAATTAATCTAATTTGTAAAATAATTATAAGACCAAACAAATCATGAACATATTATTTAATGAATTACAGAATAAATTATATAAATAAATAAATCTATTTTTAGCGGCGACATATTTAAAAAATTGTCGCTGAACGTGAAAGCCACGTCACATTTTTTGAAATATCGGGAGAGAACAAGCGATAACAAATTTAAGCTAAATATGAAATGCTACGTCATTTTTTTTTAGGGCTTTACATGATAAAAGTTCTTTTTAGCGACAACGATATAGCGAAGATAAACAATGACTTTTCATCGTTAAAAAGTTAATTAGCAACGACTTGTTGCCTGTGTTTAACGACAAATCATCGTCAATAAAGATCCTTGTAGTGCAATTTGGACTGGCGTACGTTAATTGGATTGAGAACTTATTCATGATTTTTTCTGTTCATGGGAGCACTTCTGTTTCCTAGTTACAATCGAAGGATTAGATTAAAAAAAGAAAAGATGAAAAAGGGCTCAGTTAGTGTACATGGCATAACAAAAACAAATTATCCAGATTTCCTAATAGAACAAGTAACACACAGATTTTATGCTCTCAGAACATAAAATTTCATATAAAATAAAGTAAATAACATATTTACGGAAGTTTAATTCAAAACATACAATAGTTTTATAACAGTTAAGGCATATGACATATATTATTAGTAAATACTTTATTTACTTAATAAATAAGTTTATCTGCCAAAAAAAATGTATTTCTTTTTCTTTAAAGATGTTGCAACAGTTTTGTAAATATACTATTTGTTTTTTTTGTTTTTTCCCCGGTTAGAAAACCAATACTTAAAGAAATTTCTTTAGTCCCAAAATATTAACTTTGAGATCTTCTTTATTATATACAAGACTGATTTCACAGATACCCCATGAACTATAAACCCTTGTTCATTTCCCCCCTAAATTTTCAAAACTATTCAAAACACATAAAACCTTTAAAAATGCCCCCATCCATCCATTTTTGTCTATTTACTTAATATAATTGTTGACATGGCATTAATTGTAATTTCAAAATGCTCCCCGAACTATATTGATCTTATGTCAAGTTGCCCTCGATTTTTGAAAGTGATTATTGCACCCTCTCAACTAAATAAAAGTGTTCAAAACACTCATTTCGTCTAAATTTACCTGTAAATTAAAAAAATGGTTGGCATAACATGTTCAAAATAGGTAATAAAAGATGGGTTGTAAAATTGGCATGAGTAGGTTTCGAATTTATATTATAAACTCTAATTAAAATTGTAAAAAAATAAAATTTTCAAAAATAATGAAAAAGTTCTTTTTGCAAAAAAAAAAAAAAAGATAATAATAATAATAAAAGGATTTAAAAATAGTAAAAAATATTTTTTTTTTCCAATAAATTTCCTTGACTATAATTTTTAAAATCAAGTCTCATGAATTCTTTTTAACGGACAAAAAAAAAAAAAAATCACTTACGAATATATGCATATTTATAGATGAAAAATGTGTGTAAAATTTCGAATTAAATTATACTTAAAAACTTGAAACATAGCAGAAATATTAATGGTTGTCTAATTTTTTTTGTAGTTTTAATTAGCATTTATAAGATACTAGATTTTGAATTTACTCGAGACAATGTTGCTAAATCATCCTTTATACTCTATTTGAACATATCATGTTAGCCATTTCTTTAGCTTATTAGTATATTTAAACTAGAGGAGTGTTCTGACATTTTTATTCAGATGAAGGGGTGCAATAGCCACTTCTAAAAAATCACGGAGCAAGTTGATATAATATCAATAGTTATGCGGGCATTTTGAAATTACAATCAGTGCTACAGGATCAGTAAATCCGTCAGGTACATAGACGATAATGAGCAGAGGTGGAATTTTGAATGGTTTTGAAAATTCGGTGACAAAATAAATGAAAGCGTATAATTTTGGGGGTATTTATGTAAATTTATTTGACAATTTCTGAATAGTTTTTTTTTAAAGTTTTTTTTTTGGTTTTTTTTGTTTTGTTTGTTTGTTTTGTTTGTTTTTGTTTTTGTTTTTGTTTTTTTTTGGGTAGTAGCTAGTTAACAATTTTATTTGGACTCTTGGCAACACCTTGTTTATTCCGACAGCTAAAGACAGTCAATTAGAGACAGCTTGTGGTATCTAAAACCTAGAAATTGCAGTACCATAGTTCACATCACCAACTTAATATTTCTATTTTTATGTTTTATTTATTTTTAATTTAACAATTTTTTTTTGTCTCGAACTGTATTTGTCTTTGCTTTGTCTGCCTACCATTTTTCTTCCCCTTTTCACAGTTGTTGCTCTTGCAATGCACTGAAATGGGTTGGAGTAGATCAGATGGGAAAGAACGCCTTCGTTGGACACAAGAACTTCATGATCGCTTCGTCGAGGCAGTTACTAGGCTTGGGGGACCAGATAGTAAGTTTTTTCTTTGTTGATATGTTAATCAAAACAAGAGTGTTATATATGTGGGAATATATATATATATATATATATATGTTGTTCTATTTCATGCTATTTTATGTGTTTAAATTTGCCTCTTGATCGCAGTGGCAACACCTAAGGGAATCTTGAAGGCTATGGGAATTCCTGGCTTGACCATCTTCCATGTTAAAAGTCACTTGCAGGTTCTCTCTTCTCTTCTACATACATAATCTATAATACGTGTTGGTGTGCAGGGATGGACCTATTTTGCTCATAGTGACCCACCTTAAATGGTGCAGAGAATTTTGAAAAATTGTGTGTGAGTGGTGTATTATTTCCTAGGGATGGCAATTTGTGTTCGTGGGCCGTGTTCAGACCAGCCCGATTACAGCACGACACGATAAGTACAAACATGAATACGACACGATTAATAAACGGGTCAGGAATCTAAACACGAACACGAACCATTTAATAAACGGGTAGTACGACACGACACGCGAACACGATTATTAAACGGACCATGACTGGTTGTTACGAAAACAAACCTATTTATGACCCATTTAATACAAAAAACTCGTTTATGGCCTATTTAACATGAAAACTAGTTTCTGATCCATTTAACATGAAAATTTTGGATAAAAAATTCACTTAAAATTCTGAATTCACTAATATAAGAAACTCATCATATTCATATAAAATATAAAACTGACAACTAGAATGATCAAATTTATCATTATTATCATATTCATTTAAATAAACAGGTTAAATTGGTTAACTATGTTAACCCGTTTTTAGCTTGTTTATTTTTGTGTTAAACGCGTCGACCTAATTTCGACCAAATTATTAAACGTGCAGTCCAAACCCATTTAATTCATGTCGTTCTTGTGTCGTGTCATCGTATTGTGTCCAAAATTGCTGGCCCTATTATTTACTCCTTTCGCTTAAATTCTTTCATGTTGTATAGATAGGAGTTTTTTCATGTTTGTTAGTGAATAAAGCTAGGGTTATGCAAAAAACTGGCTACGTACTCGCTAACTAACTAGATGTTATTTACTTTCAAATCGGATGTATCTACTATTTCTTTTTCTTTTTTCTTTTTTCTTTTTTTTTGTTATGGTTGTAATTATTATTTTTTGTTTGTTTGTTAATGATAGTAATATATATTTAGTACGTACGCTATGAAAGTCCCCTTCATCTTATTAGTGTTTAGAGACTAATGGAAATTGCTTAATATATATAGAAATAATGTTAAGCATGATTTTATGGCGTCCCTATATATCTTTCTTCGTTTAAGTAAGAATACTCACAAATTTAATATGTTGTCCCTTATTGATGTCAATATGTCATTTAATCTGAAACAATATTCTCGAAATAAAACTTGATTTTAGCTTGCCTACAACTATTTGATGTAATGATATGGCGAGGAAGGGTCGGGGAGGGATAGGCGTTCGAACTCGCCTTATATAATCTTCGATTATTTTGTAGAATTGCATGCAATGTTATTACACGTGATTTAAAAAAAAAAAAAAAAAGATTGTTTATAGCTTTATGTAAAAATTGTTTCAATAATATTGTTCTAGCTAGAATGTAATATATATATATATATATATATATATGTATAGAGGAAACAAAGGACTTGTGAGAGTTTAGTGAAGAATAAACAATTGATAAAAACAATATTGCTATTTATCACAGACGTTGATAAATGATCTTGTTTGCAATTTTAGTTTATTTTGTTTTTGTAATCTAGAGGAACATTTTTTTTTGGGTACTCTACTCTACGGTAATACTTTTATCAAAAGTCAATTCAAATAAAAAACTGGATAAAATTTTTTTTTTCTGAGAACAACATTATTTTGTAATATTTCAGAAGTACAGGATCGCAAACTTCATTCCGGAATCGAACAGCAGTAAGTAATTTACGGCCTCACATCTCTTAGAAAATTTCAGAGTTTAAAATAATATATACAATCAGATAATTATTGGCACATAACATAAAAATTTATAGAGTGTATACAAGTAAATTTGACATCCATGCTCTTAGTAAGAAATCAATAACAAGGTGATGTCAGGATTAACATTTCCCATATTGTCCGAGGCCAACTAAATTCTCATTATTTATATTATAAGTAAACATGCACATGATTATATGAAAAAAGAAATCACTACTTGTTCTCCCTTTTGCTTTCATGCCTATAAATATCTGCACTATCTCAATTGTATGTGCATATTTTAATTTTTTTTTCTCCAGAAGGGAAGTTTGAGAAGAAAACCGTTACGGAAATATTGCCAAATTTTAGTACAACATCGTAAGAACTCATTTTATATCCTCCCTAATTTCCTTGGATTATTATTATTATCTTTTAAATGTTCTCGGGACCTTATTGTTTGTATTCAATTGGTGTTGTGTATGGATTCAATGCTTTTGTCGTAGTGCTGCACAGCTCAAAGAAGTCTTACAAATGCATATGGAAGTGCAAACGCGACTAAGCGATCAACTTGAGGTACTCTAATATATAAGAACATGAATTCCTACGCAAAACAGCTAAAATGGAAAATATCTTGAATGAACCCATAAAGAAAGTTCTTCCACTTTCAAAAAAGGAAAAAAAAAAAAAAAAGTAACCTCTTTCCATAAATGTTGATATACGTCCATATATATATAGATGGTGTAGAAGAGTTTCTACCGAATTTCTATTGTTTACTACTACCGGTTTAAACTACTGTCTTTTGGATGCTAGATTAATTTTTGAATAATCCGATCTCAATCAGGCTTTGCAAATTTTGATAGTGAAAACTTATAAATCAGATCGTTAAAAAATTAATCTAATAATTAAAACACAATTTAAACCAATAGTAAAAAATATATATAAATAGTCACTCTAATAGAAATTGATATATATATATATGTATGTATGTTTATGTTCCTTATGGATAGTTATTTAAAAGTTTTCTATTTTTGTTATTTTTGTTATATTTAAGATTCAGAAGAGCTTGAAGCTTAAAATGGAAGCCCAAGGAAGGTACCTGGAGAGAATGACAAAAGGGAAGCACTCCAACATGATCAATAAAGCAAGCTGCACTACTACAAACCCTAGCGAGTCCAATGATCGTTCCATATCTATACCATCTCTTTGTGAGGAAAGTTCCGATCAGTCGACGCGAAAGGAGTGCAAATCCGATTCAGAAGCGGAAAATACCGAAATACAGTCCCATGAAGAAGGAACATTCCGAGCTCCGAAGAAGCTTAGGGTTGAAGAAAATGATATTATTTTGTCTCCGATACTGAAACATGCACCACTTGATCACTCGGAGTTTTATGGTCAAAGTCTTGTGTTCCTTCCAGAGGGTGATTTCAACTTCCATTGGAATAAGGTCGAAGTCTTTCCATCACTAGAAGTGCCGAGCTTCTTATAAAGTATTATTGTGTGATGTCTGTGTAGTTGTTATATTTATATATACGTATAAGTTTATATATAGGTTTGAATAAATTGGAGGAAGGCTTTGTTGCTGTCTTGGCCTTTTGAAGGCAATGATAGCAACAGAAATATTTCCACCAGAACAATAGGAGAACCACGGTTTCCTGTAATAAGACCATAATATATAGCTCCATTTTATGTGGTTTTTGTATCGATAAGTAGATGAACTTGAATACTTGATAATATATCATGTCTTAACAACTTGATCGACTTGTCTAGCGAGTGAATAATTGCTAGGGATATAGAATATTTTGACACCAAATACTCTACCTCAAATCATGATTCAACCATTATTATCCACTACATTTGCTCCAAAATTTTTTTATTCGTATTTATTTATTTATTTATTTTTGAATTTAGTTATGAAAGATTTGAATTCTAGACCTTGTGATCAAGTTGAGTCAAGTGTAACATTGCCGTTACACTAAGCTATCATGATTCAACCATTATTATCCACTACATTTGCTCCAAAATTTTTTTTATTCGTATTTATTTATTTATTTATTTTTGAATTTAGTTATGAAAGATTTGAATTCTATACCTTGTGATCAAGTTGAGTCAAGTGTAACATTGCCTAGTGTAATTTGCTCCAAAAATTTTTTATTCGTATTTATTTATTTATTTATTTTTGAATTTAGTTACGAAAGATTTGAATTCTATGTCTTGTGATCAAGTTGAGTCAAGTGTAACATTGCCGTTACACTAAGCTTACAACCACACATTAGCTTCTTCTTCTTCTTCTTCTTCTTCTTCCTCCTTAAAAATGTGCTACTTACAGCCCCTGACATAATATTTTGCGTAATTTTTTACGGCCCCTGACATAATATTTTGCATAATTTTTTTCATTTACAAATATTTTTTAAATGGCACAACTTTTGTTTATAATTATTTAATACTAATTATAGTAGTTTCTTTTAGTCACTATCATCATAGTTATGCCATGATTATCATGATTATATAAGTAATTATATAACACTATCATAGTTATTGAATGCTCCCTAAAATTATTAAAAAAAAAAAAAAAACCACTCTCATGGCTAGTATCACTTCTTAAGAAAGAGTTGCATATAAAGAGCTCCCGCTTCCAATGGAGCATTGGGTTAACTCGTACATGACGCAAATTTCAATTAACTTCAGTTAGTTTAATTTTGTGTTATATTTGTGTAGTGTTAATTTTTTGTATCATGTTGGTACAGTGGTTTTTAAAGTTGTAATATTTAGATACTTTCCCCTAAGAAAGAAGCATCTATATGATACAAATTTAAAAATCATTGTACCAACATGACATAAAAATGTGATACAAGACCAATATGATACAAATCAGACACTAATAAAACTAAGAGAGAATTACACTCACCCCCTGTGTTTTTCCGAAACTACAGACACACCCCTTTGACCAAAACAAATGACAACAACACCACCATTCTTAACTCTGTTAAAGTTGGGTTTGAAATGATGAAACTACCCAAAACAACCATTAATCTTATCAGATTTAGTGGTGGGAATTCGGGCCGCCCGGCCCGGCCCGGCCCAAGCCCATCGGGCCATTACAAAAAATCGGGCCGGGCCAATTTTTTGAAATATATGCCCGGCCCGGCCCGCGGGCTTAGAACGGGCCGATAGCGGGCCGGGCCGATATCGGGCCGGGCCGAGAACGGGCCTAATTTTTAAAATCTTTATTTAATTTTTTTATTTGTAATTTTTGAATAAATTTGTATATTTTTGATAATTTAATAATTTATCTCAATATTTTATCTTAGCTAAAAAATAAAAATTTTATACTTTGTTGAAAAAAATTTATTATACTATTCCTATTTATTTTTATATTTATATTTATATTATAATTGCTTAGTTAATACTTAATAATTATAATATTAGTTATCAAGATCAACAATTGGTTGTTGAACATTTGGATTTGGATCCATTTTGATTTTGATTTTTTTTTTTTTTTGTAGGAAAGAAAGTATTAGAAATTTAAAATTTAGAAATAATAAGTATGACAATATGAGTTATTAAAAAGTAGAGAAATATCAAGAATGAGGATTATAAATATAATGAGAATATGAGACTATGAGCTATTGTAAATTTAGGAGATTAGACAAAAAAAATTATAGAATATTAATTATTGAGTAATGAGAATTGAGAAATTGGAAATAAGAGAATATAGAGAAAGAAATTAGAGAATAAGAGATTGAAAGGAGAGATAGGAGAAGATGTGTGAAAAATGAAAAAATTGAAAGGTATTTATAGGATGGGAGAATGAAATTTTTAAAAAATAAAAAAAAAATTATTATTAAAAAATTTTTTTTTGGACCAACTGCTGTCTCTGTCTTTGTGAGACAGTCAGTCCAACGGCTATATTAGTAGCCGTTGGTCAAGTTTCTTTTTTTTTTTTTTTTTAATATATATATAATATAATATTATAATATTAATATTTAATATATATAAATTTTTTAATAAAAATTTTAAAAATAATAAAAATAATATATTTAATTTTAAATAGTGTCGGGCCGGCCCATCGGGCCTAAATTTTCGGGCCGGGCCGGCCCAGCCCATCGGGCCTAGAAAGAGACCCCAGCCCGCCTCTTATTATAGGGCCGGGCTTTTACCGGGCCCGTAAAATACGGGCCGGGCCGGGCCGCGGGCCGGGCCTAAATTACGGGCCACGGGCCGGCCCGTTTGGCCCGGCCCAAATTCCCAGCTCTAATCAGATTTAGTTACACACCATTAATTTGTTTCTCCAAATAAATTTGAAAAAGAAAGAACGGAACCCTAGCACTAGCTGACATAAGCAAGAACCAAAAAAAGGGGGGGAAAAAAAAAGGAAAAGGAAAAAAAAACTTTTAAAATCTAATAACTTACTCATCTCTTTCTGAAATGCACCGGCCACCCATCTTCATGAAAACCACCGTTCACCCAGCCTCACGTGATACGAGTGGGAATTTGTATCATGCTGGTCAATAAAAAAAAAGATTATTTAGGTAATTTTTCTTGAGATAATTAGTGGACATGTTATAAAAATAGAGTGTGGATTGAATTTTGTCATAACAAAAAAACAATACCAAATAAGCAATAATGATACAAATAATAATGCAATAATTTAATTTGAGGGGACCAAAATACCCAAAATAGCTTTTTTCCTTTTCTTTGCTCTTCTCTTTGATTCCCATTCTTCCCCAGCAACCTCGCTCTCTCCAGTGCTAGACGCCGCCCCCTCTATCCCTTCCCACTCCCGATGCCGGCTAACATCAACCAAAGTTGCAGTGCCAAAACCAGCCCCGTCGTCGAGCACTAATCGACTGTGCAGAATCGCAGCGCCGCGAATAACAAAACTTCCTATACGCTCGCAATGCCGGGAATCATAGTGTTGGGAATCACAGCGTCGAGATTCATGATCTCCTCCCCACCTCCCCGACTTTGGCCCAAAAAAGGCCAGATCTCCTCCTTGAAGGGCTCTTAGTTGCAGTGGCTGCACGAAGGAGATCACTGGTAAGGAGATATACAACTTGCTGTCTTTTTCCTCATGATTACGTAATATTTTTTTTAAAATTTTTTTATTTTCTTTTCCTGATTTTGGGTGCATTCTTTGTGGTGGATGTAGGTTTTTGGGGTGATTAATGAATTTTGTGATATTTTTTTAAAATTCCGGTAACAAGATTCGGTAAATCTGGCAGATTAGGTGGTTACCAGTCACTAAACAACCGATGGAGGTGGTTGCCTGTCGAAAACTAGCCAGTAACCAGCTGGGTAGGTGGTTACCGGTCGGTGACTGCCAGTCATAGATACTAGTCGGCATCATCGTAGATACCAAGCAGTCATTGTAGTTAGTGGATGTCCATCAGTATCATGGTGGTTATCAGTTTGTGAGTTCAGAGTATAATTGGTGTTCTAAAATAAATAATAAATAAATATTAAATAAGGACATGACATGAAACTCTCGTCAATATTTTTTCTCTGTGGTATATCTCAATCTAAGGCATGACTCTATGGCATTCATATAGAGAGTCCGAAATATTTACCCTATTTTAAATACGGAAATTGCACAAAGTATCAGATCTTTTAGGTCTTATATATGGTGGTTAATAGCATGATTTTCCACTATAGGGTAATGAAGCATAACTTTTTTTATTTTTTATTTTTGGACATAGAAAACTTTTTGTTTTTCCCAAAACTACCCAAATTTTTGTTTTGCCAAAAACTACCCCTATGACATGCATAGTCTTCACCAGCGACGTGAATGGGTTCGTTCCTTCATCCTTGATTGAGTCACCTCGACGAGGACCTAGCCAAACACCGAGCAACAAGTTTCGTCTACCCTATGATACGCGTTGTCTTCTCTGGTTACGAGAATGGGTTCATCCCTTTATCTCTGGTCGAGTCATAGCGACGAGGATCCAGCAAAAGTGCTGAATAGCGAGTTTCATCTTCGTTATCCTTACTGTATGTGATTTGATATTATCCGCTTTGTACCTCATGCCTGCACGATTTTGCTCGTGGACTTACCCCAAAAGGCCTCAAACCATTAGGAGGTGGATTCTTTATTTATGAACCATTGCATATATCCATTCCCAAGTGATGTGGGATTGCACATCTTACCCTTTCCTTGTAAGGACTGATACTGTCACAATTACCCCTCCTTTTGGGGCCACTGTCCTCGTTGGCCATATTTTCGATTGAGTATAGGCTCTGAGACTATTTGTAATGACTCGTGCCTCCCTTTAGTATGATATTGTACGCTTTGACCCTCGTGCCCGCACGGTTTTACTCTTGAGCTCACCCCGAAAGGTCTCATATCATTAGGAGGTGGTCTCTTTAATTATGAACCATCATATATATCTATTTCCAAGCGATGTGAGACTGTACAACTTACCCTTTCCTTGTGGGAACTAATGATTGTCACACTTACAATAGTTGGTGCCTTGGCATTGCTTTTTGCAAGAAGACTATAAAGGATTCTAGCGGATTACTTCGATCTTTGCCGTTGTCACGACCTTCAAGTCGTCATTGCACAGTCAGCCTTTTCAAGTGTGATTTCTATGTTATGTTGCTGGAAAAATTCATAGTTTCATCCTGGCTCACGATGCGGAGGAAATCACATTATCACAATTTGTGATGCTCGTGACTGGGATATAGGAATTTGGGGGTTAGGTGTAATGCCCTCCCTTAATTAGCAGGACATTATGTTTACCGTTATCACTACTACAAAAGTTGGAATAGACAACGGAGATTACATGACGGTTTCACAAAAACCGTCATCTAAAAAGGATCGCCCTATGATTATATGATGGTTTTTTTAAACCATCGTGAAAACTGAAAGATTACACGATAGTTTTAATAAACCGTAGTGAAAACCAAGAGCTTATACGATGGTTTATTGAAACTATCATGTAATCTCTCGGTTTTCACGACAGTTTTTCTAAACCATTGTGTAATCTCTAATTAAAAATCCCTTCCAGCCCTAATTTTATTTTGCAGATCAGTTCTACAGCCACGAAAAACATTACAGAGACTTGCGAAGCCAGATCCTCCGATGTTGTTCAATGTTGTTACTGATAAATGCACAAAAACACACTTTTGTTCATATAATTTATTAGATAATTTACGTTTTAAATGAGTATTTTCATAATATTAATTCATAATATTTTACTTTGAAAATATTTATTATTTTATTTATTTTGATTTATTTTGTTTTCCTTTCCTCCTCCTCTTTTTCCTTTCTTTTCCTTTTTCTCTCCTTCCTTCCATAGGTATAGCCAGCTGTGGCTCAATCCCTGCGCACGCCATTCCAGCCCAGATCTCAGCCAAGCCCGCATGAGTCCAGTTGCCAGTCCAATCCCTGCGCGCGCCATTCCAGCCCAGACCTCATCCAAGCCCGTGTGAGTCCAGCTGCCAGTCCAAGCCCGCGCGCCACTCCAGCCCGTAATCCCAGCCCGCGAGATTTCTAGGCTGCGCTTCTCATGCCACCAATCTCCCAGCGAAGCCCGCGTGGATCTCGGGCCGAATTCTCAGCTAAGCCCGGGGGAATCCGATGCCAGCTCCAGCCCAGGCCATCCAGTTCCTCCGGCTGGTTTACCGCGAGTCTCCACTCGACTTACCAACCTGACAGCATGATTTTGGGCCTAGATTCTCTCTTCTGATGATAGACATGGAAGCTTATAAAAAGAGGGTTGTGCAGCAAAGATATAACGTTTTTTAACCAAACTTTGGTTGAGTTTAGAGCCAAAAATATCCAAAAATATAATCATATTTTTATCTCTTCTTCTCATATTTTTCTTTAGAGTTTTTGTGAGAATGTTGAGCATGTTAGGCTAATTTTTCTTTGGTGAGGCTAGAGATGACCCTATATGTGTAGTGAATTTGTTTGGGTTTTGATTTTCCAATGGTTTGTAAGGTTTATACATTTGAGTAAATAATTTTTCTTTCATCTTATTTCTTTCTCATGTCAATATATTTTGTTGTCAACTTTTAAATAAATTTAGTCAAGCTCTTTTTATGTAATTGTTGCATGATATGATATATTGATAGCATTATTTTATAAGTAGTCTTTTACTGCAATATTGCTTATGGTATATTGTCGCTTTTGGATTTCTTATAAGATCATTTTTTTTTTAGTTCTTCACGTAAGAATTTTATTTACTCAAATAAATTTTAATTTACAAGTTCTTCAAATCTTTATTTTCCGATTGATTGTTTGGGATGTGAAACTTTCAATTGAGTTATTTTATGAATCAAAATCCAAATAGGTAAACGAAACATATAGGGGATTCTCGATGTCTTACCACTTTTGATTATTGAATTTTCTTCATTTTTAAATTGTATTGTCTTTAAATTTGTTTTATAATCACAAAAATACTTCTTCTTCTTCTTTTTTTGATTACTTATTTCTCTAACGCTTTTGTTCTGCTAATCTCTTCTTGTTTGTCTTTATCACCTCCTCGTGGGATCCACCGTCCTAATTGCGCTACAATCGACCGCTTGTTTTTGTACACGTTTAGGCGTAATCAGTTACCATCGTTCACTATACCAACACTCTCTTATAGTCATTATTTATAAGTGATTATTTACTCTTTTGAGTTATTTTGTATTCATTATAGATATTTTAGATATATAAAACTTTAGATTTTTTTTTGAAGCATGATTTGTTAAATTATACCAAAAGCTTGATATGTTTTATTTTAATTGCAAAAACTTGATTATTGAATGTATTTTATGATCTTTAATTTGGATTTAGGCCGGGTTCTTGCAAATGGATCGAAAATAGATGTGGGCTAATAGATTGACTAGAAAATATCAAGATGGTACTGAAGAATTTTTGTCATTTGTCAAAACTCACATGAAAAATGATAAGATTCAGTGTCCTTGTGTGGATTGTGGAAATCATAGGTCTCATTCAGTTGATGAAGTTAGAAAATATTTGCTTGCATGTGGGATTATTTGTTCGTTCCAAACATGGTATTTACATGGTGAAATTTGTTTGAATCCAACATCGAAGAATAAAGGAAAAAAACCTATTGTTGAGGAAAATGTAGGAGATAATTTGTTTGATATGATTAATGATTTGGAAGAACACTTTGTGCATCGTCCGGAGTTATTTGATGCAATGATGAATGATATCGTGAAGTCCTTGCATGACGGGTGCACAAAATATACAAAATTATCGGCATTGGTCAAATTATGGAATATGAAGGCATCAGGAGGGTGGACAACTTTTAGTTTCACGACTCTTTTAGAATTTCTAAGAGACGTTCTATCGATTGATAATAAAATACCGGCTAGTATGTATGAAGCTAAGAAGGCATTGAGCACTTTCGGAATGGAATATGAAAAAATTTATGCATGTCTAAATGATTGCGTCCTTTACTGAAATGGGTATGAGGATTTGAATGAATACCCGATTTGTAAAAAGTCAATATGGAAGAAGGGCAAGAAGCCAACGAATGGTAGCAAAAGAGTACCGGCAAAGGTGTTATAGTACATTCCTCCAGCACCATGTCTGCTGTGTTTATTCCGTAATGCCGATCACGCAAAAAATTTGACTTGGCACCATCATAAATGTGTTGAAGATGGCATGCTTAAACATCCACCCGATGCACCACAATGGAAGACTTTTGATGACGATCATCCTGAATTTAGTGTGAAACCTCGGAATCTATGTCTAGGTTTACAGCGGACGGAATGAACCAACATGGTAATATGAGTAGTAGGCATAGTACTTGGCCCGTCATACTTGTCAATTTCAATTTCCCTCCGAAATTGAGCATGAAGTGAAAGTTCTTGATGTTGACTTTATTGATCTCCGGTCCTCAACAACTAGGAAATAACATTGATGTGCACTTGACACCACTATTCGATTATCTAAAGAGCTTATGGGAAAAGAGAATCGAAGTTAGAGATTCTTACCATCAAGAGACATTCACACTACGTGCAATGATAATGTGGACAATTAATGACTTTCCCGCTTATAAAAACCTATTTGGTTATTCAGTAAAGAGTTCTACGGTTTGTCCCATTTGTAAGAAAGAAATATCTTCCATCCGGTTGAAGAATGGTAAGAAAACCGTTTACCTTGGTCATAGGAGATTCTTATCAAAAAATCATCGATACCACAAATAAAAAAGGCTTTCAATAGTAATACCTAAGAAATAATCCCTCTCCGGGTTTTGATGGGTGAAGACATATTTGAGATGTTTAAAGAATTGAAAGTAATGCTCGAGAAAAGAAAACGACGTAACAAGGATCCGATGGTTGATGGACCTTGGAAAAAGAGGTCAATCTTCTACGAACTTCCATATTGGAAGTCACTTTTCGTTCGTCATTGCTTGGATGTTATGCATATTGAGAAAAATGTTTGTGAATCAATAGTGTGCACGTTGCTTGACATTCCTAATAAGACCAAAGTTGGTGAAAAAGCATGGTTGGATCTTAAGGATTTGAAGATTACACTTAATTTGTTCCCTACGAAAAGAGGAAATGCTATTTACTTACCTACGACAAAGCACACATTATCTAGACAAGAAAACACTGCTACAAAAGTTGGATTAAACGACGGAGATTACATGATGGTTTTACAAAAACCGTCATCTAAAATGTAATTACACAACGGTTTATTGAAACCGTCGTTTAAACCCGAGATTACACGTGCAATCTCCTGTTTCTAAAACCGTCGTGTAATCTCTCAGTTTTAAACCCCTACTAGCTCTGATTTTATTTTACAGAACAGTTTCGTAGCTGCGAAAAACATTACAGAGACATGCGAAACCAGATCTTCTGCTGCCGTTCAACGTCGTTCCCACCGTTCACCATACCAACACTCTCTTATATTCATTATTTGTAAGTGATTATTACTCACTCTTTTGAGTTATTTTGTATTAATTCATTGTAGATATTTTAGATATCTAAAACTGTAGATTCTCTTTTTTTTTTTTTTTTTTTTTTGTGAAAGTATGATTTATTAAATTATGTCAAAAGCTTAAAATGTATTATGCTATTAATTGCAAAAACTTGATTATTTAATGGATTTTATGATCTTTTATTTGAATTTAGGCCGGGTTCTTGCAAATGGATTGAAAATGGATATGAGCTAATAGATTGACTAAATAATATCAAGATGGTGTTGAAGAATTTTTGTCATTTGACAAAACTCACTTGAAAAATGATAAGATTTGGTGTCCCTGAGTAGATTGTGGAAATCATAGGTCTCATTCAGTTGACGAAGTCAGAAGATATTTGCTTGTACATGGGATTATTTGTTCGTTCCAAACACGGTATTTACGTGGTGAAATTTGTTTGAATCCAACATCGAAGAACAAATGAAAAGAACCTATTGTTGATGAAAATGTAGGAGATAATTTGTTTGATATGATTAATGATTTGGAAGAACACTTTGGGCACCGTCCAGAGTTATTTGATGCAATGATGAATGATATCGAGAAGCCCTTGTATGACGGGTGCACTAAATATACGAAATTATTGGCATTAGTCAAATTATGGAGCATGAAGGCATCAGGAGGGTGGACAAATTCAAGTGTCACGACTCTTTTAGAATTTCTAAGAGAGGTTCTATCGGTTGATAATAAAATACCGGCTAGTATGTACGAAGCTAAGAAGACGTCGAGCACTTTGGGAATGCAATATGAAAAAATTCATTCATGTCTAAATGATTGTGTCCTTTACCGAAATGGGTATGAGGATTTTGATGAATGCCCGGTTTGTAAAAAGTCAAGATGGAAAAAGGGCAAGAAGCCAACGAATGATAGCAAAGGAGTACCGGCAAAGGTGTTATGGTACATTCCTCTGACGCCACGTTTGCTGCGTTTATTCCGTAATGCCGATCATGCCAAGAATTTGACTTGGCACCATGATAAACGTGTTGAAGATAGCATACTTAGACATTCAGCTGATGCACCACAGTGGAAAACCTTTGGTGACAATCATCCTGAATTTAGTACAGAACCATGGAATCTACGTCTTGGTTTATCAGTGGACAGAATGAACCCACATGGTAATATGAGTAGTAGGCATAGTACTTGGCCTATCAAACTTGTCAACTACAATCTCCCTCCAAAATTGAGTATGAGGCAGAAGTTCTTGATGTTAACTTTATTGATCTCTGATCCTCAACAACCAAGGAATGACATTATTGACTGCTAATCGATAATCTAAAGAGCTTATGGGAAAAGGTGATCAAAGTTAGAGATGCTTACCGTCAAGAGACATTTACACTTCGTGCAATATTGATGTGGACAATTAATGACTTTTCCGCTTATGAAAACCTATCTGGTTATTCAGTAAAGAGTTCTATGGGTTGTCCCGTTTGTATGAAAGAAACATCTTACATCCGGATGAAGAATGGTAAGAAAACCATTTATCATGGTCATAGGAGATTCGTACCAAAAAATCATCGATACCGCAAACAAAAAAATGTTTTCGATGGTAATACCAAAGAAAGAATCCCTCCCCTAATTTTGATGGGCAAAGACGTATTTGAGATGGTTAAAGATTTGAAAATAGTGCTTGGTAAAAGAAAACGAAGTACCAAGGATCCAGTGGTTGATGGACCTTGGAAAAAGAGACCAATCTTCTATGAACTGCCATATTGGAGGTCCTTTTTCATTCATTATTGCTTGGATGTTATGCATATTAATGAAAACTTTTGTGAATCAATAGTGGGCACGTTGCTTGACATACCTAATAAGACCAAAGATGGTGAAAAAGCGCGGTTGGATCTTAAGGATTTGAATATTAGACTTAATTTGCTCCCTACGAAAAGAGGGAATGTCACTTACTTACCTCCGGCAAAGTACACATTATCTAGACAAGAAAAAAGAAAGCTTTGTGAATGGCTCGCTTTTGTAAAAGTGCCCAGCAGGTAGTTTTCCAACTTCAAAAGGTTAGTGTCTGTGAAGGATTTGAGGCTCGTTGGAATAAAAACACATGATTGTCATATCTTGATGTAACAATTATTATCTCTTACCTTACGAGGAGTTTTAACGAAGGATGTGAGATTCGCAATGACTAAGTTATGCTCATTTTTCAATTCGATATGTTCTAAAGTAATTGATCCATTTATGCTAGATTCGCTATAATCAGAGTTGGTTAGGATATTGTGTTTGCTTAAGAAGTATTTTCTACCATCCTTTTTTAACATAATGATTCATCTAACAGTGCACTTAGTATGGGAAGTTAAGCTATATAGACCGGTGTACTTGAGATGGATGTATCCTTTTGAAAGGTACATGAAGGTTTTGAAGGGTTATGTCAAGAACCGAAATAGGGCAGAAGGATGTATAGAAGAAAGCTACATAGTGAAGGAATAGGTCAAATTTTGCTCCGAGTATTTGTCCAATACGGAAGCAATTGGGTTGCTAAAGACTACAAACATTGACTCGAAAGGACTATTCATCGGCATTCCTTCTTCGGTAAATTGAGGAGAATGGGAGCAAGCTTGTCTCTATACTTTACATAATAGGTTTGAAGTGGAGCCTTTTATTGAGGTTCACCTTTAAGAGATGCAAATTCAAGAAGATGAAGAAATGAAAAGTGGTTGCAAGATGAACACAATAGGACCTTTCGTCTATGAATACAAAGACATGTCTTCAAGAAGGCCAGCATTTCGCAAGACTTAATGAACCTAGCTAGAGGACCATCGACGATAGTTACATGGTATACATCATACTTTGTTAATGGTTACACATTCTACACTCACGAAAGAGATGAGAAGCATCTATTTCAAAATAGTGGTGTGAGTATCCGTGCTATGGCTATGCATATTTCATTTGCAAAGGACAAGAATCTAATATATGGAACCATGAACTACTTCGGTTTCATTGAAGACATTTGGGAACTTGATTTCTATGGATTGCAAGTAGCACTATTTAAGTGCAAGTTGGCCGACAATAATTATATCAGGATTGACAGTGATGGCATAACAATGGTAGACTTTAGACGATTGGGATATAAAAATGATTCGTTCATTATGGCAACACAAGCAATTCAAGTATTTTATACAACGGATCCTAACAATTTATAGTTATTCTTAGTTGTGCCGATGAAGCAAAGAATGATTCGTGATGGTGATGAGGAAGATTGCACCAACATTCCATCATTCACAAAAGGATTGCCACCGGTTGAGGAGATTGATGATTTCGATGATGATGTTTCTCACTTGCTTCGACCTGATATTGAGTGGACACCTGTTGAGAAAGCAAAGAAAAAAAGAGAGTAAAACTTGAACATTTTTTCATTTGTATATCATTATTATTAATTGACTCCATTTGATTATCATTTTATTGTATAATTCGCTATGTATTAGAGTTTATTTTGACCAATTGCTTGATATATATTGAACATTAATGTTGAACAAGGATCAATACTATGGCAGTTTGGGCTAATATTTAATTAATAACACATGGGGTAATAGGCCGTGGGATGACAAAAAAAAAAAAAACCGAGAATGGGAAATGTGTCTTGAGATTACACAACGGTTTCTGCCAGAAACCATCGTGTAATCTTACATACGATGACAGTTTTCATTGAAAACTGTCGTCATATGTGCATAGAATAAATAAGGATTACACGACAGTTTCTGGCCGAAACCATCGTGTAATGTTCTGATTACACGACAGTTTCTGACCGAAACTGTCGTGCAATCATGTAGATATGACAACGATTTTCAGTGAAAACTGTCGTCGTATCTTGAAAAAAGGATGGATTACATGACGGTTTCAGCCGAAACCGTCATGTAATCTTCCAAAAAAAATTTTAAAAAATTGAAATTTTGCGCTTCAAAATTCACGCGTAAACCCTTAACTTAAATCCACTTTCCTCATCCTTTCTCATCATTTTCATCTTTCTCCCTCTCGACCACTCAAAGATTTCTCCTATACACTATCTCCTTCGCCCGCCCACCAACAGCGCCACCGCCCTCATCGCCTTCTCTCATTCTCCTGGTGACGTCGCCACCACCTTCCCCTTTCCTTCATTCTCCTATCGCCCTTAACGCCGCCCTCGCCTCTCTCTCTTTTTTCTGCCACCGCCGCCACCTCCACTGCCACCTTGTCTTCTCATCAAGGCCGTGACTATTTTGCATCAAAGAAAGGTAAGGTGAATTCCATATTACTCAATTTCTTGTTTTCCAACAAAAATACAAACACACAATTCTTTAGTAACTTTCATGGAGTGGAATTTATGTAGTCATTGTTGTTGAATTTTTTTATTGTTGCTCTTTGTAGACGGACAGTTTGTGCAATTTTTTGGCTCCAAATAGATCTTTGCAGACTATATTCTGTGCATTTTTTTTCCGCCCATCACATGCTTAATGAAATATCAAAATGGAATTTCATTTGATTAATCATATGAAATTAGTTTCTAGTATAGTATGCTCGGATTTTTTAACGTTCTTGGTGAATGTGAATTTGATTTGATTAAATTGGACCGATTATTTGTTTGTTTTGTGTATTTGTATTGCAATAAATATAGGTGAGTGTTGCAATAAAAACGTGACACAAAATAGAGATGGAGTAGGCAAAAAGGGAAGACCACGAAGATCTTTGTAGACTATATTCTGTGTATTTTTTTTTCTGCCCACCACATACTCGATGAAATGTCAAAATGGAATTTCGTTTGGTTAATCATAAGGAATTAGTTTCTAGTGTAGTATGTACGGATTTTTTAACGTTATTGGTGAATATGAATTTGATTTGATTAAATTGGACCGATTATTTGTTTGTCTTGTGTATTTGTGTTGCAATAAAAAATAATACAAAATAGAGCTAGAGTATACAAAAAGGGAAGACCATGAAGAAGAGACCCATTTAATCCCAATGCCGATGGTAAATGAAGGGCAACTCTAATGAAATGAGTCCATATGATAAGGAAAAGAGGTAAACGAATTGAAGTTACCTTTGACAAGAAAGGACAATCGGAAGGGAAGCATGGTGATGAATTAATGAGTTGGATTGGTGTACTCGCTCGAGAGCACATTCCAATATGGATATCAGATTGGAGATCCCGTGATTTAGATGGAACGAAAGACCTAATTTGGAAAGAAACTATTACTTCTTTCACTGTGGATGAAGGGTTTCAGAGTGTTTGTTTAAAATCATGTGGTGAAACTACAAGGAATTTTTGACATGATCTTTACAAGAATTTTGTTGAGGACTTTATATCAGAAGAAAGTGTGTGGAAATGGCCTCAAAAAGTAATTGACAACTACGCTTATATAGAAAAAGATGATTGGGTGAAATTTGTTCAGTATAAAACATCCTTACAATTCCAACAACTTTCGGATCGTGGAAGCGAATTAAGGGCCAATAACGAATACACATCAAGAGGAGGCTGAGACATATATAGAAAGCTTCGCAGAGAATTTGTATGTCATTAAGTTCTGTTTCTAATAAATCATTGTAAATTTATTTATTTATTTATTCATGTAAACTAACGATGATAAATTATAGTTTAAGGAGAAGGAGAAAATAGGAAAAAAGAGATGGCTTTTCGCTAGAATCACAGACAGGGAAAAATGGAGAGTTTAAGGATCTATTATATTGACAAGTTGGTGAGTTGGTAGTAAGTTTACTAATTAATAATAAATTATTCATCACTAGATCCACTTATAACACTTTTATTTATAATGTGTGTTTTTAATTCTCCCGTAGGTGGAGAGTACAACAAACAGGAGAACCAAGACAATTTCGAATCCATTGGCACTAATGATGTATTGACCCAAGCATTATCCAAACCTGAACATCCATGATGTACCAGTGGTCAATCGAAGTTTGTAAAGTAGTCTCAATACTTCACCCTAAAGTGAAGTTCGAAGTTGATACTATAGTATTGTCAATGAGATATGAAATTGAAGAATTAAAGGAGATGGTGCATGGTCTATGTGCAAAGAAAGATGTGGAGCCATCGGTTTACCAGGAGAAAATGCCAACCGTTGACCAACACAATAGTTTTAAGGCTAGTTGCACTCTCCATGATAAACAACCTAGAGTGTCTAATCCACCAACCATGCCGGTCGATAGTTAGTAGTGTAAGCTATTTATTATCAATGAATTTCAGGGTGGACAATTACTTGTTGCAATTGGAAGGGCATGGATGGAGAGCCTTCCCACCGATACAGTTTATGGAATACCACTAGGTGAAGGGAACGTGCGAATATCAATCATTGTGGCAAAATTAAAAAAATTGCGGCATTACCTATTTTGACCTACGAGGCAACAACTGTGGATGAGGTTATTAATGGGTTTGTTGCTTCGCTAAAAATATTAATTGAGCTCGACACGAGTATGAACAAGGTGAGTCGAGGGCCTAGTCACCTTCCTGGCCAAGCAGTTGAGGGAAACAAACACCCAAAACAGATGGGAAAAAAAACCGATCAACTCTCGAACTGAGGTACAACAAGATGTGAAATAACAAAGACCTTCGTTTGACTTTAATAAATGAACATAGAGTTGAGGCCTTTGGCTTATTATGCACTTATTTCCATATGTGAAGGTAATCAGATAGAGGTCCCAATACCATACACAATCAGTGGTGCTGACATGCCTACATTTCTGAACTTTGATGATATTTATGAGTTCATTACTTTTCAAGAAATCAGTGTAAATTGTATATTAGTAGGTATTTCATTTTATCTCTAAACTTTATTTATTTTATCTGAAAAATCTTATATATGTTGTCCAGTGTAACAATTTTGATATTCTTATGCAGATATTTGGTGGAACTATATGTCGTTAACGGGTGTGCTGAAAAGTTTGTATTTGTGTCTCCAATCCTGATCTCACCGGTTAGAACAGATACTCCAGATGCTGGCCTAAGAGAGCGAGCCGACGCTCTTGTCGCCTTTTTGCGTAACGCACCAAAAGGGTGACTTTATCTTGTGCCACATAATAGAGGGAGACAATGGGTTTTGGGAGTTATTGACCCATGGGAGGACTTAGTCCTTTATGTTGATCCTCTTCGAGATAAGAAACGGGATGATTTTACTAATCTAATGAATATGTAAGTAAATTTTCATATGCTAAATTTTGATTTAATCTTAATGGTATTCATCTTAATTATTTTGAATTTTGCAAACTTACTAGGGCCCTAATGGATTGGAAGCTTATAGCCAGATAAGGGATTAAAAAGATACGAGACTATAAAACAAAAATCTCGGATCGTCCTTGTCTTCACCAAGAGGGTAGTGTTGAATGTCGTTTTTTCGTTTTAGGTTTTATGAGGGACATAGTCTTCAATGCTAATGGATTAGACTTACTTGAAAGCAAAGCATTTTATACCTGTGATGATATGGATTCGATTAGGGGAGAGTGTGCTAAATTTGTAATGCAATTCATTAAATATGATATGTAAACTTGTAATGTAATGAATGGTATTTTTATATGGATACAATGTAGCTAATATTTTGTTAATCTTATTCTGGGCCGTGTATTGGATAACACACGGGTTAGGCCACCCGTGGGAAATCACCAAAAAGTGTGAATTTTTTTTTAATTCATATTGAACTTTACACAACGGATTTTATAAAAAATGTTGTGTAAACTTGATATTAGACGACGGTTTTTGTAAAAACCATCGTGTAAACTCCACTTTACACACCGTGTGCTAAATGATCCTAAACTTTACACAACGTTTTGACCAAACCGTCGTGTAAACTGTCTCACATTAGCAACTTTTGCCACCTTATTTCTCTATTCGACGTCGGTGTGAACCGTCGTGGAATATCACCTAACCACGATGGTTTATTAACTGCCGTGGAATCTTAAACCATTACACGACGGTTGTCTAACCGTCGTGTTAACTTTAAACGATAGTTAATAACCAGCCTCAAATCAACAAATTTTACTAGTGTATTTAACACAATTTAGGTTAAATACAGAAGAAAACACGATATCTGATTGACAAAACGAGAAAAGTTAGAATTAAAAAAAATACAAATAGATAATCTCACATAAAACCATAGCAGTGGAAAACATACTTAACAAAAGTAAATCTTTCAAATCCAACCTAACAAAATTTCAAAACAAACTAACGTTAATTTTGGAAAAATCACTCAAACTTAAGACTTATAAGTCATAAACAAATTTAAATTCTAACTTAAAATAACACTAGTCCGATAACCTACTCTGCCTGCATGCATACATCTATGCCAAGTCTCCTCCATCCTTAAGCTTTACTCTTATCTTAATCTGCAACATGCAAAGAAACTAAAGTAAGCAAAACGTTTAGTAAGTGTAGATGCTGGTTTTCTACAGTCAAAATTTAACAGATAAGTTAGTACAGAAAATATGATAATCGATTAATTCGGCCCTTGGACATCGTAATGAAACTTAAAAAAGCAATGTAAGAACATATTTTCATGTCAAAAAATGAACGTAAAGAAAGACAGAAAATAAATTGACACCAAGAAGTAAAGAGGTTCGCTAATGATGTGCTACGTCCTCTGTCAGTGAGTTATTTCACTATATATGAATTTTCTCGAGTACAATGGAGACTTTAGAATTCTCTAAATGGTTTCTGAAGAGATTTCGGCAGAATGAAAGTATGTTTAGATGTCAGAAAAAAGGTCCATCACGGAAGGAGAGATCCCTTCCCCCGTGGGGAGGTCTTCCTTTATTTATAGAGGAAGATGGGCCTGAGCCCGTAACTGCTCATGGCAGTTCCGATATTGTCATCAGGGACACGTGTAAGTATGCCATTGGAGATTTTGAACAGACGGTTACCAGGGTAAACCTTAATCTCGGACAATGGGCTTGGCGGTTATTGATGTGATGTCGTTGTTGACATTGGGTTCGACGATTATAGGAGATATTTCCTAATCTGTCGAACACGAGAGACGAACGATATTTAGAACACGAGCATGTCATTGCGATCCATCGTTCGTGGATTATATAAAGATCACGTTCGATCTGTTGGTTCGATGTTCGAGTGTGAACGAACGTTATTCATATTGTAATGAATTAGAATCGCAAACCGGGTCTGGCCCATGTTAAACGATCGATCATCGTTCGATATTGAACGGAATGGATTGGGTCTGGCCCAAAAGTAAGGAGTTCTTCATAAGTTGGGTCTGGCCCAAAAGTGGAGAGTTCATCTTTCGTTAGACAAACTGTTAGAAGCTAACGTCGTAAAGGGAAGACGAAGTCTAACCCCAACAGATAGCCCCCCACTCTATCGAGCGATGGATTCTCGATAGAGTGTTTGATCGTTAGCGAGAAAATCGCATCAGTCATGGTTACATCAGATCAAGAAAATCTGAATAGACTGACGAAATAATCGAGAGAAAATCTCGAGCCCAGTGAGAGATGTTATCTGCATATACGTGGCGTGTACTGAGTAGGTATTTCGAAACGATATCATTACTTTTTGTTGGAATTTGTACCGTTGTGATGTTTGAAATTACAGCTGGAATACGCGAGATTTTTGGGAATTCGAACCGTTGTATCGTACGATCCTTCGAGCAGGAATGCGAAAAGTTGCAATATTCACGCCGTTTGATCAAGCGTTTCCTGATGAATCGGGATGGTTAGATGCACTGCGAAGCTATATAACTCTTCGCATACCCTCTTAAATTCCCTATTTCAATCATCCGGAGCATTTCGAAAACTCAGAACCCAGACTTTCCCCAGACCTTCGAATTTTCAGGCAAGATTACTTTCCTTCTTCTTCTCCGTTTTATGTGATTTTGGTTTAATAAAGTGTTTTTCGTTCTACTTCCAAATCTTTCTGGCTAGTTTTTCTGCATTTTCCCTGGGTGAGTGATTCGATTGAGGAGTTTTTAGTGGGTTTTTCTGGGTTTTTCTTGCTGTTCTTCGAGTTCATCCATAGCTTAATAGGATCTGGGTTTAGACAAACGCTTTTAGATCCGAAATTTTTCCATTGTTCGTCACGACTTCAGTTTGTTAGTCATGGACAAGAACAAGCAAATCATCGAGGATGTCGATGTGGAGTGGACGAGCACTGATTCCAGCGATGATAGTTCAGACGACGAACTGGCTTTCAACACTCAACGCTCGAGATTCGAATATGCCTTCGAACATAGTCGAACGGACACTGGGTCCAGCAATGCAGCGTCAGAGAGGAATCGACCGGCGACGACATCGGGAGCGGAGGTCTTGTCAATTCCTCCCATCGCTCGATTAACGAAGCCACCAAGGCAATTGAGCGTGGAATCTTTTTTACGAACGTCGAACCCCCGATCTGTATTGACAGAAGATGACTTGTCTGAAATCAGGGGGCAGTATGGGTTCCCAAATGAAGTCCAACTACGGCTTCCGACGAAAGACGAACAAGCCGACACAGTGACCGAAGGATGGATTTGTATGTACACCATCTACTTCGAGTGCGGATTACGACTTCCTCTTCCTCCTCTCCTCATCCAGTGCATGAGTAACTACCAACTTGCTATTCCACAGTTGATGCCCAACGGAATGAGGGTTTTCTTGGGATTGATCGTCCTATCAAACGAAGCGGGCGTCGAACTCTCTGTTGATGACGTACTTGCAATCTACTATCCCCAGGAGAACTCTAAAGATCACGGGCGATATTCAATGTATCCTCGTCGGAAGAAACAAGTGGTCGGTGAGATGAAGAACGCCGACAGATATTGGTAGGACCACTACTTCTTTATGCATATCAATGAGAAGTCGATGGGAGGACTTGCCAATGTATTTTACCCGTTGTGGGGTATTCTTCGTAAGTGTCGAACGACGAAAGTCGAAGGTATAAAACTTTTCAACACTCGACTTTTAATGTAATTTCTTTCGTTGTGCAGATAAAGATTCCAAGAAACCGCCACCTCAAGGACTCCTGTTCGAGGAGAAACTTGATCGACTGCTCGCTCTACCAAACAGGGAGTGGGACGAGATACATACTCCCCAAAGATTTCGAGCGTCGAACCTTTGGAAAGATTTCGTGGAAATCCCGTCAGGTATTCCTAAACGAGTTCCTTCCTGGGTAGATTGGTCATTTGTGATCAGGGGAGCGTTGAGGAGACTATTCGGCGCTCCGTTGTTTATCGACGCATTAACTGACGAGGAGGCTTTAATCGCAGACTTTGCGTTGGACACGATGAGCGTGGTGTTTCCATCGCCTAAGGAGCTGCTCGCTCAGAGAAAGGCAGCAAAAGAAGCTGCGAGGGCTGCTGCGGCGGCAGCAGAGAACGCGGGTAAGGCTAAAGAACCTGTACCCTTACCTGTACTCGAGTCTTCGCCCGAGCCTCCACCGAAGCCTGCCTCTCCTCCTACTAGGAAGAGGAAGGCAATTGAGAAGGGGAAAAGAAAAATCCCCGCGAATCGGAGCAAGAAGTCGAAGGTAGCGACTCCCGAGCCAAACGTCGAGCCTCCAACTATTGCTGGAGAACATCCGCAAGTGGATGTGAATATACTCCCAGGCATGAGGCTGCTCGAAGATAGAGCGACGAGCGTTCAAATTATGGGTCAGCTCCTTACTGATGTGGACGCTGAGACATTGAGCCGGGGTCCGCTTCAAAGCCATCTTGACGATATGTTATGGGATGGCTTGAAGGTATGTATCTTTAAATTTGTGAGTTACTCTTTTGTTCATTTGAATATAACAAACAAAAACTAAACTTGAAAACTACTATTGCAAACTAATATACGAGCGATTGGGCTGGTTAAGCGAACTTACGAGAAAAATCTCGAGCAGAGGGCTCGAATAAAGGAGCTCGAAATCAGGGAGCAGAAGCTGGAAGAGAGAGAGAGAGAGCGTGAACAGAGGCTGCTCGATATCGAGCGTAATTTCAGAGTTGTCAAGGCTTGCTCTGAAGATTTAACTGGGCAGCTTCAAGATGTTTTGCGGCAGGCCAAAGAGGGCTCGGACATGATGAAGGTCATTGGCGAGCGATATGACGAGGCTACCGCAAAGATCCTCTCTCTCGAGGCTGACAATGCGAGGCTCGTGGCGGAAAACTCGAAGCTCGTAGCTGATATTATCAACAAGTATTCAAGGGCGACTTTGAAGGCTCGTTATGAGTTGTTCAAGGAGAACAAGCAAGGACTCCTTGTCGAAGCTGATGTCGACGAGGAGATCGAGCTATATGAAGAGTCGCCCGAGGAAGCTGGGACGACTTCTGCCCCAATCGATGGAGCTGCGCCAGCAGCGAACGTTGAAGAGCCCGCTATTGTCGAGCCCCCAATCGCTGGCCCTACCTCGAACGATGAGTAGCTGACCGGGGTCGAACTCTTTGACAACGTGTAACCGTCAGATGTTGCCGAGGCTGGCGACTGAACTATTGAATTGTTTTGTATTTGTATTTGAACATTGATTTGTAAACAATGCCAATATCAATTCAATCAGAATTCAGTTTTTCATTTGCTTCTTTGCTTGTGTGATGTTTATCGTAAATACGAACATTGAATGAATTTTGATAGCATGTTTTAACAGCTCGTGAAAATGAACGTTGTTTTAAATGAATTACAATTTGATATAACTCATCAAGTCCGTTAAGACGAACATCGAATGAAACTTACTATCGAATAGTATAGTTCGTAAAGACGAACGTTTAGCATCGAGCAATAGAAAATATGACAAAAGTTGTGTGGAAAGCACACGTTTTTGAATAGTAATATAAGCTGAACTCATTCAAGTGTGATGAGCTACCTACGTACCCAATTTTTAGGGATCAAGCCTGTCGTAGTTCGATCGAACAATGAGATTATTTGTTTTTTGTGACTGGACTCATACAAACGTATACGAGCTGCTTACGTACCCAGTGTTTTGGGATCAAGTCAAACGTAGTTCAGGAAATATGGAAATGTTGAAGTCTTTAGGCATAGACCTACAGATTCGATTTGACATCGAACGTTCGACGTAATGGATCTAGCCTTTACAGAAATTGCACAAAATAAAAATTACAAGTTCTGAAAACAAAATTATACATAGTATTTTCTCAAGTGATGAGAATTCCAACTGCGAAGAACCTCCACTCCATCGCTCGTCTCCAGACGGTAGACGCCTGGTCGGATAACCTTCAAGATCCTGTAAGGACCTTCCCAGTTTGCTCCCAACTTTCCTGCGTTTGGCTCGGCAGTGTTCTGGAATACTTTGCGAAGTACGAGATCTCCTTCGTTGAAAGTTCTCGGTCGAACTTTGGAGTTGTAGTACTTTGCCACCGACTGCTGATAGTTTGCCATGCGAATCAGTGCTTGATCTCGTCGTTCGTTAAGCAGATCCAGACTGTCGTTGAGCATTTCTTGATTCTGACTTTCGTTTTCAAAAGCCAATTGACGCCGGAGTGTAGGGACACCGATTTCTGCTGGGACAACAGCTTCGGCACTGAAGGTTAGTGAAATTGGAGATTCACCGTTCGCTCTTCTCGGAGTGGTTCTGTACGCTCAAAGTACGCCATGAAGTTCGTCTGCCCATCGACCCTTTCGAGCCTCGAGCTTCTTCTTCAAATTCTGAACAATAGTCTTTTTGGTTGCTTCAGCTTGTCCGTTCCCTTGAGGATATCTAGGTGTAGAAAAGCTAAGCTCGATAATCCATTCTTTGCAGAATTTTCTGAAGTTACCCGAAATGAATTGAGACCCGTTGTCTGTAACAATCTCTTGGGGCACACCAAACCTGCAAATAATGCTCTTCCAAATGAAGCCTTCAACGTCCGAATCCTTCACGTCCGCAAATGCTTCTGCCTCAACCTACTTAGTGAAATAATCAGTGAGTATGAGCAAATACTTGCGTTGACCGCTCGCTCTGGGTAATGGACCCACTATATCCATTGAATACTTCATGAATGGATATGGAGATGCGATGCTCGATAATCGTTCTGCTGGCTGATGGAAAACGGGGGAATGTCTCTGGCACTTGTCGCATCATCTGACAAAGTCTTCACTGTCTTGAAGCATAGTGGGCCAGTTGTAGCCCTGTCGCTTGACTTTGTTGCATAATGATCGTCCCCCAGAATGGTTTCTGCATTCGCCTTCATGAACTTCTTTTAGAACGTATGTAGCTTCTTTGTCACCGAGACATCGAACATAGGGGCCGTTGAACGAACATCGAAAGAGGATGTCGTTGATTAGCGAAAATCTTGCAGCTTTGGTCTTGAGCTTTCGAGCTTCCTGTTTGGCCTCTGGTAAAACTCCTTCCTTCAGGTAAGCGACTATGGGCGTCCGCCAGTCGTCTGGGGCTTCGTCTGTAATGATTGTGGATTCAACCTGGATATTTGGTTCCTCAATGTATCCTATTGGGATGCTCCGACGTATATTCGGCTCTGAAGTTGAACCAAATGATGCCAAGGCGTCCGCTTGTGTGTTAAGATCCCTCGACACTTGCTCAATCAAGTATTCTTCGAAATGCTGTACAAGCGAACGAACAACGTTCAGATAAGCTTCCATTCTCGTATCCTTGGCTGTGTATTCTCCCAACACTTGGTTCACAACGAGCTGTAAATCGCTTTGTATCTTCAAACGTCGAGCCCCCAGTGCCTTTGCCAATCGTAGCCCAGCAATTAAGGCTTCATACTCAGCTTCGTTGTTTGAGGCACTGAATCCCAATCGAAATGATTGCTCGATTATCTCGCCATCGGGGGATCGGCAAATTACTCCCACTCCAGATCCTTTAACGTTTGATGCTCCGTCCACCATGAGCGTCCAGTAGCATTCTTCTTGCGTTTTTGGCGTATAAGGATCGGGAGTGAGTTCAGCTACAAAGTCAGCAAGTACTTGAGATTTTAGGCTGGTTCGAACCCGGTACTCGATATCAAACTCGCTCAATGTATACCTCCATCGTTCGACTGAGTTGATCAGCGAACATTGCGTTGACGAGTCTCTGATAGGTTGCACCGGCGTTCTTTAACCCAAAAGGCATAACTAGACCTGGCAATTCGTGTTCGCGGGCCGTGTTCGGGCCGGCCCGATTACGGCACGACACGATTAGCCTCAACCCGAACACGACACGATTAATAAACGGGCCAGGAACCTAAACACGAACACGACACGATTATTAAACGGGTAGCACGACACGACACGCGAACACGATTATTAAACGGGCCACGATGGGTTGGCACGAAAACAAACACGTTTATGACTCATTTAACACGAAAAACCCGTTTACGACCCATTTAACACGAAAAACCCGTTTACGGCCCATTTAACACGAAACGGCTTCCTAACCCATTTAACATAAATTATGGATAAAAATCACTTAAAATTCTAAATTCACTAACACAATAAACTAATCATATTCATATAAAATATAAAACTAACATAAAGAGGGAATAGCACTAGTACCATATTCAGAGATAACTTCAAGCTCCTCTTCCTTATCTTCATCAATAGGCACATCTGTATCGGCAGGAGCAATAGCACTAGTACCAGACTGAAGATTCACTTCATGTCCTAGACCATCCATCTGTAAAATATAAAGAGGGAAAATTTTTTTTACATCAAGATTCACTCAAGATCAAGAGTTTGCATCAACCAAACAGACACACTTCAAAATTACAAGTAAAGGAATCTTAACAATGGCGGAGCTCCACTTTTAAAACAAATAATATTTTGTATTTAGTTAAGACATATGAAAACCGTGAAGTAATTCTTCCTTACATATGTGTGTGTGTGTGTGTATGTGTGTGTTAATATATTATTCATACATATATGTGTGATAGTAGCTTGTTATAGAAAGCATTCTTGGGATAGTAGTAATTTAGAGCGATGGGTTTATTGCTGGTTCCAAGGGTTGGGAAGAGTATAGGCATCATGTAATTAATAAATGTATATACCATATATATTTATATATATTTTTTTTTTTTGAACTTAGGGTGAAAGAATTTGGTCTGTATACCTTATGTTCGAGACAAATGTATAATTTTTCATTTGTCTTTCTTTTTTTGTTCTCTCTCTGGGTTTGGGTTTCCAAGTGTGTTCAAATTTTATTATTGACTAATGTGTCTATGTTTGGAGGCAGGCGTATGTTACGCATATCAACTTCTAGTAAGGGGTGGTTTAAACAAGGATAATATCATTGCATTCACGTATGGTGATGTTGCGAACGATTTCTTGAACCCTTATCCCGGTTTCATCTTTAACAACTATGACGGTCCAGATGCTTACGAAGGAGTCATCGTGGTTATTTTCTTCGTCATCAATAAATGACCAAAAAATAACAAAAATAAAAACCTAGGGCTCTAAACTGAACAGTAAGTTTGTATAGTTTCAATTCACATCTAAACTTGAAATTTCAATAGCTTTATCTCATTTTTTAGGAATCCAAAGTCCAAACACGTAAAGAAATGCAAAGAAATTCCACATATAAAGCAAAAAAAAAAAAATTTTGAGAAAATGTTGGTTAAGAACAACAGACTTGAAGAATTTGTGGTGATTTCGACGGAGCTGAAAAGGAATCCCGTGGAAAGGTTTAATTTTTTTATTTTTTATTTTTGAAGAAGAAAATGAGGTGATTTCGATGGAGCTGAAAAAGAATTTGTGGTGATTTTGACTGCTCTCTCTCTTCACCCTTTTTTTTCTTTCTTTCTTTCTTTCTTTCTGTTTCTCTCTCTAAAATCCAAAATTTTTTTTCCTCTCCAATTCAACTACGAAGGAGACAGAGGACAGACAAGTTAACAAGCTTTACGGCAGAAGGCTTCTGGCACCCACTCCTTTTTTTCTCTTATATTTTCTTTTTTTTTTTTTTTTATATCTGCCACTGCCAGCTATCCAATAAGTTTTTCACTTTTTTTTTTAAACTTTTTCTATAAAAATAAAAATATTAGCTTTTGTCGTTGGCTCGTTGCACATTTGCACGTATAATATATATATATATATATATATATTTGAAACTTCAAAGGGTACACGTATAATTTATTATTTATTGATACCAGATCAAAAATAATAATTCTTTTTTTTATTTATAGTTCAATAAATATTAAATATAATCAATTTTTATTTTTTGATAATTTATAAAAGTAATTTTTGGTGTATTATTAGTATTAAGAAGTGATACTCCAATATGGTACGACATTTGTAGAGGTCATTTATTTTGTGATAAGTTATAAATCTCGCACTGTTATGTGACTGAATGTAAATTGAATAAAAATCAATACATATGACATAACTAATATATTATGCATATAATAAATAATCAATTAGTGTATCTTTTAGTTACGTAATAAAAGGACATTTTATTAAGTTATTAAAATCCATTTTGAGATTGACTTTACATAATAAGATAACTTCATATTAAGATGTTGATGAAAATTTTGACCTTAAATTTTTTTGAAAAACGAATTAAAAAGTACTTTTCGCAGAAAAAAGACGCCACAAACAAGCTTTTCACTAAAGCTTAAGAGGGTCCCTTTTATTTACAATCATTCCGTACTACTACCACAATACCACACTAGACTTACTTATTGATTACCAAACAGAGTAACGTTGTTTTGGAATTAAACACATTTTATAGTATTGTCAAATACTCAGTTGCTTTAAACAACAAGCAAAAAAATAAACTACAATAGTAATTCGAAGACGACAAGTAAAAAACACAGAAATGATGACAAGAATATTTAAATATTATTTCTGAATTTTTTTTCATGTTCAATAAGAATTTGGAAAGTTAAAGTTCAAATTTGAAAAATGTAATTTTAAAATGATGAGTAAGTTTACTGTTTTACATCCTAATAAATTTATGTCTTTGTTAACTATAAGATTACCCTAATACCCTAATCCAAATATATATACATAATTAGATTTACTATTTTATATTATTAACTAGTTAACTATAACTATAATTTGTTTACTATTTTATATGATTAACTAGTTAATTATAAGATTATTATTTTATATCAGAAGCAACATCTTCGTAACTTCTAATTTATGTTATTTCAGTAATGAAAATTCTTCAATAGTTGTTTTATGATCTTGTATCAAACATATAAATGGGCCTATACTTGTTATAAAAGAGTTTTAGAATAGTTTGAAAATTCTAACATAAACGTGTTAAACTTGTTAATCGTGTTAGCCCGTTTCCGGTCCGTTTATTTTCGTGTTAAACGTGTCGACCCAATTTCAACCCAATTATTAAACGTGCGGTCCAAACCCATTTATTACGTGTCGTTCTCGTGTCGTGTCACCGTGTCGTGTCCGAAATTGCTGGCCCTAGGCATAACCTTGTAGCAATAGATCCCTCTCTCCATGATAAAAGCTGTTTTCTCTTGATCGTCGGGATGCATGAGGATTTGGTTGTAACCAGAAAATGCGTCCATGAATGAAAGCAATTCATGTCCTGCTGTTGCATCGACCAATCGATCGATATGAGGGAGAGGAAAACTATCTTTCGGACAGGCTTTATTCAGGTCTGTGAAGTCGATACAAACCCTCCACTTGCCGTTCTTCTTCTTGACTATCACAACGTTCGCTAGCCAGTCTGGATACTGCACCTCCTTGATGAATCCAGCCTCGATTAACTTTTGTACTTCGTCGTTAATGATCTTGTTCCGCTCAATACCAAGTTTCCTTCGTTTCTGCTTAACAGGCTTATGGCTTGGATCGACGTTGAGTCGATGCGTTGTCACTTCTGGATCGATGCCTGGCATGTCCTTGTGCGACCATGCAAAGCAGTCTTGATTCTTCTGAAGGAAACTCAGGAGCTGTGTACGAATAGTGTCGTCGAGCAGAGAGTCAATGTTGATGACTCGATCTGGCTGGGCTGGGTCTATCTGGATCTCATCCAGTTGTTCGACGTCCGGTTGTACCCGATCGCTCGATTCTATCTTCTGCTCTAGTTGCTAAATAACATGTCCTCGCGACTTCTTGGTTCCCCTTGATTTCCTTAACCCCTCTCTTTGTTGGAAACCTGATTCTCTGATGATATGTGGACGGTACTGCCTTCATGGCATGTATCTATGGTCTACCTAGAATGATGTTGTAGGCAGACGGACAGTCTAAAACCAAAAAGCTGGTTAATTTGTTTTCTCCTCCTGCAAAAACTGGAAGTCTGATTTTTCCAACAGCAGCGGTCGATTCTCCGTTGAATCCTGTCAAAATGGTCGTTGAACGTTCAATGTCTGACTCAGATAACTCCATCTCTCTGAGTGTTGAAAGGAAAAGAACATCTGCGGAACTCCTATTATCGACGAGAATATGACCTATTTCACAGTTCGACACGTTAAGTGTCAGAACAAGTGCGTCGTCGTGAGGTCGGCTTAGGTTTGTAGCCTCGCTGCTGTGGAAAGTAATTGAATGCTCGACGGGATCGTCAGGAAGAATTGACGCGATCGGCTGCATGGCCTTTCTTCGATGAGACTTGACAGCAGTGACTGTTTCTCTGCTATAAATCGAGCCTCCGCAAATTACGCCTATCGTCTTTCGAAATGGCGGTGGTGAAGGCGTGTCTTCGATGTGCTACACAACCCTTCTTTCCTTTGTCTCTCCACCAAGTCCGTACGTCTCTCTGCCCTTGTCCGTCAGGAATTCACGAAGGTGGCCCTTCTTCAAAAGTTCCGCCACTTCTGCTCGCAAAGCCTTGCAATCAATGGTCTAGTGACCATAATCTTTATGGAACTCGCAGTACTTCGTTGTATCTCTGGCAGGGTTCTCTGGCAGCTTTTTTGGCCACGTGACGAAGTCCTATCGCTTGAGGTGAGCGATGAGTTCGGAAGGACTTATGCCAAGGGCATACTTTGGTGGTGAGAGAGGACGCTTGTGGTCATGCCTAGTCGAGCGTTCGACTCTGCTGTCCGTTCGACGTTGTGGGCGCGGGCGTTCACGTCTGAAGGCCTTGTCTTATTCGTTACGAGCCTTCGAGAGTTCTTCCCTAGTCCGAGTAAGGTCTCGTTCAACTCGCTCGTTCTCCTCCTCCAGTTCGATAAAACCCTTCGCTCGATGCAAAGCATCCTGGATCGTTGGAGGGTATCGGGCACAAATCTCATTTTTGAACAAGGACCTGTGCCTTAGACCCTTCTTTAAAGCTTCTCTAGCCGTTCCGTCATCGAGCCCTGATATTTCTGAAATGGCTTTGCTAAAGCGCTTAACGTAAGCGCACAGTGACTCCTGTGGTCCCCGGATCACACCCCAGAGATCCTTGGTTGTCTTGCCGGATTGGATGTGAACGGAATAGCTTCGCATAAACTCAAGCGAAAGTTCATCGAATGAGTCGATCGATTCTGGGGGAAGGTTACAAAACCATCTTAATGCCGCTCCCTTCAAGCTTTGCGCGAACAACTTACACATCATATCGTCGAGCATACCAGTTGGTATGTTCGTCGATTGTACGACGTGCTTGTACTGCAGGAGATGGTCGTGAGGGTCTGACATTCCGTCAAACCGAGGAAAAGAAACGTTACTGAACTTGGGGGTGATTGTGTTGGTGATCCGCTTTGTCAAAGGCGTCTCGCGGACACCACGGGCAAGGTCGTCAAACCCTGGTGTGGAGGTCGTTGCCCTATGTATTTGTGAGGAGAAGCGCTGTTGCATTTGTGCTTCTAATGTCCTCATTTCTTCGGACATTATACTCCTCATCAAGTATTCAACGTTCGCCGGCTCCTGTTGAATGAGACTTGGTTGTATTGGTCTATCGGGCGTCGAACGCCGGGATGGTGTGGTCTGTCTTCCGGCACCGAGTCCTGGTGCTGTCTGTCTCTGCTCTGCTCGCCACTCGTTTACAGCCGGAGTGTCCCCAGGTGTGAATAGGGGTTGCATTGGAGCCACAGGGCTGTAAGTAGCCCTCGACGCTCGTTGATGAGGCATTGCTTGTTGCAAGCCCCCAGCGTTCGTCCCATGTTGGTCATGGGATGTGGATGGTTGCCAGCCCCCAGTGTTCACACCTTGGGGATGTTGTAAGGTGGCTGGGTTCCAGCCCCCAGCGCTCGCACCTGAAGAATACCCGACATACGGGTTATAGTAGTACGAGTAAGCGGCTTGTGAGTTGATCGCCATCAACTGATTTTTGAGAACCTGGTTCTCCGCGGTAATGCTCTCCATTTGACTTCGCTGACCGTCGTGTTTCTTGGTCAGTTCCTCGACCAATCGCGTCAGATGGGCGATTTGGGAGTTTGCTTCAGAAGTTGAAGCTTCTTGGTGGTTGACTGGGCTTCCCTGGGGAAGTTCTTCCTGGCGTTCATGTTCTGCTGCCATAGTTGCTTTGTAAATTTCCGATGTAAGACGTCCAAGAGCCCCACGGTGGGCGCCAAACTGTAGATGCTGGTTTTCTACAGTCAAAATTTAACAGATAAGTTAGTACAGAAAATATGATAATCGATTAATTTGGCCCTTGGACATCGTAATGAAACTTAAAAAAGCAATGTAAGAACAGATTTTCATGTCAAAAAATGAACGTAAAGAAAGACAGAAAATAAATTGACACCAACAAGTAAAGAGGTTCGCCAATGATGTGCTACGTCCTCTGTCAGTGAGTTATTTCACTATATATGAATTTTCTCGAGTACAATGGAGACTTTAGAATTCTCTAAATGGTTTCTGAAGAGATTTCGGCAGAATGAAAATATGTTTAGATGTCAGAAAAAAGGTCCGTCAAGGAAGGAGAGATCCCTTCCCCCGTGGGGGGGTCTTCCTTTATTTATAGAGGAAGATGGGCCTGAGCTCGTAATTGCTCATGGCAGTTCAGATATTGTCATCAGGGACACATGTAAGTATGCCATTGGAGATTTTGAACAGACGGTTACCAGGGTAAACCTTAATCTCGGATAATGGGCTTGGCGGTTATTGATGTGATGTCGTTGTTGACATTGGGTTCGACGATTATAGGAGATATTTCCTAATCTGTCGAACAGGAGAGACGAACGATATTTAGAACACAAGCATGTCATTGCGATCCATCGTTCGTGGATTATATAAAGATCACGTTCGATCTGTTGGTTCGATGTTCGAGTGTGAACGAACGTAATTCATATTGTAATGAATTAGAATCGCAAACCGGGTCCGGCCCATGTTAAACGATCGATCATTGTTCGATATTAAACGGAATGGATTGGGTCTGGCCCAAAAGTAAGGAGTTCTTCATAAGTTGGGTCTGGCCCAAAAGTGGAGAGTTCATCGTTCGTTAGACAAATTGTTAGAAGCTAACGTCGTAAAGGGAAGACGAAGTCTAACCCCAACAGTAAGTATATTCGTAAATCTCACAAAACATTAATATTTCAATTTAGGTGTAACCACACATATCACATAAACTGAACATAGCAAAACATCTCAAAAGGTTAAACAACTTATCATACTCTATTGTTACATCTCTCACTAGTAAAAATTGTGGATTACACGACGGTTATTTACCGTCGTGTAAAGTCTACACGACGGTTAGACAACCGTTGTGTAATCCAGCGTCGTGAAAGATACCACAACGGTTCCATAACCGTCGTGAAAGATACCACGACGGTTCCATAACCGTCGTGGTATCTCAATATTACACGACGGTTCCAAAACCGTTGTGTAATGTAGTCCATCGTAAAAAAAAAAAAATCCAATTTTTTTTTTAATTCAAGCCCAATTACACGACGGTTTTGAGCCAAAACCGTCGTGTAATGGCATACATTACACGACGGTTTCAAAGCAAAACCGTTGTGTAATGTGTGCCATCACCAAAAAAAAGCCTTTTTTTTTAATTCAAGCCCAATTACACGACGGTTTTGAGCAAAATCATCGTGTAATGGTACACATTACACTAGAATCAAATTCCATATGATTATCCAAAACAAAAATCCATTTTGGTATTTCATCGAGCATGTGGTGGGCGGATAAAAACCATGTTCAAAAATGTGTATAAACTGCCAAAACCATGCACAAAACATTCATCTCCAAAGAGCAACAATAAAAAAAAATTAAAAAAACACTACAAATTACACTCTACGCAAGTTATTAAAGCATTGTGTGTTCGTAGTTTTGTTAGAAAATAAGAAATTGAGCAATATGGAAGTCACCTTGCTTTTCTTTAAAGAAAAATAGTCACGGCCTTGATGGGAACACTGGGAGAGAGAGGTGGTGGCGACGGTGGCGGCGGAAAAAAACCGGGGCTATGACGGCAGTTTGGGAAAAGTTTGAAGCGGCGGCGGCGGCGTGACCGGATTTTAAGTTAGGGGGCGGTGGGCGGACGAAGGAGGTGGGAAAGAGAAAAGTTTGAGTTGTCTAGAGGGTTGAAGATGAAAATGATGATAAATGAAGATGAAAGTGTATTTAAGTAATGGGTTTTCAAGTGAATTCCAAAGCATGAAATTTGAAAATTTTGAAAATTTTCGGAGGATTACACGACGGTTTTTATAACTGTCGTGTAATCCTTTTTTTTTTTTGAAAATTTGAAAATTTCGAAAATTTTCGGAGGATTACACGACGGTTATAAAAACCGTCGTGTAATACTTTTTTTTTTTTTTGAAAATTTGAAAATTTTGAAAATTTTCGGAGGATTGCACGATGGTAACCGTCGTGTAATCTAATCCTTGGTTACTGTCGTGTAATCCTTGGATTACATGACGGTTTTTATAACCGTCGTGTAATCCTTTTTTTTTTTTTTTTTGGAAATGCTACCGGATTACACGACGGTTTTATCAAACCGTCGTGTAATCCTGTTTAAGACGATAGTTTCACAAAAATCGTCGTGTATTTTCCATCGTGTAAGCTGACTTTTGTAGTAGTGTCTATGCGATGTACCAATACATGCAACTACGATGAAAGTGAGATTACACCTTTTTTTTTTCTTTTATTTAATCAAAATAATTAGTTCCATTCAAAAAAAAAAAAATGATTGTATTCTCTCTTGCTAAATTGAATTTCCATTGTATTAAATACAGAGAAAATTATCTAAATAATACAAATTCCTTATTGTTGACCAACTTGACATAAATTTTAGTTTACTTTACTTTAATTTTGTGTCATATTGATTTAGTGTAATTTTTTTATCATGTTAATACAATAGTCTTTAAATATGTGTCATTCAAGTACTTTCTCCTTTTCTATATCAGTGTAACAAATTTGTACAATGCAGTATAGATACAAATATATTAACATTACGTACATATTACATTTGTAGATTTCACTTTCTTTTTTTCCTAAATAGCTTAGTAAACTGACCTTTTTTTTTTTTTTTTTTTTTACTTTTTAAAACTGCTTTCATTGTTGTATATGTGTGTGTGTGCGCGCATATATTTAAACACTTAAATAATATACTACTTAACATTGTATTTGATTTGACACACATTTTTTTTTGTCAAGAGTTCTTCTTTAAACAAACTCTTAAATAATAAAGAATAATTGCCCTGCACACACATAGGAATCTAACTCTAATTTTTCACTTTTCAATGACTACTCCTTTGTTCTTTTATCTTTTCATCTTCTTCAAAATTTTTAACTTAATAAATGTAGTGATAAATGTACCCATTTAAAAATTTTAATAAATGTATCTACTTTTAAAAATATTCAATTTTTCTTTATATAAAAAAAATAGGCTTCATGCCTAAAGCTTCAACAACAAAAAATAATAGTTTAAAAAAAAAAACAACAAAAAATAATAGAGAAAGAGATTTGAAAATAATAAGATAGATACATTTTGGGAACATTTATGAAAGTAGTTAGGGGTAATTTTGTAATACATAAAGGTTTGTAATAAGTAAGTTTAATTATTTGAAAATTGAAAAGGGCATGCATTTAGAAGGAGGATGTGAATAGTTAAAAGGGGTATGTCAATCGAGCTAATTAAAGATAAATAATCTTTCTTTTAACCATGTGGTCAAATGAATATACTGTTAAAGTGTTGTACAGTGTAAGGTGATGCAATTCCATTTAAAAAAGAAAACATAAATAAATAACGCTTTTTGATTCTCACATATATAATTAACTTAACGTGTTGGAATTATAGCTTCCTGCTTTACTGATTTATTTATTTATTTATTATTATTATTATTATTTTGAGAAAGAGCTTTGCTGGTCTTTCGGTTCTTATAAAAAGTAGAAAATTAGACATTTGACATGCGTGTTTGGCGTTGTCCAAATAAAGTAAATGACAAAGTGCCTACGCAGCTAATCTGCCAACCACAGTTTGACGTGGAAACTTAGCTCAAAAAGTTTGAAAAAGCAAAAAGTTTGTTAATTTTTAGCTTCAAATAAACGTGTGTCCTTGCACATCCCATCAATCTCACGATATAACTATAGAGAGAAAAAGAACAGATTTTTTTTTTTTTAATTTCTCTTTTCAGAATGTCTTGGTCTTTTTTTTTTTTTTTTTTTGGCTAAAGAGTCGTCTTTCTTTTTCGATATTAGTTTCTAAGCTTATAAAATTCAACAGTAATTTTGTATTGCTGCTTCCTCTTTGAATAAATACTCTACTTTTGAAAAAAAAAAATGAATAAGCTTTTTATTGTAAACGTATTCTATTGATGATGTATGTTTTTTAAGGGTTACATGTAGGCAAAAAATCACATCGAATAAAAGTAAAAAAGTGCTCAAAATAATAGAATTCATGGAGTGTTTTTCATATGTTACCATAGAAATTTACATATATCAAGCGGTAGCTAATGCTCCGTTTGATTGGAAGGATGGAATGGTGGAAGGAGGGATAGGATTTAAGGGAAGGAGAGTGTGAAATAAGTAGATAATTGATAATTTGCTCAAAGTTATTTGGTATAATAGGAAGGAAAAATGTGATTGCAGGCATAGTTTAACAGTAATACCACACTGATTCCACCTAAAAGTGTAGATTTCAAATCCTTCCACCCTAAGTTAAAAAAAAAAGAGGAAGGAAAGGATATTTATTTATTTATTTATTTGCTATTAGAAGGAAATAAAGGATAAATTTAGTTTTCTTATGGGGTGTTTGGTAATGTCTCCAAATGGTGTATTGACGTTTGGTTACCAAACGTGCATTTGGGGGAGTTTTGAGTTTCCAATAAAACTTTTGCAAAATCTACAGTAAACTCAAATTTTTAAAATTCATAACTTTATTATTTCAAGTCAAAAATGAAATGATTATTTTTTTAAATTGTATAGAATTTCGAAAGAATCGAAACAAGATCTATATTGATATATTTTTTTCCCGAACACATTTCAAGCTTTTATACAATTTCACTTCAAATAGTTTTTTTCAACCAAACATATATTTCCAACACTCAACTCAATTCCAGTCAAAATATCTCAAAAAACTCCACCTTCATTTGTCCCCCCAAACAACCTCTTTGTAAAATTACAAAACTCACCCTTTTGAATTTTTATTTTTGTAAAGGTCAAAATTGGTAAAATAATTTTTTTTTTCTTTTTCTTACTCAATCCTTATCATTCCATCCACTTGTGGAAGGATTGTTTTTTGTGGGCCCAAGGGATTCTCAATCCTAGTGTTCTTTTCACCAATCCCTCCAACCAAACAACATCAATTCTTAGGGTTTGTTTTGTGTTTTAACTTAACTCCAACTAAAATTTACTTTTTTACTAGATTTTTATCTTTTTTGAAAAGTCAACAAAAATTATAATTATTTTTGAAAAATCAAACAACTTAAACTTAAAAATTTTAACTTCAACTGATGATCCAAACTGAAGCTTACTTTTCATACCTCAATCCCCCCACCTGTCCATCATTCGCACCAAACACACCGTAAGTGTTTTGTCACGGGAAAGTCAATGTTAATTTATAAGCAACCATGTTTTACCACGGTCGCTTTCTAATGGAGCAGACTATTCTGCGAAGTACCGACTAAAAGTCGGTTTCATTTATTTGTATATTTATATATTACACGGATTCACACACAACCAAAGGGTTAAGATTAACTCGCACGTTAAACTTGTTGTCGAAGTTCTTGACGGTGCACAATTGACACAACTAGTACTGATGTTGACAAATTTGGCGTTTTTTTGGGTCCATTAGTACGTTTGTCGACTTGTAAAAGTCAGGCTACCGCAACTAAAAAATAAAATTAAAAATAATAATAATAATCATATCGCAAGTAATAGCAGCAGATGTTAGGCCGGGCTAAACAACTTTTTAATTAAGTATTTGTGTTTGAATTTTGTAGTTTATCTCTCATTATATATGTGTCAACACATGTAATCAAAAAGCTCAAAAACGAGTTAGAGTAACATTCGAGTAAACACCTCTAGATACGAGATCAGGTCCCCAATCGACATAAAATTGATACCGAATTGATTGGTCTAGAAACAATGGATTATCTCTAAATTGACCTAATAGAAGAATCAGGAAATAATCTCAATCAAAAGGAGCAAGTATCATTGGGAAGGGTATTCCCTTATACTTAGGAGGCATATTCAAGAAGGAAAAGTTAACCTGATGAGATAATGATGAGATAATAGAACTCCGACTCGATTTTGAAGATAGAATCTACATCAAATCAAGAACTATATAATAAGCGGTTATCAGCTCTTATGGATCATAGAAGACATCCTCGTGCACACAAGCAAGCTCATTCTCTAACAATCACACATATTTTTCCTCATTCTATCTCTACTTTCTCGATTCCTAATTCCCCCTCTTCTCTCTTCTCATTCCTTCTCTCAAGCATCATTATAAAACAATTTCAATTATAGTACACGATGACACTACTATGATATAGCTCAAACATTATGGGCAAACCTTTATAAATCTGCGTTATATCCGCTCAAACAATCAACTCACCACTTTGTCGACTTCGCAACTAACTCCAAACTCTGTCACACAAATTGTTCGTAGATTTTACCCACTACAGTAAGAAAATTTGTACCTGGTGTGTGGTGAGAAAATTAATTTTTGCTATCCAAACAAAAGTGAACCTTTCAATATTCATAGACAATTTTGCAACATCAAGTGGTGAAAAAGGTTTCTTGTCCGTATTACTTTATTGACTTGTAGATACATAATGGTGATAAAGTTTGTGATATTTTGTTATTGATTTTCTTACCGTAATCAAACAAGGCAACTAGTTGAATTCTAATGAAACTAGTTACAAAGCTAGCTCTAAGTTGCACACACACACACACACACATATATATATATATATATATTTATGCATCCATTTCCATCACAAAATTCATGCTACTTTCTCGATCAAACTGACAAATGGGCAAGAAACTGCATCAACTTCACATGGAACTGGAAAATGAGTTCAATCACATTGTACTCTTGATCCCATACATGATTTAACTCTTTGCCTTAACCGGCACAGGCAAACAAAGTACTCTTTTAAACGAGAAAAGTAGTGCTTGAGATTTTTCGCGATTCGAATTTGTTCCCTTGACTTGGAGCATATGCGATAATTTGAACAAAATCCTAACACGAAACACTCGTTAATTCAATCAAACAACTTCTTCATAATGCTTTATAACACAATTGATGATAGGGAAATTTGAGTAATTTTTTCGTCATTATGATCTCAAGGATTTCAAGGATTCAAGTTGTGATTTTCCACAAGGACCCTTCATCCTAACGTACAGTCTGTATTCATTGAACGTCATGGCGGGGTACATCGCTGGACGGCCCTTGGTAACAAGCTGCTTCAATGGTTCGATTACTATATCACTCTTGGGGTTAAAAAAGAGCGCCAGTGATACACGGTCTTTGTCCGAATTTACAATCACCCGATGCTCCACGCTCTTGTAGATTGCATTGCTTAGCACCTATATACGCACGAAAAATAAGTAACCAAAAGTTAATTATGACAATAATAAGAGATGTGCAATAGAATAACGTCGAACAAATACTTGTCTTGTGTTCCATATATCTTTTAAGTTGTTATCCTTTAATTTTTTGTAGTCTAAAAAACCTCTCAATGGCGAATTTAAAATATTACATCTATTAGTAAAAGATAACAACACATTGTTATGTAAATTAGTATAAAAGATGATATTGATGAAAGAGAAGGGATAAACCTGAATTTGATCTCCAATGTTGACGATGAAAGAATTCGGAACAGGCTTAACAGTGATCCAGTTGTTGCCTCTGCGAACTTGGAGACCGGGCACGTTTTCGTCAGGCAGGAGAAGGGTGATGCCACCGGGGTCCGAGTGTGAGGAGAGCCCTAGGGTAAGGTCTGGTTGAGGGCACTTAGGGTAGAAGTTCACCCTTAAGCAAGCTCCAATATCATTATTCTCTCCTCCTAGAGCCTTCTGAAGGTGGTCCTCTTCTAGGCCGAGATTAAGAGACAAAATCTTCATCAATGTCCCACATAATCTCACCATTTCATTTCCATATTCTGTGATCAAAGTCCTGCAATGTTATTCCAGTGAATGTTATGAGTAACAAGTCATGTTAGGTACGCATTAATCTACGGACCAATTTTTCTTTGGAAGCAATAATTAAAATAAAAAGAAAAAGAAAAAGAAAAAGAAAAGAAATTAGATAAAACAGGCCAGCAATTTGTATTTGCAGGAGACCACCGACAACTAGCAACAAATAGCAATTGGCCAAGTGCTTTTGTTGCCAAAAAGTGCTATTTGCACTACTACTAGTGTGGTCACTCCTCAACGTGTTTTTGCTCAATATATGATCTTTACTTTTCAAATATATATACATATATATATATATATATATATGTATAATCTTTAAAAGACACTTTTTTTTTTATAACTTTATCCTAGACATTGACTAACTTGTAAAGTAACTGATAATAAAGCGCATATATATAAGAAATAAAGATCAAATCATTCATAGGAAGTCCTTAATAGTGATGTACCCGTGTATTGTAAAAGAAGAGTAGTTACAAGTTGGAATACACTTAGTATTCTTTATGTTTATTGTTCTCTCTTTATTTGTTACTTTAATTTTAATTTTAAAGAACAAATGTTGTCATGTATTGTGAGATAGAGAGTATCATGAATTTTTTCGCATGAGATTTCGAAATATCTTGTAGTTCTATATATAAAGGAAGAGAGAATAAAGTCTGTTTGGATCAAAAGTTTAAAACTATTTTTCAAATTGAAAATTCAAAGTTTTTGTAAGAGATAATTTTGTAGAAAGCTTTTTAAAAAGTAGTTGAAAACAGACTGCAAGACTATATCCCATTAATTTATGTACAAAGTAGAATATTCAAAGACTTTATTACACACACACACACACACACATATATATATATATATATATATATATCTTAAAAACAAAAATTCAACTAGAAACATGTTTCTCATTGTGACAGAAATTATGAAAAAGTAGAGTGTAGCCACCAAGAAGGAGAAAGGAATTCGTGGATATGAAATGAATAAAGCCATCAACAAACAAACAAACAAAACAAGTTCACATTTCAACTTCCAATCAATCAAATGTTTTGAAGCTGTCCTTGCTGAAAAAGTCATGGGTGGCTTGCTCTATTTGAGAATGTCAAATCAAAGCTCAAAATAATAATAATAATAAGAGACAACTACAAGAGGAGAAACTAAATTACATAAAATTATACTGCTTTCTTAGCTAAAAAATTAATTAGGCACTCAAATTTTTCTGAAACAAACTTTTCTTATATTTAGTACGTTAGCAGCAACCTTACCAAACATTTTTTTTTTTAATCAATTATTTCTCTTCGCGTTTAGGTTTTCCATTTACTTATAACCAATCACGTAGAAATTAGAGGAAAATGAGAAAAAGAACAAATATGTGTAGCTTCCAAGAACGACTCAGGCGTGTTTTATTATAATAAACAAACATTATTTTATTTATTTATGTATTCTCATTATTATTATTTTGCAAGTATATGTCCTTGTCATAAAAGCCCTTTTATGATGAGGATCACACGACGTAGCAACAAGCCTTGATATGATTCTAGAACGTGGTCTAATCACGTTGTTGGTAGATAGAAATGTATACACATACCTATATTTACACATGAAAAACAAATGCAAAAATCAAAGTCATACATAACACGTTTTTCTCAAAAGAAAATTACATGTCAATATTATACCTGCATGAATTAGGAATGGAAGGCCACTTCTCCTGCTTCCTCAGCGACAGAGGCATGAAATGAAGAAAGAAGTAGTCGCTCCAATCCAACAGCGCCCCCTTCTCAACTCCGAGGCGGCTACCGTACCCTTCGTAGGTATCCGGCGAGTTCGCGTACAGCTGCTTCGCCTCCACCGGCAGGTCAAAAAACTCGCGCCACGTGTCCCTGACCCGCTTCATCAACTCCGGGTCCACGCCGTGGTTCACCACCTGAAAAAAGCCCCACTCGCGGCAGGCGCTCGATATCGAGGCCATCGTCGCCTTTCGGAGGCTTTCGTCGCCGGTGAACAAGTCCTGCAGGCTAATCACCGGGATGTTGATGTCCTCTTGGATAGGATTGAGTAGTGTGGTGGTTTGGGGCCTTTGATTTGGGGGTTTTATGTAACGATTTGGGAGTTTTCTTATGCCACTTTCGACTAGGGATTGGACTCGGACAATTGGTTCTGGCCATGTTTGCAAGCAGTTCATTGCTTTAATTTTTGTGAAAAATGGACAGAGAGGGGTTTTACTATAGAGCTTTAGCTAGTAGTTGTATTTGAAGTGGGTTTTTAGGCGAAGTGGCATCTCCTTTTATAAGCATGAGGGATTTTGTTATACGGCGTTCCGTAAGCAACATTACGATCAAATGCTGTAAATTACAGATTGTGTGGCGCTGAATTCATGACGATAGGAATAAAACAAATTAAGCTAATTTTTGTCAATAAAAATAGGATAAGTATCTCTTTTATTTTATCAGTATGTCTCAGAACTTTTATGTCAGAGAGACGTGATGAAATCAATAATCTTTTATTATTTAAAATAAATATATAGAAGCCATAAATCCTTTGAAAGTTTTTAACCAATTTAATATTGATCACGTGTTAATTCGTAAGCCCACACAACTTTTCATATATCAGCAATTTGAATTAATTTTAAATAGGAATAATGATTATCTTCATCATATTTGATTCATGAAATCGATCTTAGTCTCGATTTATGTATTTTTTACTGAGTTTTATCAGATTCAACTGATGAAATCGATCTTAATCGAGTGTTATGTCTTTTATATCACATGATTGTTTCATTTTTGATATTAATATTTGTACCCAATTTTAATTTAAATGATAATTTCCTTTTTAAAAAGAAAAAAATAATGATTAACTAATAATATATGGTACATAATTTTGTGAATATTGTAAAATGGTAGTGCCTTTTTTTTTTTTTTTTTTCTGAGGGTGATGTTATTTTAATGAAGAGACGTTGAATATTGTCATTGATTATGAATGCCAAACCCATTTACGTTTTGATTGGTGGTCCGTGCTAGTATTCAAATCAAAATGTGATATTAAACAGTTTTATTAATTTGGGTAATGACAATGCCTATTTTAAGGAGCTAGGGGGGAGACAAAACTTTGTGGTTGACTCGGCCAATTTGAAGATACGTGGTTTCTCTAATTGAATGATGAAAGGGTGTATATTGCCCACGTGTTCTGATTTATAGGATACTAGTGCTAATATGTTACTCTATCTATGGCATCTTACTATTGGCGGTCGACATATATTTATATATATTTATGTGGTGTCTTTCAACATATTACAGCTATCCCCTCTAGCATATCATAATCACGTGTATATATATAAAATATATGTTTATAGATGGAACTTAAATATATATCATCTACATACATATGTCATATTCTAAACTTTTTTTTTAGGAAAATATGTCATATTCTTATTGGTGAATTTAATCAATTGATGTGATAATATTTTAAATATTATTTAATAAAAAAAATAACAATTCATGTCATGTATGTTAGTATTCAAAAGTTGAAATTAAAATTATTGTCTTTAGTATTTTTCTTTTCTTATTTTTAAAGTTGAGAGATTTAAACTTTACATATTATGATAAACTCAATAGTGAAATTTTATTTTAATTTTACTACTATGAAAAAAAGTCCAAGATTTAAATTCTTAATTACACATTCACACATGCACCCAATCACTTGAAACTTAAATGTAGAATTAAACCATATTTGTAATCACAAATAATGTGATTTTTTCCGTTAAAAAATTGTAATTTCATTACACGCCATATGACGAGACAAAATTCTAGAGTTTTTTTTTTTTCCGTAGAAAGTCAATTTTAGAGTTGCTGATAAGGTTTTCTCATAACCGTCATAACATTCGATTCAAGATTAATGAGAATACTTAAATAGCTAGACAACAATTGTAACATATAGGTAAGGAGAAAAAATATAAGGAAATCTCGCTAAAATGGTGTCGCCTTAAACGACAAAAAGTTTGTTATGAACGAACAATATACTATATATGTGTGTCTATAAAAAGTGCCAGAAAGAGAAAGGATTAACTAATCAAAATCGGAAATATTCTCTGGAAATTTATTGGACTATAAAGGTTTTGCTTTGGGCAAGGTTTTAGCATCCACATATTAAGTATAGGTTTTTTTTTTTTTAATGAAAAATACTTGGAGATACCACTGGTATAAAACATCATTATTAATAAAAAGTAGACATCATTTATGAGTCTCATATTGTGAGACTTATTCTACTAATGGGTGGTGCTCAATATAATTAGTATCCTTTTGCATTGTTCTTTTATAATCTAAATAACAAATTATATGTGATACCACTAGAGACACACTTTACGAATTTAAAATAAAGCCTTTCAGGTTTTGAATCTGAGACCTAAAACTCTAAATCCATCCTTTCCATCTACTAAGTTAGCCTCAGTAAGATAAGGATGGAGCATTAGGATTCTTTAAAATTAGGTATATTCATTAAGGATGTACATCGAGTAAAACCCGTTGATTTCGATTTCAAAACATACTTTTCGATTTTCAAAATTGAAACTCTTGACTGAACTGTGCATGGGAAGCTTCGGTCGGTTTTCTGATAGTCCGTGATTAGTTTTTTCAGCGGGTTGTTTTGGTTTTTTTAAAAGGTAAACCAGATGTCACCAGGTAGTATACATGTTAGTAACCTGGCAATTTTTTCTTTTTTTTTTTTTGGGTGATTTTTTCAGGCATTTGGGGAAATAATATGATGTTCAACGACATGAAATACATGCATTGGAATTGAATATTTTGAGTTGATCACAGCTAAACTAATAAAAAAATTTCAAATAATTACAACCTATTTAAATAATTAATGACTCCAACAATTGAATAATCACCGGCATATTCCAATCTGACGAACAAATTATAATCGAAATTAAAAATTAAAAAAAAAATCATACATGATAACTGTGGGACGCTTTTTGAAACATGAGATTTGTACATTTTTTACTCACTTGAGAATTAATAAGAATTTAGTTGAGTTTTTTTTTTTTTTTTAATTCGTATCCAATTAAACTTTGTATATTGTTTTGTAGTTTGATCGAATTTCAGTACAAACATTAAGTTTCCACTTTAATTTGACATCACAACAGAAAAACAAATAATAATAATAGTATTAATAAGAACAACAAGACTCAAGAGGAAACCTTCGGCATAGGCTGAATATTATTATATGTAAAATGTGTATATAAAGAGTAGTGTTAGGGATATCAACTATAATCATAATTTTTGAATACCAATTTATGTGTCATGTTTTTAATCGTAGATGTAATTAATTGATGTGTCAATACATTTAACACTTATCAATAAAAAAATGACGACTAATATACTACATAAAGTGATATTTCAAAATTGAGATTAAAGTTGATCTCCTTGATATTTTCAAAATATAAAAGAACGACTTCATCTGTTCAGCTCAAAATTAACTTCGACAATAGAGCCACATATACTAGGCTCGGTTCAATGACCGGACTGAAATTGTCGATTTTGGGCGGTTTTGCAAAAATTCGATTTTTACGAGGTTGGAAATTCCTAGAAAACTCACTTGACACGAAATTTTAACCAAAAGTGCACAACTCATGCTGTTCCGTGACCACACAAAGTAAACAGTAATTCCCTCACTTTGTGTTACACATGTGTACGTGCGTACATATAATATATATATATATGCACACACACACACACACACACACACACACACAAACACACGCAATACACACACGAATGGGAGCCATCCATTCTATACGCTCCACATGAATAAGGCCGACATTATAGTCAAATAAAAATAATAATAATAATAATAATAATAATAATAAAAAAGGTCGACCGACATAAGCATATGAAGAGAATTTATTGCGTGGGTCCATTCCCTAGCAAAGCAAGCTCTCAATAATTCACTTCCCAAACTAGCTAATACATCAATTGATATAAATGACCGAAATAGAAATGTTTGCTAGAAAGTCATACTCGTGAAGGACCATCCTGTAGTTTTCCAACCACAGAGGACTCAGGTCCGGTGATAGGACTGGTTGCGAATTATTTTTCTCGAATCAATCAAATTACGATAATTACGATATGTGAATTAATTATTCACTGTGTTAAGTGAAGACGTATCTTATAACGCCATCTTTCATCTTTAAAACATTTTTCTTTTGTTAAAAAAAAAAAAATGTAGCTATCAACTTTTCATATCATTAGCCGCAAATTAATAAGGGATAAGATGTCGGCACAGAGCTTACAATGATCCATTCTAGATATTTTTGCTAGCCACGAGTGGTTCGTGTTAGCCATACAATTTGCAGGCTAAAATGAAAATGAAAAACATATGAACTTTTTTTTTTTTTTTTTGCTAAAGGAAAAACAGATAAAGTTAACTTATCGAATTTAGTCACAGATCAAATTAGTTCTATTTCACCCGTTCAGATATGGCAATATATTTTTTTTTAATATTACCCGGTCCTAAAAATTTAGTATGCGAACTTCTATTTATGTTTTTTACGAGATATATAATTGGACCCTATTTTCAAAGTATGAGTTTGGGTTTAATCTTTTAAAACTAACTTCCGATTATTTTTATTATCTTTCAAATTTTCAATTCTCTATGTTATCTCATTTTTGTTATGGACTTTTTTTTTTTTCTTCCTTCCTTATTTTGACTCTTCTGTGTTTTTCTTACTTACTAATAGTATTGAGTTGAGAATTTGTTGAAGATCGAGACTATTGGTGAGTTCAAACCTAATTAAAATGTGCTAATGGTATTTGATATCAATATTTCCTTATTATCTCTATTTAAAAAAAAAAAAAAAACTTTGTTTCTTTTTTTTTTTTTTTTTGGAAATGGTAATTGTATTCCAAATCAAGAAAATACAAACACCAATGACTGGAATAACCTCATAACACAGAGAAACTTAACCCCAATTACAAATCAATTCCACCAGTAAGTTCTAATGAAGCATACAAGGGGATGAATCGTGCATTGGATTCCAACAACGGGAAATCAAAGAGGTACACCAACAACAACACCACTACAATCAATGGAAAACTACAATCGATTGAAACTAAGAGACCTATAATAAAAAAGTCACCACCAATACCGCATAGAAATAATTCTAGTAGATTAGACATACATCCAATACGAGAGCGTGGGGAGACCATCTCTGTTATTACAAAATAAAAACAAAAACATAACAAAAAAATGCAATACCTACGTGGCTTAAACATCACCGCCTTTATTTCAAACAAACAATTATCATAAATAGGAGAAAAAACCACAACTCCATGGATAATACCTCTGGTGACAAGCCAAACTACATGACCAAAGAGATCAAAATGCGTCCCTTCAGACCACGAAGCCATCTCACCATACCATCACCGTGGAGTCCAAAAGCATCTTCTTTTGGGCCGAGAGTCCGGTGACCAATCAAAAGGTGACGTCAGACTCTGACCCTAAAAGAGAAATATGAACGATACAAACTCTAGCGATAAAGAGAGGGAGAGAGAGAGGAAGAGAAAGAGAGCAGATCGATATGATCTGAAAACAATTCAAACCTAACTTTGTTTCTTTTCGTTCGCGGCAAATGACGGCTGCAAGATATTTTTGTATAGCCATTACTGGTTCGTGATGGGTAACAATTTTTAGCCACATATACGACCATATATAACATATCATATTTAAAAATTAGGATCTGAAAAAAATAATTATAATAATTGGGATTTGATATCTCGATATATATTTTTAGATGAAAAATGAGTAATATTAACTGCTGTCCCACCAAGTTTGTTGTCAATATCACTATGATTCTCGGTTCAAATATATATGTATATATATATCACTATGATTCTACAATATCTATTTGTATCACTCATGATGAATGAGCTTTTGGTAATAGATTAAATCAACACTCGTGTCAAATTTTTATAAATGATGGTTACGTGAAGGTTAGTTGAGGGGCTAAATTAGGATTAACTTATAAATACCCCTTGAACTATGCATCATTTTTTATTTTGCTCCCTGATATTTTGCAAAACCCGTTTAAAATTCCCCATGATATATACAAAATAGTTCAAAATGCCCCATGGTATGCACAAAACATTTCAAAATACCCCTTCGGTGTACTTTGGTGGCATCTCATTAGAAGTTGGTGAGAAGTATTTTAAAGTATAAAATCTTATTTATTAGATAAAATATCAATAAAAATAAATAAATATAAAAACCAACTAATGTGAAGGTTGGTAAGTTAATTAATGTAGGTTTACAAAAATATAAAATAAGTTAATGTACAAAATCAGGGGATTCTTAAAAAAAAAAAAAAAAAAACAAAAACAAAAAAATTGGGAGGCATCGCTGGGCAGCAACCTTCTTAGCACTGTGGCTGGACATGAGCGTCTCATTCTGCTAAGCGTTTGCGAGGCTCCAACAACATCGAACGAGGGGTGGTGGGTCGCCAAAGGCGGCACTAATAGGGTTGCCTCTGTTAGAGCAATGAAGCACCTAGCAGAGGAAATTTTAATTATTTATTTGATATTTATAATAATCAGTAACCTCTCTTAAATCATAAAAAAAATAAATAAATAAATAAAAAAGATGGAATAGACGTTATTGACATTCACTTGAACTTTTATTTGTCACTGATAAAATGTCGTTTCCTTTCAGAAATTAAGATATAAATAACAATAACATGCTCTTCTTGTCTTGCAACTTTTTCTCAAACAATAATTAACGATACTAGGTATTCTAAAAGTACTTTTTTTTTTTGAATTACTTTGTAATTCTGTGGTACATATTCTAAAGGTATACTTTTCCTTTTCTATTAGTCCATAATTATGTGGGTGAGGTTTCTAGCCAGCAAGTTCAACAATAATAGATCTCCAAATCTGAACAGAAAATTAGAAATGTCTGATCAGCAATAAAATGTTTAACACGTTATATAGACGTAATATGATATAACCAAATTCCAATTATAAATTTATTACTTTTCAATTTTCTTCAGCCGATAAATGAGGGGGTTCGAACTTGACCAGAGGCAAGATATTTAAATTTGTGGTCAGTTTGAATTACCAAGACAACCAGAGGCAGTACCGGCGGAGCCAACATCTACCATTCTCCAAGAATAAATATCCCTCCATCTTCAATACCAATGACAAAAGTTAATTCTTTATTTGACACCAAAATAATAATAATAATAATAATAATGAAAATAAGATATTGGACAATGTTTTTATATATACATATATATATATATTTTTTGGTAGCAATATACATATATTTTGTACTTAATACATAATGTTATTTTAGAGTTTACAGTAACTTTTTGGTGTGCAATTCCAGGTATTAATTCTTTAAACCAATAAATTTCGTTTATATTCCTGTTTTCCTGATTTTCATGAGCGAACTAACAGACTAAAAAATGCATTATTTTTTGGTATTCTAAACGAATGAACAAGTTTTATGAAAGTTGCATGGTTTTTTTTTTTTTTTTTTGCCCCCCTTTCTATACACTTCTCTTGCTACATGAACTAGAAATAATGGATTTAAAATATTTGACGACGGTTAAAGAAATTTGTTGAAATCGAAAGTCAATAAAAGTAGTCTTTACTTCTAACCATGGTTTTTTTTTTTTCTTTATTTATTTATTTTTTTTTTTAAGGATCTAATCATAGTTTTAACCGTTGTCAAATGTGCACGTAACAAATCATGCGAACCTCAATGTGACAATTTTAACGACAATTTCAGCACCCAAAAAAAATTTAAAAAAATTAAAAAAAAAGTTGTTAAAGGTGCCAAGTAATTAAGATGACAGTTTTCATATGAGCCGTTTTCGAGCATCACTAATGGAATGTAAAATTGTTGTACCATAAATAAATTTAAGCATTTGAGTGGAAAAAAAAAAAAAAAAAAAAAAGGTTCTTTCTAATGGTGTACTATCTTTCATGTAAAATTTGTTATATGCTAAACTTGATGACAAATTTACCACAATGTATAGCTAATTCCATATTTAATATTTGATCTTTATTGGTCAGTTCTTTGACATTTTTATGTAATTATTATAATATTTTCATTTCAAAATGATTGATTTGAAATACTAAAAGTTCATTTTTATGAGTTTCAAAGAATATATAATAATAACGACAAAAAGTAGATACAGTATTAGAAATAAAGCTACACAGAGCATGGAGTAGAATAATGTTATTTTGGATTATTTTTATGTATGGTCCCTAAATTTTATGGTCACTCTCATTTTGTCCCCTGATCTTAAGAACTCTCGATTTGCTAACTGAACTTTGAATTTAACCCCACTTTATCTTTTTTATTAAAATTTATGTTAAAAATTGATAGAAAAATAAGGGTTGCTAAGCTCATTCTGTTAGGATTTATGTTATCAATAAATGAAAAAAGACCACATAATTGCACTTAGTTCATTTTTTTTCAGGCTATTTTTTACTAAAATTCTAATATAAGGGATAAAGTGTGGTTAAATTCAAAATTTAGAAACAAAATTAGAGTTTTTAAAGTTCAGTGGGCAAAATGAGAACGACCCTTTAATGGACATAGATGAGAGTAATCCTGTTATTTTTTATTTTTGTAACAAGAATAGCATTGGCATGTACAAGTACATTGGAGATAGTTATGTCTAACTTAATAGTTTTCACAAAAATCGTTAAAGTGGTATGATAAAGAAAAAAGTTCAGGTTGTTTTCCTTACGACTCAGGCGCCCACGAAATTTATGTGTCGTGCCATGCTAAATACCCATCGTGCTCTCGTGCTACTGGATTGACCCAATCAATTTGACAGCAAAGTAGATGTTTACCCTCTACGAAGAATGACTTAATTACAAGTCTTTTAAGTGTTTTTAAAAATAAATAAAAAAACACTATAATTAAGCCTATGTTTGATAAGAAGGAAAGAAAATAAGAGGAAAAAAAATAGAAGAGAAAAAAAATAAAAAACGAAGAGTTTTTGTTTATCCCATATGTTATTTGGTATCATAATGAGGAAAAAAATGTAGAGAGAATGAAGTTTATTCATGCAATTACTATTTTGTCGATGTTTTCTTTGTCTTTAATGGTTTTTTTTTAATGATTAATATGTAAGTATAGTTTAGTAATTTTGTTATTTTTTCTCTCCAATTTTGGAGAAATAAAAGAATGTCGGTCTTACAAGATTTTTATTCCTTCCCATTTTGTTTTTTCTCTTAAAATCACTCCGACCAAACACCATATTTTTTGAATTTCCATCCTAAAATCCCTCAACCTTCTGCTTTCCTTCCATCCACTTTGCATCCCTACCAAACAAATTTAGCATAAATCTAAAAACTGTATGATAAATATAACCATAAGGATACATCAAAGAAGAAAAACGAGACCGATCCACTAGATAAGGAAATTTTCATACCAGGATTTTTATATTGTAAGTTTTACTCTTGTTCAACACTTACAACCTTTTTTTATAGAATCTTTTGAAAACTAGTTGATTTACATACAACTTCAATGGAAAAAATATTTAATATATAAAACTATTTAGAACTATCAATGTAAAAGATATATTATTAAAAAATATTACATTAAAATCAATAGATTGTTATATTAATGTACAAAAAAAAAAAGTTACAAGTACCATTTCATAAAGATGTCAGATATGAGAATGAGAATTATATATTTTATATATATATATATATATATATATACACACTATATAGGGAAGGGATCCAAGGCAGCACCTGTCTCTTATATGCCATTTGTAACATAACTTGTATTATATTATAGTAATGTATCAATCAGGTTATTAAAATGTAATATTTTTTTGTGATACTTATAATTTATACTAATATCTGAATAGTATCATATGACAAGATTTTAAATTAGAAATTACATGTAAATCAACTAGTTTATAGATATTTTAAATAAAAAATTATAAATATAGTATGTTATGCTGTATCAGATATAAGAGACATTATACATGCAGGGTTGAGCGAAGGAAAGTGCAACGTGAAAACGACACCAATTAAGTGTACTAGCATGGGTCACGTGCCTTAGGCACGTGTCATCTTTGTACTTATATATATATATATATATATATATATATATATATTTTGAAGGCTGTACTTATATTTTTTTCTTTAAACAAATTATTAAAAAATAAATAAAGAAAACTTTGTTAAATTAACTATAATAATATTAGACTATGTTTAATATCCACCTACAACTTTTGGAATTAATGAAAAGGTTAAGGAATTATTTCTTATTTGTATAAACTTTTATTACATTATATTAACTATCCATACTTATTTGATTTAGTATGATTTTGATTGTTAGAAAGAATATTTTATGAGAAGATCAACTTTTTTGGTTGAAAAGTTGAAAAAACAATGTAATTGCCTATTTTAAATATAAAAAGAAAATTTTATGATAAGAATTGTATTTTTACATTATTGGTAGGAATTGTTACTTGAGTTATTGGATCAATTTTTTAATTGTTTGATCTATGATTGGAAATAATTTTGCGTGTTACGTTCTAAATTTTAACATATATCACAAATCAAACTATTATAAATTTAATTAATAATTAATTTTAACAACACCTATCAATTGAGAAAAAGTACAGTCCCTATATGTCTCAAAAAATATACTAAGTAAGCAAGATTTTGCTCAATCTTCAGAAGTTTTAAGTAAAACGTAACAGATTTTGTAGTTTGATCGAAACACATAAATATATATATAAGATTTAAAAAAAAAACGTTGAGAAAATTATTTTAGAGGGAAAAAATTAAAAATTATATAAATGTAAAGGTCAAATATGATTAAATAATATTTTAGAAGGTTGTTTGACAAAAAAAAAATACATATATAAACAGGGACATATTTTTAAAAAAAAAAGTTAGATTCAAATTAATAAAATTTTCAATAATATATAGGGACATATATATTTTTTTTTTTAAGTTTGATTCAAAATAAAAATTTCGATAAACAAAATTAAAAAAAGTATGAGATTCAAAAACATACAAACGAACGAACAAAAAAACTATTCATTTAAAAATATATTTGAATTCATTAAAGGACAATAAACTAGTCGAAGTGCAAAAATAATGTGTTAAAATTGAAAGGAAAAGCTTGGTAGAACCAAAGGTTAAAGAGTACCAAAAAAAAGAAAAAAAAAAAAAGCTAAAGACTACAAAAAAAAAATGTAGTATATTAAAAGTATAATACATGTGTATGGGTTGGTAAATAAGATAAATGTGTTGGAGGTGTTAAAAACAAAAAAATAAGATAAATGTGTTGGAGGTGTCAAAAACAAAAACTAATTGGTTTGAACTTAAAAAAAATAGTTTTAGGTGTAAAAATACATGAGGTGTGAGAGGAAAACAAAACATGTGAATTAAAAATAAACTATTAGATTAAAATTAAATGAAAAACTAATAAACATGAACCATTATAGAGATTAAAAAAAATAAAAAGCAAAAACAAAAAAAGCAAACAAGGAAGTTAGAACAAAATTTTTTGTCTTTTACCCCTTCTTAAATATAGAATAGAAGTATATGTATAGTTCTCAAGTCTATATATGATGTTGATGGTTAACTTGTTGCTCGACACAAATGGTATGCTAATAGTTTGAAGTACGGCACTTCTGTTCGTCATTATTACACCAATTCCAAAATCATATACTTGCAAACGTTTGGTGCTGCATCATTCCCTAACTAAAATATTCAACTTAATTTTTATCTTTTTTTTTTTTTAAATCAACAAAATATTATAATTAATTTTTAAAAAATTAACAAATTTCAATTTAAAAATTTTATTCTTATTAACAGGTATACTAAACACACCCTTATATTTATGCACCACGCGGATATCGAAGAATAGAAGAAAAACATATACATGTGAAATGTCTATGCCTTCTTTCAAATATCATAATCGTTGTTTTCCTCATTTTTTTTTCCTTTAAATTCTCTTTTATCAGTTTGCTCGGCTTAATTAATGTCGGAAAAAATCAAAATCTTATTTCAACCACGGGAAATCAATTAACTTGTGGAAGTACATTATTTAATTACACAAGATTTAATGGTTTATTAGTAGAAAATGTTATCCAACAAAACGTTTATCGGCTTAACTTTTTCTTTTAGAACGGCACTTTTGGTGGTTCAGAAAGCTTATTCGCTTTTGTTATTTTCAACTCAGATAAAGGATCTCCTTTTTTTTTTTTCAAACTAAAAAAATTATATAGGGCAGCACTTTACACTGTTCATAATTTCGTCAAAGGGCAGGTGGTGCACAAGTTTTGCAAGTAACGTATATCTTTCTAGAAGAAAAAAGAAAAGTAACATAACACTGGTAACTTTTTCTAAACACTAATTAAAACACGTGCACCACGTAATAAGTTATAATCTGAAACAAGTATAATAACGTACCAACATACATAAATGAAATAAAATTTTCTCTAAAAGAATACATTAATATTCGTAATTTATCTACCAACATATATAAATAGAATAAAATTTTCTCTAAAAGAATACATTAATAATCGTAATTTATCTTTATAATATAACTATGATGATATTATATATACAATATAAAACATTCTAATCTGACTATAATTCATCTTTTTTTTGTGTGTGTGTAAAATATGTAACTTTCATTTCCAAAATAAAAGTTATAATATAATTGTGTTGAAAAGGATAAGTGAAACAATAACAATTGTCGCATTGATAATGAGATTTTTGAAGTAGAATTTGTTGAATTTAAATCCGTTAATTATATCAAGAACAAAGGGAGAAAATGTATTTAAAAAAAAAAACGATACAACTCTTGAGAGAGAGAGAGAGAGAGAGAGAACCCTTTAATCTAACAGGAAAAACCCAAAGAGAAAAAATATATATGAAAAAAGGGGGAAAAAACCCCTTAACACAATTAGATTCAGTCATAGTTAAGAAAATTAAAGTTTCAGGTGAGAAAATTAAGATTAAAAAACTTAAAATATAAAATTTTGTTGGATGTTGAGTTTTTAATGAAGAGAAAATAAAATAAAAAGAAAAAAAAAGTATGGTCGGAAATACCAGCTAAAAAATTAGGGAAAAGATAAGATAAAAACGAAAACAAAACATATAGAAAAGGATTAGAATGAAATAAATATTGACAAACAAATAAAATAAAAGAAAAGTAAAAATAAAATAAAACAAAACAATTAAAAATGAACAACTAAATTGTTTTTAGAGAGATTTTTGGGGGGTCTTCTTCACTAAATGAAAAAGAAATATTTTGAATGGAAAAAGTAAAATGAACTGATATTAAAAAAAAAAAATAAGCATAGTACGAATTTAAAAAAAAAAAAAGAAAAAAATACATTTGGATTCATTTTGAATTAGAAATTTTCATCTTAAAATGGTGTGTAGATCACCCTGTATTAGTTGAACTTGATCCTTAACATCTGTTAAAAAAAAAGAGAAAAAAAAAAAAAACTCAACCTTTTTTTTTCCTAGAAAAATCTTTTTATACAAAGTTAAATATAGAAAAAAAAACCCCCCCTATAAAAGTACCCAAAAAAAAAAATTTGTAAGTTATAATGGCAATTCTGTAATATGTTTATTTTTGGTCTCCTTTTAAGAAGCCTCAAATTACTTTCCCTCAAAAAAAAAAAAAAAAGTCAGAATATTTGCAATAGAATTTGAACGCGTGGGAAGCCAAGCAACTGCCAATTGAAGCAAAGCAATAGTTGTGTAGTAGGAAGGACAATTTAAGGAAAAAAAAAAAAAAAAGGGAGAATGTACTAAAATGGTGCGTATTTGACTACCAAAACCAAACAGTAGATTTTATCCACTATTTTATATATGTAGGACTTGGTATGTGTATATATTTTGGTAAATACACTTGGTATATATATATATACTCCCATTATCTTAAATCCAACGTTTTTATAAAATGATAATTGTAATTTTTTCTAAACGTTATTATAACAATCAGTTAATTTACAATCACATTTTTAAGCAATACTTGTCCTTTTGTATTTATAATCTAAATAATATCATGTTATAAGAGTCTAAATAAAAAGTTACGTTACCAAAAAAAGGTAGTCACTATGGCAAGTCTCACATCGGTGGGGAGTGAGGACCTTGAGTGGTTAATAAGTGTCACGAGTTCTCTTCTAGTCAGTAATTACCTATAAGTTGTAACTTAATAAGGATCTTGTGATCGGTCTACCTCGTGAGATATGCATGTGTGTACTTGCTTATATGTATAAAATAAATAAATAAATAATTACATATAAATCAATAAGTAGAATTACAAGATACTCCATAGAATTTTGCAACTGTACCCAAACATGTCATGTTATTAGATTTGAGACATTTCCTATATATATAATTTATTTGGATTATTGTTGCACCATTCATATATTACCCAATTACATGATTACATTTAACAAAAACAAATAAAAATAGAGAATCATTACTATCATCCAGTCCTACATCCCCGTCATCTATAAATCTCAAGATTTACTAATGAAATGGAACCCAATTCTACTTGAAATAGATTTTTATGTTACGCAAATTATACTATGAGTCCTATGCCATACAACACATTAATAGACAAGTCCTTTTATATTGGAGTTACTAAGTATCAAACCTAATAACATCGTGAGAATAAAAGAGTGAATATAATTAAAAATCACGATACGTTTGTATTTTCTTTAATAAAAAAGACATATCAACTGTTGTACCTCGATACCATGAATATAATTAGCATTTGTGCCCTTCTACCAAATAAATGGATCAAGAGAAGTTGGCGCTAGCTAGAAGTGCGTCATGAATGATGAAATTACATGATGATGCATGCATTATAAAAATGAATTTTCCGTCTCCCATGTTTTTCTTTTTCTCTTTTTATACTTACAACATCATTGTAATTGCTCACATCTTTACTAGAGCTGTCGACTGGTGAATACATTATTGTCAAGAAACGTAGCTAACTCAACTTTGTTTCTTCCAATAAATTGAACCTTTTTTTTCCCTCTTTAAAGTGGAGCATCAATGTCATAGAAATTAAGAAATCCCAAGTATTTGCAATTTGGTTCCCAATTATCTATTCACACCAAGTAGATGTAACTTATTATTGCAGTAACTTCTTTTTTTTTTTTTTTTTTATCCACTTGTTGTACACTAACATTTTCGGAGAAAAAAGTTTCACTCTTCTGTAATAAGTTTATAAAATGACATAACATCTTCATTTTATCATCAGTTAAGGCTATTCTTTTTCTTAATGGGTTTAGAACGAAGAGAAGAACATATCTGTATATATCAATTTACGATACTTAAAATTTGCCATGTACATAAGGAATTTTAAAATTTGTTATAAAACCATTTTTTTTTTTTCAAATGACTTTTTTCAGCATCCCAACACCTTTTCAGATTTTATTCTCTTTTTAGAATTAAATTTTAATTGCACACCCAAATATTGTTTTGGAACCAAAAGAAATGGTTTTTATCTCAAAAGAAAATCTTTTCAAATTCCTAACCTGTGCGATCCCCTAAAACCAACCCAAGGTAAGAGTGCAAAAGTAAGTACAATTGTTATAGCCTAATAGGACATTAATGAATTTCAAACTTCTCATTGAAAAGATGGAAGAAAAAAATACATAACTTAAGCGATAAATTGTAATTAAAAAAAAAAGTACGCACAAAAAATGGATATGATTAACTAATAATGTGTGTCAAAATCTCACAAATTTTAAAGCATTGGCTAGCTAGTGGTTTCCACATGGACAGTAACAACTTGGCCAAAACCAAATTGAAGACGTTGGACAAGAAAAATGTTTTCAGCTCGTGCTGCAATAATTGCCTACCATTAACTTCACAAAGAAACAAGGAGTTGACAAAAAGTTCTACTACTTTATTTGTTCAGGTGGAATTTTATCCAAACAAGCCTCTTTCCCATCCCAACACAGTCATGATTTCACATTCAATAACAAAGTGGATATGTTACGGAAACACACTGGCCAACCACAAATATCTCATTGAAAAATATAGATTTTTTCAATTTCAATAAGGTTATTTTGTACGGATACCTTCTAAACTTTTTAAATTTGACAATTTAATCTTAAATATTTTTTTCTTGGAAATAAATTCAACCCATGAACTCATGATATTTGACATTATTAGTCATTCTGGCTCAAATTCATTAAAATTTGGACGATTTATTGCACATAGCATGCACAGTATAGCTCAAGAAGGCGTTGCGATCATTTTTATTTACTGTCAATACAAACTCCTTTTAAAGTCTAGGTTCAATGTTTTTTTTTTTTACTGCTATATTAAAGCCAAGTAAAAATGATCAGTAATACCCTTTTTGGATTATACTGTGCATGTCATTTGTAAAAAAAAAAAACCATCTAAATTTTAACGGATTTGAATAAGAAAGACTGACAATGCAAAAAATTACTAATTCAGTGGGTTGATTGCCAATAAAAAAAATCTAAAGATTAAATTGTCAAATTCAAAAAATTCAATGATGCCTTTACACGCACACACAAAAAGGCAAAAAAAATAAATTTTTCATTTACTTTATTTTCTTTTCTTTCCCCTTTATTTTCTTTTTTTTTTTATTTAATGACGAAAATAACCTCATTGAAGAGCATTACTTTATTGGCATGAAAATCGACACAAGTGCCATGTCTACGGCGCATAATCTTTTATCTTTGTGATTTGCGTGATGGGTATATACATAAATATATATATATATATACATATATATACGCATATGTACATATTGCAAAACTGATCACAAAGAACTGTAGCTGTAGCTGCGCCTAACAAGACAAGATTGGACATTTATGGAGTCTGCCCACCGATCGGTCTCTCAACAATCAGATAGGCTGCGGTCTTATTTGGCCTAAAGTGATATAAAAATTATTATGAGCTAGACTTAAAAGGACATGACAATGCGGCTACATATATATATATATATATATATATTATTTATATATATTGATCTTAAATCCGATACCTAATGATATCCGGTAATATGAATTTCAGTTACTGTAAATATAAAATTCAGTTACAAGAAATGTGAATTCACATAAAAAGAAATGTAAAAATAAAGGGAATTCACTTTCACTTTAGCTATACATTTCCTTATATATGAATTCACATTTTTAATAACTGAAATCCGCATTCACAATAATTGAAGCTCACACGGTCAAATATCATCAGGTATCAGATTTAAAACTTAGTGTATATATATTGAGTATTTTAGACAGCGTGGATAAAATCAAAATAAATAGTTTTCATGAAAAATGATAGGCACGGATATTGCATGGGATAGATCGACATGCATTATGGGTTCACACCAAACAAACTAACAAAAAAACAAATACAAAATGGAAATGATAGGATAAAGAGAAGATAGGATGGGGGAGTAAAAAAAAAATAGCAAAGAAGAAAATGAACAAGCAAACCACTTTTAGGCCCGAATGCTTTGTGTTTCAAAATGCATGGTTTTTTTTTTTTTTTTTTTTTGATAAATAAATGCGTGGTTAGTTGAAGCAACATATAGAGATTGAAATCCTAATATAAGGGTTATAAATCTATGATTATTGATAATTATATGAAATAGAGTTATTTTTGCATTTTCATCCACATAAAGTAACTATATTCTTGAGAATTTTATTAAGTTTTCCCCTATTTATTTATTTATTGATTTTTCTCATTTGTGAAGATAAGATAAGCAAAAAAAGACAATTTGGAACTTAAACGAGGACAAATAGTCATCATAAAGCTAAAAAACAGTCCAAAAATTCGGAACCATTTCTCTCCACGCCCAGACGAGAACATGCAGGCCCACACACGTCATAACCATCGGATCAACTCCAATGCACCCCAGATCCGTGCATGCCTTCCACTTGTGAGCCTGTCGCTGCACTCCAGTCTGACCGCACCATGCAATCCATAGCATTCCAGCACCCAGTGAAGAGCTGGCACGTGGTAACGCAATTTAAAACACTTCAGCCAACGTCTGCAGTTGAGGAAAACGAAAGGAAAAATAAAATGACAAAAATGAAAAGAAAGGCCATTGGAGAAACAAATACAAGCTCCGAGTCTTATGAGTCAGAGAGCTGTAAATATGGATCAGGTTAGATGGATTGACTCAATTGGACCGGCCCTCATAGACACTCGGGTCAAATTGGCCTTACCCTGATATCTGGGCCGGGTTGGGCAAAGGTTTTGAGCCCAGAGGTCAAGCGCATATAAACTTTTCAAGTCTTGTTTAAAATTTTACATTAAAAAAAAACACTGAATTTTCCTACAAACTTACAGGTTGGCCCGACCTCGTTCGTAGATCGACAGGCTATAGGGCCGAGTTGGGTCACTTTTTCCTTAATTGGAGCTTCCCTGAGTTGGCTTACTTCTTTATATGGGTCAATCTGGCCAGGTCCAATTTCCCTTTTGGTCTACATGGGCAGGGTCAGGGGCCTCATATTTGCAACACTAGTCCGAGGTATAAAGTCTGCAGTAGATAGAAAGGAGTCTCAGAATGAGGAAAAGGAAAAAGAGAGGAAAGCGAAAGAAAATAAATAAGTGTAGTGTAGGATTTTTATTTAGGATATAGTTTATTTTAGAATGAGATCTAAAAGTTTTAATTTTCTGCAAAGGTTTAAGGAAAGGGCATCTTGAAGCAACAAAAGGTAAAGGAGAAGGAGAAGAAAATTTAGAAGAATAACTTCGGAGACTTGTAACACCTTCAAAGGGATTTTTCTTTCTATTTTTTTATCTTTTTATTTTTGTGGTTTTAGAATGCTTCAACCCTTGTTTTGTAGGTATTTATTTATATTTATGGAGCAATTTGTTTTTCTAGGGCTACTATGAAGTCTTAATCTAGTTATGAATATATGAATCTTTCTTCTTTTTTTTTTTTTATTAATTTGTGATTTGTTCCCATATTATTGAGTGTTTCGTACTAGATAGGATTACATTAGTTATTCTACCAGATTATTTTAATATTATGATAGATTACCACAAATAATCTATCAAAATACTTTACGGCAATAAGAGAAAGAGACAACAAACCCTTTTGTGTTAGAAATTTTAAAAATATATATATTTGGAAGATTACGGTAATTAATATGGTAGAATTAAAAAAAATCCGGAAGTATATAAAAAATTATATGGTAAAAAAAGTAATCTATCATATTACTCTTCAACAACTAGAGTCGGAGAGGACTGATCATTCTGTGTTGAAAATAAGATTTTAATCTAATAGATTACTTAATCTGAAAGTAATCTACTAGATATTCTACGGTGACATGTGGTCCGAACGAACCATAACAAGGCAAAGACATCAATTCTACCCAGATAAATCTCTAGTCCATCCAGAACAATCCATACAGGCACTACCCTCCATGTCAACAAGTTTGCATGTTGGTTTGTTAATCTTTGTATTCTGTTGAGAATGGTTAGTCTCGGGTCCGTTTGTTTCACATGTTTGGTCAATCTCATTGTAGAAATAAAATGAAAATAGTGTTTGTTCATACCTAAAGGCTCATATCATTTTACAAAAGAGAAGGAAAAATTTTTATTTTTTAGAATCAATCATTACACTCATTTTCAGTAACATTTTCAGGTTCAAAAATTTCTCTCATTGACTTCAAGTTTTAAAATTCCATAGTTTTTTCGTTTCATCGCTGATTAAAATGATTATTTTTTCCATATACTCATAATTAATATAGGAACAAATCTACATCCACACCTATTAAAAAATGATAAGATTTTTTTAGATTTGTTAAAAAAAATTCAAATGACTTTTTATAATGTCTATTCAAATATCATTTAAAAAATTTTATCTTTTTCATAATTACAAAAAAATAATAATAATAATAATAAATACACATCCAAACAGTATTTCATAATTAGAAAAAAGGAAAATTGTCAAAAATTCTCCATGAATTTTGTCATTAATGTCAATATATCCCATAAACTGTGAAAAGTATATGTTGCTCCTAAACTTTGACAAGTGTGTCAAATAGCCCCTGTAATGGTTTCTGTCAAAAATTTGGACAGAATTGCACATTTGATGTACATGGAAAGAGTAATCATTAAAGATCTTAACTAACCCAATTAATTTATCTTTAAAAAAATTAACCCAATTGATTTAGGGTTTTAATTAGAATTTGGGGGGAAAAAACATGAATTGTACTTAATCCATGAGCTCGCATTAGAGGTGCTACTTGTGAGTTTACCGTCACAGGGGGAAAATCGATCATTGAACAGCGAGTTCTAGCCGAATTGTTGAAGCATTCCCTGATGATGGTGAGTTGATTGCATTAATCTCAATTTATTTGCTCATTTATTCCATATCTAATGAATTATATTCTATTTGTAATTTTTTTTTTTTCTTAAATGTTTTGAACCACTCTCAATGTGATTCATTTGGTTGGTGAGAAAATATACGAAAATCTTCTTCTTGGAGACCACATTTGTTGAGAGTTTCGATGTGTGATGCATTTTCAGAGTGTTATGCTCAGACGATGGGCCTTGATGATATCTGAAGCCGCAATTGACTAACTTCGTTCCCTACCCGTGCAATGCTCTTCACAGATTTCTCATTTAAATCATCATCATTCTTTGCCCATTGATCATGAGCATCATCAAGCCATCAACCAAACCCACACCCAGGTTCCGATTTGCTCTGCAATCATTAAAAAAAAGATCACGTGATTAACTTCATTAAACTCACCCAAATCCAAAGAAAAAGCCCTACAAAAAGAACTCAAGGACTGTTTTATAGACTTTCCTTGTATTTGCTGCATCCAAGGAGTTGTCTTTCTCTATTTTTGTCTGTTTTTGTCGTCCGTACAACAGCTAGAATATCACACTTGCACCTTATTGCACCTTTCGAATCAACCTCATTTTTCATGCTTGAGGTTTTAACCCAGCTGCTACTCCCTTCCATTTTTTTTTTTTTTTTTAAAGCTTTCGAGAAACTTAAAAGGATTTTTTTTTTTTTTTATGAGACAATGGCGACCAAATACGAGGGAAAGGGCATTTAATAAACCCTAAAAAGCAGAACTATCATAACAAGTCAGTAATTCCATTCAAATTTTTGATGGAACTGTTATTGGGGTAATTTGACACACTTATCAAAGTTTAGGTGTACAACAAATACTTTTCATAGTTCTAGAGGCATATTGACACTAATAACAAAGTTCATGACAGAATTTTTGATATTTTTACTTATTAAAAAAAAATAATAATAAAAGGATGACTTCTCACTTTAAAACAAGAAAATTTTTCATTCAAAATCAAACAAAAGCACCAAACGGACCCCCAACATCCATTGAAAGGGTTTGTCAATATAAATGTAAGTGATGTTTGACTGCATTTGTAAACTAGCTTATGTTAATTCACCTACTTGCTGATAAAGAAAATGTGAATGTCAAAGGAAATACCGAGGGCCTGGACATTTAAAATATTGATGTGGATGTCATTAAAAATTTAAAATGAAGGAATGTTTGCATTAAAAAAAAGTTTCAAATAAAATTATAAGAAATGCAAAATGATTAGATAATAATTAAATTGTTTTGTTTTATATGTAGTATTATGAATATGATTTCGAGATATATATATTTTGCAAAGAACTTACTTTGATGAAATAAGGACCTAGTTCGATATTTTTTTTCAATAACAATATTTTACATAACAATACGATTACATAAAATATTTTTGAACTTTTTCCGCAAAAGTATTATTTTATTTTGTTTTATTTGTTTCTTACTTGGGTAAAATTTTGAAGGAAAGAATATTAAATACTGATATTTAAGGATGTTGACCAAGAAGTATCAATATTTTCCCTATTGTTTTATAGAGGGTCCTGATTTATGGATATTCTTCCTCATGGGTATTCTTGAGGAACTTGTCGACATTTTCATCATTTGTTGTTAGCATTATTGAGATCAATAAATTTTTAGATCTCTCGAAATTTTCTTTTCGAAATATCCTATTGTAAAGTAATGAAGTTTATTATATCCTCGTGTTTTATTTTTCTTTTTGGCATAATTGGGACCTATTTTCAATATGCGAATTCCATCTCAATTTTTTGAAACTGGTCTCCGACTCTATGTATTAACTTTCTAATTTTTCTGTCGGACTCTTTATGGGTTGTTTAATCATTTCCTAAATTTTAACTCTTCTTTATATCTTTTCTTTTTATTAATAATATTGAGTCGTAGGTTTGATAGAGGATGAATTTTTTATCTGTGCTAACCAAGTTGGAATAGGCTCCAAATTCATATATCAATTTTCTACTCTCAGTTTATTTAAAAAAATGTTTGTGCACGTAAGCACTTTCTACACCAGTTGTAATGAAAGTTTATAAGCCCATGCTTGGGACATAGTTTTTAAAAGGGGTTTTTTTTTTAACAAAAGATTCCAAAAAAAAGGGGAAATGACTTGAATAACACAAATTTAAAGATTATTGTATCAACATGACACAAAAAATTAATAGTAAACCAATATGACACAAGATTAAATTAGAGTTTGTGTCATGTTGATCAAGAATAGGAAATTTATGTCATGTTGGTGAATTGATTAAAAAAAATGTGACTATTTGAGTAACTTTCTCCTAAAAAAAATTCCAATTCAACTTACATATTTTATTGTTTCTAAATACATACTAGTCATTTTTTCTCTCCCAAACACCAATCTAAAAGATTCTCAAATTGAATTGGAATCTTCAAAAAATAAAAATAAAAATCAGATCTATGTTCCAAACATGAACTAAAAGTTCCAAGTTTTTCCCATTTTCAAGTAAAAATCAGCAACAGCAAGCAACCCGTACCGCTGCGAGCAATAAACCTAGCTTGGCTGCAACTATGATCGTTCTCCCAACCGCTGTGCCGGCCTGCTATGCTCATTGGCAAATCTGACCTCATTGGTCTTCGAAGCTGGCGTCGCCATTTGCTGATTAAGGCTACGAAGAAGAATTGGTAATGGCGGCCAACAAATAACGAAACCGATCCAGTTTAATTGCCATCAGGACAAGCCCTTTTGAGATGCTTGGGACTGTACATTGTCTGCCCTAACAGCCACCTTTTCTTTTTCCCTGGGGAATGAGAATTCTTTCCAAACTCGAGAAATCTCACCTTTTTTCACTAATGCTATGTTTGGTAAGGTAGAAAGGAGGAAAAGTGATAGAGTTGGTTGTTTGATAAGAAGAAAAAGATGGGTATAATTTTTTCTTCGCTCCAAAAGTGAAAGGAAAACTAAAATCCACCAAATAACTGTTAAAATTACTTTTTTGTCTCTACTTTTAAAGTAAGATAATATACATAGATAAATAAAATAATAATTACATAATATTTTTAACATAACAGAAAAACAAAATCTTTCTTCTCCCTCTTATTTTGTCTCTTCCATTTTTTCTTTCCCTCTCGTTTTCTTTCCTTCTTAACAAACATAGGCTAAGGGGGAAACAACTTTTCCGTGCTTAAGAATATGAACAATAGACCTCAAAGATAAAGACACATTTGGTCCCCAACAAAAGTTCGAGCTTTAACGCAGTCCACAAAAAACCAAGCATTACCGATTATGAGTCTAGAGTCATAGACATATAGAACTAAACAGAGATGGGAAATGTCAATCTCTGCCACCACTACATACACACATGATAAAATCAACTAAGTTGGAAGGCTAAACTTACTAGAAAAGGTCCCCAAAAGATGAGTCATAACACCGATCGTGAAAATGTGTTTGCATTCTTTGTTCATCTCCTGCGAAGAGGCTAGGAATACCATCCAAATGACCAAAACTGATTCTACGAGATTACGTGTAGGGACGTTAACTCGGTATTGTGGAGCCGGAACATTCACACTACCAAGACCATGATATCTGTTTTACAAAAGGTATGCTACAGCACTTGCGTAGTTCAACTCCACATTGTCAACCAAAAACAATCACAGAAAGGTTGAAATGGTAAAAAAAAAAAAGGACAGAATCATACAGGCTGTGCCGTAGATACAAGGACCTTGTTTTACACAATTAACATTTGCTGGGGCCAAATAATTTTACTATCACCTCCATCATAATCCTTGCAAGGCACGAAAGCAAACGTAGGCCCATTTTTTGATAAAAAGGGACACGAACAAATAATCACAAAAGAAAGCAAGTACCAGATGTGCAAGAAAAATGATACAGCACTTCTTTTGTATGGATCTGTTGAAAACCAACCTCGCATGCTTGTATTTTCAGTCAACTACCCCAAATTTATAGAACCGTCCTTCATAAGCTTCACGCTAAGACTGTTGAATCTTCCTCTTGAGTAATGCCGAGAGGCCTTTCTCCAATCTGTCCCAGTCTTCATCATTGCCATGAATTCATCGTAGCTAATTCGCCCGTCCTGCATTCGTTATATAATAACATCAATTTATCATCCTCAAGATCACGAAGGGGTCAAAAGTGATCCGTCGGGTCCTAACCTTGTCCGTGTCAACTTCTTGGAATATGTCATTCGCTACATCTGTACAATCCTCCACTCCATCTTCCATCAAGGCAACTCTGAGCTCATCTGGCTCAATGTAACCGTTCCCATCCTTGTCAAAATAGGAAAAGGCCTTGTGAATATGCTCATCATTTGCCATTCTTTGTAGGTGGAGGGAGACAGCAAGAAATTCTCCATAATCCAGCGTTCCTTTCCCATTAGTGTCGACCTGTCGAGAACAATCATACCCATTCAAAACCAGAGCAAACAAGAACAAATGATTGCTCCTCCGACTATCAAAATAAAATGCAACACAGGTGTCCCAAAATATCTATTAAATAACGAACTCCACACTTTCAAAAGTGCTGATAGTTGAATTCTAGACATCCATATATTATGGCATGAATAAATAAACAATCTCACTTTATTTCTAACCATACAAATAAAGTTAAAAATTGTCACGTCAAAATGGACCATCTCCTCTTTACAGGTGTCTATGCTACTTACAGCCAAACCAAAAGACAACTTGAGTGCGAATTTCCATGAATAAATAATGAGTTAATAGACAATCTGACTTTAATTTTTTCAACTTCAGCCCTTAGAATTCTGGCAGCCAAAAAGGAAAGTAAAGTGGAGGAAAAATGACATCCTAAACGCAATCTACATAAAGATACTATCTGGATAGTTAAAAAGTCTACTGTATGGGAGAATATATGACATTGTGTTCAGAGTAGAGACGCTTTTTAAAGAACATGAAGCAATTACTCACAGCTTCAATTAGCATCTGAACTTCAGACTCTGCAAGCTGGGATCCAAAATTTCGAAGTCCCGTTTTTAATTCGTCAATTGAAACAATACCATCATTGTCAGTGTCCATCTTTTTAAACATTTCTTTGATGTCTTCAACTTCTTCAGTGGATAAGAAATCAGCAATAACCTGTTTGGATGTACAACTTCAATTACCCGTATAAGGTTAACAAAAAGGAAAAAAGAATTTGAAGCAGCAGAAAACCAACCCTCAGGGCCTTCCTTTTAAATCTGTTCATCATTGAGAATTGCTTGAGCCTTGACTTGACGACATCCCCAAGAGGGACATTTGGGGCTTTTTTAGCATTTTGGAGCCAAGGATGCTCTGCAAACAGAGCAACACACACGTCAGATAAAACACATAAATCAGTTTTGCATCTATGTGGAGAACTGTATAATTCCTGAAATCTTAAAGAATAGATAACTGACCCCCCCTACGAAAAACAAAACAGAGAAAAAAAGAGGGAAATCATGGATACAATGGCACAAGATCAAAATATATTATCGCATTGCATGTCTCCTATTACAACTTGTACTTGGTTTAGTAGCTTCTGTAACGGACAGTAATATCTTGCCTTTTTTTACCATAGTTTGATTTTGCTTTAACATGGGTTAAATAAAGATTAAAGATTTAAAAGATTGACAGAGATGTGCAAAGAAAACCAGCAAGGAAGCGACAAAATTGATTTATGACATATGGCTTATAGGCTAATTACATTATAACCTTCCTCAATTCAAAATACCCACACCCAAAAAAAAAAAAAAAAAAAAAAAAAAGGATACGGGTGGTACAAAATACAGGACTTTTGCAAATTTTTAACCTGAATTTTATCCTTATAACAAGGCAATATTTTATCATAAAAAAGAGAAATACCAAGAACTTGTTTGGCAGTTAGTCGTAGCTTTGGGTCTGGCTCTAACATCTGCCTGACTAGGCTCTTGGCACTTTCTGAAATATTCGGCCATGGATCACGTTTGAAATCGATCAGCCCACGTAGAATTGCCTGTGCAACACCTTGTTCAGACTCTGCATTGGGAGCATAGTCAAGGTAAGTGAAAAAACCTTCTAGTCTACATGCCAAAAGAAAAAAAAATGTAATAAATCCAGACCAAGAAGAGAAACGGATTGACTCAATTCAAGAATGAGATCAAGGAAACAATAACAAAAAATACTATACATGCAAAAACATTAAAAAAGCATGATTAAGAAATCTAATGGAATATAATTACCAGCCCAAAAAGGGGGAACACCACACAACAAAATGTACAGAATAACTCCTGCACTCCATATGTCGATTTCTGGCCCATAATTGCGTTTCAGCACCTCTGGAGCCATATAATATGGACTTCCCACGATTTCAGAGAACTTCTCACCTAGAAACTTGAGAAAGTGAATATATGATAAAGGAAAAGTATAAAACGAGATGCCCAAACCAACATAATAAGTTGATAACAATAGTCAAGAAAACATTCAATCAAGGCCTTCTAAAGAAGCTATTTTTAGCACCACTCCCTTGCCAATAGACCACATTGTTGTCAGCAAGCATTTAGAAAATCTAAAGGAAGAGAAGAAAGGAACATAGAAAGCTCTTAAGGAACCGAAGTTTCTACTTTCCATATGTAAGAACCATATTGTATACTCTATGTATAAATGGAATACTTTAAATGCTTACGTAGAAGGCTGCAACGTTAAGACACACACAACCTTGTAAACCGAAAGAAATTTCACAGCAAACAAACCAAGACTTTAGGATGACGAGAAAAAACTTGACAAGAAACCATGGTCCTGAAAAAAGGTATTATGAAGTTGGCAATGGATTTTTCCACATAGTAGGTAACTGGAACCTAAGTGGGGCCCATGTTAGTTTATCAATTCTCCCAAAAGCTTAAGCTGGTAGGAGTTGAGCCAACAATAGTTTTATATTTCAACACATAAATGTGGTCATATCTGCTCATGTAAATGAGTGCAAGATTAATATTGTTTCCAGGCTATAATTGGTATCACACTGGAGCACAATAAAAGCCAGACATTCCAACCATCAGAGCGGAACAGCCCATACTTCACTCCAAGAACACAAATAAGAAATCCTAAAGAATATCTGTCTTAAATACAACTTTCTAATTCGTTCTACTAACCCCTGTCATATGCTTTCTCATAATATTGATTAGCTCTATGCCATCTCTTACATCCCAAATGCATGATGCAAATGCCACAAAATACGTATAGCCAACATAACCTTAAATTTCTGTCCCCGAAAAAATAAATTAAAAGCAAAAAATAGTAACAGTAGTAACCAAACAAACAAAACTTAATCAAGTTTACCGGCTGCTGATTTACAGAGATTCATTTGAATGTTTTTTCACACTTATGTGACAACAAAAAATCTTGCAGTTGCATCTTTATCAAGTGATCTTATGTCCGATCGAATTTATTCGTGCAGTGAATAAAAGCAACCGGTTTTAATTCATAAACACATGGCGACATAAGCATATGATAACCACAACAACACAATCACAAGTAGACCATGCTTACTTCAAAGTCTAAACAAATTTTCTAAATCCAGCTAAACGGAGGAGATTGATTTAATACACATGTGACATGTCCCAGAAAATTACTTAAACAAGATTAGTATGTTAATTAAGTATTATTAACATTGCTGAAAGGCACATTTTGAACTACCAAATCAAGTACAAGTTTGCTTAAATCTGAATCCTCGAAATGAAAGAACCAAAATTTGAACTTTCAATTCAGTTCTTTACCTGGCTTGAAAAATATGGACAATCCGAAATCAATGGCCTTCAGAGGAGAATTCTCCTTCTTGTTGGCAAACAAGAAGTTCTCCGGCTTCAGGTCCCTGTGGATCACGCCGTGCTTGTGGCAGAGCTGCACGACCTCGACGATGGTCCTGGTGACCGCGGCGGCGGCCCGCTCCGTGTAATGCCCCCTGGCGACAATCCGATCGAAGAGCTCGCCGCCCTCGCACAGCTCCATCACCAAATGCACGGCATTGTCGTCCTCGCAGGCCTCTCTCAAGCTGACGATGCTCGAATTCTTCGGCAAGTGCTTCATTATTGCCACCTCGCGCCGCACATCGTCGATGTCCACGGCGGTCCTGAGCTTCCGCTTGGAAATGCTCTTGCACGCAAGTAACTCCCTCGTCTGCCGATCGATACACAGATAGGTCACCCCAAACTCCCCCCTCCCGAGCTCACGATCCACCAAGTACTTCTCCTCAATGTTCTCCTTCGGAACGCCGTTCAGCACAGTGATCGGAGCTTTCTTCCCGGCGTTCGAGTCTCGCCGGTGATCGTGCCCGGAAAAGTTCGATTTCACGTCTTCTCTGGCCACGGCCGCCGGAGATCTGCAACAATTCCCCATTCCAAAGGCCGATTACAGATCTCACCAAAACCCTAACAACCCCAACCCAACCCAACCCAACCCAACCCTAGCTAGGGTTTCACATGATAATGCCGAAACCCTAGCTCTCACAACAACACTACAAGCTTCGTAAACGAAATCCAAGAACAAAAATCACAGAGATTGAGAAGAAGAAGAAGAGTGAGAACAGTGAAGTGTACGGTAACGGTTCTTTTCGCAGAGAAGAGTGTTTTTGAGGGATTTGTTTAATGTTTTATTCCTTTTGGCCAATACATAAAACGGGGAATATTTCTGGTTTGAATAATATTTCTTTTTTCATTTTTTTTTTATATTTTTTTTGCGAGTATTTTATTTCTGTTGTTCTTTCTTTTGGTCTTTGTCGGCTCATCGAAGGGTGGTTTGAACGGTCGGAACGGGATGGTGACAGAAAGACAGATGAATCGGGAATTTGGGCTCGTTTTATTTATTTCATACTTATTTTTAAAATAAATGGTCATAACATAAATCAATATATGCATTAAATTAGGAGAATATTTCATAAAGTTTGACAAAATTTAAAAAAAATCACTTAAAAAATGAGTAAAAACACAAACAACTTATATACTATTATTTTATTAGATCTATCAAAGAGACTGGGTGTCTCATTTAACCCTTTGTCGGAGAGGAAAAAAAAAAAAAGAAAAATGGTTGTTTTTATTATTTGTTTGTTTTTGTTCCACTTGTTCTTAGAATTTACAATTTTTTTTTTTTAAATAAGCAATCGTAACATAAATTAATAGATGCAATAAATTAGTGTAAAATAATATCAAGTTTGACGGAATAAATAAAATCACTCCAAAATTAAGTAAAAATATAAACAACTTATATGCTGTTATTTTATATGATCTATCAAAGAGACTCAATGTCTTATTTAATCCTCATCCTTTGTCAAGGAAGAAAAAAAATGGAAAAAGGGTTGTTTCTATTATTTGTTTGTTTTTGTTCCACTTGTTACTCAGGATTTACAATTTTTTTAATTTAGTTTAAGTTATTATGGATTTGGGATTTTGTTGAGAATTATTGCCGAAAAAGGGTTGAACAAAAACAGTATGGAAAATAATTGGGTCCTCAAAAATGGGTACTAAAGAACACCCCCTAGAAGGGACAGAATGATAAGCCTTTATCGGAATATTTTACTTTATAGTTACACCCTATGATTTTGATGATTTTCATGTTTAGCCTATCTTTTTTGAAAAATTCTATGCAATTCTAAACCATTAGTTTTATGGAGGAATTCTGCTAAATTGTTTACCTTTTTTTTTTTTTTTTCAATTGATGAAGTTTTATTTGATAAGACAGTTTTTTTTAGTTGATAAGATCGTTCAGATATATGTTTAATAACCCGATTCTAATTTAAAACTCATTATTATTGAGGTGATACTTATTGGTGTGTCCCAATTTTCTTTAAAAAAAAAAAAAGAATTTATTGATCGACTAATTCCTAAATTATTATGTTTTTAACATTTTGCTACATATTCTTTTTTGTGTGATTGAAATGACTATAAACTCATAAAAAAAGTTACAAAAATGTCCTCTTTCAATTGAATCCATTAACTGCCACTAATAGATTGGTTGAATTGTTCAATTGGTCTCTAAACTATAATGTTTGTGGTGTCTTAATCCCCATTCCCTTTTTTTTTTAACTGAAACATCAACTTTTATTGTTTGGCATCCGGATTTAACTCCAACTAAACTGTACTTTTTCATCTCAATTTTTGTCTTTTTCTGAAAAGTCAACAAAGTTTATAAATATTTTTTAAAAAGTCAACTCAACTCAAACTCAACTCAAACTCAACTCATTCACCAAACACCCTAAAAATAAGAAAGCTTAAAAATTTTATTAAAAAAAATCAAATTTTTAAAAAATCTCGCTCTATATGTTTCTCCTCTGTATCTCTCGATCTCCTTGTCTTGTTCTCTCTCTTTGTCGAATTCCTTCTCTCAAATCTCAACATGACAACCTAAGAGGCTGTTGGCCCTATGACGATCTTGATTGGTCACAAATCGACAGCAGAGGGATCTGCAGGCAAAGAGAGGGAGGGGGAGAGGAGAGAGAGAGAGAAAGGGAGATCAAGAGGGTAGAAAGAGAGAGGGGGATCAATAAAGAGATTGAAAGAGACACAGATCAAGATAAAGATAAAGATAATTTTAAAATTTTGTGTTCCTTTTTGTTTGTCTTTTCTTTTGCTTTATTTTCTTAAGGTTAATTTAGTAGATTCTATAAAATTTGATGTTTCGGCTAAAAATAAATAAATAAAATGGGATCAACACATCATAAAAATAATAGTTTAGGGACCAACCGAATAATCAAACTAATCCGTTAACAGCAAATAATGGATTCCATTAAAAAAATAACATTTTGTAACTTTAAAAAAAAGTTCAAAATTATTTCGATCTAAAAAAAAAGATACCAAAACAAATGCAATAATTTAGGGATCAAATGAGAATACCCTTAAAAAATTGAAAATGAAATGCTTTGAACTTCGACGTAACACCGTTTAAGACAAATAGAAATGCTCTTTTTTTTTTTTAAGACCTTCTTTTTTTCACTAATTATTTTAATATTTTTTTTCTTAGATTTATCTGGCCTCTCTTTGAATTTTACTTGTCTTTTTTGCATTACTGTAGTGCAATGACAGAAATATCGATATATTACGAAATTATCACTGATACTTCAACCTTGTTATGAAGATGCCCATTAATGAAAATGTTTATGTTTCATCTTTCTCTACCCTCTAAGATAATTGGAAGGAAAAAAAAAATGTCCGTAAATTAAAATTTCTCTACCGTAGATCTTTAAATTTTATCTTAATTACAGAGAGATCTGAAAAAATTAAAAATAAACATCAAATAACGTTAAAAGAAAAACTAACACCACAATTAGACCTGATTTTCTCAAAATTGAAATTTTAACCCAATTTATTCTTAAAAACTTAACAAAATTTTGAAAAACTAAACTACTAGAATTTAATGATAAAAAACTTAAAAAATGAGAGGCTTGGATCACCTGAGGGATGAAGGGGGAATTGGTCTCATGTGGGAAGTGGAGGAAGCAGCATAAGGAGATTGTGAGTCGCAATGTAATAATAGGGTGACGCAGGTCACAAAAGAATGACGATAAGGTGGTGTGAGTTGCAACAGCTTTGTTGGATTCTTCTGTATGTGTGTGTATGTGCACGCGTGCCCAATGCGTGGTGGGGACGGGGTGTAGTAATCGCCGGTCAGGCATCCACAGGGCTAGGGGTGGGGGAAATGAGGCTATAATCTTGGCCTTGGGGCCGTAATGGACTAGTCGACGACGGTGCGAAGCTAATGGGTTAGGTGGCAGAATTCAAAAACTCTGTTGTTTGCTTCTAGGGCTAGGGTTTAGACATTATTTGGGAATTAAGAACTTCAATCAAATATAATCAAATCAATGGACGAGATTTATTTGGGGTTTTTTTTTTAATTTTACATCAAAAAATTAACATAGTTATAAATAGGGGTGTTAAGATGTTTTTGATCAAAATAGTTCTCCCTTTATTTTATTTTATATTAGTTTTAAACTAATAAAATTTCACTTGAGTCGGGTTGCATAAAAACATAGATGACTTATCTAGCGAATTATCAAGGTTTTTATCAAGGATTTAAAATGAGTTATTTCGTAAAGCAATGATTATAATGCTTGTCAGGAATTTTAGGGAGGCTAATAACTATAATAAATATTTAATCGAGATAAAAAAAAATCATTAAATATCAAGATCGTCTCAGATATGTACACTAGTGTTGTAGTGCATACAGAGAGAGATAACAGATAAACTTTACTTAATTACCATTCCAACATACTGGAGGGCAAAGATTTTAGTACGTGTTTAGAGATATTAATTGGATTTTGACTTAAAATTATAATATATATACATATTTTATAGATTTTAAAAGGGAATAAAATTAAGCTTTTAAGTTTTTAGGGGGCTTCTATTAAAAAAAAGTTTTTAAGAGGGACTAATATATAAATTTGAACAAACACACATCTAAAAATACAAATAAATAAATAATAATAATAATAAGAATAAAAGCTTTCTAGTGGCTTGGTCTCTGGTTATAATGCTTGGAATTTGAAAAGGCCCATGAAAAATCTCACAATTAATCAAAGGAAAGACTAGAGGAAATTCGGCTTGTTGTCTCCTTTATTAGCAAACGTCTTAGACCAAAGGGGGTCCATGTCTCCCTTTCTTTGTGTTTATATAGTCTAAAAAGACTGAATGGGTCTAATTTTGACACTCTAACAACCGGCCTTTTCCTTTATACTTAGCTCTCATATTTATCAAATGGTGTTTTTTTTTTCCCTTTTAATATAAAGAAAAAAAGGATCGGTAATATCTTCACGTTTCCTATATAGTCATTGGATGAACCCATCAATCATACCAATGAGATGATAATGATCCTAATCCTCGGTATTCAACAACTAGCAGACTCTAGGATTTAAGAGCTTTATGACTCAAACTTAAGACCTGATAAAAATAAAAACTCTATGTAGGACATCCTTATCAGCATACTACTAACAACATGCCACTACCACCAATAGTAGAAAGCCTACATAGTTGTGACAATAACACTTTATATATAATATAATATTACAGCAACCGTATTGGAAATTAGAAAGTTTTAGCCATAAAGGACATGAGGCAGTGAATGTTTCCAATTTGGGATTCTATATAGATGTTTATGAATCTGGCGATCATTAAAAAAAAAAAAAAAAAAAAAAAAAAAAAAACTTGCAAAGGAAACTGATAATTTTGCTTGGAGGATTTTGGAAAATCAAACTTCTATGAAAAAAAAAATGATAATTAAAAAAAAACTATACTGATAGTGCTCTATTTTTAAACATCAAATTTTTATCAGATTCATTTAGACGTATGTACTTTTTCATTTGAAGGTAATTTTCATTACATATCTAACAATCAAAAATATATATAGTACTAGTGGTTGCAAGTATAGTTTACTGATAATTATGTACTTGTTTCTATAAAAATAAAATAAAATTTGAATTCCCACCCTTCAAATTAAATATATAAAAATATAACTAATAAGGATATCTTGTAGGTAGAAAACTCTTTGAAAAATGAGTTTTTTTTTTTTAATAAGTAAAAAGGCTCTGGTGGTGGCCCCAACATCGTCTCAATTTCGACCTCATAGGTGGGATCAACTTCTCTGAGTATGACAAAGAAGAGATGGGCCTTTAACCCAGCTTCTTTCAGTCGCCAACATAAGTCCCATCCAGAATATCACCAACCCAATGTTACCACAGTTAAAACTGGAGTGGGAGTCTTACGGGAATTCCACGGGATTCGAACCTATATGGACGAAAGAAGAGGTTAAGAAAAACGTCACCCTCCTTTAAAAAATGAGTTATGTTTGATCTTGTAGTGGGTCCAACAGATCGTTTAATAAGGCTCAATTTATTCTTTCCAATTTAATCTCTCATGTAATTTGAACTTTTAACTTCTTTGAGTGAGAAAAGCTCTATTCTAATCAAAGCTAGAGATTTCGTAAAGTATGAACAATGTGATTGCGTTTTTTTTTTTTTGGTTTTAAACTTTCACGTCAACAAAGTTTGCAATAATTTGATATACTTTTTACTTTTTTTTAATTATTTTCAGTATATGGGCCAATACTCGTAATATGTTTCATTGTTTCTCAACATATTAAATCATTTCGTTGGAAATGCATGCCTTATAAAAGGTGCTGAAATTTCTGCAATCAACAATTTCAGTTTGTATGTGGTCTCTTAGGAACACCTAGATAACAAAGCTCATTGTTAACTCAGCATGTATAGGAATTTTGGGATTCTCCAATTTTTCAACAAAGAAGCAAAAATAAATAAAAACCTTAAACACAATATTTAATAAAGATAAAATATTTACCAGAATTTTGTACTTTATTTTGGGGTGGATTTCAGTGTATGACACTCTACATATTGCTTGAGATTCATTGATGATGGTGAAAATATTCATGTACAATTTCTGTTTCTTTTACATATATTCCAAGATATCTTTTTATGTTTTATTGAAGTGAAAAGTTTTATTATATATTGACAAAATACCATGATCATCCCTATATTTTTAATTTAAAATTAAAACCTCCGTTTGACGAAAACTTGTTCACATGTGAAAAAACTAATTTAATAAACCTTAGAATACCTTATGCTCAATTAATTTGGTCAACCTCATGGTTGAAATGTTCTTTTCAAACTTTAAAATTTGGCCAAATTCTCTAGAAAGAGATTTTTTTTTTTTTTCTAATATGAAACTAAAACCACAATAGATGATTGTGACATTCTTGAAATATACATGATAAAAAGTGTCATTTCCAACAAACATGAGGTTGTACTTCTATAATTTTTTTAATGAAATTAAGAGAACACTACTAAAAAATGGGAAATATTCCCTATCTGATAGTCACCGCTCCTAGATATAGATTAATAGAGACAAAAATATTCCTAGCAACGTCCTCACTAAAGTTGCACCTTGCAAAGAGCAAAAGTTCATTTCATCACAATAGTTAGCGACGATGTTTGTCATTGCAATAGTTAAAAAATCGTCGCTATAGGATGCAGCTCTTTGGTCGCCTATGAGAAGCTGATGGAGTTATAGCGATAAAAGATTTGCCTCGCTAAATGTATTTACATAATCTTCAACGAGGAATGTATTCCTAAACTACGGCGGCAGTACATGTGATGGAAACAAATGAAAAAAAAATTAGTAGACGACACCTATATATATTTACACAGGTGTCGTCTAAACCCCCTGATAATAGTATTAGATGTCGCTTTTTTGGCAGGTGTCGTCTAAACAATAGAATAGACATGGCCTGATATAGAAGTGATATATATGGGTTGCAAACTTTCTGCACTGTTTCTTGTTCAGAAAGTTGGTTGTTTCGTGACGGGTAGGTTCCCTCTTCTGTAGAGTCATCCAATGGGATACTAATGTACTCGCTCCTAACCGGATTAGGAAAGTGAGAGATTAAAGTTATGTAAGGCCAATCCTTTTGAAATGGATGCATGTTGAATAAAAATTTGTAATCCTGATCACTTCCTTAATGACATCTCAAACAGACCCTGAAGGAATCGGTGCCGCCGGTGAACGGTAACACGCGGTGGATTATAGCAAATCTGATGATAGCAAAACATTAATTTTCAAGGCATTTAGAAAAACAGACATACGCTGGAGACATTGAGAAGATTCTTGGATGTGAATTTCAATGCGATTTCTAGCCGGTGAAAAAAGGATCTGTGAATTTGGAAGATCCATCGTGCAATCGCAAAATTCAGTCCGATTCCTTGTTCCATGCCGTGGGAAGACATGTTTTTGTATACACGTTCGTTTTTAGTGAGTTTTGTAATTTATTGATATGTTGGTTTGTTTTTGTAATATGTTATGGAAACTTTTAAATGAGTTTTTGTTACCTGTCGGAGTTGCTTATGGTTAGTTTTAATTGGGCTTTTGTAATATGTTTGATGTGCTCTTTTTTTTTTTTTTTTTTCTTCCCCTAAAAATCTGTATGTTTGGATTTATTTTTTATTTTTTTTGTGAATCGTGTTGAATGAATCTCATGTTTATTTATTTTTTATGTTTAGCTGGATTCTAGAAAAATCATATGTTTGATTATGAAAAATAATAATAGACTATGATGTCTGCAAGATCTTTTAACTGAATGTATTTTTACCTTCACATAATAATAATAATAATAATAATATTAATAAGAAATTAGATTACCCTCCCATGAACGAAACTGGAGCCGGTCGTATTATCTATGTTAAAAACGAAAAATAATATTGTAGATTGTAATTTAAAAAAAAAAAAAAAAAAGATCACTTTCCAGCAACCAGTATTGGTGAACAAAGCCATAAACCATATTATAACTAAAAAAAAAAAAAAAAAAGATTACTTTCCAGCAACCAGTATTGGTGAACAAAGCCATGAGATTAAAAAAAAAAAAAAAAAATCTAGTAGCGTATGAAAAATTAAATACCAAATTAATCTCTGGCTACCGGAGCTAAAGACAAAAGGGAAAATAATCTTCATATCTAGATACAGAAGGGAAAATAATTTGGTAGGTGATTAAAACTTAATCTAATAGATTGGTTTTTAATGTAATGGATAATAAATTTAGATAATAAAAACAACAATGTTTTGGAATAAGTATGAGTAATCAGATAAAATAAATAATAATCTAATTGTTGAAAATGAAAAATAATCTCATAGATTATCAAATATAATCTACTAGATTACCAGTTGGTTGGCGGAGCTGGCCTCCAACCATATTGTGTTGAAAATAAAACACATTATGGTGAATTATAAAAAGTAATCTACCATGTTAACTTTCAAATATTGACACCAGTGACCGGAGATTAACAGTGATTATTGTTGATTTCGATGACATTCCTTTGACTTGTCCGGTTACAGAAATCCAAAGCCCCTATAATTTGGACATAAATACAAAGGTGAGACTTTTAGGACATTCCTCAAAATCAGTCTAAAAACTCGATAGTAAGTTGATAAAAAACAAAACGTTACACCAAAAAAAAAAAAAAAGATAAATTTCATTTTTGCTCCCTTAACTTTAATGCTTCTTTAACGTTGTTCCTTGAACTTTGAAAATTAGTAAAAATATTCTCTGAACTATGAAATGTTATTATTTTTACTCTTTCCATCATTTTTATAGATGTAATTGCTGACATGACAATAATTAAAAGTGTAATTTAATAAAGAAAAATTTTAATTTTGTTCCTTGAACTTTAATATTCTTGTAATTTTGTCTCCTTAAACTTTGAAAACTGGTGTTTATACCCTTCAAACTCTAAACAATTGGCAATAATTTTAATAACTTTAAATTGGTGTTTGTAACTTTAAAGTTATAATGATTTATTTTTAAAATTGAAGTCATTAAAAAAAAACAAAAAAAGGAACTTGTATATTTAGATCCTTGAATATTTATAGATTTTAAGGTTTATTTTTATGGTTTTAAAGTTTTTGTTTTTTTGTTTTTTTTTGTTATTTCGTTTTTTTTAAATTAACGTCTTGTTATACTAGTACTACATGAGTTTTAAGTGATCGAAATATAAGTGATTTTGTTAAAAGTTTAAAGGTTGAGAGGTATAAGTATAAGTTTTTCAAATATTCAGACGAAAAGTTACAAATGTATTAAAATTTCGAGAAAAAAACGAAGTTTTTCCAAGACTTATATGACCAAAATATAAAACAAGGGATATTTTTACTAATGATTTAATGTTTGCGGGGTATAAACACTAGTTTTCAAAGTTTGGGGGACAATGTTACAAGAATATTAAAGTTCAGGGATAAAAAATAAATTTTGTCCTTATTAAATTACACTTTTCTCTCCATTTAACTAATGGAATGATAAAAAATGATAACATTTTATAGATTAAAGAGCATTTTTAATAGTTTTTCAAGGAGCAAAGTTGCAAGAGCACCCAAGTTTAGAAAGCAAAAATGAAATTTATCCTTAGAAAAATAATAACAATAAAATCTGAAGTCCAATTTAATGAGTCAAATTTAATTGATTCAACCCAATCAAACCCAGCTCGAGCCTTTTTGAGTAACCCAATTTTTTAGGTGATTTGTAAGATTGTCTTTCAAAAAGGACATCTATGGATCATTGCCCCTAATATAATATATATATATATATATATATATGTAAATATTTTTTTTACCTCCAATGAGATAAATTATACTCCTTTATAAAAATTTAGACTTTTAATAATGACAACGACCTTTGTCGTTAAATGTAATTGGACAACTCTTTTACTGACAATTTTTAACGGTGACTAATGTATCGTCACTAAAAGTTGATAATTTATGACAAAAACTAGAAAATTAATAACAAAATTGATTATCGTTAAAAATCACTAATTCATTAGATTTTCAATAACAACGACCTTTGTCGTTAAATGCGATTGGACAAAACTTTTATCTACAACTTTTAACGGCGACAATTGTATCATCATTAAAAGTTCATAATTTACGACAAAAAGTATTTAATTAACTGCAAAGTTAGTCATCATTAAAAATCACTAATTCTGAATATATTCAACGATGACATATGATTGTCACTAATTGATATAAGTTGTCGTTAAAAATTTATCCACCAATATGAGGGTGACAAAGCTCGTTGGCACCAAAAATCTCAAATTTTTAGCGATAATGTGAAGAAAAGTGTCGCCAATAAAAGCTTTTTAACGACAGTATAGTTGTCGTTGATGCTTGTATTGCATCCTGTCATTAACAGTGCAGTTTCAACGATAACCTGTCGTTGAATGTCACTTTCAACGATGAAGTTTTAGTCGTCACTAAAATTGTTGTCGTTGATTCTCACTTTCCTTGTAGTGGTATATAAAGATGTCTACATAAGTTATAGTTTTTATATTTTTCTCTTTATGTAATGTTTGTGTTCAAATTTCGGATGTCTAAGGGGGTGTTTGGTGTTTGAGTTGAGTTTAAGTTGAGTTGAAATTTTTAAGTTTGAATAGTAATTTTTGTTGACTTTTTAGAAAAGACAAAAAACTTTTTCAGAAAAGATAAAAAACTTTTCAGAAAAAGATAAAAATTTGAGTTTAAACTTAAATGCCAAACTCCCCCTAAGGCCTTTCCAGTAGCTCAAAACAAAAGCCCAAACAACCCATGCCATCTCATCCAGAGGCATACATTTTTGAGTTAACCTGCATTTTGCTGTAGAAAATTATATTAATAAACAGTATTTTTGAGTAAATAATTTAAGTAAGTAACATATTTTAAAAATATTTAAGGTAAATAAAGAATTTTTTTAAGTAAATACCTAATTTATTAGATAGATAGAAAATTTACTATATATTTTTATTTAATCTAAATATTTAAAAAAATTACTTCTTCCTCCCTTATCCTTTTCCCTTTCGGGTTTGCAGTTGCCATTCGCTACTGAATTTTTTCGAAGCCATGAGAAAACGTAAAATTAATTATCAAGATTGCAAATCCGATAATCAAAATTAACATGTTTAAAAAAAATGGCAATTCTCCGGAAAAAAGGTTGGAAAAAAAGGAATGCTGTATGATCTATTTTTTAATTTGTTCTTTGGCTGAATACAGTAATGATCAATTACTGATGCTGATACATAGAAACATTGATCAATCTTCAACAACCTCAATCTTTAGATTTACTGAACCAAATATGGTGGCAGAGTTATTTTTTTTAGGGGACATGAATTAAAACAAAAATTAGAATCTAAATCATAACACTAAAATCTTTGGGGAAAGCACCTGAATGACACAAATTTATAGATCATTGTACTAACATGACATAAAAAATTAAAATTAAACCAATATGATACAAAATTAAACTAAAATTAACTAAAATTCATGTTTTGTTGGTTAAGAGTGAGGAATTTATATCATGTTGGTCAATAGATGGAAAAAATTAGTTATTTAGGTAATTTTTTTCAAAATTATTGTGCTATTATTCTTTTGCCATCTTTTTATCTTTTTGTATCTTTGGTTTTTTTTTTAATTTTATTTTCTAAATGGAGTAAACTTCTAATGGTATTTATTTTAATGTTAAAGTTTAGAGTTTGAAAAACTGTGAATTTATATAACAATGTAGTTGATTTTGATTCAAATATGTAACTATAATAATTTTAAAAAAAAATATTCAGGAGGATAAATAAGGAATAAAGTTGTAAACATTTTTATCTTCGGAGGAGAAATTAATCATTAAACTTTAGGGGCAAAAAAAGAAAATTTTGATAATCCAGGTGTTGCATATGCCTTCCTGGGGCTAACCTCCCTCCGCCACTACAAATCTAAGCTATAAATTTCATCCTACTAGTCTTAAGTTTGGTCGACATAATGATCCAACAAATATAACTTGTGTTTAAGATTCATGTAATCACTAACCGATCTACATCTAATATATATATGTTAGATTTTGAAATTTTTACTAAAAAATATGACGTGTATTAATAGAAAATTTTATAAATTAATATATTAATATTATATAATATCAATCTTGATGTTATATTTACCGGAATATGATCGTCTGACTTAAAGATACTACCATGTACAGTTGTCAGACTTCAAAGACCTCATCAAATTTGATATGTGCTGTTAATGATTTGTTTGTTGATTTTGACAAAGCATATCTCTTCTTTTTGAGTGGACTTCTAGCGATTATGTTAGAGAGAAAGGTCCATCATCTCTAAAAAGGAGTTTACGCGGAAGAAGGATAAAAAAGAGAAGGGTCAATCACGGTTTTGCACATTGAAAACAATAAGGTTTCAACCACCTGAACTAAAAGCTTTTGAAATCTGGAAGACGGTCAATTGAAAATGTTATTATTATTATTTTTAATCACTTCCCAGATCGCACCCAATTGGAATTCGAGATGGTATTCTCCCAAGTCGGTGAAGACGTAAATTATTTTGTGAATTATGTAAGACACATTTTTTTAGTCAGTGTCACGAGAGTTGAGTTGAGAAAGGCAATAAAGTAAAAAGAGACCGGATATGTCTTATTGAGAAATGAAAGACATGATCTCAAACCCACACTCGAAAAACAGTAAAAATAATCACATATATTTTGTATATTATGTGGCGAAGGGTACGTATGAGAAAATTTTTAATGTAGTGTTAATTAGTATATAGGTTTGAAAAGAAAATTTTAAAGAAATTCTTATCGAGAATTTAATTTAAACTGAAATCTTTTTAAATTGGTATTTGAGAGATAAAAAATAAATATGATTTTAATTTTGACAGTAAAAAAATTTTAAGTCAAATTAAATTAGAATTAAAAAAACAAAACAATAAGAATTTAATTCAAACTGAAATTTTTTAAATTGGTATTTGAGAGATAAAAAATAAATATGATTTTAATTTTGACAGTAAAAAACTTTTAAGTAAAACTAAATTAGATAAAAAAAAAAAAAGAGCAACAAAACTGTTACAAGTATTATATTCATTTTTATTTTTCTTTTTGTAATATTTTGTTGAATTCCATTTCTATATATTAAGATGAAGTTTATCGTAAAATTATTGTTAAATTATGTTTTGGCGTGGATTTGTTCAACACTATATTTTTTTGGTGGAATTGTGTGTGAATTTATCACTATACTGCACCTCCAATAACAAATATGATAATTAATTTGTAATAATATTAAATATACAATTTAATTTATTTAAGAATAAAGAATCGAGACATGACCATTGTATTTGGTACCATTTTGAAAATAATTTTGTTCCTGATATGAAAATAAGAATGAGATTTTTTTTTTGGGGAATTATACATAGATCGTTTATGAGATTTTGTTTCATTTTACTTTTACAGAGATTGATTTGAATACAAAAAAATAAAAAAAATGTTTAGAAATGTTTTTGAAAACATATGTTAAATTATGTAACCTTTTTTAAAACGAAAATAAAAAAAATAACTTTTAATCATTTTTCTTTATCTTAATGAAAATCACTTTTATTATTATTATTTTGTTTCTGTTTTCAATTTTTTTTTGTAACAAATACTGTTTTTAAAAAAATTTATTTTCATTTTTAGATCCAAAAAAATATGTGATAAAAAATCTACGACAATATTTTTAAAACACTTGAAAATACGCTTAAACTGTGTCATGTCAATTAACTAGGTTCATGTGTGTTTTGTGTCGTGTCAGCCTAAGATTAAAATCATTATGCCTAACATAGCCCATCGGCCTAGGTCCATATCATGCTTTTTTCGTGTTTAATGTAATAAGATTATGGGCTAGCCTAACAAACTATTACAACATTTCAAATTAATTTTTTGTATCAACATTTTTTAAATAAAAAACAATTCCATCAAAGAAATAATTAAATTATAATAATTGATTAAGGTGATATAATCAAATCAATTATAATTATATGTGTTGATTGTTGATATTCTCAAAATGAAAAAAATTAATGTAAAATTTGTTTAGATCAAATGACTTAATTATATTGATGCAGATTTATAGTTTTTTGATTACGGAGAATAACATGAAAATAACATAATGCAAAAAGAAGAAAATTGTAATCGTCGTGTTAGTCTATCTTGTTTAATATCGTGTCATGTTATGTCAGATTTATATATTTAAAATTATAAATTTAACACGACCCACCATGTTTTGTCATATTTAATCTGATCCAATATAACCTCGTACCGTGCTGTGCCTAGCTCAGAATTTTCCACATCGTGTCATCCTATTTTTTGTAAAACAATTAATATCTCCGAATTTTCCGTTCCAATTAATATCTCTACTTGAAAAGAAAAGAAAAGGAAAAAAAAAATAATTTTGTTCCTGATATGAAAATAAGAATGAGATTTTTTTTTTGGGGAATTATACATGTTGGGGTTAGACTTCGTCTTCCCTTTACGACGTTAGCTTCTAACAGTTTATCTAACGAACGATGAACTCTTTATATTTGGGCCAGACCCAACTTAATGAAGAACTTCTTACTTTCGGGCCAGACCTAATCCATTCTGTTCAAGCTCGAACGATGATCGCTCGTTTAACATGGGCCGGACCCAGTTAACGATTCTAATTCATTACAATATAACGATCGTTCACACTCGAATGTCGAACCAACAGATCAAACGCGATCTCTATATAATTTACGAACGATGGATCACAATGTCAGGTTTCTGTCCGAACTAACGTTCGTCGCTCGTGTTCGACAGATTAGGAAATATCTCCTATAATCGTCGAACCCAATATCAACAACGACATTACATCAATAACCGTCAAGCCCATTGTCCGAGATTAAAGTTTACCCTGGTAACCGTCTGTTCAAAATCTCCAATGGCATGCTTACACGTGTCCCAGATGACAATATCTGAACTGCCATGAGCAGTTACGGGCTCAGGCCCATCTTCCTCTATAAATAGAGGAAGACCCCCCCACGGGGAGGAGGATTCTGAATCTCTGTCTTTCTTCTGACATTTTTCACAGAACATACTTTCACTCTGCCAAAATTTCTCCAGAAATCATTTTGAGAATTCTCAAGTCTTTATTGTACTCAAACATTCATATATAGTGAAATTACTCACCGACAGAGGACGTAGCACATAGTTTGGCAAACCTCTCTACTTCTTGGTGTCAATTTAATTTCTGTCTTCCTTTACTTTCATTTTCTGACATGAAAATCTGTTCTTACATTGCTTTGCTAAATTTCATTACGATGTCCAAGGGCCCAATTAATCGATTATCATATTTTCTGTATTAACTTTTCTGTTAAATTTTGACTGTAGAAAACCGGCATCTACAGTTTGGCGCCCACCGTGGGGCATCTTGGATGTCTTACTTCAGAAATCTACAAAGCAATCATGGCAGCAGAACATGAACGCCAGGAAGAACTTCCCCAGGGAAGCCCAGTCAACCACCCAGAAGCCTCCGATTCAGGAGCAAATTCCCAGATCACTAATCTAACACGATTAGTAGAAGAACTCACTCGGAAGCATGATAGCCAGCAAAGTCAGATGGAGAACATCACTGCCGAGAACCAGATTCTCAAGAACCAGTTGATGTCCATCAACTTTCAGGCCGCTTACTCGTACTACTACAACCCGTATGTCGGGTATTCTTTAGGTGCGAGCGTTGGGGGCTGGAACCCAGCCACCTTACAACATCCTCAAGGTGTGAACACTGGGGGCTGGCAACCATCCACTTCCCATGACCAACATGGGACGAACGCTGGGGGTTTGCAACAAGCATTGCCTCAACAACGAGCGTCGAGGGCTACGTACAGCCTTGTGGCTTCAATGCAACCCCTATTCACACTTGGGGACACTCCGGCTGTAAACGAGTGGCGAGCAGAACAGAGACAGACAGCACCAGGACTCGGTGCCGGAAGACAGACGACACAAACACGGCGTTCAACGCCCGACGTACCAGTACCACCAAGTCTCATTCAACAGGAGCCTGCGAACGTTGAAGACTTGATGAGGAGTATAATGTCCGAAGAAATGAGGACATTAGAAGCACAAATGTAACAGCGCTTCTCCTCACAAATATATAGAGCAACGACCTCCACTCCAGGATTCGACAACCTTGCCCGTGGTGTCCACGAGACGCCTTTGACAAAGCGGATCACAACACAATCACCCCCAAGTTCAGCAACGTTTCTTTTCCTCGGTTTGACGGAATGTCAGACCCTCACGACCATCTCCTGCAGTACAAGCACGTCGTACAATCGACGAACATACCAACTTGTATGCTCGACGATATGATGTGTAAATTGTTCGCGCAAAGCCTGAAGGGAGCGGCATTAAGATGGTTTTGCAACCTTCCCCCAGAATCGATCGATTCGTTCGATGAGCTTTCGCTTGAGTTTATGCGAAGCTATTCTGTCCATATTCAATCCGGGAAGACAACCAAGGATTTATGGAGCATGATTCAAGGGCCACATGAATCACTACGCGCTTACATTAAGCGCTTCAGTAAAGCAATTTCTGAAATTTCCGGGCTTGATGACGGCACTGCGAGAGAAGCTCTGAAGAAGGGACTAAGGCACAGGTCCTTGTTCAAGAATGAGATTTGTGCTCGATACCCGCTGACGATCCAGGATGCTTTGCATCGAGCGAAGGGATACATCGAGCTTGAGGAAGAGAACGAACGTGTAGAACGAGACCTTGCTCGGACTAGGGAAGAACTGTCGAAGGCTCGTAACGAGCAAAACAAGACCTTCAGACGCGAACGCCCGCGCCCGCAACGTCGAACGGACAGCAGAATCGAACGCTCGACTAGGTGTGAACATAAGCGTCCTCTCTCACCACCAAAGTATGCCCTTGGCATAAGTCCTTCCGAACTCATCGCTCACCTAAAGCGACAGGACTTTGTCACGTGGCCAAAAAAGCTACCAGAGAACCCTGCCAGAGATACAACGAAGTACTGCGAGTTCCATAAAGATCATGGTCACCAGACCATTGATTGCAGGGCTTTGCGAGCAGAAGTGGCTGAGCTTTTGAAGAAGGGCCACCTTCGTGAATTTCTCACAGAAAAGGGCAGAGAGACGTACGGACTTGGAGGTGAGAGTAAGGAAAGAAGAGTTGTGCAGCACATCGAAGACACGCCTTCACCACCGCCAGTTTGAAAGACGATAGGCGTAATTTGCGGAGGCTCGATCTACAGCGGAGATACAGTAACTGCTGTCAAGTCTCATCGAAGAAAGGCCGTGCAGCCGATCGCGTCAATTCTTCCCGACGATCCCGTCGAGCATTCAATTTCTTTCCACAGCAGCGAGGCTACAAACCTAAGCCGACCTCACGACGACGCACTTGTTCTGACACTTAACGTGTCGAACTATGAAGTTGGTCGTATTCTCGTCGATAATGGGAGTTCTGCAGATGTTCTTTTCCTTTCAACACTCAGAGAGATGGAGTTATCTGAGTCGGACATCGAACGTTCAACGACCATATTGACAGGTTTCAACGAAGAATCGACCGCTGCTGTTGGAAAAATCAAACTCCCAGTTTTTGCAGGAGGAGAAAACAAGTTAACCACCTTTTTGGTTTTAGACTGCCCGTCTGCCTACAACATCATTCTAGGTAGGCCATGGATACACTCCATGAAGGCAGTACCATCCACATATCATCAGAGAATCAGGTTCCCAACGAAGAGAGGAGTTAAGGAAATCAAGAGGAACCAGGAAGTCGCGATGACATGTTATTTGCATTCTCTGAAGATGAAGAAGACCGATCGCTTATAGCAACTAGAGCAGAAGAGCGAATCGAGCGATCGGGTACAACCGGACGTTGAACAACTGGATGAGATACAGATCGACCCAGCCCAGCCAGATCGAGTCATCAATATTGGCTCTCTGCTCGATGACACTACTCGCACACAGCTCCTGAGTTTCCTTCAGAACAATCAAGACTGCTTTGCATGGTCCCACAAGGACATGTCAGGCATCGATCCAGAAGTGACAACACATCGACTCAACGTCGATCCAAGCCACAAGCCTGTTAAGCAGAAAAGAAGGAAACTTGGTATCGAGCGGAACAAGATCATTAACGACGAAGTGCGAAAGTTAATCGAGGCTGGATTCATCAAGGAGATGCAGTATCCAGACTGGCTAGCGAACGTTGTAATTGTCAAGAAAAAGAACGGCAAGTGGAGAGTTTGTATCGACTTCACGGACTTAAACAAAGCATGCCCAAAAGACAGTTTTCCCCTTCCACACATCGATCGTTTAGTTGATGCCACTGCGGGCCATGAATTACTCTCGTTCATGGACGCATTTTCAGGCTACAATCAGATCCTCATGCATCCTGACGATCAAGAGAAGACAGCGTTCATTACAGAAAGGGGAATCTACTGTTACAAAGTTATGCCATTTGGGTTAAAGAACGCCGGTGCAACTTATCAGAGACTCGTCAACGCAATGTTCGCTGATCAACTTGGTCGAACGATGGAGGTATACATTGATGATATGCTGGTCAAATCAATTAAGGCTGCGGATCATATTGGACACCTATTAGAGTGCTTCTCGGTACTCAGGCAACACAACATGCGTTTGAATCCTTCCAAATGCTCGTTTGGTATTTCGTCTGGAAAATTCCTAGGCTACATTGTGACGCAGCGTGGTATCGAAGCAAACCCTGACCAGATACGAGCACTAGTGAATATGCCTTCACCAAAGAACAAGCGAGAGATCCAGAAGTTGACTGGACGTATAGCAGCGCTTAACAGATTCATCTCTCGATCGACCGACAAATGCCAGCCATTTTTCAGACTGCTTAAAGGGAACAAGAAATTTGAGTGGAACGAACAGTACCAACAAGCTTTTGACGAGCTGAAAAGGTATCTGTTCACACCTCCAATACTAGCCAAACCACAAACAGGAGAATGTTTATTCGTCTACTTGTCCGTAACTGAAGTTGCGGTAAGTGCCGTTCTCGTTCGAGATTCGAACGGTGAACAGCCTGTCTACTATGTCAGCAAGTCATTACTCGATGCGGAGACACGATATCCGGTGGTTGAGAAATTATCACTGGCCCTCATAACTGCTGCGAGGAAGCTGAGGCCATATTTCTAATCCCATTCTATCATCATTATGTCAACATATCCTCTACGAGCCATTCTCCATAGTCCAAACTTGTCTGGACGACTGACAAAATGGACAGTAGAGTTGAGCGAGTTCGACATCGAGTACCGGGTTCGAACCAGCATAAAATCTCAAGTACTTGCTGACTTTGTAGCTGAACTCACTCCCGATCCTTCTACGCCAAAAACGCAAGAAGAATGCTGCTGGACGCTCATGGTGGACGGAGCATCAAACGTTAAGGGATCTGGAGTGGGAGTATTTTGTAAGACCCCTGAAGGAGAAATAATCGAGCAATCGTTTCGTCTGGGATTCAACGCTTCGAACAACGAAGAAGAGTATGAAGCTTTGATCGCTGGGCTACGTTTGATGAAAGCCCTGGGGGCTCGACGTTTGAAGATACAAAGCGATTCACAGCTCGTTGTGAACCAAGTGTTGGGAGAATACATAGCCAAGGATACGAGAATGGAAGCTTATCTGAACGTTGTTCGTTCGCTTTTACAGCATTTCGAAGAATACTCGATTGAACAAGTGTCGAGGGATCTTAACACACAAGTGGACGCCTTGGCATCATTTGGTTCAACTTCGGAGCCGAATGTACGTCGAAGCATCCCAGTCGGATATATTGAGGAACCAAGCATCCAGGTCGAATCCACAATCAATACAGACGAAGTCCCAGACGATTGGCAAACGCCCATAGTTGCTTACTTGAAGGAAGGAGTTTTACCAGAAGCCAAGCATGAAGCTCGAAAGCTCAAGACCAAAGCTGCAAGATTTTCACTAATCAACGACATCCTCTTTCGACGTTCGTTCAACGGCCCTTATGTTCGATGTCTCGGTGACAAAGAAGCTACATACGTTCTGAAGGAAGTTCATGAAGGCGAATGCGGAAACCATTCTGGGGGACGATCATTATGCAACAAAGTCAAGCGATAGGGCTACTACTGGCCCACTATGCTTCAAGACAGCGAAGACTTTGTCAGACGGTGCGACAAGTGCCAGAGACATTCCCATGTTTTCCATCAGCCAGCAGAACGATTATCGAGCATCGCGTCTCCATATCCATTCATGAAGTATTCAATGGATATAGTGGGCCCATTACCTAGAGCGAGCGGTCAACGCAAGTATTTGCTTGTTCTCACGGATTATTTCACCAAGTGGATTGAGGCAGAAGCATTTGCGGACGTGAAAGACTCGGACGTCGAAGGTTTCATTTGGAAGAGCATTATCTGCAGGTTTGGTGTGCCCCAAGAGATTGTTATAGACAACGGATCTCAATTCATTTCGGGTAACTTCAGAAAATTCTGCAAAGAATGGAACATCGAGCTTAGCTTTTCTACCCCAAGATACCCTCAAGGGAACGGACAAGCTGAAGCTACCAACAAGACGATTGTTCAGAATTTGAAGAAGAAGCTCGAGGCTCGAAAGGGTCGATGGGCAGACGAACTTCATGGCGTACTTTGGGCGTACAGAACAACCCCGAGAAGAGCGAACGGTGAATCTCCATTCTCGTTAACCTTCGGTGCAGAAGCTGTTGTCCCAGCAGAAATCGGTGTCCCTACACTCCGGCGTCAATTGGCTTTTGAAAACGAAAGTCAGAATCAAGAAATGCTCAACGACAGTCTGGACCTGCTTGACGAACGACGAGATCAAGCCCTGATTCGCATGGCAAACTACCAGCAGTCGGTGGCAAAGTACTACAACTCCAAAGTTCGACCGAGAACTTTCAACGAAGGAGATCTCATACTTCGCAAAGTATTCCAGAACACTGCCGAGCCAAACGCAGGAAAGTTGGGAGCAAACTGGGAAGGTCCTTACCGGATCTTGAAGGTTATCCGACCAGGAGTCTACCGCCTGGAGACGAGCGATGGAGTAGAAGTTCTTCGCAGTTGGAACTCGCATCACCTTCGTAAATATTACTTGTAATTTTCGTAATTTTGTCCAACACTTTGTAATTTTTTACAATTCATTTTTGTAAAGGCTAGATCCGTTACAGCGAACGTTCGACACACGTTCGAACCTGTAGGTCTACGCCTCCAAACTATCGAGTTCAGCTCCTGAACTACGTTTGACTTGATCCCTAAACAGTGGGTACGTAGGCAGCTCGTAAACGCTTGTACGAGTTCAGTCGCGAAAATCACACAATTTCATTATAAAATCGAACTACGGAAGGCTTGATCCCTATACATTGGGTACGTAGGCAGTTCATCACACTTGAATGAGTTCAGCTTATATTACTATTCAAAAACGTGTGCTTTCCACACTTAGTCAAATTTTCTATCGCTCAACGCTGAACGTTCATCTTCACGAACTATACTATTCGGTAGCAAGTTTCCTTCTATGTTCGTCTTTACGGACTTGATGAGTTATATCAAATTGTAATTCATTTAAAACAACGTTCGTCTTCACGAACTATACAATTCGCTAGCAAGTTTCATTCGATGTTCGTCTTTACGAACACGAGATCAAATTATAATTGATTTAATATAACGTTCGTTTTCACGAATTGTTAGACATACAATCCAAATTCATCCACTGTTCGTCTTTACGAATGAGTACAGCTACATTATTTTACAATAATCGTTCAGATCATCAACGTTCGTTGACACGAACTATACGAGCTACAAATATACTCCAATTCCTTGCTAATTGTCCGAGTAATGCTCGTTTTTCTCTATCAGATAACCAACGTTCGTTGACACGAACCATATGAGCTAAAAATACACTCCAATTCCTTGCTAATTGTCCGAGTAATGCTCGTTTTTCTCTATATGCAACACTTTGCATCATCATCACGCAAACATATATGTAGACAAGAATTTAAAATTCATTAATGAATTGAAAAAAAATTGAGAGTTTACAATTAAATGTTCAATCAAAATCAAAAGAAAAATAACAATCATTTTTTTCCCGCGTCTAGCGGTCTTCAGATGGGTTATCAGCGACTGGGGGCTCAGCTGCAGTCGGCACTTCGACACTCGGAGCTGGCGTAGCATCTTCGGCTGTGGCGGCTGTCGAACACTCGGCTCCTTCGGGCGACTCTTCGTACAGCTCGATTTCCTCGTCTACATCAGCTTCGACAAGGAGTCCTTGTTTATACTCCTTCAGCAGATCGTATCGAGCCTTCAGAGTCGCCCTCGAATACTCGTTGATAATATCAGCGACGAGCTTCGAGTTATCCGCCACGAGCTTCGAATTATCGGCTTCGAGAGAGAGAATCTTTGCAGTAGCCTTGTCATATCGCTCGCCAATGACTTTCATCATGTCCGAGCCTTCTTTGGCCTGCTGCAAAACATCTTGTAGCTGCCCAATTAAATCTTCAGAGCAGGCCTTGACAACTCTGAAATTACGCTCGATATCGAGCAGTTTCTGTTCACGCTCTCTCTCTCTCTCTTCCAGCTCCCGCTCCCTAATTTCGAGCTCCTTTATGCGAGCCCTCTGCTCGAGATTTTTCTCGTATGTTCGCTTAACCAGCCCAATCACTCGAATATTACTCTGCATTAGTAGTTTTCAAGTTTAGTTTGTCATATTCAAATGAACAAAAGAGTAACTCACAAATTTGAAAATACATACCTTCAAGCCATCCCATAACATATCGTCAAGATGGCTTTGAAGCGGACCCCGGCTCAATGTATCAGCGTCCGCATCGGTGAGCAGCTGACCCATAATCTGAACGCTCGTTGCCCTGTCTTCGAGCAGCCTCACGCTTTGGAGTATTTTCACATCCACTTGCGGATGTTCCCCAGCAATAGTTGGAGGCTCGACGTTTGGCTCGGGAGTCGCAACTTTCGACTTCTTGCTCCGATTCGCGGGGATTTTTCTTTTCCCCTTCTCAACTGCCTTCCTCTTCTTAGCAGGAGGAGAGGTAGGCTTCGTTGGAGGCTCGGGCGAAGACTCCAGCACAGGTAAGGGTACAGGCTCTTTAGCCTTACCCGCGTTCTCTGCTGCAGCTGCAGCAGCCCTCGCAGCTTCTTTTGCTGCCTTTTTCTGAGCAATCAGCTCCTTTGGCGATGGAAACACCACGCTCATCGTGTCCAACGCAAAGTCTGCGATTAAAGCCTCCTCGTCAGTTAACGCGTCGATAAACAGTGGAGCGCCAAACAATCTCCTCAACGCTCCCCTGATCACAAATGACCAATCTACCCAGGAAGGGACGCGTTTAGGAATACCTGACGAGATTTCAATGAAATCTTTCCAAAGGCTCGATGCTCGAAATATTTGGGGAATGTGTATCTCGTCCCACTCTCTGTTTGGTAAAGCGAGCAGTCGCTTAAGTTTCTCCTCGAACAGGAGCCCTTGAGGTGGCGGTTTCTAGGAATCTTTATCTGCACAAATGAAAGAAATTACATTAAAAGTCGAGTATTGAAAATTTTGTACCTTCGACTCTCGTCGTTCGACACTTACGAAGAACACCCCATAACGGGTAATATGCATTGGCAAGTCCTCCCATCGACTTCTCATTGATATGCATAAAGAAGTAATGGTCCTGCCAATATCTGTCGGCGTTCTTCATCTCGCCGACCACTTGCTTCTTCCGACGAGGATACATTGAGTATCGCCCGTGATCTTTCGAGTTCTCTTGGGGATAATAGATCGCGAGTACGTCATCCACAGAAAGCTCGATACCCGCTTCGCTCGAAAGTACGATCAGTCCCAAGAAAACCCTCATTCCATTCGGCATTAACTGTGGAATGGCAAGTTGGTAATGGCTCGTACACTGGATGAGGAGAGGAGGAAGAGGAAGCCGTAGTCCACACTCAAAGTAGATGGTATACATACAAATCCATCCTTCGGTCACTGTGTCGGCACGTTCGTCCTTCGTCGGAAGCCTCAGTTGGACTTCATTTGGGAACCCATACAAACCCCTGATTTCGGACAAGTCATCCTCTGTCAGTACAGATCGGGGGTTCGACGTTCGCAAAAACGATTCGACGCTCAATTGCCTTGGTGGCTTTGTTAATTGAGCGATGGGAGGAATTGACAAGACCTCTGCTCCCGATGTCGTCGCCGGTCGATTCCTCTCAGACGCTGCATTACTGGAGCCAGTGTCCGTTCGACTGTGTTCGAACGCATATTCGAACCTCGAGCGTTGAATGTTCGAAACCAGTTCATCATCCGAACTCGTATCACTTGAGTCGGTACTCGTCCACTCTACTTCCACGTCTTCAATGATTTGCTTGTCTTTTCCCATGACTGGTAAACTGTTTCCGAGACGAACGATGGAAGGATTTTGGATCTAAAGACGTTTTCCTAACCCAGATCCTATGAAGTTACGGATGAACACGAAGAACAATATACTAAAAACCCGAAGAAAAACCCAGAAAAACCTTGCTAAACTATGAACTTTCGGAAGAAATGCAGAAAAACAACCGAAAGGGCTTGGGAATAGAATAGTACGAACTTTACCAAATCAAAAGCATTCAAAATGAAGAACAAAAACGAGAGAGAAGGTGAAGAATAGAAATCTTGCCTGGAGTTGTGGTTCTTGAAAAAACTTTTGCTCTCTGGACGCTTCGAATGCCAATATAAGGGAGAATAAGAGAATGCGAAGCGTTATATAGCTTCGCCAAGCATCAACGGTCCCGATTCATCAGGAAACGCTTGATCAAACGGCATGAATATCACAACTTTTCGTATTCCCGCTCGAAGGATCGTACGATGCAACGGTTCGAAATCCCAAAAATCTCGCGTATTCCAGCTGTAACTTCATACGTCACAACGGTACAAATTCCAACAGAAAATAATGATGCCGTTTCAGAGTACCCACTCAATACACGCCACGTGTACACTGGTAACATCTATCACTGGGCTCGAGATTTCCCATCGATTGATTCGTCAGTCTGTTCAGATTTCCCTTATCTGATGTAACCACGACTGATGCGATTTTCTCGCTAACGATCAAACACTCTATCGAGGATCAATCGCTCGATAGAGTGGGGGGCTATCTGTTGGGGTTAGACTTCGTCTTCCCTTTACGACGTTAGCTTCTAACAGTTTGTCTAACGAACGATGAACTCTTTATATTTGGGCCAGACCCAACTTAATGAAGAATTTCTTACTTTCGGGCCAGACCCAATCCATTCCGTTCAAGCTCGAACGATGATCGCTCGTTTAACATGGGCCGGACCCAGTTAACGATTCTAATTCATTACAATATAACGATCGTTCACACTCGAACGTCGAACCAACAGATCAAACGCGATCTCTATATAATTTACGAACGATGGTTCACAATGTCAGGTTTCTGTCCGAACTAACGTTCGTCGCTCGTGTTCGACAGATTAGGAACTATCTCCTATAATCGTCGAACCCAATATCAACAACGACATTACATCAATAACCGTCAAGCCCATTGTCCGAGATTAAGGTTTACCCTGGTAACCGTCTGTTCAAAATCTCCAATGGCATGCTTACACGTGTCCCAGATGACAATATCTGAACTGCCATGAGCAGTTACGGGCTCAGGCCCATCTTCCTCTATAAATAGAGGAAGACCCCCCCACGGGGAGGAGGATTCTGAATCTCTGTCTTTCTTCTGACATTTTTCACAGAACATACTTTCACTCTACTAAGATTTCTCCAGAAATCATTTTGAGAATTCTCAAGTCTTTATTGTACTCAAACATTCATATATAGTGAAATTACTCACCGACAGAGGACGTAGCACATAGTTTGGCGAACCTCTCTACTTCTTGGTGTCAATTTAATTTCTGTCTTCCTTTACTTTCATTTTCTGACATGAAAATCTGTTCTTACATTGCTTTGCTAAATTTCATTACGATGTCCAAGGGCCCAATTAATCGATTATCATATTTTCTGTATTAACTTTTCTGTTAAATTTTGACTGTAGAAAACCGGCATCTACAATACATAGATCGTTTATGAGATTTTGTTTCATTTTACTTTTAAAGAGATTGATTTGAATACAAAAAAATAAAAAAATGTTTAGAAATGTTTTTGAAAACATATGTTAAATTATGTAACCTTTTTTAAAACGAAAATAAAAAAAATAACTTTTAATCATTTTTCTTTATCTTAACGAAAATCACTTTTATTATTATTTTTTTGTTTCTGTTTTCAAATTTTTTTTTGTAACAAATACTGTTTTTAAAAAAATATATTTTCATTTTTAGATCCAAAAAAATATGTGATAAAAAATTTACGACAATATTTTTAAAACACTTGAAAATACGCTTAAACTGTGTCATGTCAATTAACTAGGTTCATGTGTGTTTTGTGTCGTGTCAGCCTAAGATTAAAATCATTATGCCTAACGTAGCCCATCGGCCTAGGTCCATCTCATGCTTTTTTCGTGTTTAATGTAATAAGATTATGGGCTAGCCTAACAAACTATTACAACATTTCAAATTAATTTTTTGTATCAACATTTTTTAAATAAAAAACAATTCCATCAAAGAAATAATTAAATTATAATAATTGATTAAGGTGATATAATCAAATCAATTATAATTATATGTGTTGATTGTTGATATTCTCAAAATGAAAAAAATTAATGTAAAATTTGTTTAGATCAAATGACTTAATTATATTGATGCAGATTTATAGTTTTTTGATTACGGAGAATAACATGAAAATAACATAATGCAAAAAGAAGAAAATTGTAATCGTCGTGTTAGTCTATCTTGTTTAATATCGTGTCATGTTATGTCAGATTTATATATTTAAAATTAAAAATTCAACACGACCTATCATCTTTTGTCATATTTAATCTGATCCAATATAACCTCGTACCGTGCTGTGCCTAGCTCAGAATTTTCCATATCGTGTCATCCTATTTTTTGTAAAACAATTAATATCTCCGAATTTTCCGTTCCAATTAATATCTCTACTTGAAAAGAAAAGAAAAGGAAAAAAAAAAAAAACTGTAGAAAGAATTTAAAGGGAATGACAGCTCTACTCCCTGCTTTCCACAAACGCGTCAAGCTGTAATTGGTGGATAAAATGATAAGAATTTCCGGGTCAAAATAGTTGAATCGGGTATAAGGACCGGAAGAGGTCAGGTCATAAGTGTGAACGACAAGACTGGTGGGTCCGAAACTTTTCTAATACTCATCTCTCTGCATGTCTGCCACGTGGAGAAATATGGTAGGCTCTCACACGTGGGACATGGCAGAATACCGCGTAGGTTATAAAAAAAAAAAAACCCAAGAAAAAAAAAAGACAATAAAAAATATTAATAAAATAAAATAATAAAAATAGACGGCCCACAGATAAATATTACAGATCAGTTTTTCCTCTCTTTTAAGCTCCCTCTAGATTTGATTTCGAGATTCATTACATGCAGAAAAAGCCTTTTGCCAAAATCCAGTAAAGTCTTGAAACTGCCTTTTTCTTGTCAAAGGGAATGGACCGGAAAGTTGATGAGAGAAAATTCCAAAAAATTAAAAAATTAAAATAAATTCAGAAAAATTAAGACAGGAAGCTTGCACTGCAAGTTTCGTAGATCTGGCAGCAGATAATAAAAGACCCACAACCCTCTCTAAATAATAGACTTTTTCTCGTAAGCGTGACGACACGTAAACGCACGCAGTGGGAACAAATGTGGAAATAGACAAAAAATAAAGAGCGAAACAGGGAAAAGAAAAGAATTCTTTTCTTTTATTTTATTTTTTTATTTCAAATTTTTTTTCCTTTCTTTTTCCTAGACAGAAGTTTCCGCGTGGACGGATCACGAGACTGGGAGATTTATTAAAAAGAACTTATGAAAAATTAAAAAAAAAAAAACTTTCGTTAGTTTAATGACATCAGAATAAATTAAAAAAATTACTCTAAAAAAAAAGGAATAAATTAAAAAAATTTAAAAAAAATAAAAGAACTCTCTGTTTGACAGTTGACACAACATACAAAAGGGTAAAGAGGAAATGGTTTTTCTTTCTCATTGACGATTCACACCTGCCTATTCACACCACCCTCATATAATATATTCTCTTCCATTAATCCAATCCAACTTTTTCATCATCTTCTAGATTTCAGATCTCCTCGTTTTTCTTCTCCTTCTTCTTGATAAAGATTAAAAAAAAAAAAAAAAAGGGTTTTAATGGTTATGGAAGGACATCATCATCACCATCATCACTATCAGAATCAGCAACAACAACAGCTTCAACAACAACAACATCAGCATCATCATCCGCAGCAGCAGAATCCGAACATAAGCGTGAGCGTGGATGTGGGCGACAGATTTCCTCAATGGAGTCTGCAGGAGACGAAGGAGTTGCTGATGATCAGAGCCGACCTCGACCAGACTTTCATGGAGACCAAACGGAACAAGCTCCTCTGGGAAGTCATCGCCACCAAGATGAAGGAAAAGGGTTTCAATCGCAGCCCTGAACAGTGCAAGTGCAAGTGGAAAAACCTCGTTACTCGTTATAAGGTATACCCCTAATATTCAATATTCACTGAATATACAAATCAAATGATTATCACATATATATATATATATATACTGTTTGATTCTGACAAGGAATATTTTATAGTATTTGATGTTTAGAATTGATTGTTTTTTTGGGTGTTGATTTGTTGTGGATTTAGCTTCATGGTTAAGGAAGACAGCTTAATTAATTTAAGTACTTACTTTTATATATGCGTATACGTTATATGAATATATAAATATATATATATATAGGGTTGTGAAACTATGGAGGCTGAAACTGTGAGGCAGCAATTCCCGTTTTACAATGAGCTCCAAGCAATTTTCACGGCTCGGATGCAAAGAATGCTTTGGGCCGAGGCTGAAGGAGGGGCAAGTGGGTCGAAGAAAAAGGCAGTTGCACTGTCGTCGGAAGACGAGGACGACAACAACGACGAAAGCGAAGGAGAACAAAAGGGGAACATTAGCACTATGGGGAAGAGGAGCAAGAAGGCGAAGAATATTGCAACAGCAAGTGGTGGTGGTGGTGGTGGTGGTAGTAGCAATATTATTAATAGTTTGAAGGAAATACTGGACGATTTCCTGAAGCAACAGATGCAGATGGAGGCGCAATGGCGAGAGGCATTCGAGGCGAGGGAGAACGAGAGGCGGTTGAAGGAGATGGAGTGGAGGCAGACAATGGAGGCTCTTGAGAACGAGAGGCTGATGATGGAGAGGAGGTGGAGAGAGAGGGAAGAGCAGAGAAGGATGAGAGAGGAAGCTAGGGCTGAGAAGAGGGACGCTCTTATCACCGCCTTGCTAAACAAGCTACGAAGAGACGATGCTTAGGGATGTACTAATGATGATCATGAGAGGTTTGTGAATCTCTTTTTTGTAACTCCCAAAATTTGGTTTTTGTGGATTGCCCAACAAGGCTTCCTTTTTGCTAGTGATCAAGGAAAAAGAAAAAAAGCTTTATTTTAAGTTATATTATTGTCTCTCACATTCTTTTTCATAATTAGTCTATACTAATTATATTAGATTTAGATCTCGAAATTATGTCCATCTTTCTCATGCAGTTATGTTACATCAATTCAAATTAGACCAATAGGAGAAGTAGACTAATTACTACGGAAATATAATTGGACAATGTATTTATTTTAATTTTTTCACTAATCTAATTAGACGTTAATATATATATATATATATAATTGTATCGATTTGTATCTATAATTGGGAGGAATACCGAGGAAAACAAAAATGTTTGAGAAAATGCTAAGTTGGAAGAAGACATTTATACATATATTTAACATTATATTGCTCTCTCACGCAGCTTCACGTACGAAAGTGCTGTAACTTTCACTTCCACAAATACGTACTGATTATAAATTTTTATATGTACTAGAGAAGACATCTTGCTTACTTGTTTAAAACGTCACATAAGCTTATATATATATATATATATTTGTATGTATGTATATATATATATATATATTCCTTTTGTTAGACGTAAATTTAGAGTGGAACTTGGTGTAAGTAGTAAACACGTCGAGATATGAAGAAGCTAGTTGACGGTAGACTCAATTGCCTTGACTAAATTTTAGGATGAGGAAGTAGCTTTGCTTCTTATAGGATAGATTTTCTTTTATTGTGCATTCAGAAATGAAAAGTTGCAAGTTTTGAAACTATATGGAGTTGCAAGATAGATTTCTGTTTGAAGGATTTGTCATAATCAGTACAAAGGATGTCTTAGGACAAGAAAAATTGCATGGAGGCATGGTGTTTGCCTGATTAGAATTATGGGAGATGTTTAACATTGATATGTTCATTTATTTTGGCATAGAATTAATCCTATCTAGATCCATTTTCCTCTTTTATTAGGAGGAAGATTGAAATCCGATTATGGTTTATGCTGGATGACATGCTACTAAACCCATATTTGCCTTTATTTATTTGTTTATTTGCCAAATTAGATATAAATGAGCTAGGTATATCTCAATTTTCCAACGTATATACATATAAATGAAATGTCTTTTATACGGTACCGTATTTTCCATGCAAGACTTGTTACTTTCTATTTAGAAATTTGTGACTACTAATTGATTTACATGTAACTTCCTATTTAAATATTTGTGATATGGTACTAGTCAGATATTGGTGTAAATATGTGTTTGGGTGGAAAATTTTTGAAAAAGTTATGTGATATAGAAAATAGTATAAAAATTTGAAATGTGTTCGAAAAAAAAATATACATAAAATGGATCTTGTCTTATTCGTCTGGTTGTTACGAGCATTTTACCATAAAAATCATTTCATTTCGATTTGAAATGAGAAAATTACGGACTTTTAAAATTTGAGTGTCTTGAAAATGAAAAAGAGATAAAGTTTGATATAAAGTTGTGATTTTGAAATCAAGATGGTGTTTTGCCATCTTAAGATGGCGGCCCAAACGGATCTCAAGTATCATTGAAAAATATTATATTTGAATTAATGATTGGTAAAATGTAACACAAATCATGTTAGGTGTATGGGAAGGGCTGGTGCCGTACGTAGAGGAGCTCCTCACTATATATATGTATATCTTGTAGAGATTAAAGAGTGGAAAAAAATAGATAGCTAATTTTGAGTACTTGTTCCATAAAAATTGAAGCCAAGTGCGAATAATTTGTTAGTTCTCACCCCATAAGATAAAATTATCAGAGATTAAAAAGAAAAAAAAGAATCTATCTCTATATATGTATAATTGACTTGTATACTATGGTCATACATGGATAACTCAATTACGCAGGTTTAGAGTGATGAGAAGAGTGCATCCACATGAAAAGTTGAGGTCTAGGGTGCAAAACCCCAACCCCAATCTTTCAAACAATAATACTAATAATAATAATAAATCAAGTAATTATGCATAATTATTAGTTTTTGGTAATCTCATGTTCTCTCTCTGGCTCTCTATCCCTCTTTACTTGAGCTTTCAGATCAATACTGCAGAAAAGGATCCTTCTTTTTTTGAGTTTGATGTTATCATTTTAGGTCATTTAATTGTTTTGAATAGCTTTATAAATTGCAGTTTAGAATATCTAAACAAAGGTAGAACTCGTGAGTATATGTATAAATATCTTTTTCTTTTTGGAGGACTTATTCTTATTCTTTTTCTTCTTATTATTTGTAAGATTGTGTTGTTAATGGTTTATTAGGATGAATTATTTAAATATAAAACCTTATTATGGAGGTGGATCTAGAATTAAAATTAGACCAAGCAACAATCAGCTTATTGCTTAGTTTTCCTACAACAATAATAATACAAAAACAAAAATTTGTGCAATTCTAATTATATCAAGTTATCGTAGTTATAGATATATCTTAACAGTAATTTTACATAAAACCACTATAATTATTACATTCTGTGATTATCTTTATGAAGAGAAATATATATATATATATATATATATATATGGACGGAAGAAATAGTTTGAGTTGGAAGAACATGCGCGAATCAAATGTATATAAGTGTTGTACTAGACAAAATGATATTAAACTATATGAATAAATTAGTTTAGATATATATACCTGGATTGTTTTTCTCCCTGAATTAAATAATTAATTGAGAAGAAATTAGTAAGATTTATTAGTTTCAATTATTTAACACAGTCTATAAGTTGATTGATGTCAAGCAAACCGAACAAGAGGCTTTCGACTACCTTATAAATCAGGCGCGCGTGCTTTGACGTTAGATTTGTGTTCTCAACCTAAAAAACAAGCATTAGATCGCGTCAAGTCTCAACTTATGTGGATTAACATTAGTTGACTTTAAGATAACGGCGGAGTTAGTCTATTATTTCAGTGCAAACGTATATTAAAATGATAATGTTTTTAATGAGACCTATATATAGGGATAATCAATTTTTATATAAGAAAATGAGAAAATATAAAATCTTTAGAGGTAAATTTTATAAGATGAAAAGTACGTACTGAGGACAGATGGCTCTATTCGGTCATAGATGACTCCACCCCTACTTTAGGATTTTGGTTAATTTTACAGTACTAAACCATAAGGTCCATAAATGATTTCAGTAAATCTCTCTATATATAACTATTTTTTTTATTTTTTATGAAATGTTACTTAGTTAAGAAACAAAATGACAAGGTAACAAAGCCTCCACATTTTTCAATATATAATTTGTGCGCTCTAAACAAAAAACCCATTGTAGACTTATGCCCTGGGATCTTGTTGTTAATTATTCTCTATACTACATAAAGTATAAATACACACACACACACACACACACACACACACACACATATATATATATAGGTGTGTGTGGGTGTGTAATTTTGATGCAAATTATTATAGCGCAAATTCATTTCTTGACATTGGTTTTTGGTCTTATCGTTTATTTCTTTCTTTCTTTTCAGTCACTTCTAGTTCTTGTATTATTACTTACACATATTGGTGGGATGGGTTCCCTTGATTGTGGTCTGTTGCGTCTTAATCTGTTCTAGCTTGTAAATTGTATTCTTCTTCTAAAATTCTTTTTATTTAATTTTTGGGAAAGAGAAACAAAAACAACGTCTCTGCATCATGTCTATGAATAGTATCAAAAAGTTCAAAGTGATGGAGATATGAAAAATCAATACCAGATAAGTACTTGACAAGAGCATTAAAACTAAAAGACTAGCTTTTAATTTGATGCCTTCTCTCTCTTTCTCACTTTTCATTTTTATTACGTGATTTTACTCAGAATGTAGATCATTGATATATGGAGGTGATTATATGCATTACAGATAATGGGAAAATAAAAAATTCGGGGAAAAAGGTTCGGTTAAAAATTGGTTTATTATTAAGCTTTTTTTTTTTTTTTTTTCCAAACTAAACTTTTCCAACTCAATTTTTGTTTTTCTCTGAAAAGTCGACAAAAAATTTTAACTAGTTTTTGAAAAGTCAAATAACTGCAACTCAAAAGATTTAGGTCCAACCGGTGAACCAAACGCAAATTAAATTACAAAATCAAAATATAGTTGTCTATTAAAAATAGAATATTTTTACCTGTGGTCCTTTAATTACAGGGTTAGTCTCATTTTGTCTTTGAACTTTGAAACCTCTCACTTTAACTTCAAATTTTGAATCAGTCTAACTTAACCCCTTAGTTGTATTTTGTGTTAAAAACAAACAAAAATAAGGGATTAGCATCATCATCATGACATAGTCATTCTATTAAAAACTAATGGAAAAAAACTATTGTCGCCATTTAATCCTATTTTTTATCTGTTTTTTTTTTTTTTTAAGAAATTCAAAGTACGTGAGAGGTTAATTGGGAGAAAACTTAAATTAGGGGGGTAAAATGAGATTTTAAAGTTTATGAGTAAAAGTGGGAACGACAACTCCTATAATTGGAGTAAAAAAAAAAAAAAAAAAAAGGAAATCAAATAAATAAAGCTCTCTAACAAGAAATATTGTAATTTGATATCATTTGAATTTTTTTGTTTCTTGCAGTTGTGATATATAGGTGAAGATTCTTTTAATGAGCAACATATATATCTCTTTCATTCATTTTTATTTTTTGTTGTGATAAAAGAAAGAACGTTATCCAACAAGCGTCAAAGGAGCTAGTACTATTTAAATGTAATTGTGTATCACAAATTTGGTTAGAGAAAGGATTGAACTATAAATAGCAGAGTATCTGTATCTTCCAAGAAATTGTCTTTGCGAATAGTTGTAGCGCAAGAATACTTTTACCAGCTTGCTTGAGAATATTCAATGATACTGGTCCTTCCACGTTTTCTACTTATATATAAATATATGGGCATTTGACAATCTAAAATTCAATTAAATAATTTTATTTGGATTTCTACTCCTGAATTCTTAAGTAGATTCCCAACTATCTAACATGAAAATTCTTCTTTCTAGAATGGAGTTTGTTCTCTTTACCAATCACTAACACATCATCATAAATAACTGATGAAAAAGGACAGATTTAGATAGAAGATTTCAGATTCGAAATCTGAGTGAAACTCATAGACCTCATATTATAAAAAAAAAAAAAAAATTTACCAATTTGATTATAGAACTAAGGGCATTAATTAATAATTGTATAAATAAATAACCGAGAAGATGGAAAAAAACTAATAAGCTCGTGAACCACTGAGCTTGCCAAATGATGAGAATTTCCAGATCCTCATCCTCTTGCTCCTATCCATTTCATATGGTGTGACTCGTCAAATCTTAGTCGTGAAGTTTCATTATATTATTATTATGATGTCCAGCTATATTACCGCGTTTCATCGCCAACATATATTTGTGGTATGAACTTCACTCGTTGTTTTCACACCGACGCATATATATCAAATCGAGCTTCTTTATTTTTATCCAATAATTTTCCTTTTTTTTTTTTTTGAGGTGAAATAATAAAAACACGAGTAGCGTGTACATTTGCCTAATTAATTAGATTCCACATATTCGGATTGTACTTTCCCACTATCCATTTTAGCTGCCTCTCAAGGCTTTCCATCTCAAAACCGGAACATCATATATGACATAATAAAAAGTTAGTCACTTAACTTTACCTACCAATCTTTTGACGCGTTTGTTTGTTTTTTTATTTAATTTCTTATTTCCCTCTCACCTATACAGCACTCTTCATTTATGTCACTTGTAACATGATTTGTATTATATTATATTAAATTTAGATATAATATTTTTCAGTGATACTTATTATTAATACAAATATTTAAATAGTGTTATGTGATAAGATTTTAGATAAGAAATTATATGTAAATCAGTTGATCACATTAAAAGTTTTTAAATAAAAAATTATAAGTATTATACGGTATGCAAGACATATATATATATATATATATATATGTTTTATGTATATGAAAGCGGTGCACCAATATTAGTTTATAAGCAGTGCTCATAAAACGACCAATTAATGCAATCCATATGTAAAAGTCGTAATGGTTTCTATTTCTATCTAGAAGAGATTTTTTGTCTCTGGTTTTGTTAAAATAATATAAAACATAGTGTGAACAATTGTTGTATATTGCCGTTAAGCTATTGCCAACTGTGTTTTGCACAACCTGATTTTTTCGAGGAAAAAAATGGATAGACTCTATATGAATGTCCGATGTTGAAGGTAATATATAGGCAATAAATATTGCGTGTGCAATGCAAGTTTGACTATCTATTATTTCTATGTGTATATAATTGTCTGGAGAGAGAGAAAATAAAAAAGTCCAACAAACTGCGTTTGACGACGATAGTTAATTATTAAATTTTGTTCGAACCCTCGCAACATTCTTCATCAGTTATCATAACAAATTAATAATCCACCAAAAAAATCATAACAAATTAACAAATTCCATATCACCCATCTTAGGTCCTCCATAACTTTTCTATTAGTTGCAGCGCATCCAGGTTTACGTAACTTCTGTTTCGTAGTTTTCTCGATGATGTTAGAAAATAAAAAGAAAAACAAAAAGAGAGAAAGAAAGAAATATTAGTATTCATAAAGTAGTGAAAATAAGTAACAAATATTTTTAAAATTTTTGAAGTAAATAATAAAATTTTCAGATAATTAAATGATTTATTTACGTCTCATAAATTTGTATTTTACCTAGTAAAATTTTTTATTTACCTTATAGATTTGTTATTTATTTCAAATATTTCAAAATCTTGTTATTTGCTTCAATTATTTTCATAAAAATGCTATTTACAACAATTTCCTAAGCAAAAAATCAATGAAAAGAAAAGGGAACATTAGGAAATGGCAAAGATTCATGCCTTTAATTGATTTTTGCCACAGAACAAAAAACCGTTGTAAAAAATGCCACTAAATGTCATCATATAACATTTTATTTATTTATTATAAAATATCAATTATACCCTTAATTTATCAATTAGTACCCATAATGATATCGGCCAGTTGATGATTACCAATTAGTTATCACCCAGTATCCACTGTGACACCGATCAGTAGCCACCATCTCTGACGGGATGCTGGATGGTTATCAGTCGGTAACCGCCTGATAACCATCTTCTCCTGCAGGATACAAGTTGGTAACCACCTCCCCTGAAAAGATACAGTTAGTTACCATTCGGTAACCATCTCTGATGGCAAGGTACCATTTAGTTACTGACTAGTAGCTGCCCTCTGTCGACCAGTTACCGACCAATAGATGCCAAATTTTCAGATGTCATCACTGGAAAGTACGTTCCATAGGCCGGTAATCGCTGAATCCATCAAATCTTATGGTTTTCATTACTGGAATACTAAAAAATTATATTAGTAAAATACATTAAACGTCACAAAAAATAACAAACACCACAAAAAGTATACTAAAATTAGAGAAAAATACAAAAAAAATTTACATAAGAAAAAAAGGCCGCCACTGCTGTAACACCCATTAACCTAATATTTAATTAGGTTAGTAAATGTCACCGATAACTTTTCATAGAAATAATAATTTAATCAAGCGTATTTTTTTTTCTTTTAATAATAAAATAAATAAACTTGTTTAATTATAATAATTCTTGAAAGGGAACTATTTAGATCTCAATATTCAAACCAAAATTAAGAAAATAAAAGTTTTTATAAATTCAAGTTTAAACTTTCAACCTCGAATTTTTTTTATTCAATAACCGCTATGCCACGCCGCCAAGTCATGCTTCATTGCCGTCCAGTTTCCATTCACTCATCATCTGAAATGTTATAACATAATTTAGTGAGCTAAGGTTTAGTAAGTAAACCAAATTGCGTACATAAGATAATTGTAATTAATTCAATAAATGCTCAATCCTTACTAAGTATCCCATACTTTAATTTAAACGTTTCATTATAAACATCTAAGAATGCTTGGTGTCATGTCTATACCTTCAGTAACCAGTGGGTTATGGTTTTCGAAACCTGTTTAATAATTTGGTCAATATTAAAAACACTAATATGGGTTTACCATCTTAGTTTTTCAACCTCAAGTATTAACCGTATATAGTTTTCAGTTTTTTTTAGCTTTTCTATTTTGGTCTTTCAACCTCAGGTATTTACCACTCTTTATTAGTCATTTCATTCATTTGTGATGGGTTCACTGGTCCCCCGCGTCCCTTTCGTCTACTTAGCCCTCCAGTATAAACACATACACGTTCTTTTTAAAGCATTTCTTTGATAAACTTAAAATACAATATTTACACATTTTACATAATCATATAATTTCATAAAAAAGTTTAAACATAAGAAGTAAAATCAAGTAGGTTTACTTACATGAATTCCAAGGAAAGTAATATTATAGCAAGTGATAATGTCCTTCAAGTGCTCACAACTTACGTGCCCTTAAATTCCAATAGTTCATTCATTATGAGTGTATATTTAGAAAAATACTCGTATGCACTAAAAATATATGTTGAATATGTACTTTTTTAACCATGATGTATTTTAAACAAAATCGTAAGTTCAAATATAAACTTAAATATGTAAACACCATAGTGAAAGTGTAGAAAATATGAGTACAACATTTTTACTTCTATAAATTTAGATTTCCATATAAGAAATCTTTTAAAGAAGGAAACTGAGAAAATAATTTAAACAGGTAGCAAGTTATACCAATATTTTTACTATATTAGTGGACTGTCCAATCAACCCCAATTTTTTACAATTCAGGAATAAAACATATATCTATCACCATTAATTTTATAGAACTAAATAAGACTCTTAAGATTAGTTTTAGATGATTTAACAAGCAATGGTCAAGCTCGAAGGTTATTTTATAGAACCAAATCTGAGTAGAGTAACCTCAGAAGGACAACCCACCTCTAAAACAGGTTAGATCCGCCCCAACGGATGCGCCACTCCACACAGCCACCATCACAAGAAAGCTGACATCGAGACGATTCCAAGGACTGAACTTTAGAGTCATAAGCCCAACGATGCACCCGAAGGCGGTGTCAAAGATCCGGCCCAATATTGTAACTTTTTTTTTCGTATTTAGAGAGAGAAAGAGAAGGAGAGAATATCCACACCACAGATTATGGAGATATATATATATATATATATATATATATATTTATATTTTGAAAGAAATCCATGCTGTAACTCATATAATGGAATGTGATTACATTCGTTAAAAAAAACAAAAAACAAAAAAACAAAACAAAGAGTTTACCCTGATGGAAGATTCAACAACTTGATCTTATAGAATAATTTTGAAAACCTTTAATGATATGGTAATCTTTTGACGTTCTAATTAGGACTGTTTATGGAGAAGGTGAGGGAAAAAAGAAAATGCTAGAATGAGATCATGAGAGGAACTATGGGTTGCTCTAAGTTTGAAAAATAACCTCTGTGAAATGGGTGAACAGTAATGTAGATATTAAGCCAACCTATTGTATGACCACTTATATCAACCTGTGAATAATTTATTGGACCATCAAACAAATAAAAAAATATTTATTTACTATTTTGTAAAACCGAATTTGACAGAGTCCAACATGAAATCACAGTGATCTAACATGATTTCAAAATTCATATAAAATCAAGGAAACAATATATAGATCCACAAAATTACAGATCGTAGAAAACATATATACAGTGTCCCATATAAATATGAGGAAGAAAGAGTCATAAAAATTGATTAACAAAAACGTGAATATCATGACAATGATTTTGACAGGATTGGATATGCCTAGTGTAAAATCAATAATATATCATATTTGGCTCCTAATAATATGAAAGTTTTGTAAAATAATATAAACACATAAAGGAAATGATTTCAAAAAGTAGACCATAATCAATTTTAATATGTGTATAAAAATTCGAACACCACATATTATATATATATATATATATATTTGAAAGAAATCCATGTGATAACTCATACAATGGAATGTGAAAACATTGGTTAAAAAAAAAAAAAAAAAAGGAGATCAGGAGTTTACCCCGATGGAAGATTCACCAAGCACTTGATCTTATAGAAGATATTTTCAAAACCTTAAATGATATGGAAATCTTTTGACGTTCTATTTAGGACTATTGATAGGAGAAGGTGAGGCATAAAAGAAAATGCTAGAATGAGATCATGAAAGGAATTATGGGTTGCTCTAAGGTCGAAAAATAATCCCCCTGAAATGGGTGAACAGTAATCTATATATATATATATATATAGAGCCACCCTATTGCATGACCACTTAATTTGATGCCTTATATGTGGGGAAGGCAATTATAAAAGAAATATATTATGATAGTAAATAATAATGGTGGTGAAGAAATTTTTGACAAATAAATTACCTAGAAGACCAAAAATAAAAATGTTTCAAACATTTAAATGATAACAAAAAGATATTATAATATGTGGATTCCCTTTTGAAATAAAATGTGAAATACATCAATATTTGGTAAAATTTCCACCGGGAACAAATTTGAGAAAAATTACCATGACTACAATTTTGATTGCCATCTATAAGATGAGTTGTAAAATTAAATATTCCCTTTTTAAGTTCAGAAATAAGGAGCAAAAGTAAGTTTTAAGCAAATTCACTCTATACTCATTTACACAAAAATAGACAAACAATTATGGTATATATGTATACATCGATATATAATACAAAAGAATATCTGTAGTTATTTGTGTATGTACGTTTATACATAAGGAAAGTATCACAATGAAATAGTTAATAAAATTAATAATAAAATAGTCTAATAATATAGTACTAAAAAATCAATAACTAAATCGTTAAAATCCTCGATTACAACATATTTCTTTGACATTAATGGGCATATAGACGAGTCACACATCGGACATCTCATTCTCATTGCATATAAATACATGTTAGGACATAAATATAAATGGATAAAATAATTAGGGTTCGTTTGGTATTTGAGTTGAGTTTAAGATGGGATGAAATTTTTAAGTTTGAGTTGAGTTGACTTTTTAAAAAGTTATAAATTTTGTTGATTTTTCAGAAAAAGACAAAAATTTAAATAAAAAATTTGAATTAAGTTTGAGTTAAACTCATTCACCAAATATAGACTTACGCTTTGTTTGGTAACACATCTTATCTCAAACTAAAATGTATTTTTTTATCTCAATTTTTATCTTTTTCTGAAAAAATTTTTGTTTTTTTCTGAAAATTTTTTTGTCTTTTCTGAAAAGACAACAAAAATTTTCAACTCAAACTTAAAATTTTCAACTCAGACTTAAAACTTTCAACTCAAACTCATTCACCAGACGGACCCTTAATGTAATATAAGCAACCATGCATTAATAAATTGTAGGGCACTCTAAAAACCTAGGTGTTACAACTGCCATCGCCGAAATCGTCTTCGTCGAAATCGCGAGAGTGCAGCGTGAGATCCATCACCATTTTGTAGCAAAATCATCATTTTTTTTTTCCCTTTCGTCGTCCTTGTCCTCATCGGAACAGTCTTTGATCATGGCCACCCTGGAGATTCAACAATCTCCTACACAACTCATCCACTACTCGCGCTCAAGAGGAATGGAAAGTGGAGGGGCCGCGGCGCTGGTGTTAGCTGGACGTCGACGGAGCAGAGAAGGTTGCAGTGGAGGAGATCAGAAATCCCTTCAGTGTCTACTACACGGGGAGCGAGATCGACTGCGAGGGATCAATTTCGCCAACCTCGCACTCTCGCGATCTGGCGTTGTGACGGTGGTCCAACGAGGGCGGGTTCGACGCTGCGAGATCAGCGACCGGGACCGAAATCGCGGGCTTGCGCAGAGATCGTGACGTCGGGCTGTAGGGGACGAGAAAGTGGTGGCGTCAGCTGTCAGGAAAATAAGGAGAGAGAGGCGGCGAGGCTATGCATTGGAGGAGAGAGAGAGAGAGAGAGAGAGAGAGAGAGAAGGGAAGAAGGGAAGAGAATGGCATGAAAAAGAGAGATGAGATGGAAGAAGAGAGAGAAAGGGATTAAGGGATTTTGAAGGGTATGGGATATTTTTATCTTTTTAAAATTAAATTATTACATCATTGATGACATTATTATGACATATTTCACTATAATTTTTTAATTGTAACAAATTTCAATCTGCACTATTTTTTTTTTTTTTTTAATGACATCTAACCTAACTATCCTAAAAGAAAAAGAGAGAAGTTTGGTAAATATGGGCGCCGATCCAGCCTGATCATGTAGGTTTAGGCTACGTTTGGTTGGAAGGATGGAGAGGAGGAGGGATGGAAAGGATAGGAAGGATGTAAAATATGAATGATGGAGAAGTTTATAAGAATTATTTATATTGTTTGATAGAAGGGATGGTGGGTTAAAAAGATGAATGATAATTAAGTGTTTAATTATTATATTATCTATTGGTGTAATTTTTTTAATAATTCTTTTAAAGGTAAAATAGACTTTTTTACTCAAAAGTTGATGGATTTGATTGATCATTCCATTAATAAAAGGATTCAATTTAGTGGATCTCCTCTCCCTCCCCCCTTCTTTTCAAGCAAACAAGGGATTGGATCTCTCTTCATCACTTTCCCTCCCCCTTCTTCCTCCAACCAAACATACCCTTAGAGGTTTTGTTGACTAGCCCAGCCTTAAAGCCTAGTGGGCAAAGCGCGGGCTAGGCTCCCACATACATTTCATATGAAAATAATTTAAAGACTTGTACCAAAAATTATAAATAGCATTTTTATGAAATTTAAAAAAATAAATAGTTAATGTGATTACAAAGTATTTAAATCAAATAACAGTAAATAATACTTCAAAAAAAGAAAACAGTAAATAAAAAATTTACTAGATAAATAATCTCTTGTTATCATTTACCTAATGAAATAAATCATTTATATAATACATTTATTATATGTTTAATGTTATTAACTTTTAAACATTTTCAAAGTCTAATATTTATTTTAAATTAATTACGATAAAAATAGTATTTTTATTTCTTTTTTAAAAAACTATGATGGTATGAAAACTAGGCTCGGTCTATTTAAGTCAATCCATATTTATAGCTCTTTTACAATATATAAGAAAGAAGAAAAAAATTTACTGTCTGTCGTCCAAAACAGTTAGTTTTTTAAGAAACTTGTGTTTCTTTTTAATTTTTAGTCTTTTGGTTTATTTTATTTTATCAAAGATTATTATTTTTTTTTTCATTTTAGTTCTTATTTTTCTTTTCATATTGATCTTTTTTCTTTTTTCATTTTGGTCCTTTTATTTTTGGTCTTTTTTTCATGTCTTTTTTTAATATAATTTTTTCAGTTCTTTTTATTTTATGGTTTTTGCGCCCATTTTGGTCATTTTCAACTAGTACTAGTTGTATTGTATGCGCTTTGCGTGTGTCAAATAAACAAACAAAGCAATAGCAACAAAAAAAAAATTAAAATTTAAAATTTTTAAAAATTGCTAAAACAGTCCTCAAATTCTTTATAAGGTGATAAGTTGGTCCCTATTTTTTTAATTTTGATCGAAATGACCATAACTTTCAAAATATTGGCAATCTTAATCCTTTCTGTCAAACTCCGTAATTTTTTAACTGTCACATGCAGGTCACATGACCAAACGAAAAGGGACATTTTAGTAAAATCATATACATTATTTTTTTACATATATTTTTTTAAAGAGCAAATCTGGAAAAAAAAAAAAAAAAAAAAAAGAAAGAAAGAGAGAGAAAAGAGAGAGAGACAGAGAGACTTGGATCTGCTTCAAACCAAAACTCCTATGGATTCCTCGTACAAATCCCCTCCATTTTCGTCCATGTTCAAGCTTTTTGTAATACCAGAGTGAAAAGGTATATTCAAACAATCAATATTTCACATAAACAGCAAGAAATGAAATTCGAAAGACAAATTCAACTTTGAGGAGATACTGAAATTGGTAGAAAAGGGAGAGAACGGCCGAATCGCGAGGCCTCCAAGAAGGCTTTGGAGCACAAGAAGGAGATTGCCAAGCAGCTGGGCCGTCCTCTCATTCAGACCGATCCCTACGAAATTAGTTCCTCGTTTTCTTCTATTCATTTCACTTTCTTTTCTTTTCTTTTCTTTTCTTTTTTTAATGGGTTTGAAGAAGTTGGTAATTAATTTCTGAAATTTCAATTTAGAGTTTTGATTACGAAGGTATTGGATTTCGATAATTAGCAGTGGGAATAAAAGTTGGGGAAAAACTTTAATAGATGAAAACATTCACTAAATTTAAGATCTCATGTTAAATCCTCAAGAAAAATTAATCGGAAGTGTACCTGAATCCCTGAAGACAAATTAGAGAAAGATGAAGTATTCCACAGTTAAATCTCTTTAGGTTCTTAAGGTGCTCTATGGATTCTCTCTCTTAATGGAGAAGGATGAGAGCTAATATTACGTATTACACTACTACAATTATGGGATTCCACGACGGTTTTTAACCGTCGTGGAATCGCTTCCACGACGGTTGTCGAACCGTCGTGGAATCCAAAGTCGTGGAAACTTTTAAGATTCCACGACGGTTTTTTACCCGTCGTGTAATCGGGAAAAATGGAAGTGCGGCGGCTAAATTGAAGCACATACCACGACGGTTACTGAAAAACCGTCGTGGTAGACCAGGCTACCACGACGGTCTCAGCAGGAGACCGTCGTGGTAGCCAGGTCTACCACGACGGTCTAACCAGGAGACCGTCGTGGTAGACCTGGCTACCACGACGGTCTCACCAGGAGACCGTCGTGGTAGATCACGCTACCACGACGGTCTCACCAGGAGACCGTCGTGGTAGACCAGGCTACCACGACGGTCGCACCAGGAGACCGTCGTGGTAGACCAGGCTACCACGACGGTCTCAGCAGGAGACCGTCGTGGTAGCCAGGTCTACCACGACGGTCTCCTGGTTAGACCGTCGTGGTAGACCTGGCTACCACGACGGTCTCACCAGGAGACCGTCGTGGTAGCCAGGTCTACCACGACGGTCGCACCAGGAGACCGTCGTGGTAGACCTGGCTACCACGACGGTCTCACCAGGAGACCGTCGTGGTAGTGCCGGTTACCACGACGGTCGGACCACGAGACCGTCGTGGTAGCCAAATTATTAAAAAATATTTTCGATTGCGAATTTGTTTCATTTCCCCACGGGTGGTAAATCCCGTGTGTTAATACGTTAGTACACATTCAAATTAATTTAATAAAATATTATGTAATTACTTTGATAACAATGTACAACAACAACTAATATAACGATAATGAAATTAAAATTCTCTATATTATTTCTAGTTAATATTGTATAAACCGCATGACAAATGTAGCCCACTCGTGCCTAACCAAACTCATGTCAGCATCAGTATAAAAATCATTGGTTTGAAGCCCGTCTAATCCATCAACAGTAAAGGTTATTTCGCGCATGTAAGCTAACACAAAATAACCACATTCTACATAACCTTCCTGTATTGGACATCGAACGGTATCAATTAACGTCTGCCAGTTGCGTCGCTGTCTCATTCCACTCCCCACCAACAATTTCCAATCATTAAGTGTCCTATCAAGTTGACAAATCTCAAATCAATTACAAGAACAATTATTTTATGTCTAATCAGAGATATGTCACTAAATGGCATATGAGAAAATGTAACTAATACAATCAAAAACTTATCCGAGAATAAGACATTTTCCGTTCGTAACACAAACTTTTTAACTCAATCTAAAACTAAATCGAACTCAAATTGGCATTTGTTTGCACATGTCAAAATGCTAATGCTAACATATATAGATGTCACATAAGCATACCCTTTTACGGGAATTTGGACGGAAAAATCCCAAATCAACATATGTGTCACTAAATTAACACTTTTTTCCGGAAAATTGGTAAACCGTCGCCTCACCCAAACATTGGACAACAAGCAAATAAGTCTCAATGAAATAGGCATTTTGTCGAACATGTATAATGCAAAAAATTAACAGGCAAAATCATTAAATATTTCCTAAGACAAAATCACCCAAAATCATAACAACAATCAACCAAATTTATTCCAAAAAACCATCGGGTGAAAAAGATATTTCGGCTTACCAAGAAGTCGAGTGAGCGACGGCTAAGGAGAGAACGTACCCACGGCTTGGGCGACGGCAAGGGGAGAGAGAGAGAGGCGTGGATGGCAACAGCAAGGGGAGAGAGAGAGAGGGGCGTGGGCGGCGACGGCAAGGGCAAGGGGAGAGAGAGAGAGAGGGGCGTTGGCGGCGACGGCAAGGGGAAAGAGAGAGAGGTGCGTGGGCGGCAATGCAAAGTAAGAGAATGGAGGTTTTCGTAAAAAATGAGAAGAGAAATGGAGATTGGAATTAAGAGACTCAATGCAAAATAAACCATTGCGCGCGCTCAATTACCGGGAGAATTTTAAATTTTAGAGATAACACGACGGTTTATTCAATAAACCGTCGTGGTATCTTTTTTTAAAAAATGTCGAAAATTTTTTTTTTTAAATTTTTTTTAAATTTTTAATTAGAAACCACGACGGTTTCTGCAGAAACCGTCGTGGTTTCATTATAAAAAAATAAAAAAAAATTTAATATCAAAAAAATTAAATAATTTTTTTTTTCAAATTTTTTTTAATTTTTAATAAGAAACCACGACGGTTTCTACAGAAACCGTCGTGGTTTCGTTATAAAAAATGAAAAAAAAAAAAAAATTTCAAATTTTTTTGAATTTTTCATAAGAAACCACGACGGTTTCGGCTAAACCGTCGTGGAAGCCGGCCCCTGATCGGCCGGCTTCCACGACGGTTTCTCGAAACCGTCGTGGAAGCCGGCCGATCAGGTGCCGGCTTCCACGCCGGTTCGAAGGAACGGTCGTGGAAGCCTGCCAACTTCCACGACGGTTTCGAGAAACCGGCGTGGAAGCTATTGCTTCCACGACGGTTCCAGTAAACCGTCGTGGAAGCGGTCAGCTTCCACGCCGGTTTCAAGAAACCGTCGTGGAATCCGGACGCTTCCACGACGGTCTTTTAAAACCGTCGTGGAAGAACCCCTTTCCACGACGGTTTTCGTAAACTTTTTCGCGCTCGGTGTTTTTGCTACTTTTCCACGACGGTTTTTAAAAAAACGGTCGTCGAAGTACTGTCGTGGAATCCCGTTTTTGTAGTAGTGTTATGATTTGACTTGGGAATTATAACCATTATAATGACCCTTATATACTAATTTAAATTAGATTTTCATCAATCCGAATTTAATTAGTATTGAGTTTCTATGCATTAAAACTCATACCCAATAGATATTTCTAGAGTCCAATTAATAGATCACTTATTTGACCCTATTAAATTAGATAACCTATAATATAATTGTCATTTAATATGTAAGCCTATAATAGGAAATTAATAAAATCCCAACAATAAAGATTAGAGTTTGGAGACATGGCTTTGTCCTTGTGATGTTTTCCCAACTTTTTTTTTTTAGTTGGTTTGTGGAATTTGGAATGGAATTTGGTTAAAGGGGTGTGAGGCGGCGTGACGGAGCTTCCATTGTCAGAAGCGTCATCGATGAACGGATCTTCTCAAGCTCTGACAAATGCAATTGGAAACATCATCGCCATCGTCGTCGGCGGAGGACAAGAGCTCGAGGGGGCCATCTTCGCAAGATCTGGCATTACCGTCGTCAAAGGTCATTGCGAGTTCGGGGGGAGCATCGTCGTGAGTCTGTGTCAGCTCCCTTCGCCAGAGATAGACGCTTCATCAGCTCCCGTCGTTAGAGATGGACGCTTTCACCAGAGATGGAGGCCATCGCCGTAGTCTGCAAAGGTAGACAGAGAGAGAGAAAGTTCAGGGGTGAGAGTCAGAGAGAGGAAGAGAGAGAGTTCAGAGGAATTTTCTTTTAATAAGGGTATTTTTGTCTTTTAATAGATAGTTGGGCTCAGATGATAAATTACGTGACTTTTTCGGTTAGAAATTTAATGGTTTTGGACAAAAATGATTAAAATTACTAACATTTAGAGAATTTTGGATCTATTCAACCAAAATTAAAAAAAAGAGACCAAATTATTTTCTGCTAAATAATTCGGAGATCATTTTAATCGATTACTCATATTTTTCAAAGTATTTTTTATTTAAAAATTTCAGTACCTTTCTCCCTTTAATGAATGTAGTAGATACTACAGCGTACCAATAGTAGGTCTCAGTCTCAATCAATTACCAATATAAACTTCGAATGGGTCTCAGTCGCAATCAATTACCAATATAAACTCCGAATAGGTCTCAGTCTCAATCAAATAAAATCAGTGGTCCCACAAGATATATATGTATTTGAGAAAAGATTCTCAAATGATTCACAATGTTGCTTCTGGACCAAAATGCTCAAAGTGTTTTCATACTCAAATAATTTGACTAGTGCTGGCTAGTGGGCAACAATATCCGCGTCTATGGCGTTTATAAATAACGTTAATTTTGAAACTCCCATGTTGAAGAAGAACACATGTATCTTGAAAAATGTTTTTATGCCCTTTTAGTATATGCTTTGAAAAGTTATTATTATTATTTTTTTTAAGAACTAGAATTATTTTCTGTCATATTAGTGAAGTGATAAAAATTTGTATGAAATTAGTTAATATGTGTCTAAGTTGGTATCAATTTATTTAGGTGCTTTCCCCTTACAAAATGTATCTATATATGCAAATATTTATATGGCTGACATTTCATAATAGGCATATCTACATGATGCGTGTGTGTATGTGTTTTTACTATTGGAATAGCTTGTTTTATTTAGATTTGTAATTATCTGAGTTTGTAATTTTTTTTTCTTTTTGGAGTCTTGTTGTTTTAATTGGAGTGTCTTGTGACATAATATGAGGTACTGTGAAATGAAGAAATTAGTGATGTTTCGTTATTTTTTTAGCTATTTCATAGTTCTCGTTTATATTATTCTGTTAAGAGTCAATTAAGATATTGACGATATTTTAAAGAAACGCAACGCCATTTCGCATTTATTTCTATACTTCCCATATGAAATGTTACCTCTTTAGTGCACGTGTTAATTCCGTCTCCACAACATCTAAATGTTTCGGTTTGAGACTGGACCGAACCGTGTGCATCCCTATTTCGAGAAAAAAATAAATAGCACTTTCAAGAGAAAATTGAAATAAACAATATGTTTTTAAAATCTAACAAATTTATTACATAAATGATCCATTTACATCTTGTAAATATGTTTATCACATAATAAACTTGCTATTTACTTGACAAACATTAACAAAGCTCAGAGAAATTAACTTACATAGATATGTATGAAAAGAAATGTTCGCAGTAATTAGCATGTATTTAGTGCACAATAATGTGTCCACCCGTGTAGGTAGAGTTTATTCATCTTGTATGAATAAAATATTATTACTGTGTTTTTAAAAACAAAATTATCCAATGGAATTGGTGATAAAATTTAGCTTGTTAACGTAGACCACTCTCTTTGCTGGTTTTTTGAGAGTTCCCAAATGGTTCTTATTCTTAAGATAAACTTCGTGGTTAATTTGTTAGACTTTGACTTCAATTTTACTTGTATAATTTTTAATAATTTATTAATTCTAGGACTACTAACTTTATCATCAAAATTTTTAACCAGCTCTTAGAAATGATTTAATAGTATTTGCAGATTCTAATTCACTATAAAATCATCTTTAATGCAATACCAAATTCAAACGTCAAAATTGAAATTTTAGTATTTGGATAAAAAATCACTCTTCAATATAAAATGCTATTTATAATGTTGAATTCGACAATTAATATATATTATAACAAATTTATCGTCAAGTATTTCACATTGAATTATGCAAAAACACAAATTCTAATACAATCTTTTGAATACTAATCTACATCGCATAATAAGTCTTTAAATAATTGTCACATTAATTAAAGATAAAATATTACATTTATTAATAAAAAAATGACAACTCATTATTATGCATAGGTTGGTATTCAAAAGTAGAGATTATTAGAAAAATGGTTTGAGAAACTTATTTTGGATCCCAATTTTAAAGCTTATTTTGAATGTGAAATTAACGTTCAAAGTGCACCATGAAGCTGAAAAATACAAGGAAAACGCTTATCCCACATGTTAAAAAGATGAAGGCCAAACAATCTCTAACCCCTATTAAAGAGGGTTTTCCTTCCACTCAAATTATAAAGAAAATTAATTAAGATTGACTTGTATTTTTTGTTTCGTTTTTTCGTTATGTTTTCTTTTTTATGTTTGCAATGGAAAGAGTCTACTTTTATAGGACTTGAAGAGACAAAAGTTTTTCTTTATATTTTTCCAATTTCATCATCTTTACAATAAAAAAAAATTACACTTAAAATAACACATTTCACGTTGGTAAATTGTTTTGGTGATTTCATTAGTAATATTGCTCAATTTTCAGTAACTACTAACGCATGTGAAATAAACATACAAAGCAAAATGAAATAGACAAGCAAAAAAAAAAAAAAAAACCATGCGGCAGTGACTGGATCGATACATGGCTAATGACTTTCACTTTTATTATTATTAAGTTTACATATTCCAATTTAATTTGAAAATCTTTTTGTATTGGTGTTTGGGAATAAAAAAAAAAAACTTAATAATTAATTTGAATTGAAAATTTTAAAAATTATTTTAAAAACAAGATTTCAAACATACATGCTTCCCATTACCCCTATTAAAATAGTCCAGAATTAATATTTTAATGTCAAAATCTAACATTTGGGTACGAAAACCGCTCTCAAATATTATGATATTTTTCAGTTTGTGGCAAATATATCATTTGCATTGGAGATAGGAACTCTCCAGTGCAATGTTATTTTTCTACTAAATTTATTAAATTTTGACTTTTATTGCAATTGGTTGATATTTTGATCTTTTCTTTAATAGTTACAATATTTTCATTTTCAAATTGAAAGATAAAAAAATTATCTTTTATAAGTTTCAACTTTAAAATTATTTAAACAAAAAATAGATATAACATCTTCGTTTTCAAATTATTTAAAATTGAAAATAATCTTTTGCAAGTTCCAAATCTTAAAATTTCGATGTTGTTTTTGTAGAAAATAAAATGAGAAACAAAATTCGATTAAAAGGAAAAAGAGGGAAATCTTTCCGAGAGAGAGAGAGAGAGATTCGGTAAATACGGGGGCCATGACTTAATCCATGTAGGTTTAGAGGTTATGCAGGTTGACACATATTTCATACAAAAATAATTAGGGATAATTAGGGTAGATACAAAGAAATAGGATGTGGATTGAAATTTGCAACAATTAAAAAACAATAGCAAAATATGTCATAATAATGTCATCAATGTTATAATGATTTAATTTGAAAAAATCAAAATATTCTCATTAAAATTAAAAATACTTATTCTGTCTCTCTCTCTTCTCCATGTCATTCTCTTCCCCTTTTTCTCTCTCCACAGTCGTTCTCTATCTCTCATCTCCCTCCGCACAGCCGTCGCCTCTCTCTCTCTCTCTGGCGGCGCCCCCCCCCCCCCTGTGACCAACCGTGTGAGATCGATGGCGAAGAGATCAATCTTCTCAACCTTTGACTGTCGTGATCTTAGTGCTGCTGCAGCTGCTCCGGGCTGGCGTGTGGGAGGCACAAAGATCTAGCTCTTCTGGCTTCTTTTTCTACCCTCGCGATCTAGGATTGCCAGCAAAGCTCTAGGTCGGCGTGAACCAGGATCTTCCCATGGCCGCATGGAGTAGATCTGATCTCCTCCCGCTGCGCGTGATCAGGGCCAGGATCTCCTCCCTCCGAGTGCGACTGTGGCCGAGGAGATCTGATCTCCTCCGTTCTCTATCATGTCAGTGTGGAGATCTCGATGGTGGGCGGTGGCATGAGGCTGTTCCGATGGTTTGGAATGACGGAGGTGTCGGCACATGGTGGCAGCGCATGGTAGCAACTATTAAGATGCACGAGAATTTTTTACATGTGGTTCTGTTGACAGCAAAAATCTGCCAACTAGATTAATCCTCCCCATGTAGTACGCAAAGTCGTCTCTCCCGTTATTAAAAGCAAAGGTCATACTTATCTATTTGGCGCTACAAACTCCTGGGGATTAAAATAATAAAACGTTGGCTACAAGCTCAATAGGATATAATTGACTCATTTAAAATAATGAAACTTTAAAAGGTTGGCAGGGCTATTTGAAAATTAGCGAGATCAAAACAATTAAATAAATACACAAACAAATGTATAAATAATTAACTCATTTAAAATAATTAAACTTTAAAAGGTTGGCAGGGCTATTAAGAAAATTAACGAGGTCAAAACAATTAAATAAATAAACAAGCAAATGTACAAATAAATTCAGTAAACATAATATTCCCATATATCTACTAAGCCGGAACATCACTACAGTGGAACACCACTTAAATGGACCAATCGGTTAAAGAACATCTCGATACCCAACAGGTCCTAATATATATAAATATCATCTGCCGGTATCTAACCGGTTAGGGTCTCAATACACTTGGCAGAAGAAATTACTACTACAAGTCTCAAAGCATTCTCACTTGAGTCTCTCAAAATAATGTATCTTCTTATACATATATTTATATCATTTCACCCAAAACAGTTTCTATGTATATATATACTCTTCATATATATCATTTTTCATAAAACCATTTTATTTTTTGAAAATGATTTTAAAATGAGAAATTTCATAGAATAATAAAGCAAACGTTTTCATAAAAGTAGGGTTGACGTATCCTATCTCTTTGGTAAATTAAATCTATGGATAACTTTACTTCACATAAACCGAGACTCCTCACTCTGGTTACCAAATCCTTAAATTCAACAACATAGATAATTTAATTATCTGTCACAATATAAGTCCTAATTACACTATATATCAGATTTAATCAGTGTACTTTTTGGTACCAAGGACACTGCGGTTCAGTGGTGATTTATTTGTATTTCCATTTCAGTTATTTATTTCTCCATGGCATGTATAACTAAAATCTCTCTCTGGATTGGGCTTAGATGTCTATATTCTTATTTCCTGTATTTATTTTTGTTTGTATGATGATACTGGAGGTTGGATTTCAAAACTTGTTTTCATATGAAAAACTTAGGCTATGTTTGGAGAATTGGTTTAAACACAAATTTTTCATCTCAGTTTTTGTCTTTTTCTGAAAAAGTTTTTCGTCTTTTCTGAAAAAGTTTTTTTTCTTTTCTAAAAAGTCAATAAAAATTACTATTGAAACTTAAAATTTCCAAGTTAAACTCATTTACCAAATGGTCCCTTAATATTTTCGAATGCCCACAGTTTTGAAAAAAAACCTACTCTATAAGTGTCAAGAATTGGAATTTGTTAAAAAAAGTGTGGGTGAATTTCAGAAAATTATGCATTTTTGTTCATTTAATTTCTTTAATCACAAATTTATTCTAATTAAACGCCTCCACGTCACCATACCCGATTTCGGGTCGTGACAACAGAGAGATTTATAGAGGTTTGCTTCAATCAAGGTTACATCCTCTATTTGTTTGGGTTCCGGGGGGGGGGGGGGGGGGGTGTGTTTTCACTATTTTCTAGAGAAGATTACAAGTGATCTCTCCCCAGGGTAGAGATCTATCATCTATTGGGATTACTTTACATTTTATATCCCTTCTACACTTAGACAAAGCAGTCATTGTCTTAGATACCTAGGCTAATCCAGATTAAGACACATGTCTTCGGGCTTCAGCATATTTCGAGTCCTCAATCGCTATTTAGCGGTAAGACTTCTGTATCTCCCGGGTAATGGGATAATGGCTCTTCTCCTAGATTCTGGAAGTCTCGACGTTGCTCAATGGAACTGAAAGGAATAGCTTCTCCTATTGTTTTTAGTATCCTTAAAGACCTTCACAACGTCGATTGTTGAGATAAGTGGACATCATCTCTCCCTTTGACTTTCATGAGCTCCCAATTAGATTTGACATATAAGGCACATTGGATACCTTCTCATAGTAGAGCGCATCTCATTTCTCCTTAGCTTCCACCGTAGAGGGGTCTTTCTCCTTGACGGGGGTGTAATAATTGCCCCCCCCCCCCCCAACCCTCCCCCCGCTTGGACTATCTATATGGTCGATGCTCTCAATGTTGAAACATTTCAAGATTTTCTAGCTAGGGATCTATGATGTCTTCTAAGTTGCATTGATAATGTGCTTAGATTGGAATTGCAACAAGAGGGGTGAAAGGTGTTATGAAGCATCATAATGGTCGAAGGAAATGAGGCTTTACCTCTGAACCGGTGCAATGGATGGGTGAAGAGCATCATTGCCTTGACACGTTTAACAGTCACATCGTCTGAGCCAATCATCGCTTTGCCTCTGTTAGTCATCATTTCATTTATGCCCTTTCAATCTTTGTCGTTGGATGAGGAACACTTTTTTTCCCGCCCTTAATCTGGGCCATTGGATTGTGACTTTTTGCCTCCACCGCTAGATCACGAAGTTTGGATCCGACGGTTGGGAACCGACACCATGGGGTTTATAAATAAGGCCTTAAGCCCACTCATTTTTTCACCCAAAATTTCGAAACCCTGTGAAATGCTGCTGAATTTCTTTCTCATTCTTCCTTTTACTGTTCTTGAGTGTTTGACTATTTTCTTTCTAGTGTTTGGGAGATTTTGGGTTCCACCTCTTTGGATTTGATCATTCTTTGGAGCATTTTTCAGAAATTTTTACCCTCGGTAAGCTTCCACTCCCTTTCCTCTTATTATTGTTTATATTTCATGAGTTTAGACCCATGTTTATGCTTTTCTGGGTTTTGTACCCATTTTCATTAGTTTTCTTGCATTTTCTAGGCTTATTATGCTTGTTCATTTATGCAGCCGTTGTGTTTGTATTTGTTGTAAATTTTGGGGCAATGGGTTTTTGAACCTGTTTCTCAGGTATATGTTGAGAGGTTAATTCACTCTCCACGTATTGGGAATTTTTCCTAGAAAAAATTTTAGGTCTTTGACCATTTTCTAGAAATATATGCTGAGAGCAAACTTTACTGTCTCTGTTTAGGTTAAACATTAGGTCTTAGTTAGGGGCCTCGAACTCTTCCTTCTCCTTCTAGATAAAACATATCTTCTTCTAACTTTAGACGTCGAGAGATCTTAGAGTCTACCGTTCGCCCTAACGCTGAGGAGAGAGCCATTCTCGCAGATATTCCCTCAGTTCCCGATGACGACCCCATCATCTAAGAGATAGACAACTATCTTGAAAGTGAGGGCGAGTCAGAAAACACAGATAAGGGGCAACACAGCCGTTGACGATAAGGATAGTGAAGCGACAATTATTGAGACATCCAAAGAGGGACACATTGTCTTTTAAGCAATTAGCTACAATTTGATCATCGGTGAATCGGGCTTAAGTAGTAGGGGTTCCAGGTGCTCACCAGAGTACTTTACGTCGAAGATCTCAAAGAAAGATATGGAGAATGCCTTTGTTTGGGTTGGTATCAACGGGACCACTTCCACTGCATCCTCCTGGGGATTGACTTCTCCATTTGGGTACATGCGGTCTATACTCGATGCTTGACCTACAGCCAAACCATCCCTTTTCATTCTTTTATGAAAAAGGTTTTGTGTCCTTCACAATGTCTCTCCTGCCCAGCTTATCCTAGCTTTTGGATTATCTTTGCCAAGATGTGGATTCTCTGGTGTAAGCCCTTCCAGAGGGACATTGTCAATGGACGAATTCCTCTACGTCCATTCCTTGCGAAAGTGACCCGGGGGTGAGGGATGGTACTATCTCAACGTCTATTCTCGGTCAAAGATGACCTCAGTTTCTACTCTTGTGGAGGGTATACTCAAATCCTCCCATGAGTGGAAACCAATGTACTTTTTCCTCGGCGATGAATATGGTAGACGCCCTACCGATGGACCCGAACCAATTGGAGTTTAGTCCAATTTCAAAAAATTTAGTAAGTATTGTCTCGACTGCTACTAATTTGAAATTATCTCTACGTTTGATGACTAAAAGTAGCTATGTCTTTTTGTGAACAGTGCCTATGCCCCCACAACCCGCCCTCGACATAGACATGTTATATCTCAAATCCCCTTAGACAAATCAGTTATTGTCCTAGATACCTAGGCTAATCCAAATTAAGATACGTGTCTTTAGGCTTCAGCACGTTTCGAGTCCTCAACCACTATTTAGCGGGTAGACTTTTGCATTTCCCGGGGTAGTGGGATAGTAGCTCTTCTTCGAGATTTCGGAAGTCTCAACGTTGTTCGATGAAGCTAGAAGGAATAACCTCTCCTGTTGTTTTTAGTATCCTTAAAGACCTTCTCGATATCCATTATTGAGATAAGTGGACATTATCTCTCCCTCTGATTTTCATGAGCTCACAATTAGACTCGATGTATAAGGTTCATTGGATACCTTCTCGTAGTAGAGTGCATCTCATGTCCCCCCAGCTTTTACTGTAGAGGGGTCTTCTTCCTCGACTGGAGTGTAAGTTTTGTTGGCCTTTTGTGTTTCTACCAAATCTTTATTGGATTTGACGGTTTCTGGTTAGTATCCTGCTAACAGAGGTGGCTACCGGCTAGTAAACAATTGGTATCCTGCTGTGGAGGTGGTTATGGAACCATTATCATTTAGTAACCAATTGGTATCCTATCGGAGAAGGTGGTTACATATCTGTATATTCATTGGGTTCGGAGGTTGACCCTCAAATTGCAAACTTAAGGATTAGTATTTTTACATTCCATAAGAAAAGACAAAGGTCAACATAATCGATCTTTCCAAATTTACTCTCAACTGGCAATAACAATAATATGGTGGATTACCATAGGGTTACTTGTGATAATTAGCTGTGATAATCTACCAAATGTCATTGGAATTAACTCGAGCCACCAACTATATGCAATAGTTGGATGGTATTATGGTATATTACTCTTGGTAGCATATAACATTATTATTTTTTTATTTCCTATATAAAATGGTCGGTCACCATCAGCTCTGGTAGTCATAGAGTAATCTTGTAGATTACTTTTGGAAATCTACCGACTTATTTTTTATATTATACCAAATTATATCCAGGTTGAGGCTATAGGGAATTTTAAGTTATTATTAAAGACTGTATATTATTTGCGTCTGAAAGAGACATATGTTGTACCATCATTTAGACAGAATTAGGTTTCTATTTCTGCTTTGGACAAATTTGGTTATTCTTGTTCTTTTGAAAATAGTCAGTTTAGTTTTTCTTTGAATTCAAATATTGTTGGTACCGATTCTTTATCCTTTTATGATAACTTATATTTGCTTAATACAATTGCCTCATTTAATGAAATATTGCATGTGAATTCACGTAGTATGAAATGCAAATTAACCAATGAGAATTCCACTTCATTATAACATAAGCTCTTAGGTCATATCTCCAAAAATAGAATTGAGAGGGTTGTGTCCAATGGAATTCTTGATTCCCTTAATTTCACAGACTTTGAGGTTTGTGTTAATTTTATTAAAGGAAAATAGACAAACATAAGGAGATTAGGTGCCAACAGAGTTTCAGATATCTTAAAACTAATTCACACGGATATTTGTGGTCCATTCTCTACGGCTTATTGGAATGGTCAACAATATTTCATTTTGTTCATAGACGATTACTCACGTTATGGCTACCTGTATCTCATTCATGAGAAGTCCCAGTCAGTGGATGTGTTCAAGGCCTACAAAGCTGAAGTTGAGAACCAACTTAGCAAAAAGAGTTAAAGGCGTTAAATCTGACTGTGGTGGTGAGTACTATGACAGATATGACGGATCAGGTGAACAACACCAGGGCCCTTTGCTAAATTCCTAGAGGAATGCGGAATAGTCCCATAGTACACCATGCTACGATCCCCTAACATGAATGGTGTAGTTGAGAAACGAAATAGGACACTTAAGGACGTGGTAAGGAGTATGATTAGTCATTCCACTTTGCCAGAATCTCTCTGGGGAGAAGCACTAAAGACTACAGCTTATATTCTCAATAGAGTTCCAACTAAGGTGGCAGCCAAAATCCCTTATGAGCTTTAGATGGGCAAGAAGCGTAGTTTATTTAGGGATGTCCAGCTGAGGCAAGGCCTTATAGACCAAATGAAAAGAAACTGGATTCTATAACAATAAGCTGCTATTTTATTGGATACTCTAAAAGATCAAGGGGTTACAAGTTTTATGATCCCACTATTAAGTCCATTTTCGAAATGAGAACTGCAACGTTCTTTGAGGATAGTGAGTTTTGGGGGAGAAATAAGGTTAAAGACTTTGTCTTTGAAGAGGAATCTGTTTATATTCCTACAATTGCTTTTGACATTTATTCCTGATATCGATCAAGTAGCAAGTCCAGAACATCAAGACAATATTGAACAACTCTCCACACAAGATGAAGTAATTGTTCCCGAAGAGCAAACTCAACAACCTCAAGAAGAAATGCCATTAAGGAGATCCACAAAAGAAAAGAGAAATGTAATTTTAGATGATTTCATAGTCTTTCTCCAAGAACATGAGGATGACATTGAAGTGATGGAAGATGATCCAATCAACTTTCATCAAGCTATGCAAAGTTCTACTCTCAAAAGTAGATTGAGGCCATGAATGTAGATATTAAGTCCATGAAAGACAATGACGTTTGGGATCTCATTCCATTGCCAGAAGGTGCGAAGCCCATTGGTTGCAAATGGATATTTAAAACTAAGAAGGATTCAATGGGTGATGTAGAGAGATATAAGGCTCGTCTTATTGCAAAGGGCTTTACTCAAAAGAAAGGCATTAACTTCAAAGAGACTTTCTCTTCAGTTTCAACGAAAGAATCTTTTAGGACTATCATGGCACTTGTGGCACATTTTAATCCTAAGTTACATCAAATGGATGTAAAGACAGCGTTTCTTAATGGTGACACTGATGAAACAATTTATATGGTACAACCGGAAAACTTTGTGTCAGGAAACCCAAAGAAGATGGTTTGCAAGTTAAAGAAATCCATCTATGGACTTAAGCAAGCTTCCCATCAATGGTATTACAAATTTCATCAAGTAATAGTCTTGTTTGGCTTTGAGATAAATGCAGTTGATGATTGCATATACCACAAGTTTAGTGGGAGTAAGCTTATCTTCCTGGTACTATATGTCGATTACATACTGCTTGCTAGCAATGATATAGGCTTGTTGCGTGAAACCAAGAGATTTCTATCAAAGAAATTTGAAATGAAAGATCTGTTGGAAAAATGGATCCGATATCAGAGTTACGGCGCAGCGGAAGTTTAAAAATTTTTATGCCGATTCAGAAAAGAAGCCCATGATGTATATAACAATAAATTAAATACATGATCAAACGTACCTTGTTTCTCGGATTCCGGAATTGCTAGAGCATCGACCAACGTGTCTTATCTACTATTCTCGAGTCCCCACGTCTCAGAGTGTGTGTGGGCACACGTGCTATGAATCCAAGCGACCGGTAATTCTTCCGAAGTCTAGATCCCACTTTCTCAATCCCGATGTACCTTGTTGAGAATTCGATCCGGGTTCGTTCTTCAAAACTACAAAACAGGAACCGATTGACCTTCTATGAAAAATATCACTCGGCTTAACCTTCCTCACAGTTTTGATTTAATGAAAATTTCTCTCTTTTTCTCACACACAAGAAGGACGAATTTTCTCAAGCACACAAAACTAGTTTTTGATGTATTTCTCTCTCCCAAAAAACCGTCCCCTTTCTTTGAGTGTATGATGATAGTTGGCTTTTTTCAAGAACTCCTAGACTTTATATAATACTCTAATACTTTTTCAAAAAATATCTTCTACTTGAAAAATAATTAATAATTATTTTTTTGGATAATCTTTTGAATCAAAGGATCATTCAAATTTCGGGCTAGGTTCTTTAAACCTTATGGACGGTTTTTTTGCTAGGAGAAACTCAAAAAATTCGTGCTCCACCTTATGTGGAGATTGATTGGTTATTCAAATTTAAATCAAGAATCTAGACTAGTCAAAAAGTCATAATTCTATCTAGATTCAAACTCCTTTTCAAACATTTGAATTTAAATAAGATTTTCTTATTTGAATTTAAATAAATATTTTCCACAAACATTATCCATATTTAATTAATTTAAATAAATGGAATATTTTAAATTTCCTTTCCACCCAAAAACCATGCATTATTCTTTAAGAAAAGAAAATCTATCAAATAAGCTTCATTATTAAAATCAATTAATAATTTAATGTTAGGAATATATTTAAACAATTTTGAAACAAAATTTTCTTCCCTCCATCCAATAAAAAGTCGTACACCATAAATTAGGAGAGAAAAAGTTTGTTTTCAAAAACTAAATAATTCAAACACAATCTTATTTCTAAAATTCAATTAACCAAAATAATTAACAAATAATTATTTTATTTGCAACCAATCATATGTTGACAAATCACATTATTTGTCTACATTAATTTCACATGTCCAATTCTTTCGATATTGCATGTTAGAGAGTATCATGTCTTAATAGACAATTTTAAATTCCCATTTTATTTACCAATCTCATTAGGAACAAATCCCGAGACGCTTCGTGGAACTATATGAGCTAGTAGAGGGACCCGATGGAAATATGTAAAGAGGCTCCTATAATTGTGAAAAATTAATCCCGAATTAATTATTAATCAATTATCAACTTCAGAACTATTCCACTAAAAGTCTGAAGTTGTTGAACTTCCGTTTACGTACCGTATTACGAAAGCTCTCTAACGCAGTGCTTCTTCCATGATTTATTCATCGCTTGCTTAATCCCAATATGTTATCTATGATTGAATTAAGGACTTTTTCTGTTTTAACTTTTCAATCATTTTAACTTAAAGTTCCATTATTCTCCTTTGAAAGAACCACCAATTGTAAAGCCATACAATCGGGAAACCATCAGAGAACACAAAGTAAACCGATAGCCAAGATCTTATTATATTATCTTTCAATTCTCAAATAATGCCTTTAAGTAGATAACATGTACTATCGTTAAGATAGCTATGGATTCCGTATTTATGAATCTTAATTTCTCCATCCATAAGTCATACACCTAAAACACAAGTGTATTGATCATCAATTATCAGTGTCTCACCTATAGTGGATCAAAGTGCATAAGCTATGGATGCGAACTCAAGTATTCATTTCAGGATTAAGATTAATGCAAGATGATAATCAAAGCATCATTGATTCTTATAAACGGAATTATTAAAACCGAATCAATTAACACTTTAGGTCTAGTCCAATGTCATACCTCAATACTGGTATACATTAAAGTTTCTACTCGGTACCTATCCGATGATTAAGACAAACCATCTCTCCAAAGAAGTAGACAACCTTTACAATTTTATCATGAATAAGATCCCCAAATCTTATTCCATCGATTGGGACCATTTATTTAGACTGTTATCAAATTACCACGTCTTCTATGTATACCCTGTATACATATAGTAATCTGATATATTACCAACAGCCTAGGAGTTTTTTATGTTTGCTCAAAATAATCATACAATCAATAAATGAAAGTAAATAGGACACAACTTATTAAACATGATTAACCTCTTTTTATTAATATCAAAATGTCATATTTACAGAAAATCCCTATAATTGATTTTCTATCCTTAGGGCATATATAGTTCCCAACAATCTCCCACTTGCCCTAAGCGAGTAAATGTGACATATTGTGCATCCCCATGCCTTCGACGTGTTCCTCGAATCTTCTGGCCGCCAAAGTTTTCGTGAACGGGTCGGCAAGATTGTCCTCTGATGCGATTTTACAAACCGTCACATATCCACTTTCAACAAAGCCTCTGATAATGTGATATTTTCTGTCAATGTACTTACTCCTCTTGTGATGCCTAGGATCCTTGGTATTAGCTACTGCTGCACTGTTGTCATAGTAAAGCACTATAGTTTTATCCATACCAGGAACGACCTCAAGGTCACCAAGGAACTTGCAGAGCCATACCGCTTCCATAGATGCCTCACTGGTAGCCACATACTCGGCTTCCATGGTCGAGTCAGCAATGCAAGATTGCTTAACACTCCTCCACACAACGGTACCACCTCCAAGGGTAAAGACAGATCCTGAAGTCAATTTCCTTGAATCCTGATCTGATTGAAAATCAGAATCTGTGTACCCTATAGGAATAAGGTCCTAACTGGAATACACTAGCATGTAATCCCTCATTCTCTGAAGATACTTGAGTATATGCTTGACTGCGGCCCAATGGTTAGGTCCCGGATTCGACTGATATCGACTTACCATTCCAACCGTAAAACAAATGTCAGGTCTAGTGCATAATATAGCATACATAAGACTACCTACCGTAGATACATAAGGTACATATTTCATATACTCCCTTTCCTCCGATGTCTTGGGACAGTCATCTGTAGAAAGCTTGATTCCTATTCTGAAAGGTTGGGCACCTTTCTTGGAATCTTTCATAGAAAACCTCTCAAGTACTTTATCAATATATAAAGCTTGGGAGAGTGCTATTGTTTTGTTCTTTCTATCTCTAAAGAGTTGAATTCTAAGAACATAACTAGCTTCTCCTAAGTCCTTCATGTCAAACTTTTTGGCTAACTAAACTTTGACTGATGATAGTGTTGCCACATCATTTCCAATAAGCAATATATCATCTACATAAAGTACAAGAAAAACCACCTTCTCGTTCTTGATACGTTTATAAATACATGGTTCATCAAAGTTTTGTTCGAATCCATAGGTTTTGATCACTTGATCAAACCTAATATTCCAAGAACGAGATGCTTGCTTTAATCCATAGATGGATTTGAGCAACTTACTTACCTTGTCTTTTTGGCCCTTTGCCTTGAACCCGTCTGGTTGTATCATATAGATATCTTCCTCAAGAGAGCCATTCAAGAAAGCTGTCTTGACATCCATTTGCCATATCTCATAATCGAGAGCAGCCGTAATGGATAAAAGAATGCGGATTGACTTAAGCATTGCTACAGGCGAGAAGATTTCTTCATAGTCGATTCCTTCTTTCTGCGTATAGGCCTTTGCTATAAGTCTTGCCTTGAAAGTTTCCACTTTTTCATCCATACCTCTCTTCCTTTTGTATACCTACTTACACCCAATCGGTTTTATGCCTTGGGGTAAGTCTACAAGTTTTCAGACCCCATTGGAATCCATAGATTCCATCTCGGTGTTCATAGCCTTTTGCCAAAGACTAGAATCAACATCCTCCATAGCTTCCTTGTACGTAGCTAGATCGTCAACATGTTCTATGGATTCTGCCTCAAAGACTTCACCATTGAACATATACCTTTCAGGTTCCCTGACAATCCTCCCACTACGACGAAGCTCCCGTGGATGTTGATTCTTTAGCGGTTTTTCTACAAGGTTTTCAGTGACTTTAGGAACATCCAAACCCGAAGCCATCTCCTCAAGCACCACTTTGCTATGAGGTTTAAAGTCTTCCATGTAACTTTCCTCGAGGAATGTTGTATATGTGGAGACGAAGACCTTATTTTCCTTCGAATTATAAAACAGGCCACCTTTTGTCCCTTTGGATAGCCAATAAATAAGCACACTTCTGATCGTGACTCAAATTTCTTCGCTTCCTTATCCATGACGTGTGCCGGACAACCCCAAATTCGAATATTATTCAAATTAGGTTTCCTACTCGTCCATAACTTGAAAGGAGTTTTAGGAATCGATTTAGAGGGAACGTTATTAAGAAGATAGCATGCAGTTTGTATGGCGTCCCCCTAAAACGACAAAGTTAATGTGGAGTAACTTAACATAGATCGAACCATATCAAATAAGGTCCTATTTCTTCTCTCAGCTATACCATTCTGTTGAGGAGTACCAGGTACAGTCAACTAAGATTGTATCTCGCTCTCTATCAAATGTCCTAAGAACTCATCCGACAGGTATTCCCCACCTCGATCCGATCGAAGTGACTTAATGGACTTGCCTAATTGTTTCTCCGCTTCAGCCCGAAATTCTTTGAACTTGTCAAAGGTTTCGCTTTTGTGGGTCATCAAATAGACATATCCATACCTCGAGTAATCGTCAATTAAGGTGACATAATACTCATACCCACCACGTGCTTTTTATGTTCATGGAACCACAAACATCCGTATGTACAAGTTCTAAAAGTTCCTCGATACGACTATTCTTGGCAGTAAACTGCCGTTTGGTCATCTTGCCCTCCAAATAGGATTCGCATTGTGGCCAAGGTTCAACCTCGTACAAGTCAAGGCATTCCTCCTTTACCATCCTTTGAATTCTGTTAAGGTCTATCTGACCTAGTCGTAAATGCCAAAGATATGATTTGTTAGAGTGAGAAGACTTATGTCTTTTAGAGTTCCTTTCCAATTCTGTATCAAGCTTTGAGTGCATCTTAGGTTTGATAAAATAAAAATTTCCATGCATCCATCTATTACAGATAAGAGAATTGTTTTTCCTAATAACAACTTTATTATTAAAATAAACCGAATAAGAGTCTTTAATCAAACAAGTTACCGAAATTAGGTTCCTCTTAAAACTAGGAACATAAAAATAGTATCTCAAAATAATAAATCTAAATTCATAAAAAAAAGATGCACTTCTCCCACTGTTTCAGCTTGCACCAACGTCCCATCACCGGTTTTTAACGTGAAATTCTCCTCACGCAGACTTCTCGTTACCTTGAACTCCTGTAGAGAAATATAAACATGGTTAATGGCTCCAGAATCTATAACCCAAGTATTCTTAGATTCTTCCACTAAACAAGCCTCAAGATACAGGATATCGAAATTACCTCTTTGCTTCTGAATAGTCAGGTAGTCTCTACAATCCTTCTTGAAATGTCCCTTCTTCCCACAGAAAAAGTACCTAGCCTTCTTAGGATCCACCTTTCACTTCTTAGTCTTGGTAGACTTTTTAGGAGCAGGTGCCTTCGCCGCAGGCTTGTTCCCCTTGTTCTTCCCCTTTTCCTTCTTCTTTTTGGGATTAGGTACAAGTGAACTAGGTTCAGCCACATTTGCCTCAACCTTAAACACAGAACCCTTGAAAATGTTTTCAAAGGGTTGCAACTCTTTCATCAATTCCATTAGAGACATATCCTTCCGGTGAAGGTTGTAGGATGCCTGAAACAAATCGAAATCCTTGGACAAGGTTTGGAAAACCATGACCAATTGAGTTGCAGTATCGATCTCAGCCCCATTTGCCTGAGCCTCAGACAAATAAGCCATGATTTTCATCATGTGCTACTTGATGGGAATTCCAACCTTTTGCTTGCAATTCATGAGACCTTTGATAGCATCGGTCTTAGCCTGGATAGTTTTTTCACCAAACATCTCCTCCAGGTTGTCCATGATCTGCCTAGTAGTTTCATGCTCTTTATGTTGTTTCTGGAGCACGTTAGACATGCTCGCCCGAATATAGCACATAGTACTTAGGTTGGAATTGTCCCAGTGCTCAAGTGCTATAAATTCCCTATCAGGAGCATCGATCGCAAGTGTGGGAGGTCTAGGTTGGGTAAGGACGAAACTGTGTTTCTTAAAGTTTAAGACGATAAGCAAGTTCCTTTTTCGGTCATTAAAATTCTCACCGGTTAATTTGTTTTGCGTAAGTATCACAGATAATGTGCTCGACATCTTAATCTATAATAAAAAATATGTAATAAGTATGAGCAAACATCCTTTTATTTTAAAAAATTTTGGTTTTGTAATGAAACAAAAAGATCTATATGCAATCTAAATATTTATGTGTAAAGCCCTTAAAAAACACATGTCTTACAACGATAATTCCTAGCTTCTGCTTTCCAAGCTACCGAGGGGTAGTCATGGAAGAACTAGCCAAGAACACGGATCCCCTCCGATTAATACATATTCGTCCATGGAGCATAACCCCATTAAATATATATTAACTATCGCTTATTTAACTAGTACTTTAATAACAGAGCCTCGAGGGAGGGTTAATAAATAAAGTAACATGAGTGTGTAACTATCGTTTCCAATTTTGAATCCATATTTTACATCCGCCACCGAGGGGTGATCTAAACATAAAATATGTCCAAAATTGTTATCCTTTCAGAAATCCAAATCAGTGTGCGCTCTAGGTAAGATACCTATCCGAAGGGAATTCCCGGGTCGAACCCGAGTAGTAGGCACTATCATGCGTAACTATTGGACCAACGATGGAGGCCGTAGGTCTTCGTGTATAAAACCTTCTTCCACTCAATCTTTTGAATTAGGGTTTTTGTTTTTCATGCATAAACAATATTTATTAAGTGGCACTCCCTAGTCTATATGGTATATTATCAATACACTACGAAATAGTATAACATATTTATCTAGCATCACATCATTCATGGTTTGCAAAATATGTAAATAGCCATGAATCATGAATCCATCCTAGAGAAAAAAAAATTACAAAATTTACAAAAATTTAACCGAAACATATATCGGCCTCCTTTTGTAGATCCATGTCTTGTATCATTCTTCAATGTGTCGTCCTTCTCCAATGTCACGTTTTTTTAAATTTAAATTAAATTTAAATTTCTAAAAAGATTATATGTAATTTTTAATTTTAATCAAAATTATAAAAATATCAAAAATTTAAATAAAACACGTTTTTAATTTAAAAATTCAAATTTTAAATTTTCAAAAAAAATGTGATTTTCCAATTTTAAATTAAAATCACAAAATTTTAAAATTCTCAATAAATAAAAACGTCCATTAAATTTAAATTTAAATTTTGATTTTTGATTTTTCAAATTATCAAGATCAAATATTATTGGAAAATTAAAATTTTCAAAAAGATTTAATGTGATTTTCTTCCACAAAAAATGCCTATTATATGAAATTTGAATTAATTAAAATTTCTAAATTTCAAAAAAAAAAATCACATCCTTTGAAAATTTCCATACCTTCGTTCATCTTTAATCTCCTTGAATCCAGTGCAGCCTAAATTTATAAAAAACATTCCTACGCCGTTTCCGGCTTACAAAAATTCTAGGAATTGAAAAATGATCTAGCGGTGATAATAGATCGCATCTATTACACTTGAAAAACATAGATACAAATTCTAACCTCTATGGAATCATAACCGGCAAAATTGAACTAGCATCATATATTATAAGAAAAAATATAAAGCATTTATTCATCCATACATCCATTCAAAATATATTTAACACACATAAAATAAAATCCAGAGTGCCAACTCTCTAAAATATTTCATTAATACATAGAGAGAAATTTATTTGATTAAATAATTTATGTTATATACAAGATTATGAGTTGACTCTAATTCCAAATTGTTGGAAAAAAAGATCCGATATCAGAGTTATGACGTAGCGGAAGTTTAAAAATTTTTATGCCGATTCAGAAAAGAAGCTCATGATGTATATAACAATAAATTAAATACATGATCAAACGTACCTTGTTTCTCGGATTCCGGAATTGCTAGAGCGTCGACCAACATGTCTTCTCTACTATTCTCGAGTCCCCACGTCTCAGAGTGTGTGTGGGCATACGTGCTATGAATCCAAGCGACCGGTAATTCTTCCGAAGTCTAGATCCCATTTTCTCAATCCCAATATACCTCGTTGAGAATTTGATCCAGGTTCGTTCTTCAAAACTACAAAACAGGAACCGGTTAATCTTCTATGAAAAATATCACTTGGCTTAACCTTCCTCACAGTTTTGATTCAATGAAAATTTCTCTCTTTTTCTCACGCACAAGAAGGATGAATTTTCTCAAGCACAAAAAACTAGTTTTTGATGTTTTTCTCTCTCCCAAAAAACCGTCCCCTTTCTTTGAGTGTACGATGATAGTTGGCTTTTTTCAAGAACCCCTAGCCTTTATATAATACTCCAATCCTTTTTTAAAAAATATCTCCTACTTGAAAAATAATTAATAATTATTTTTCTGGATAATCTTTTGAACCAAAGGATCATTCAAATTTCGTGCTAGGTTTTTTAAACCTTATAAACAATTTTTTTGCTAGGAGTAACTCAAAAAATTCGTGCTCCATCTTATGTGGAGATTGATTGGTAGTTCAAATTTAAATCAAGAATCTAGACTAGTCAAAAAGTCCTAATCCTATCTAGATTCAAACTCCTTTTTAAACCTTTGAATTTAAATAAGATTTTCTCATTTGAATTTAAATAAATATTTTCCACAAACATTATCCATATTTAATTAATTTAAATAAATGGAATATTTTAGATTTCCTTTCCACCCAAAAACCGTGCACTATTATTTAAGAAAATAAAATATATCAAATAAGCTCTATTATTTAAATCAATTAATAATTTAATGTTAGGAATATATTTAAACAATTTTGAAACAAAATTTTCTTCCTTTCATCCAATAAAAATTCGTGCACCATAAATTAGGAGAGAAAAATTTTGTTTTCAAAAACTAAATAATTCAAACTCAATCTTATTTCCATAATTCAATTAACCAAAATAATTAACAAATAATTATTTTTTTTGCAACCAATCATATATTGACAAATCACATTATTTGTCTACATTAATTTCACATGTCCAATTCTTTCAGAATTACATGTTAGAGAGTACCATGTCTTAATAGACAATTTTAAATTCCCATTTTATTTACCGATCACATTAGGAATAAATCCCGAGATGTTTCGTGAAACTATATGAGCTAGTAGAGGGATCCGATGGAAATATGTAAAGAGGCTCCTATAATTGTGAAAAATTAATTCTGGATTAATTATTCATCAGTTATCAACTTCATGACTTTTCCACTAAAAGTCTGATGCTGAACTCCCGTTTACATATCGTATTACGGAAGCTCTCTAACGCAGTGCTTCTTCCATGATTTATTCATCGTTTGCTTAATCCCAATATGTTATTCATGATTGAATTAAGGACTTTTTCCGTTTTACCTTTTCAATCATTTTAACTTAAAGTTCCATTATTCTCCTTTGAAAGAACCACCAATTGTAAAGCCATACAATCGGTAAACCATCAAAAAACACAAAGTAAACCGATGGCCAAGATCTTGTTATATTATCTTTCAATTCCCAAATAATGCCTTTAAGTAGATAACATATACTATCATTAAAATAGCTATGGATTCCGTATCTATGAATCTTGATTTCTCTATCTATAAGTCATACACCCAAAACACAAGTATATTAACCATCAATTATCAGTGTCTCACCTATAGTGGATCAAAGTGCATAAGCCATTGATGCGAACTCGAGTATTCATTTCAGGATTAAGATTAATGCAGGATAATAATCAAAGCATCATTGATTCTTATAAATAGAATTATTAAACCGAATCAATTAACACCTTAGGTCCAGTCCAATGTCATACCTCAATACTAGTATACATTAAAGTTTCTACTCGGAACCTATGTGATGGTCAAGACAAACCATCCCTCCAAGGAAGTAGACAACTTTTACAATCTTATCATGAATAAGATCCCCAAATCTTATTCCATCGATTGCGGACCATTTATTTAGACTATTATCAAATTACCACATCTTCTATGTATACCCCGTATACATATGGTAATCTGATATATTACCAACAGCCTAGGAGTATTTTATATTTGCTCAAAATAATCATACAATCAACAAATGAAAGTAAATTGGACACAACTATTAAACATGATTAACCTCTTTTTATTAATATCAAAATGTCATATTTACAGAAAATCCCTATAATTGATTTTCTATTCTTAGGGCACATATAGATCCCAACAAGATCTTGGTGACGCCTCTTTAATATTTGGTATACAAATACATCGAGATCGCTCTCGGGGTATACTTGGGTTATCATAAAAGGGCTATATCGAAAACGTACTTAATAGATTTGGCATGCAGGATTGTAAACTAGATGACACTCCTATTACTAAGGGAGACAAGTTTAGTCTCAATCAGTGCCTTAAAAATTACCTTGAAGTTAAAGAAATGCAGAAGATTCCCTATGCATCAACTGTTGGAAGTCTAATGTATGCTCAGGTTTGTAAACATCCAGATATATCATACATTATTAGGATGCTAGGTAAATATTTGAGTAACCCTGGGATGGATTATTGGAAAGCAGCCAAATGAGTTATGCGGTATATGCAGAGAACAAAGGATTACCTGCTTTCATTTAGGAGATCAGACCACCTAGAAATCATTGGATATTCTGATTCGGATTTTGCTGGATGCCAAGACAGTCGAAGATCCACAACAAGCTATATCTGCCTACTAGTTAGAGGAGTTATTTCCTGGAAGAGTGCCAAGCAAACACTCATAGTTTCTTCCACCATAGCAGCAGAGTTTATAGCATGTTATAAGGCATCCAACCACGGAATATGGCTGCAGAATTTTGTCACTGGGCTGTGAATTTTGGAAGGTGTTGAAAGACCATTAAAGTTGTTTTGTGACAATAAGTCAGCAGTGTTGTATTCCATCAACAATAGGAACTCATCGAAGTCAAAGCGTATAGATATAAAATTCCTAGTTGTTAAAGAAATAGTTCAGAGTGGTCAGGTGTCTATAGAATATTTTGGTATAAACTTCATGATTGCAGATCCGCTTACTAAAGGGCTTCCACCCAAGGTCTTTTATGAGCACACTGCTCATATGGGTGTCGTATCATTTGATGATATGCTAGTTTAGTGGGAGTTTGTGTTTAGATACTATTTCATTTCATTTGGATACTTTTTTGTGTTTATGGATAATTTCTGTAGAAATAAAGAATTCTATTTATTTTCATTCTGATTTGTTTTAACTTGATCTCATTAAAGAATAAAGTTAAACCAGTAGGAAATAAGCATGTTTAGATCACATTGCATGTAATTTCCATGCTACATATCTATACTTGATTTATGTCATTTGGTTATATCGATATACATGACATTGATGGATTTAATTACATTACATGTAACGAAGATCGCTTTGATCCAATATTGGTATAATTAATGGACAAGATTGTTCCGAGATGCCTTTGTTCATGATAGCAAAAGTTTTGAGCTCATTAAGTTATGCACATTTTGTAAGGAAATATATGTGACCCAAGTGGGAGATTGTTGGAAAATAATTAAACATGTAGGCCTACATGTAACGACCCGTTTTACGTAGGTCATTACCATACTTATCTTACATAATTATTTATCTTACTTAACAAGCGGAAGTATAGAAATTTTTTTTTTCTTTAATAGGAACTTTAACTTATCACATACTTATATAATTACAAATGAACATATTCTTAATGAAGTACTTAAGTATCAAACTTATAGCATAAGATATACAAATAACTTAAAATGAAATGTGTAGCGGTCTCCATCCCAAGTTTCACATCTTGCCGTGCTAAGCCTTACCGTCTTGTATCAAGGATTGCCGATAAGTTACTTACCTACAGCATAGACGTAAGTCGTGAGCTTTCGCTCAGCATGTACAACTGTAAACCCGCAAAACAAAACTTAATAAAGCAATGCATGAGCCAATTATACTTCATTATGCTTTCTTAGGTTAGCATATCTTTGGGCCCCTTACTTAATATAAGTGTACGTACCGTGGCACGCAGCCATAGAGTGGTTGGGGCGGCCAGTCTAATCCAACTCAAACCATGGACCAAACCCGACCTAAAAGCGGGTCGGTATGACACAAGGCAACTTGCTTGCCAAACATATTTGAAAACTTACTTTAAATCCTTAAGACTTATTCTTGTCTTAAAATATATTTAAGAAACCATTTCATACTTGAACTTGGTCTTAGTCTTACCATAAGAATTAGTGAACATGATTCATGATGTCACATAATAAATCATAAATTATATACATCACATACTGCATAAGTTTTGAACAAAACATGCAAGTAGCAAAACAATTTGCCTATGCTGTAGGCGGAGTTGAACTTACGGGTTAGGCTACGTCCTGTGTTTTGTTGCTCCAATTCAGGTTGCAACAACAGGTTACTTCCCTGTTTTCAAAAAGGGACGTAAGATAAGAGTCATCTTATCTTGTCATAAATCATTGTATTTAAAACTGGTATCCTAAACCAGCATTCCTTAATAATCCTAGTTGTATGTCCCCCACACACTACCATGATAACTCATTAGGTTACTAAGTATAACCCTAAATGGTATCTTGTTTAAAGTGTTAATGAACTTTGGGTTCAAGACCCAATCGTACATAGTATCTTATTAGGTTACTATTAGTAACCCTAGGTATGAGCCCAAGTCTTATTTGGATCAAAACCCTATTGGGTTACTAAGGCCCAATTTTAAAATCAAGTCTTATTGGGTTACTATTGGTAACCATGGGCTTTAGGCCCAACCTAATAACTTGGTAACCTATCTGGTTACTAATGGTGATCATCTTGTTACTATGCTTTTAAAATAATTTGGGCCCGAATAAGTTTAGTAACCTACCCGATGACCATTTATCTTACTATGGTTACCCTATTATTTGGCCCAATTCATTTATTCCTTATTCCTTACTAAACTTGGTTTAATTAACCATTTAATAAACTGTTATTATAAAACTGTCCAAGTCTGGAGGAATCTACTGAAAATAGTTCCATTAATCTAATTATCAGTGTATGCACAGGATTGTCCTCTTCCTGCACTGTTTTGAAAATCCTGTGCAGGAATTTCCTGTTTTCTGCACAGTTTTTAGAATCCAGATTTTATCTTGAAATCCGTTTCGAATTTGGAAAACTTTTCTCAGCAAAAGTTTTAGATCTTGAAAAATCCTACAACTTTCATTCTTTGGCCAAAACCCAGTTCTGTATCTAACCTACTCATTTTCTTTGTTGAACCTACCTGGCCGTGCACAGGGTCTGGGCATGACCAGGTTTGGATTTTAGTGAAAACAGAGGCCATTGGAGCCTTATTTTTAAAAAATGTCTACGTTACCCCCTAGGATTTTTCATTTTCTACAACTTTACAGTTTTAACTTTCCTCAAATTCGGCATCTAAAGGCCTCAAAATCTAGTTTCCAGATTACTACCCGGTCTTGATCCGAGACTGGCAGTTTCTATATTAGTTGTTTCTTACGTAAAATTACGCACACACTACCTCAAACGGTTAAAATCGTAAGCCTACATCAAACATGCAGCGTGTTACATAATGTTTTCATTGTCATACATTCATTTCCATTCATAAAATCATTCATGCAAACCCAGATGATATTTAATACCAAATTAGGGTTTTAGGGTTAAATTCTAACCCTCCTTGCATCATACATCAACATTCACATAACCAATCACACCATACATCTTTTTGAGTGTGTGGAGACATACTACAAACATCTACTAAGCATTCATACATACCATACATATTCTAACATATAAAATCATAAACATGCATCAAGTCATAAATCAAAACCACTAACCCTAATCAAGCACAAATCTAAGCTATTGCATGAAAAATAAAATGAGCTTATGCTCTTACATGCCCCATGAAATACACATAAATCTTGAATCAAAACTTAATTGGATAACTTAAGGGTTTTAGAAGATTACCTTTAAGCTTAGAGATGGGTTCTAAGCTTTGAATCAAACTTTTGTTCTTGCTTTGGGTTCCTCCAAAAATCCGACCACTTCTTCTCTTTCTCTCTCTCTCTCTCTTTTTTTCTCTTTCTCTTTTCTTGGGGTTCGGTTTTTAAGGGGTAGAGAGGGTGAGGTGAGAGTGAGCCATAGTTTTGGGGTAGTTTCACATAAAATGATCCAAAAAGCCCCCCATCACCTATTTATAGGTGAAAAATATATTCTTTTTGGATTTATTTTTATTCTTGAAATTGCATATTATTCCTTAAGAGCAAAATATTTGCTCCATACCCCTAGGAGGTGGCCGGCCATTGAGGTTATTTAGAGGCCAAATAGCTAATTCTTTCCTTAATTTTCCAAAACTCCATATCATGTAATTATCCAATGGATGAGGTGTCCTCCCATTTAGGCCTTGTTTGGCTTTCCTCTTTAAATGCAGTCCATTTTCATAATAATGAAGATATTACAATTACTGCTTTCACTAATAACAGTATTGTCATTCTGGACTGCAGTCCAGAATTTATCTACGTATTATTGAACTACGTAAAAATTTTTCTTATGACTTCAAGCTACTTAACCCTTATTGTCATAAATAATGTGCTTGATTTTTCTATAGTGGTCTTGAACCTTATTCTTACTATTTTATCTGTGATGACGGTTTTTCGCAGTATAATTCCTATACTGCTTGCTATACTGCAATACCGTCATATTCATACCTTTGACTTTTCTTGGTCAAACTTTGACCAACATAAAATCATAAATTTTTATTCTACATTTTTCCTCAAAAGGTCTTATGCTTGACTAAGCAATCTATTATTGAGTCTTATAAAGCTATAAGGACTCACAGCAATTCTGATAAAAATCAGATCAAACATTTCGTAAATACTTACCTAGCAGAACTTAAATTCCTTAACAAGGAAATCATAACTTCATAATACGTTGGTTATTACAATCTATCCCCCTTAAAAATTTTCGTCCCCGAAAATTAAAACAAGTTGGGGTAGTTCTTTCTCATATCCTCTTCTAATTCCCACGTTGCTTCTTCAACCTTATAATTTTGCCATAACACTTCAACCATAGGAATGGTTTTGTTTCTTAAAACTTTTTCTTCCCGGTCCAGAATCCGGATTGGCTTTTCTTCATATGTCAGGTCAGTTTAGGCCTCAACGGGTTCTTGACTTAGCACATGGGAAGGGTCGGGTATATATTTCTTTAGCATTGAGATGTGAAAAACGTCATGCACAGAAGCCAATTCTGGTGGCAAGGCTAGCTTATAGGCTACTTTTCCAATCCTTTCAAGGATTTCAAATGGTCCGGTATATCTTGGGCTAAGCTTCCCCTTTTTACCAAACCTCATTATTCCCTTCATAGGAGCAATCTTAATGAAAACTGAATCTTCAACTTGAAACTCCAAGGGCCTTCGATGTTTGTCGGCATAACTTTTCTGTCGACTAAAAGCTACATCGAGTCTCTATTTGATCAACTTGATGTCCTCAGAGGTTTTCTTGATGAAATCCATGGTTTGAAGTTGTTTATGCCCAACTTTTTGCCAATGAATAGGAGATCGACATTTCCTTCCATACAATGCTTCAAATGGAGGCATACCAATTGAGGCGTGATAACTATTATTATAAGAAAATTCGATCAAAGATAGCTTCTGATCCCAGCTTCCTTTAAAATCCAAAACATATGATCTTAACATGTCTTCCAGTGTCTGGATGGTTCGTTCCGACTGGCCATCGGTTTGGGGGTGAAAAACTGTACTGAACTTTAATTTCGACCCCATTGCATTATGAACACTTAACCAAAATCGAGAGGTGAAACGTCCATCACGATCCGAAATGATTGATTTTGGCACTCCATGCAGCTTAACAATCTGAGATACATAAATTTCGGAAAGCCTTTCTATCGAAAAAGTGGCTTTGATGGCAATAAAGTGGACTGATTTGGTTAATCTATCGACAATGATCCAAATCGTATCATTCCCACTTACAGTCCTGGGTAATCCTACTATGAAATCCATCGTAATTTGCTCCTATTTCCATTCAGGAAATTCAATTTTTTAAAGATCTCCGCTTGGCTGATGGTATTCAGCCTTAACTTTCTGACAAGTTAGGCATATTGACACGAATTCTGCGATCTCGTTCTTCATATTTGGCCACCAATAGTTCTCTTTAAGATCCTTGTACATCTTGGAAGCTCCGGGATGTACCGAGTGTTGTGTCATATGCGCTTCTGACATAATCTATTTCTTAAGAAATTCAAAGTTAGGAACGTAAATCCTTTCCTTGAAATAAATTACCCCATCCGTAAAGGTTTTGAATTCCTTATTCTTTCCACCGAAAAGTTACACCTTTAGCAAAAAGGAATCCTTCCCTTGATGCAACTTAATGGATTCTAAGAGATCAGACTGGAGAGTCAGAACAGACAACTTTCCAGTTATCATCTCGATGTTGAAGTCAGAAATTTCTTTTTGAAGTGGCTTGGGCAGCGTCCAAATGGACATTAACATATCGGCTGATTTTCTACTTAAAGCATCTGCTACCCTGTTTGCCTTTCCAGGGTGGTAGAGGATCTCACAATCGTAGTCCTTCACAAGTTCTAACCATCTTCGCTGCCTCATGTTGAGCTCTTTCTGAGTAAAGATATACTTGAGACTTTGATGGTCGGTATAGATTTCGCATCTATTCCCGTACAAATAGTGTCTCTAGATCTTTAGTGCGAAAACTACCGCTACGAGCTCTAAATCATGCGTTGGGTAATTCCTTTCATGATCCTTCAATTGTCATGAGGCATAGGCAACCACCTTTCCTTTTTGTATCAGGACAGCCCCAAGTCCAATTTTAGAGGCGTCACTGTAAATTACAAAATTCCCTTTATCCATGTCGGGAATTATTAATACTGGTGCACTTGTAAGTCTCTTCATAAGCTCTTGGAATCCTTCTTCGCATTTCTGTGTCCATTCAAATTTCTTTCCCTTTTTAGTAAGGGCAGTAAGAGGGGCAGCTATCTTAGAGAAACCTTCCACAAAACGCCGATAGTATATAGCTAACCCAAGGAAACTTCTTATCTCCGTAACATTCCTTGGTAAGGCCCACTGGCTAACCGTTTCTACTTTAGCTGGATCGACAGAAATTCCTTCTTTTGAAACCACATGACCTAAGAAATGAACTTTGTCTAACCAAAATTCACACTTTGTGAATTTGGCATAAAGTTAATTCCTTCTTAGCGTCTCTAACACCAACCTAAGGTGCTATTTGTGCTCCTCCCTGGATCCTGAATAAATTAGTATATTGTCAATGAAGACGATAACAAACTTATCAAGATACTTGTTGAACACCCAGTTCATAAGGTCCATAAAAGCAGCTGGGGCATTAGTTAATCCAAATGGCATGACAAGAAACTCATAATGCCCATACCATGTTCTAAAAACTGTCTTAGAAATATCCGACTCCTTAATCCTGAGCTGATGGTATCCCGATCACAGATCGACTTTCGAAAATACCACTGCTCCTCTAAGTTGATCAAAAAGATCATCAATTCTTGGAAGGGGATACTTATTCTTGATCGTAACTTTATTCAGCTCACGATAATCGATGCACATTCGCAACGATCCATCTTTTTTCTTGACGAACAAAACTGATGCTCCCCATGGAGAGTGACTTTTTCAAATGAATCCATTGTCAAGCAGTTCCTGTAACTGCACTTGAAGTTCCCTAAGCTCGACTGGTGCCATACGGTAAGGTGCTTTCGATGTTGGTGCCGCTCCAGGCAATAATTATATCTCAAAAGAGATTTCCCGCTCCGGCGGAAGTCCGGATAAGTCTTTTGGAAAGACATCTACGTATTCCCTTATAATGGGGACATTTTCTGATGTTAGCTCCACCTCTTGATCTTTGTTCACCATGTTAACTAAATATCCTTGGCATCCATTAGCTAACATTTTTCAAGCCTTTATTGCCGAGATTAGCCTAGTTGCTGAGCTCCTAGACTGGTCGTAAATATTGAACTCTTCCTCACCATAAGGATTAAATATAACACAACGCATTCGACAATCAATCTTAGCATTGTACTTGCTTAGGAAATCTATTCCTAAGATAGCATCGAAATCTTGAAGCTTGATCACAACAAGATCCACATACAATTTTCTGCCACAAATGACTATTGGAGTGCTTCGCATCCAGTAGTCAGACAGAAGAATTTCTCCCGACGGAAGGGATATTCTAATAGATTGCTCTAAACTATTAACTCCTGGTCCTAATTTCTGTGCAACCTCCATCGATACAAACGAATGGGTAGCACCAGAATCAAATAGGACAATGGCATCATGAGTGGCGACAGAAATCTGACCTGTTACCACATGAGAAGTTCCAGCTTCGGCATCCCCCTTTGTGTAGGCATAAATCCTCACTTGGGGTTCAGGAGCCTCTAGCCTTGCTTGTGTAATCGAAGGGCCTTCGATCTTTACTTGGGCTGCATGCAACTGACTGCCTGAATTTCTGTTTGGAAACTGGGGGTTCTGGTTCTGGCTATTCAGGGTACAATTCCTCGCTTAGTGGCTTTCCTTGCCACAAAGGTAGCAAGCATTAGTCCCCGATCTACACACACCCAGGTGCTTCTTTCCACATTGAGTGCATGCTGGGTAGTCATTGTCATTACCCTCATTTCCTCTAATGCTCTTCTTTTGAGGGTAATTGCTTTGTTGACCTTGATCGGTAACATTCCCTTTCCTTTCCTCCCAAACTGTTTGGAACCTTAAGCAGAGTTACTGGTCTGGCCCTTTGAGTACAACTCCGAATTCTGTCGGGCCTGAAACTGCTTAACCACGGTCTTTTCCTCCTTTTTAGTCTTGAAAATTTGAGCCCTTGCTTTCTTGTCCTGCTTAATCCAGTATTCAGCTCTTATGGCCCGACTTATACAATCGGATACCAGGATTGGAGGGCTACTGCTAGCACTGACTTGCTTGGCAATATCTGTTCGAAATATCTTCATCATCCTCTTTACCTTCTCGGTTTCATTCGGTACTAGTTCCGGACATAAGCGGGCTAGCTGTTCAAATTTCTTAACAGCTTCTAGTACCGTCATCGTTCCCTGTTTCAGACTAGTGAACTCATCTTGTTAAGCTGCAAGGATTTCTCTGTTGTAGTACATCGTTCTGAATTCAGCTACAAAATCCTGCCAACTCATAGTCACAACATCCTGCGTATTTGGACTGTCATCCACCAATGTCTTGCATCCTTCTTAAGTGCGAAGGCAGAACAAAGAACTTTTTCCTGCTCTGTAAGTCTCATGAAATCTAAAATCACTTGGATGTCAATTAAGCAATTATCGGCTGCTATAGGGTCCGTAGGTCCCTTAAACTCAGGCGCCTTCATCCGCCTAAACCGTTCATACAACAAGTCTTCCCGAACTAAATGTGGGTTCACTTGTATCCCAGCAGGTGCTAAAGGGACTTCAGCATCCCGTGGAACCTCTTGGTGAACCTCCGGTACCTGGGCCGTTACTAGGGGTACTTGAGGCGCTACTGGGGGTACTTGATTCATACGAGCTATTTGTTTCACGAAGCCGATTTGTTTCTTATTGCTGTTCTAGCAATTGTCGTTGTAGAGTAGCTACAACATTCACAAGATCTAACTCTTGCGGATTTTGGTTCGCTTTTGTACGTGTACGTACCATCTCCTAATTCCTATTTAAGAAAAGATATTATCATTCTTCTAATACCCTTTCATTCATTCATAACTTATCATATCATACCTTAAAACATCATATCATAATACTGTCATAATTATCATGTCAAAATTCCATTATACTTATTATATCATAACATAACATCATCGTATCATATCATATCTCTGTCATAAACTTATCATACATAATTCTTGATCATCATATCATAACATCATTATATACATCTCATATTTGCACTTGTCTTTACTTACAAAAAGTACATCATACTTACATAGTAATATGTACATGTCTATTACATTGTACTTACTATACATACATGGTCAAAACTAAGATGGAAGTGGCTATCACTTTACCATCATACATATGTACAATCCTAACGTCAAAAAGAATAAAACAATAAAAGTCAATCTTACGTCTCGACTATCTACTCAATCGTAATAACGGACGAAGCGTCGGAGTCTATATCCCAATCTCCATCATCGAATAAAATCTCCTCCGGGTCATCCTCGAAATCTTCTATATCCACTTTCCATACTTCTTGTTCTTGTTCTTCCCATTCTTCTTCAACCTCCTCCTCAACATCTTCTTCATCATCATCGCTATCGATGATGATTACTGGAGGATGTTCGGGTTGATCCTCAGGAGCAGCCATGAATTCTGCAGGGTCTGCTTCATTTCCATCCGCTTCGGCCTCGGCCTCCTGTGGCGGGATCTCCTACAGTGGAACAGCGGAGATAGGGTCCTCGAACATAAACGGACCTCCCTCAAATAATGGCTCAGGAATGCCAGCATCATCAACAGGCACCTCTATGACGTCATCCACTAGGGTGTCTGCTTGTAGCATATAGGCTATTATTTCAGCCTCCATGATATCCTGTATCATGTTTTCCACCGTCATCCCAGTCATAGGTGCCGGAACAAATATTCTGATCTTTGAAGGTAACCCTTCCCTAAGAAGGTGCAGTGCCTGTGACTCGGGATCACCCAAATCTCGTGGAATATAGGGTAGCATCGCGTCCTGAAATCTCCTACAATAGTGGCCCATAGACTCATTTGGGTAGGCATGCCAAACCGCAGCATAACTGAGATATCGCCCAAGGTACATATCATTGTAGATCTCGGGATCATGATAGGGCATACTGGCATCCTCGTCCGATAGAGGCCCCTATCGTGCAATAATTAGGGCACGAAAATCAGCCCATGACTCTCCCGGCATAGCTCGCTCTCCTAAGGTCATCCACCATAACCTAGCATCCCTTGCCAGACATCGACTGACTAATGGAACCTGGAGATGTGCCTCTATATGGCATACTCGGAATATCATCTCCATATCGTATAACCATCCCGCTAAAGACACCGTCTGGCGAGTCCCATCGAATATCAAAGGTTGCATCCCATAAAATGTATAAGCAGCATCACGATCGTCGTTTACTCACCTCGGATCCATACCATATAATCTACCATATCATAATTACATAATAAGTATGCATACATAAAATTAAATTATACTTACAATGACTGTGGCGCTCGCAGGCAGACTGTGAAACTGGAAGGCAGGAAACCCGCTCTGATACCAACTCTGTAACGACCCGTCTTACGTAGGCCATTACCATACTTATGTTGGTAAAATCAGATCCGATATCAGAGTTACGGCGCAGCGGAAGTTTTTAAAATTTTTATGCCGATTCGGAAAAGAAGCTCATGATGTATATAATAATAAATTAAATACATGATCAAACGTACCTTGTTTTTCGGATTCCGGAATTGCTAGAGCGTTGACCAACGTGTCTTCTCTACTATTCTCGAGTCCCCACGTCTCAGAGTGTGTGTGGGCACACGTGCTATGAATCCAAGCGACCGGTAATTCTTCCGAAGTCTAGATCCCACCTTCTCAATTCCGATGTACCTCGTTGAGAATTCGATCCGGGTTCATTCTTCAATACTAGATTTTGGCGTTTTTTTCTCTCCCAAAAACCGTCCACCTATGAGTATGATATGATAGTTGGTTATTTCAAGAAACTCCAATCCTTTTTCAAAAATATCTCCTACTTGAAAAATAATTAATAATTATTTTTCTGGATAATCTTTTGAACCAAAGGATCATTCGAATTTCGGGCTAGGTTCTTTAAACCTTATGGACAGTTTTTTTTGCTTGGAAAAACTCAAACAATTCGTGCTCCCCTTCATATGGATATTGATTGGTGGTTCAAATTTAAATCAACAATCTAGACTAGTCAAAAAGTCCTAATCCTATCTAGATTCAAACTCCTTTTAAACTTTTGAATTTAAATAAGATTTTCTTATTTGAATTTAAATAAATATTTTCCACAAACATTATCCATATTTAATTAATTTAAATAAATGGAATATTTTAGATTTCCTTTCCACCAAAAAAATGTGCACCATTCTTTAAGAAAAGAAAATCTATCAAATAAGCTCCATTATTTAAATCAATTAATAATTTAATATTTGTAATATATTTAAACAATTTTCAAACAAAATCTTCTTCCCTCCATCCATTAAAAAACTGTGCCCTATAATTAGGAGAGAAAATTTTGTTTTCAAAAATTAAATAATTCAAATACAACCTTATTTCCAAAATTCAATTAACCAAAATAATTAACAAATAATTATTTTATTTGCAACCAATAATATGTTGACAAATCACATTATTTGTCTGCATTAAGTTCACATGTCCAATCCTTTCGGGATTACATGTTCAAGAGTACCACGTCTTTACAGACATTATTAAATTCCCATTTAATTTACTGATTTCATTAGGAATAAATCCCGAGACGCTTCGTGGAACTATATGAGCTAGTAGAGGGACTCGATGGAAATATGTAAAGAGGCTCCTATAATTGTGAAAAATTAATCCCGGATTAATTATTCATCAATTATCAACTTCAGGACTATTCCACTAAAAGTCTGAAGCTGAACTCCTGTTTACATACCGTATTACGAAAGCTCTCTAACGCAGTGCTTTTTCCATGATTTAGTCATCCTTGCTTAATCCCCATATGTTATCCATGATTGAATTAAGGACTTTTCTGTTTTACCTTTTCGATCATTTTAACTTAAAGTTCCATTATTCTCTAATGAAAGAACCACCAATTGTAAAGCCATACAATCGGTAAACCATCAGAGAACACAAAGTAAACCGATGGCGAAGATCTTGTTATATTATCTTTCAATTCCCGAATAATGCCTTTAAGTAGATAACATGTACTATCGTTAAGATAGTAATAGATACCGTATCTATGAATCTTGATCTCTCCATCCATAAGTCATACGCCCAAAACACAAGTATATTGACCATCAATTAACAGTGTCTCACCTATAGTGGATCAAAGTGCATAAGTCATGGATGCAAACTCAAGTATTCATTTCAGGATTAAGATTAATACATGATGATAATCAAAGCGTCATTGATTCTTATAAACAGAATTATTAAACCGAATCAATTAACACCTTAGGTCCAGTCCAATGTCATACCTCAATACTGGTATACATTAAAGTTTCTACTCGGAACTAATCCAATGGTCAAGACAAACCATTTCTCCAAGGAAGTAGACAACCTTTACAATCTTATCATAAATAAGATCCTCAAATCTTATTCCATCGATTACGGACCATTTATTTAGACCGTTATCAAATTACCACGTCTTCTATGTATAACCCATATATATATGGTAATCCGATATACTACCAACAGCCTAGGAGTATTTTATATTTGCTCAAAATAATCATACAATCAACAAATGAAAGTAAATAGGACACAACATATTAAACATGAATAACCTCTTTTTATTAATATCAAAATGTCTTATTTATAGAAAATCCCTATAATTGATTTTCTATCCTTAGGGCACATATAGATCCCAACAACTTATCTTACATAATTACTTATCTTACTTAACAAGCGGAAGTATAGAAAAAAAAAATTTTCTTTAATAGGAACTTTAACTTATCACATACTTACATAATTACAAATGTACATATTCTTAATGAAGTACTTAAGTATCAAACTTATAGCATAAGGTATACAAATAACTTAAAATGAAACGCGTAGCGGTCTTCATCCCAAGTTTCACATCTTGCCGTGCTAAGCCCCACCGTCTTGCATCAAGGATTGCCGATAGGTTGCTTACCTACAGCATAGACGTAAGTCGTGAGCTTTCGCTCAGCATGTACAAATGTAAACTCGCAAAACAAAACTTAATAAAGCAATGCATGATATCTTTGGGCCCATTACTTAATATAAGTGTACATACCGTGGCATGCAGCCATGGAGTGGTTGGGGCGGCCAGTCCAATCCAACTCAAACCATGGACCAAACCCGACCTAAGAGCTGGTCGGTACGACACAAGGCAACTTGCTTGCCAAACATATTTGAAAACTTACTTTAAATCCTTAAGACTTATTCTTGTCTTAAAACATATTTAAGAAACCATTTCATACTTAAACTTGGTCTTAGTCTTACCATAAGAATTAGTGAACATGTTTCATGATGTCACATAATAAATCAGAAATCATATACATCACATAACTGCATAAGTTTTAAACAAAACATGCAAGTAGCAAAACAATTTGCCTATGCTGTAGGCGGAGTTGTACTTACGGGTTAGGCTACGTCCTGTGTTTTGTTGCTCCAATTCAGGTTGCAACAACAGGTTACTTCCCTGTTTTCAAAAAGGGACGTAAGATAAGAGTCATCTTAATTTACCATAAATCATTGCATTTAAAACTGGTATCCTTAACCAGCATTCCTTAGTAATCTTAGTTGTATGTCCCCCACACACTACCATGATAACTCATTGGGTTACTAAGTGTAACCCTAAATGGTATCTTGTTTAAAGTGTTAATGAACTTTGGGTTCAAGACCCAATCATAAATAGTATCTTATTAGGTTATTATTAGTAACCCTAGGTATGAGCCCAAGTCTTATTTGGATCAAAACCCTATTAGGTTACTAAGGCCCAATTTTAAAATCATATCTTATTGGGTTACTATTGGTAACCATGGGCTTTAGGCCCAACCTAATAACTTGGTAACCTATCTGGTTACTAATGGTGATCATCTTGTTACTATGCTTTTAAAATAATTTGGGCCCGAATAAGTTTCGTAACCTACCCGATGACCATTTATCTTACTATGGTTACCCTATTATTTGGCCCAATTCATTTATTCCTTATTCCTTACTAAACTTGGTTTAATTAACCATTTAATAAACTGTTCTTATAAAACTATCCAAGTCTAGAGGAATCTGCTGAAAACAGTTCCATTAATCCAATTATCAGTGTATGTGCATGATTGTCCTCTTCCTGCACTGTTTTGAAAATCCTGTGCAGGAATTTCCTGTTTTCTACACAGTTTTTAGAATCCAGATTTTATCTTGAAATCCGTTTCGAATTTGAAAGACTTTTCTCATCAAAAGTTTTAGATCTTGAAAAATCCTACAACTTTCATTCTTTAGCCAAAACCCAGTTCTGCCTCTAACCTATTCATTATCTTTGTTGAACCTGCCTGGCCGTGCACAGGGTCTGGGCATGGCCAGGTTTGGATTTTAGTGAAAACAGAGGCCATTGGGGTCTTATTTTTAAAAATTGTCTATGCTACGCCCTAGGAGTTTCCATTTTTTACAACTTTGCAGTTTTAACTTTCCTCAAATTCAGCATCTAAAGGCCTCAAAATCGGGTTTCCAGATTGCTGCCCAGTCTTGATCCGAGAATGGCAGTTTCTATATTAGTTGTTTCTTACGTAAAATTATGCACATACTACCTCAAACGGTTAAAACCGTGAGCCTACATCAAACATGCAGCGTGTTACGTAATGTTTTCATTGTCATACATTCATTTCCATTCATAAAATCATTCATGCAAACCCATATGGTATTCAATACCAAATTATGGTTTTAGGGTTAAATTCTAACCCTCCTTGCATCATACATCAACATTCACATAACCAATCACACCATACATCTTCTTGAGTGTGTGGGGACATACTACAAACATCTACTAAGCATTCATACATACCATATATATTCTAACACATAAAATCATAAACATGCATCAAGCCATAAATCAAAACCACTAACCCTAATCAAGCACAAATCTAAGCGATTGCATGAAAAATAAAATGAGCTTATGCTCTTACATACCCATATGAAATACACATAAATCTTGAATCAAAACTTAATTGGATAACTTAAGGGTTTTGGAAGATTACCTTTAAGCTTGGAGATGGGTTCTAAGCTTTGAATCAAACTTTTGTTCTTGCTTTGGGTTCCTCCAAAAATCTGACCACTTCTTCTCTTTCCCTCTCTCTTTTTTTTTTTTCTTTCTCTTCTCTTGGGGTTCGGTTTTTAAGGGGTAGAGAGGGTGAGGTGAGAGTGAGCCATAGTTTTGGGGTAGTTTCATATAAAATGATCCAAAAAGTCCCCCATCACCTATTTATAGGTGAAAAATATTTTCTTTTTGGATTTATTTTTATTATTGAAATTACATATTAGTCCTTAAGAGCAAAATATTTCCTCCATACCCCTAGGAGGTGGCCGGCCATTGAGGTTATTTAGAGGCCAAATAGCTAATTCTTTCCTTAATTTTCCAAAACTCCATAAATCATGTAATTATCCAATGGATGAGGTGTTGTGATGACGGTTTTTCGTAGTATAATTCCTATACTGCTTGTTATACTGCAATACTGTCGTATTCATACCTTTGACTTTTCTTAGTCAAACTTTGACCAACATAAAATCATAAATTTTTATTCTACCTTTTTCCTCAAAAGGTCTTATGCTTGACTAAGCAATCTATTATTGAGTCTTATAAAGCTATAAGGACTCACAGCAATTCTGATAAAAATCAGATCAAACATTTCATAAATACTTACCTAGCACAACTTAAATTCCTTAACAAGGAAATCATAACTTCATAATACGTTGGTTATTACACTACATATGTAATTAAATGTGCATTATGAGCTATCTTAAAGTTTGGCCCATTTAAAGTGATCTAACTAAAGTTAATTTTATTCGGCATTAGGCATTAAATATGGTATGGGTTTATTATGTGTAGAGACCTAATTTCATATTTTTTATTTTATGATGGGCCAAAATAGAAATATAAAAAGTATAATTACTGCAGTTATATTATACGGTTATGGTCTCCAATTCATATGATATATTCATTTATATTTTCTCTAACATCCCATCATCAGTAAGAATATAAAGATTCTTCTCTAAAGGAAAATCGTATTGGATTGGAATATCTACAACCCACAATCGTCTCCTTCCCATGGATCAAGGTATGCTTCCGTCTCTTGATGACATGGTGGATCTTGGATAAATTAGGTTTTCTCCATTGAAGTTTTCGGTTTCTTACTCTAACACTTTTAGCCAAACCAAAAACAAAGAGAAAGCTCAAAGCATTACACTTGTTTGCTAAAGATAAAATACCAGAAAAACAAACTTGAAAAGAGCCAAATGCGGAGGCTCAGATTCGACCTAGCCCTAATTCGACCTAGAGAGCACTCTTGATTTCAACATGTTGCCACCCACGACCATGAACAAGCCGAATTGCCATCAAAAATAGCCATCAACTCGGCTTCCAAAACCGAGGCCACCGGGCCATGATCCACCACCAACTCGAGGCCTGATCCCCAAGAGAGTCTAGCAAAAACCGCAAGCCCGACAAAACCAGACACAAAGAGGAGTCTAAATTACGACATATAACTCCTTCAGCTGAGGGCATCCAAGTTTCAGAGCCGGAATCTGCAAAAGAGGAGGGAGCAAAAGTCTCCGAAGAATGCTACACCTTCTTGGATTATTCTTTAGCTTTTACTTTTGGAGAATTCTACAATGGTTAAACTTCCTTAACTTCCTTTACTCCATTTATAGGGTAAAGTTGTGTGGGTAGATTAAAAGTGGAGCCTATAAATTAGGAACCAAAAAAAAAAAAAAAGAGGAAGCGAATCAATGGTATTATTGTCAATTTACAAGCTATTGTTTCTCCATAATGAATAGTGAGATGGGTAGAAAGCTGTCGTTTTTTTTTAATCTAATCTCCTCCAATCTTTTTTCCCTCTCTTTTCAATCTAATTGATTCGTAAACGCCCCTGGCCCTGGATAAGTCTAGGGCTTCTTTAGTCAGAAGGTCTTGGTGAAGCCGTTGCGGTAGCGTCCTACATGTGCTTCTTTTGGAGCTTAATCTAGACGGCGTCGAGCAAGAGCAAGTAGACATAGGTGAAGGCACCAGCAAGGCCGCCATTGCCTTGAGGGTGCGCTTGAAGACAAGAGGGACTTCATGGAATTAAGAAAGGCTATGGGCTTTTTAGACAATTATGAAAGATGAGCATGCGGGAGGAAAAAAAATAATAATAATAAGTATCTTCTTGTCATTTATAATGAATGTTCAATTCAGAAAAAATAAAAGAAAGAGCGAACGAAAGAAAGAAAGAAGTAACATGGCTGAAAGAAGAAGTTGCCTGAAGTGCCGCTGGACACGGCCGGCGAACCTGAGCAAACGACGTGGTGTATGATGGGGGCAAAGGTAATAAGAAGCAGCGCCGATTAAATTGTAAATTAACCCAAATTAGGTGCGGGAAACATAAAGATTGACACGGTGAAGGTAACTGATTGGGAGTTACTCTATAATGTAGAAGCCTTCGGAGTTATTTTATGAAACTCGTTTTCACAATCTTTGTTTTCGCCCAAATAGCTAGGGCCTCAGTTATACACAGATACACGATAAAATGCAATGTAGTTTGAAGGAGTGTTAATCTGAGAGCCCCACATTTACTTCCCTGTGCAAAGGCACGTCTTTACGAGCGTGAGGATTATGCAGGTCTCTAGATTTTAATCAAACGGTTCATAATTTTTACCCCATCATGGTAGTATATGTCTCTCTTACCAATAAATAATTGACTGCTTTTCTATTACTATGGTTTTTTTTTTTTTTTTTTGGCTCAAATGTAAATATGTAGTTGACTACCATATTATGCAGTGTTATAGTGTTTACTCGACTTGCTTGTGTTATGTTTGTCTGACACTACAATTTCAGTCTCTTGCTATGTAAAGTTCTCAATATGAGAGACAAAAAAAAAAAAAAAGCCTTATACAGCTTTGCCATCGTATCTAATTAACTAGTCAAAGGTACTATGTATTTGACAATAAATCTTATATTTCTGAAATAAATTGTGTCTTCATTCTAGTGACGTTTAAAGGAAAAGCTAAATTTGTTTGTCTTGAAATACGTCGGTTATTTGTTTTCCAAACAAACTTAAGCAAGTTGCATCCAATTAAGAAAGTGCATCCACTTTATTAGTTTGGACGGAAATATCAAAGACTTGAATCCCATTTCCACCAGCTGCGGTAGCCCCTGCAGGGTTCCAAATTGATTTCCTATTTCTTTTTACTTGTCTAAATCTTCTTCTTTTTTCTTTTTTCTTTTTTTTTTAAGGCATATGCATGGTCATACGCATCTTGTTAAATATATGGGAACTAGAAAAGGAACTGTTACTACTTCAACAACGCAATATGACAGGGATATTTAGTTTGTTGATTTTTTTTCTTTTTCAATGCGTAGATGTAAGATTTTCTTAAAAGTTTGGTTTCTTTTCTTGATTTATTTACTCACGGACGAGTTTACTTAATTTAGTAGAAAGAAAATACATTTAAAAAGGACAAAGAGAAGATTCTATTAGGGAAAAAAATGAGGAGTTGTGACACATGAGAAAATATGACATGTTGTGCAAATGGACTATTTGAAAGAAACAGAGACGGGAAAAGTATGAATGAGAAATTTTAATAGTACACATAGAAGTAGAGGAAAGGTATTTATGAGAAAGTAGTAGTATATATATATATATATATATATATATATATAGAGTGAGTGAGAGTATTTGGGAGTGCACGAAAGAAAAAAAAAACCTTTTAAGTAAATATGCATTGTAGAATAATATTATTTTTAGTGGGCGTAATTAGAGAGGGAAAAAAAAAAAAGAAAACAATTACGAGAATAACTTTTGATATGATACTATTATAGAGGAGAATAGGGTAAGAAATACTTTAGGGTAAACAAATATTTGAAAAAAATAGAAATTAAGTAAAGAACAAGCATTTCAATTAGACAAAAATACAAATATAAAATTTGAAGGAAACAAATAGAAAAAGGAAAAATGACGATAAAAATGTGTGTTTTGGCAGAAATATGCAATTGAAATTTATTATATATAGAGATAAAGAGATTCTTCCAAAACATGCGACCTAAAATCCTTTCTAAATAGAACTCGTAGAAATTTAAAGAGTACTAGGAAGAAAAATAAACCTAAATAGTTTATAAAAACATCCAGGGAACCGCCTAAGAAAAAAGAAAACTAAGGACAAAACATTGCCAACCCCTACCAACCTAATCAGCAAGTATGCTAAGATCAGCAAAACCAACATGTCGCTTAAGGTTATAGCTCCACGTTTGCAGTTCGGCTTTTGATCAGCAACGTTCAGCTGCTGATCATCAACTTGACGTTTTTCATGAGTCGTTCTCCGGTAAGGAGTGTCGATCATGCTTGAGAACCTCAAGGCTTGTGCAGCCGGTTCGTGGTCTTGCAATGTCCATATGTTGTTGCCAACTCCCCAACGATATTCCGTTAGAGGCGGATTATAACTGTAGTTGTTCATTCCCTGACCTAGAACCTCATGGAAATCTGGACTAATTATCTCTTTCTCATCAAGGTACTTTTCATCCCACTCAGATAGCACTTCGTTAATCATGGATTGAATAAGCAAAGTAGTGTGGCTCATCTCCTTTAAATCTTGAGTACTCCCCAGACCTAATTTATTCAGAAGGGAATGAAAGTTAGATAGAAAGAACAAATCAGTACTAAATTTTTAATAATCGGAAGAAGATTAAAAAACTACATGAGCTTTAACGCATATAATTATAGAAAATACTCAAATTCATTTGAATTGCTATGTTTTGATATTGCATGTAAATTTTCCTGTTAAACTGCAAAATAATTATTTCCTTAATCCATTTTTAATTGAAAATCTTTTGCCTGGTGCTCTTAGATTTATCCTTCTTTACTTAATTTTACATTATCTAGTTAATCATAGATAAATTAATACTCTTTCTCTTGATTTTCATGTCCATTTTCCTGTCTGTTTTGGACCCAATCATAGATGTGCAAATTACTATCACGTTAATTAATCATATTTTTTTCCAAATGCAAAGCTTTTACTAATCATATATGCCCTATATTTTCTAAGATACGTCAGCAAATAATAGAAAAAGTTTGTTCATGAGTGCATAATAAGGAGGACTTACTAACTTATAGGATTGTTTTCATCTTTTATTCTTATCATATTAGGGAATATACATGCGAAATCCCATTAACGCCAAGTTAAAAAACGTCCATATATACAAGAAGAGGGAAAAAAAAAAAAGGTTAAGCTATACATGTTATACATAGAAAGATGAAAAAGAAATCTGAAATTAAGAAGAGAATTTATACCTTGATCCATGTCGATCCCGGTGGAGGACCTCAAGGCTTGTGCAGCCGGTTCTTGGTCTCGCAATGTCCATATGTTGTTGCCAACTCCCCATTGATATTCCGATAGAGGCGGATTATAACTGTAGTTGTTCATTCCTTGACCTAGAACCTCATGGAAATCTGGACTAATTATCTCTTTCTCATCAAGGTAATTTTCATCCCACTCAGATAGTACTTCGTTAATCATGGATTGAATAAGCAAAGCAGTGTGGCTCATCTCCTTTAAATCTTGAGTACTCCCTAGACCTAATTTATTCAGAAGGGAATGAAAGTTAGATAGAAAGAACAAATCAGTACTAAATTTTTAATAATCGGAAGAAGATTAAAAAACTACATGAGCTTTAACGCATATAATTATAGAAAATACTCAAATTCATTTGAATTGCTATGTTTTGATATTGCATGTAAATTTTCCTGTTAAACTGCAAAACAATTATTTACTTTATCCATTTTTAATTGAAAATTTTCTGCCTGGTGCTCTTAGATTTATCCTTCTTTACTTAATTTTACATTATCTAGTTAATCATAGATAACTTAATACTCTCTCTCGATTTTCATGTCCATTTTCCTGTCTGTTTTGGACCCAATCATAGATGTGCAAATTACTATCACTTTAATTAATCATATTTTTTCCAAATGCAAAGCTTTTACTAATCATATATGCCCTATATTTTCTAAGATACGTCAGCAAATAATAGAAAAAGTTTGTTCATGAGTGCATAATAAGGAGGACTTACTAACTTATAGGATTGTTTTTAGCTTTTATTCTTATCATATTAGGGAATATACATGCGAAATCCCATTAACGCCAAGTTAAAAAACGTCCATATATACAAGAAGAGGGAAAAAAAAAAAAAGGTTAAGCTATACATGTTATACATAGAAAGATGAAAAAGAAATCTGAAATTAAGAAGAGAATTTATACCTTGATCCATGTCGATCCCGGTGGAGGACCTCAAGGCTTGTGCAGCCGGTTCTTGGTCTCGCAATGTCCATATGTTGTTGCCAACTCCCCATCGATATTCCGATAGAGGCGGATTATAACTGTAGTCGTTCAATCCTTGACCTTGAGCCCCATAGAAATCTGGAATTATCTCTTTCTCATCAAACTCTTCATTCCACTCTGATAGTACTTCGTTAATCATGGATTCAACAATCAATGCAGTGTGGCTCATCTCCTTCAAATCTTGAATACTCCCTAGATCGAATTCATGCAGAAGGAAGAAAAGTCACATATGTAAGTACAAAACAATACTAAATTCTTAAATTTCGGAAGAAGAATAGAAATTACACGAACTTTAATGTATAGAATTATATCGAATAATCACTCAAATTCATTTAAATTGCCACATTATTTTTCATATGCATTTCTTTTTAAATTAGGATAAAGGGATTCAAACTCTATATTTTGTGATAGAATTATTTAGAATAATCACTCAAACTCATTATTTCAATTTCCATATTGTATATCCAATGCAAATTTTCAAATAAAGGTTGTCACAAAATAATTTTTTCACTTTAAATTATTTCCTTTATTTATTTTTAATGGAAAACATTCCTGGTGCTCTGAAATTTATTCTTCTTTAATTACTTAATTTTTCATTGTCATATTTACCGCTGATTTAATCCTTTTTCTCTTAATTTACATGCCAATTTTCCTTTTTGTTTTTGTCCCAATCCTAGGTGTGCAAAATACTATCATGTTTAATTGTCAATTTTTTTTTATTAGTGCAAAGGCATCAATAAGCATATATGTTTTCTAAAACGTTAGCCAAATTGAAAAAGTTTACACGATTTAATTGTTTTTAGCTTTAATTCTTGTCATACTAAGGAGTACATATGGGAAATTAATCCCGTTAACAAAAAGTTGAAAAAACGTCCCTATATGTTAAACGTAGAAAGGAGAAAGTGGGGGGTAAAAAGGAAGAATTCTTAAATTAATTAACGATATAGCTTTACCTTGATCATCCTTGCTTGGGGTTTCTCTCTTCGGAAAATTGAATCTATTTTTTGGAAGATAGAGGTCTTTGCATTATATATAGGTATTGTACAGTCCAAGTTTACCAATAAATCGAATTGGTGTTCTAGAATTTCATGTTGAGAACAGACGTGTCCAAGTCTACGTATAATTGAAATTTTCTAGTGTCCTAGTTCCCCTCTAATTCGACTTCCAATTAAAGAAAACAACTTTTTTTATTATTAAACCAAATAATCATATTATGAGACAGTATTAGCCACCAAACTTATGTTACGACTGTACTTATACAGCTATGTCATATAAGTATATATTTGATGAGAATTCAAGCATATGAGTTCGTACAACAAATCTATTATTTATCTTAAGCTGTGTCTTAATTCCAGTGGCTCTTTTAAAAAAAAATTTAATTAAATTTCAGCTTTAGCGGCGTCCTTCCAAAAAAAATATATATATTAGTCATTAGCCACCAAATAACCAAATTTAAATGTTAAACTTTTTGAACTGCAAGAAAAGCAAATTTATAAGGGATGTGAATTTTTCGCGTATGTTGCTTTTAAGGAAGTGGTTTTGATAATTTCATGGAAAGGTTGTCACAAAATAATTTTTAAACTTTAAATTATTTGCTTAACTTATTTTTTAATGGAAAACATTCCTGGTGCTCTGAAATTTATTCTTCTTTAATTACTTAATTTTTCATTATATAATTAGCCGCTGATTTAATTCTCTTTCTCTTAATTTACATGTCAATTTTCCTTTTTGTCTTTGACCCAATATAGATGTGCAAAATACTAAAGGCATCAATAAGCATATATTTTCTCAAAACGTCAATCAAATTGAAAAAGTTTGTAGGATTGTTTTTAGCTTTTAGTCGTATCATACTAAGTTATATATATGTGAAATTAATCCCATCAGCGAAAAGTTGAAAAGACGTCCATTTGTAATAGGAGGAGAAAATTTAGGTCATGGACCATAAGCTATCTATATATAAGGCTTTTTTTTTTTTTTTTTTTGTATTGGTGCACTCTTAACTTATTATATAACTGCAATTCACGCCCTGAATTCTTAATTTTGACAATTTGAATCATAAACTTATAAATCTGTAACAATTTGCACCCCATTGATAAACAATATTGATTTTTTAATGAAAATTGATATTTCACTCGCATATAAATTGTTAATTAACAAAGATAAAAAAAGATTATTTATGTCATGAATTACCCATATACAAATCACATATTAATCTCTTTCAAAAGATTAATATTATTATCAATGGGGTGTAATTTGCTATATATTTTTAAGTTCAGGGTGTAAATTATCAAAATTAAAAATGAAAGGTGTAAATTACAACTCTACGATAAGTTTAGGATATATCAATATAAAAAAACCTACATATTATATGTAGAAAGGAGAAAAAGTGGGAAGAAACGAAGAACTCTTAAATTAATTAAGGATATAGCTTTACCTTGATCATTCATGCTTGGGGTTTCTCTCTTCGGAAAATTGTATCTATTTTTGGAAGGTAATTACCGGTGTATGCACTTCTATATACATAGGTAGAGAATCTTTAGCAAAAGAGGAAAATATATATATATATATATATATATATATATATATATATAGGTAGAGAATAGTAGAGTCCGAGTTTACTAACAATTCGAATTGGTGTTCTAGAATTTCATGTTGAGAACAGAAGTGTCCAAGTCTGCATATATTTGGAATTTTCTAGTGTCCTACTTCACCTCTAATTCGACTTTAAGTTGAAAATATATATATATATATATATATGTATATATTTAAGATTATTAAACCAAATAATCATATTATGATACACGTATTAGCCACCAAACTGATATTACGACTGTACTTCTACAGCTATGTCATGGAAGTATACATTTGATGAGAGTTCATGCAAATGCGTTCATACAACAAATCTATTCTTTCTCTTAAATTGTGTCTTAATTCCAGTGACGCTTTAAAAAAAGAAAAATCCAGTCATTAGCCACGTCCTTCAAATATATATATATATATATATATATATATATATATATATCAGTCACTAGCCACCAAATAACCAAATTTAAATATTAAAATTTTTGAACTGCAAGAATCTTTATCTAATATTTCTCTCTTTCTCCCAAAAAAATTACTAAATTTATAAGGGTTTTCTTGTAAGATAATTTGTGAATTTTTCGCCTATGTTTCATTTTTTTTTTTTTTTGAAATGGAAAATTTCATTCAATTAAGAATTGAAATTACAAACATATGTGATTGACCCCCTACTATAAAAATAAAACCCTCAACAAAAACAAGTATCAACAGTACATTCTAATGACACACAACGGGAAAAATGAATGTCTGAGGTCCGAAAATGGGATAGTACCTCGACATACTACCATCGAGCACACATAAGGCTCTTTTCGACAATTCCTCTACAATTGATGCAAATTCCGAATCGATTGAGAGGCTGCCAACTGTAGCACAGATGCCACTACTAAAGCCATCTAGATTCATATCTAACGGAACTAAAACACCGTACAGACTGAGATCTGGTGTGTAACAAATCAATTTAGAATGTGAGAAAATCACCACTCTTGTAACAAACCATAACATAAAAGAAAACAGCAAAACATTAAATTTATGAGGCGAAGACAAAGATGTTATTATTAAAATTAAAATCTTACAAAAAACTAGAAAAATCTTATCGCCATAAATACAATCATCAGCAACAACTAGGCCACTACACCTATCAAGACCAAGCCAAACAAAACTATTAAGAAGAAACTTACCGCTGAAAGGCCAAGTACCCAATAAGCACTCGTTTTCAACACACCATGTCTATTCCAAAATGATTTTGAATAGTCATGCTGTAACTCAGATCTTTCTTATGGTGATGAGATCTCCTTCACACGGATCCTGCCGAACTCCTGTCCCAAAAAAAATAGAGGGAACACTGCAAAACCCTAAGGTTATGATGATTTCCATAAATGTGAGTGAAAGAATATATTGATGTTGAATCTATGTAAATATTGGGTTAAAACATTAAATCTCTCCCTTACTTTATCCTTTTATGTCACTAAGAAGTATTATTATTTCTTAATTCACAACCCCAAAACTTCATTTATAAATTTTTTAAAAAAAAAATTGTCATGTACTATGGGATTCCCTGTACTTGGTTCCTTTGAATATCTTTGACTTTTTCCTAAAATACTAAAATACCCCTTTATATTATCAGCTGCCCCTCTCTTATTTCTTCCAACACGCCTCTCTTTTTTGCCTCCTCTCTCTCAACCTCCGTCTTTCTAGATCTTCTTCTCTGTCATCTCTCGATCCCTCTTCTCTCGGCACTTCTCTCTCTTCTCTCCCTTCGGCCTCCGACTCCCCTTTTCTTCTCTCTCTTTCTTCTCTCTGCCTCTATCTTTCTCTCTCCTCTCGCCCTCTTTCTCTGCAATGCCAGTCATGATCTGCGACGAGGCTCGATAGCCACGGAGATCTACAACATCGACGACCTACAGCACTGGCGATATTGTTAGAATAGGGTGCTTGTAGTTAAGCAATCGTGTTCTGACATTTAGTCATTATTACAAAATACATTCGGCATTTTACTTAATATTTATATTTGTTTTCATATATTTTGTTAGAGTCAGGTACGTCATGATCCATTACTGTGTGGGAATATTCTCGATGATATATGTTGGGTTGATATACAAGCAGATATTATTTTGAGAATTAAAAAGCATAAATAATTGTTCATCAATCAGAGAATAAAGTTAGACGCTTTATTGTGCATAGGTTGCGATGCTGACCTGTCTACTTCAGATTGGTAGAATGACTTATCACAGTCGCTCGTGAATGTGTTGAAAAGTAGAGACATCTATGTATTGAAAAATATAATGAATAGGACCACGATGGAATATATTTTTAATCAAGTGATATTCTCATTAAAGAACTTGTATCCTGTCAATTGATTTTTTTACAAGTGGATTTTAATCCTGAATGATTGGTGGACTCGCATTCTTTATAGTGTGTTTCTTAAGATACAAATTGGTTAGAGCATTTGGTAAACCAATATCTTGGGGTTTTGGAGATATGCTTTATTGTGTAGACCAATGACATCCACATGTTTTGTTAATTCAGGGAACTTGAGAGATCGCGTGTTTATTGGGTGGACTAAAATTTATCTTTGATATGCTCAAATATTCGTTAGAAAATTAACAATGTTCATGGACAAATATGTAACAGGAGAGATTGAAGCGGTTTACTACACGTAGCTCCAATTAAGGATGTGCATAGTGAAGAGTTTTGACTCGTGACAATTAACTATTTTGATGAACAAAACTGATTGTTTATTATTTGTTTATTATTAATTTTTATAAAAAGAGTGTATGTGTTATTAGAGTCCAGCTTTGGTTTGAGTCCGGCTTTGTTTTGTGTCCAACTTTGGTTTCTGATTGTGACACAAATCATAGTTAACAATGGTAATTAATATAATGTCTAGAAAATTCACAATGTTTATCCCTAAATTTAATTAGGAATAAAGTCATGGATTTTCTATATTAAGAGCACAGTTATAAATGTCCTTGTAATTTTTGGATTATATTGCTATGAATGGTAAACTTCAAGTTATATTATATTATATTATATGAAATTGGTTCGAATAGTTTTCGTACTAAGTAATTTATTGGGAATTTTTGAAATTTCCATAAGTTACGTAATCACAATACATATGTGATTTAGTATACATAATAGTCATGCCAAGTGTAATGATCAAACAATTTACAGTACGTATTTATAAATTAAATAAAATTAAGCTGTAAAAATAATGTAATTATAGTATATTATCTGTGATTTTTAACTTTCATGATAATAATACTATTGAATAAAAGTGTAGTCGTACAAATAATAAGGTGATAAGTAAGGTTGTCGATCTCAAGAGAATTGTATTTAATTTTAAGTTATTAATTACCGAAATTCGTTAATACTAGGATTATTTGAATAACCAATTGAAAAATAACAGAAATGCAATTAAAATAAATAAACTAAACTAAAATGACAAAACAAAAGCGAGTGAATAAAAAGACACAAACAAGGTTCTAAGGATTTGATTTCACTCTACTAGTCCTATGCTTATCTAATTTAGTAATTGTTAATCAACTTTATCCAATTCATTAATCAATTATTCTAATCTAAACTCATTACCTCTCCCGAGGGTCAAATGAGATAACATGTATGAATATCTAAAATTGATATTCCTATCAACTAAAATGCACAAACATTCATTAAGATCAAGTCACACATGCAATTACCCAAGTACTACCAGCCTCCCGAATTCAATACTACTTAGGTTGTATATATCAAATCCGACATATGAAATTCCCTTTTCCAAGTGCCAAATTCCACATATCAAAATCAACTAATTTATTTGAAAAAATAAACTAGATGCATTAAGTATAGAGAACACAAATGAATTGAAACGAATTTGGATTCACAACTAACTAAATCATCAAAACATAGTTCAAGTAGAGTTACATCAAAACCCTAGAATCAACAAACTGCACAATACTCATAAATGAAAATAAACGCAAAATTAAGCAAATCAAGGGTTCAAGAACCAAAAAACTACAAAAATAAAAGAAATAAGGAAAAAGGAATGAAAACCCAAATGATTTTTTCTACAAATCTTCAATTTTTTTCCCAAATTTCCCATCTCCTCCTTATGTTATTCAAATGTTGTCATGTCCCTTAAAATTTATTGAAAATAAAGTCTAAAACTAAAAATAAAAATTAAATCCAAAACCTAAAAATCCTGAGACTAGGGTAAGGGTAGGATATAAGGAAATAATGTGACTCAAATCGCACCCTAAATACATTAGTCATTATGGGACCTTTTTAAGAGCTCTTTTCACAATCTCGAAGCAATACCCTAAAACTTACTATCAAACTTCCTTTTTGTCATTCACTTTATTTTCTTTTCTTTTTTTCTTTTCATTTTTCATTTCTTTTATTGAGTCACTACACCCCCGAACTTATTTTTTCCTTTATGAACAAAGGGAATAGCACTCTTTCTTTTTCTTTTTCTTTTTTTTTTGTGTATTTTCTCTTCTTTTTTTTTTTTAACCACAAGCAAATTTTCCTCAACTCCACATTTCGTCCCATACTCTAGCATAGCTCAAGATAATTCATAGAATGACCAATATGCTTAAGGAGTGAGGGATAGAAAGTTGGAATTTATTAAAAGGCTCGGCTATAAAAATGCGGTGACAAAGAAAAGGGGAATAACGCTCAATGGTGCATGCTAGGGATAAACTATTACAAGGTAGGCTCGAAAGGCTCGAACAATCCAAAAATGACCTAAATCATTTCCCCGATCAAGTATGGTCTAGGATTTCACCTCAAGAGAGAATAAAACAAATTCTAGACTTGTGAGATCATGAAAATTATCGACATAGACCTTCTCCAAATATGCACACAACTCAAAGATCAAGACAAGGTGCTCAAATATAGAATAATCACAATCAAAATGAAACTAACTCAAGAATCAAACACAAACTCAAGCAATATTCATACTTTTTCCAAAAGCTATGCACAATATCAACTAAAGTTCATATCATTGGAACAATGAGAATCACCAAAGAAAAGCACAACGTACCTCTAATTATTCATGATTGTTTTTTAATTTTTTGAATTTTTAATTTTTTTTATGTGCAAAGTAAGACAAGAAAAAAAAACACCAAAATTCACCCCCTAAACTTGAAATGCACATTGTTCTCAATGTATAAGCCTTAGAAAATTAAAGAGCGAGATTTACAAAACTCCTCTCATTGGTGCTTGAGCTTGATGGCTTGCTCCTTTGAGTTGTTGTCAACTCCCATCGGCTCCGCCGCTTGTACCTAGAGAAGAAAAACAAAGAAGAAAGTAAAAAGATTCTAACACTTATAAGAATTATTGAAAATCAAACAAAGCAAGCAAAAAGTTTAGAAACTTAGATTTTCTCCCTAGAAGTGCTTGATTTATAGTCATCGGCTTGACTATTGCCCACATAGATGAATCTTTCAACATCATTTGGCTTTCGACAACTCATACAACCCTACATAGACACACTTATGTGAATAGCAGTACCAGAATCCATCCACCAAGTGTGTCTTGGTACTGAAGCTAAATTAACCTCAAAACAAATCAGAGTAAAAAGTGTACCTTTCTTTGCATGCCAAGCATGATATTTGGTACATTGCCTCTTCATGTGTCCAGGTTTCTGGTAGAAGTAACAGCCAAATTCGTTATCTTGGTTCTATTGTTGTTTCTTTTGAGCTGGACCACTTGCAGCTTCCTTATCCTTCTTCCTTTTCTTATTCTTGTCCTTAGATGTACTTGCCAAGTGAGAACTTACAGTCTTCCCTTGCTTTAGCCTTTCTTCCTCTTGCACACAATGAGAAATGAGCTCATTCAAAGACCATTTGTCCTTTTGGCAGTTATAACTGAACTTAAATTGACTGAATTGTGTAGAAAACAAAATCAAAACTAAATGCACGAGCAAATCCTTAGACAGCTCCAGCTTTAGCGCCTTTAGTTTTGAAGCAAGATGAGATATCTCTATGATGTACTCCATTATATTTCCTTTTCCTTTATACCTCATTGAAATCAAGCTCGCCAGAAGCGTACTTGTTTAAGCCTTATCGTTTTTAGTAAAACGCTTTTCAATTTCCTCAAGAAACTCCTTGGTAGTAGTAATCTTTTTGAACACAGCGCTCCTAAAGGCTTCTGGAATTCCACACTTTATGATCATGAGACTCATACGATTTGAACGATCCCACGTCTCCATATCCTGTTTTTTCTCAATGGAACTTTTGTTCATAAGGTCAGCGGGTCGTTGAATCCTTAGCGTAAGGTCTAGATCCATGTAACCGAGAATGATCATAACGTTCTCTTTCCAATCCTTGAAGTTGGTCCCATTTAGCATGGGGATGGAATTGACATTAACAAATATAGTAGAAACAAATGCACTAGCTGAACAGAGAACAAAACAAGCAAAACAACATGTTCACATAAGAATCCATATCAAACAATCAATAAATTCATATAATAGTGGGCCCCATTACAAGATACCTAATACAACATTAATATTTAGTCTTTGGACAAAAATATTAACTTGTAAATGGTACTCTTGGTGTAGTAATCAAATATTGACAATAAGTCCTGTTAACCAATAAGTTTATCTTTGGATCAACTTATTATTCACATGGAACACCTTATAATTGTCACATATTTATTACCACAAGTATGCATGCAATTCGGCCAAATATTAATTTTCCTTTGGGCTGGTCAATATCTGCATGAATTACATACACATAACCATCTTAATATTCCAAATAAATTAATCTACACAAGAGAGGTTACTTTGGTAACATGTTGCTTCAATTAATCTATTTTAGAATATACATCGAAAAGCTATAATCAATAAACCAAAATTTGAATTTAATTGAAAGAAGAAAAAAAAAAATTTTTTTGAACACTGTAGCTCCCAAATTTGGCGCTGCAGTGCTGGGAAACCAGTGCTACAGCGCCACTTCGGGGTTTGGGTTCCGTACCTGGGCCGTTCGTGGGCACTGTAGAGCCGAAAATGTGCATTATAGCGCCAGTACGACCTGTAGCAGTTTCCAAAGTTCGAAATTCAAAATTTGGGATTGAAAATTTGCATTCCAAAGCCTAATATGCGAATTTTTAGCCCTAAAATTCTTCCTTAATGTCCTTAATCCATAACAAAATATTAATATATCATCACATCATCATCAGTAAGAGAAGATTCCGGAATTCACAAAATCAAAAACAAATAATACATCCTCAAAATTGAATCCAGAATTTTGAAAGAACAAAATCAAAGAATCCATAACCATAACCGTTCTTAAATCCAACAAAACCAAACCTAATTTAGAAAGAAAACTTAATTCTCAATGGTTTAACATAGAGAATGCTCTGATACGACTTGTTAGAATAAGAAATCGAAAACTTCAATGGAGAAAACCTAATTTATTTAAGATCTACCTTGTCAAATAATCAAGAGAACAATTGGGATCTTCCAATCCAATACGATTTTGCTTTAGAGAAAAATCTATGTATTCTTACAGATGATGAGATATTAGAGAGAATAGGAATTTATATATCGTATGAATTGGGGACCATAACCGTATAATATAACTATAGTAATTATACTTTTTATATTTCTATTTTGGTCCGTCATAAAATTAGAAATATGAAATTAGGTATCTACACATAATAAACCCATACCATATTTAATACCCAATGCCCAATAAAATTAATCTTAGTTAAATAACTTTAAATAAGTTGAACTTTAAGATAGTCTATAATACACATTTAATTACATATGTAGGTCCACATGTTTAATTATTTTCCAACATAAAGAACCTTCTGATTTACTGTCCAAATGGACTAGACCATGTTCACCGTCTGGTAATTTGGCGGTTGGGGAGGCACCACCGATTTGGTTACCGCTCTTGTTCTGAAATGCGCTGAGTCCTTTGCAATGAAATCCATTTCGCTTTTAAAAAAATAATAATAAGGAGGGGGGGGGGGGGGGGGGGGGGAACTATTTATTAAGAAAGAAGAAAGACAAAGTCTAGAGAGACGAATTCTATCTGAGAAAGAATGAAATCTCACATTTTATATTCTGAACTGTATAGAACAATGAATAGGCTGAGTATTTACACAACCGACTATAATCTAGTCAATACAAAGCTTACACGTGTACAAGAGAATCTGTTAGTGTAACTAACTAACTGACTAATTGTACTAAGCATTGCATTGGTTACAGTCTTAACATTTTCATGGACGATTATTCTTGTGACTATAATTACGAAACCAAAAATTAGTCCACTAACATGAAACAACAAACATTTATTTTATCTATTATTTATCTATTTATCATGATTATTACTGTCAATTATTAAAAGAGATAATAGGTTGTTTTTGGAGTTTCATAATGTAGTTCATCCTGATTTTTTTAACCTGATTAAAAAGGGGTTTCGTCCAAGTTTTTCTGAAGTTTTGTGAGGAAGTTTCAATCATTTTCTTATTTAGTTTCATAAAAGAGTTTCGATATTTGTTAATTTTATTTTCCTTGCTTTTGTCACTTAGTGATTTTTTTTATTTTTATTTTATTATATTTGAAAATATGATGTCATTTAAATAATATACTATTTCACGCGTGTAGAGCACGTGTTTCAATTAATGATGAGGAAAACAAGGACAATTCTTCGGTGCTTTTCATCTAGGGAAACAAAATTTGTTACATCCGGTTGTTTTTCATAGTTTGTAGTGGGCTCGCACATCAACATCAAATATTGTATAAGTTGAAGATGGATGATTAAAGTGATGTTAAGGATCATATTTATATATTTTGAGTTTGGATATACATACAGAACAAATATGCAATTTTGTGTCCACTCCCCTGTCAAAGGAACAAAATACTGGGAAGTGGGATCAATCGTACATGACAAATTTATTAATTTATAAATGAAGTTTTGGACTAGTGAATAGCAAATACTAATAATTCTTGCTGACATTACAAGTAGAAGAGAGATTTAGCCCTCGTTTGGATTGAAAAAATCCAATCTAAATTAGATAATCAATTTTTTGAAATTTGCATCGCACTTTAATTTTCAGTCAATTTAAAGGTGAGTTTTATTTTCATTTTCCAATTCAAAATTTTTATCTTAGTTTTTATATATTTCTGAAAGGTCAACAAATATTATAACAAATTTTTAAAAAACCAAGCAACTCGAATTTAAAAATTTTATTTTCAACCAACGAATCAAACAGAAACTAAATAATTATTTAAATATTTATCAGAAGACTGTTTTTGAAAATTGTATCAAAAGTTTTTTGCAATGTTTTTTCTCACAAAAAAGTTATTTTTTAAATTTAATTTTTAAATATCTAGGACTCAAATAACAAACCATAACTTCCAAATTTAAATTGAATTTTTACCATTCGAACCCAAGCTCTAATTTGTGGATTAATTTTTGTTACACAAATAATTACATAGATCAACGTCAACAATCCGCAAGTAAGTTTTGATGCAAATCTTTATCTAATTATGGCAATCATCAAACTGCGCTACCTAGAAGCAACGATTTCTAGATTATCATTTTTTTTAAGGGACGGGAAAGATCACATATTAGAAGAAAGATCAAATTATTATTATTTTTATGTTTTTATTTTTTTGAGAGACAGAGAGAGAGATAAATATGATCCTGCGGTTCAAAAAAACAATTAAAAATCGAATTTCTAAATAATCTCAATATTTAATAAGATCCTATTATAGATTAATCTTAACAGTTTATTTGTTTTATTTTTACTGAATTACATATTGTTGTAAGCTTATATGATATAAAGTCGAATTACTATGTAAGTAGGACTCTAGAAGATTTAAATTATGATTATTATTAGTATTATTTTAATAATAATAATAATAATAATAATAATAACAATAATAATAATACTAATACTAATAATAATCATAATTTAAATCTTCTAGAGACCTACTGTTCTTATTATTATTATTTTTATTATCATAATTTATTATTATTACTATTATTATTATTATTATTATTATTATTATTATTAAACGGGCAATACTGTTCTCAACGAGTAGTAATACGTAATAGTAAACGGGCGGTATTGTTCTCAACAAGAAATTCCAAATATTATTATATATAGCTGAATAATTAGGACACCAATTAGAATTATAACACTAGGATTCTGTAAGTGCAGACACCTCTAACTTCCATAAGCAGATCCATCCTTCCGAAGAGAGAAACCCAAACTCCAGCGAAGTACTGAAAATTTAATACCTTACTCATGGAACAAGGTACGTCCTATTCTTAATTCAAGAATTCCTATCTTTGTGAGTATTATTATTATTTTTTTAAGAACTTCACATGCGTATCTCTTTTACATTGAAGCAGAATCTCTCACGTATATTATATATATATATATATATATATATATCTATATATGTATGATCGTGTCCATGGAAATTGGGATCAATTGATGTAGTTCCTGAGTTCGTTAACCTTTCTCATGCAGTTTTTAATTTTCTTCCGATTTTGTATGTGAATTCTTTTCCGTTTTGGAATTAATTAGATAAAGGGAATCAAGATTTGAAGAAGATGAGCAGGAACGATTTGGCTGCAGAAGCCGCCTTCATTAACGAACTATTTTCTTCGACGAGCGATGATGATAAATGTCCAGGTTTATCGGAGGGCTTGAACGAAAAGCTTGATCGGAAAGAGAAAATTCCAGAATTCCATGGGGCTCAAGTAGGACAAGGAATGATCGAGTACAGCAACTCCTATAACCCTCCTATATCGGAATATCGTTGGGGCGTTGGCAATAGCATATGGACATTGCAAAACCACGAACCGGCTGCTCAAGTCCTGAGGTCGTCGACCAAGATCGATACTCCTTATCGGAAAATTAATCGGCGACGTGTTGGCAAAGAGGATATTCAACTGAAAATTGAGATGTTGCCTGAACTCCTGGATCAATGTCGGAGTTTGTGTCAAAAATTAAAAGACGAGTTCTATGAATCTCAGTAAGTAGCATGTGTTGTTGATTATGGGGATTGACATTGTATCAATAGAGGATTTTTTTTTTTTTTTTTTTCTTGGGGGCTGAAAGTTGTCTATAGGATGTTTGTGTTTATAGGTATTATTAAGGAAATATATAATATAGATATTAAATAATAGCATATTGCCTCTCTCCTATCTTTCTCTTTAAAATATATTTCTTTTTCAATTTTACTCTTTTTGGTTCAGATTTACTCTCTCTCCCCACATACCCTCTCTCTCTCTCTCTCCCCTATGTCGCTCTCTCCCGCTATATCCATCTCTCTCTCACTTTATCAAGTCTGGCGCGCGGTGGATGTTACAATGCCGGGACGATGCCGGCAGAGAGACCATCGCCACAACAACGGAAAGACAAGCGCGACAGCAGCGGAGAGACCGTCGCAACGGCGGCAGAGAGACCCTCGGCATCTCGCCATCCCGATCAACGTCGGCTCAAGCCAAGTCTCTCTCTCACTCTTCCTTCACTCTCTCGATGTAGTTCGACTATCTCGGAGGATGCCGCGCTGGTGGACATAGCAAAGGCGGCGGAGGTCCCAGATCAGTCGTAGGGACTTTTTTTTTTTTTTTTTCCCTATATATTTCCAACAAATTACAACACTAGGTACTAAACACCAACAATCACCTTATCTCAAGATTCAAAATACATGTCATGAAGAAATAACAAACACCAATGAGAGGATTATACGAAAAGGATAAATGAGTGGGTGTTGTGGTAGCCTACTTGGGCTAAGTAGCAATGCTTTTCATCTATATGACGTCAAGATTTTTAACCTTACATAAAATAAGTGAAAGGTCAATCTAATATGTAATAACCCGAATTTTGATGACTCTAGATTTCCTTTGAATGAGGAAAACTTAAGTCTAGATCATGTTTGGAATAGAATATCGGTACAAGTTTGAGTTCTCGGTTAATTAGCTACGAGACTCAACGATGGATTACTTAGCCTAGTATAAGGCATTTTAAGGAAAACAGCATGACAAAAATTTCATGATTTCATGTTGGTCAAAGTTTGACCAAGAAAGTCAAAGTTGACTAAAAAGTCAAAGGATTGACCAAGAACAGTCAAATGTATGACTGTACAGTAATGGGATAAGCTGTATGAGAAATATACTGCGAAAATTATCTTTTGGACAAGATAGCTGGAATAAGCTAAGAGACCACCCTAGAAAAATCAAGCATACTAAGTTGGATATCAAGGGCAAAAAGGTTTGAAGAAATAAGAAAAAATTTTTACAGTCCAAAAATACACAGATAAATTTTGGACTGCAGTCAAGCAAAACAGTACTGAATTGTACTGTGTATTAGTGAACACAGTATTAGAAATATCTGTGTTGAATTTAAAGTGTACTACATTAAGGAAAAGCCAAACAAGGCCTAAGGTGAATGACATCACCTTATCCTTTAATTATGACATCATAATTATTTAATAAGCTTGGAAAGAAATTTTTTTGCTTGTTCACCAAGCATATGGCCGGCCACCTCACCCTCCCATTGTACAATTTTTAATTTTTTTGGGGTTTTTGTGCAATTTAGAAAAGTTTCTCCACCTCTATAAATAGGTGAGAGATTTAAATCATTTTATTCAAAATCCTAGCCAAACTCTTGTCTTTTTTCTTCACCAAAAACCGACCATTAGGGAGAGAAAAGGGAGAAGAGAAAATCAAAATTTTCATAGGGCTTTTATTTAGGGAGAGTTCGGATTTCATCTAGGAAGTCAAGGAAAAGTTTGAAAAAAATTTTGGGACCATATTGGCCAAGTGGCCGAGTGATAGGGGAGGAAGAAAAGGAAGAGAAAAAGTGAAGTGGGAAGGCTTGGTGGTGTGCTCGGTTTTGGTGTGGATCAACCAAGGAGCCAACAGAAAATTTTTGGGTCCCTAACTAGGTGGAAGCCGTGGGCAAGGGAAGGCAAGGGAGGAAGGGGAGTTGCAATTTTCAAACCCTAACTTTGATCTAAGGTAACTTCCTTGAGCCCTAATCCTTCCATTGAGTTCAATTTGGAATTTTATTTGTGTTTCAAGTTGGTTTTGTAAGGACATAAATCCATCCTAATTTCTTGCCCTAGTTTGGTTAGTATGTGCTTGATTAGGTGATTAAGGGTGGATGGTTTGATTTTGTGCTTTGCTTCTTGATTTATGCTTGTTGGACGATAGGTTGCATGCTAGATATGAATGGTTGTGTGTCCCCTGATTTTCTTGGTCCAAAATCTGCCCTAGGCAGTGCATGCTTGGCTGCTAGCTTAAGGGTGAATGATTGATGCTTGTTTGAATGAGATGCAAAAGTTAGAACCTTGCAAACCTAGGATTAGAGCTTTTTGGGTTTGGTTTGCATGGACCCGTTCGAGCTGCATGATTGTTCATGTGGGACGATAGAATATGCTGCATGCTTGCTATCTAGGCTCCCGCAAGTTCAGTTGAGGTAGTTTGCTCGAAATAGGACGTAAACCGGACTTAACAACCGAAACTGCCAATTCGGATTCCAAACTGGCCAGTTTCAGGAAAGTGGAAATTTAAGGCTTTTAGAGGCCGAACTGGGTGAAACGTAAAACATGAAAGTTGTTCGGAAGGGTTTTCCTAGGGGGAAGCGTAGACCGTTCCCCAAATTGAGGCTCCAATGGCCTCCGTTTCTACATGTCCAGCAAGTTCAAATTAAAACTGACAAGAATACAAGCAGAACTGGATTTTTCTCAAAACACGAAAGTTTTAGGATTTTTCGAGAACTACAACTTTCGTGAAGACAACTTTTTCATAATCGGAATGGATCTTTAAACTGACACGGTTTTATAAAGACTATGCAGGGAACAGGAAATTCCTGCACAGGATTTTCTAAAAACAGTTCGGAAAAATTGTATCTTTCCCCAAAACCACTGTTTTGACTAGGGAAACTGTTCCAAAGGCAGTTTCCAGCCCTAAATGATTTTACAAAAACCTATTTCAAAAATATAAATTTTATGAGTTAAGTAAAAGATTTTTTTTAGGTTAATTTACCCAAGTTTCCAAAGAAATGGAAAATGGATTTTTTAACCAAATTGGGTAAGCAAGATGATTACGGGTAATAACCGGAAGTGATATCCGAGTTACTGGGCCAAAGCCTAAAGCTCAAGTTTGACCCGTATAGGGTTGACCTTAGTTGACCAAAAGTTGATTTTCGTTGACCAAGAGTTTGACTACAATTAACCTTAAGGGTTAGTCAAGATAACCCTAAAGGATACCAAGATTAATAAATTGGGCTAAGATATAGGGTTAATTGAGGTAACAAGGATAGGAAGGTAACCTAACCCTAACGGTATGTATAAAGGTTTAGCACATGAGGGTATCCAACGTAACCTCTTAAAGATTAATCCATATTGGGTTGTTTTTAAAATAATAGGGTTACTATTTGTAACCCAGTAAGACATCTAGTATCGGGGGCATATAACTAGGATTATGTAGGCATGTTGGTTAGATCACCAACATTCCACAATACTAATTAGAACCTCACCTATGTCCTTCAACAAGCAGGAGGGAACCTGCAGCTGTACTCAGAGCAGGAGCAGCATTGCGCCGGACATAACAAGAGAGGTAAGTACAACTCCGCTTACAGCATAGGACCTTTGTTGTGCTACCTGCTTAATGTATTATATATGCTAGGGTATGATGTGGTACGTTATGGTATGCTAAGGTATGATGTGGTATGCTATGTTATGAGGAAGTATGTTATGTTATATGTTTTAATAGTGTAACATCAGGAAGCATGTTCACTAATATTGAATCACATGGTAATAACAAGACAAATAAGATGCTGTGTCGTACCGACTTGCCACAAAGGCGGGTTTAAATGGTATGGTTCATGGTTTGAGTTGGATTGGATGGCTATCTAAACTACTCCATGTTAAACTTTGTGTTTCATGGTCTGAGTTAAAACGGATTGCCGCCTTCAACCATTCCTTGACTATGTACCACGGTACGAGCACACATGATAAGTAAAAGAATAGAACTAAGCTAAGTTATGAATCCATATTTGATTCATAAGAGGTCATAATTGGTTCATGCATAATGATATGTGTTTTGCGTCGCGGATGTAACAGTTGTACTTGCTGAGCGAAAGCTCACGTCTTACGTCTATGCTGTAGGTAAGCAACCTGTCAGCAATCTCTGATGCAATACTGTGGAAGGCTGGTGCTGCGGACTGTGAAATGTAGGATGGACACTGCCACGGATTTTAAAAAAAAATATACTCTATAAAATATGTTGTAATGAAAAAGGGTTTTCATATTTTCATGATGTTTTAAGTATGAATGACAAAGTTTATGTATGTATGGCAAGCAAGTTGCCTCTTGTGGTACCAATCCGCATTAAGTCGGGTTTGGTCTACAATTTGATTATGATGGCCTTCAAGGAGGGTTTGAAAGTTCGGTACTCGAGTAAGTATCTATCAGTAAGTATGAGTTTGAGAATGAAGTTCAAGTTGAAAGTTTTAAAATAAAGTTTAAAAAAAAAAAAATTTCTCCCAAATTTTCCGCAAGTTTAAGTTCAGTATGTAAGTAAGGTGACGATCCGGCGTGGGAAGTCGGGGCATTACAGTTGTCTTTTTAAAATTCCCATTGGCCAGCTGAAAAGGTAATCTAATAGAATCGACTGATAATCTACAAGAATACTCTTTTGCAATTGGAGTCAATATGGATCACTAATGGTCTTATCGGAGAGTATTCTGGTACAATATTTTTGGTAATGGTAAGAATACATGAGGGGTGTGATCCCAGAGGCAGGCAGTAAATAAGCATTCAAAGTTGAACCACCAAGATGACCACCTACTAACCTAACATATCGAACCTTTAATTATGCCACCACAGTAATTTTTTATCATTAGACCACCGGTTGTCTATTTTCATCTCAGTTTTTGCAACGAATTATTCAACTATTTATAGACGTGCAAAATAATCTGTGATTAGGCAAGCAACTGACTTCACTTCTCTAAAAAACTCTTGTAGATATTTTGATCACTTGTGGCGATTTGTAACATTTCTAGATTAATATTGTATTTGACAACCATTTTTACCCATACATTTGTACTAGTTTCTCAAGTATTTCTACTGTATACTACATCTACTGAAATTTCTAGATATATATGTGCAGCACTTTCCAATAATATGTCATTGATAAGCTTCTTAAAGATATATATATATATATATATATATGTATATACACACACACACTTATCTTTTGATGTTGACTTCCTAAACAACACGATAGAGGAGTTACGGGAAGAGAATGAAGATCAGATACATCCTCCGTACCCTCCTAGTATCAGCCTTTTTCTTGAAGAAGATATCTTGATTAAGAGTATTACTCGAAGATAAATTAGACACAATTTACTCGATAATATTGCTGGTATATATTTTACCCAGAAAATCCAGTAGTAGTATCAGAAGACCACCAGGAATGTATTTGAGTTATTTTGACAAACCTAAATTATACGTCAATTTCATGTCGTCTCTTGAATTTTGATTTTACATGTTACATGATCCCAACTTTTCTATTGTTATGCAAATAATCCTTCTGTCAGTATTCCGTCAAAATTAGATGAAATTTGAATGTATTTTAATCAGGTAAGCGTTAATAAAACATCTATTGAATGGAAATTGTACCTTCAAAATATTATTCTCGAAGCTATATATTTCAGATGGAGGTATACTTTTCCGTCAAAAAAATGTTTAATTTTTCCCTTTAAGGAAATCATGTAATCAGAACATTTTAAATTTCTGTTTAAGTTTTAACTCAATACCGATAGAGGGACCGTTTATATAATAAAAGAAATGTTCAAGATAATGTGGTGTAAAATCAAAAGTCACGAATCAATATAAGACATGACATATAGTTCAGTAACTATTTATTAATTGTAAAAATAACTCAATGTTTTAAATGGTATAGTAAAACAAAAACTATGAATGAAGGAAACGTGTGTAAATCTAAATCTTTTTGATTGAAGAGGACAATTTTAGAAGTTAAATCCTTTCACAAGGATAAAAGGAAAAAGAAAAATTTAGTTGATCAAATTAGAGATCCAATTAAGTAGAACGATTCATAAGCAACCAGAGGAAAAAAGGGAAGACTGTTAAGCCTTTTCCTGTATGCATGCACTAACACAATCAAATTTATGGATCAAGATCCAAATGGACGTTGAGGATCCAATATTAATTCTTTGTTATTTTATTTTTATTATTTTTTTTTTTTGGTGAATACAGTACATTTTCAACATTATTAACACTGTAAATTTGTAATGCGATAGAATTTAGTTTCAACATGTTTTATACTTCCAGATTACTCTATGAGAATTTTATTCATAAACTCTTCAGTTTAAATCAAGGCCGAAAACTGATTTATCTCCTCAAATTGCAAAAAGAAATATTTGGACAAAGAGATCCAAAACCTTTTGCATACATTTTCAATGACAAACTTTTGCAAGTACTTTTTTATTTCTCTATATAAACGATTTTATCTATGGTTGGGGAGAGCTTACTTGCAAAGAAAAAATATTTAATTGATAAATAAAGCAATATTTCATTGTCTTAAAAAGCTTTTATCCAAAACTTAATTAATTAATGAAAGAAAAAGTTTTACTTTTCACCTATGTAAGAAAATTTGCAAAAATTTGTTTCATTGCTTGAAAGGATGTAATTCTGAGTTGGATAAGTAACAAATATATATATATATATATATATATGTATACATATATAGGAACAAGTACTCACAATATATAAATTATAATAAAAATATAGTATACAAGTAACTAGAGAAGAAAATGTAGCCGGAGAGAGAGCAAATGGGTAAGATGTTATAACAAAATATACATGTACGTGTATGTATATATGTACGTATGTAGGGGTAAGGTGTGTATATGTAAATATCTTATGACTAAAAGGCCTTTTATAGCGTTCAAAAACTGCTATCAAAACAATATAATAGCATTTTCGTGAACGCTATTACAGCCCCTGTTATTAAAAGTATAGTCCTTTCAATAGCATTTCTATGGTGCTATAAGTATAGACAAATCAATAGCAATTTTCTGGTGCTGTCAACCTAGACTTCCAATAGCGTTTTTGTTACGCTATATTTGAGGTGACTATAATTTTCTCATATTTGCTTGCTTGTTAGTACTAGAACTTGGATATGGATTAACTTTTTTTTTTGTTTTGTTGTTCGCGGATTAATTTGGGATGACATACTAATTTACATTCCATGGACCCATTTTGCATAAAAAGAATTGGTATTTTTTTCTTTGTAGTATTACACTTCAAATGGATATATTTTGACATTAGTTAAGTACAACTAATATTGATACACACAATAAAAGTAACAAGAAATGCATAGTCCTAATAACTAAAAAAAATGTAATAATCAACATAAATATGAAAAATTTGATACTTGTTACATGTTTGATCAACAACTTAAACATATCATATACACTAAATATTTATAATACATTTCAAGGAGTCTTGAAAGGTACGCATAAAACCCAAAAAGCCTTCAATACCAAACATATTCACTTGAACCAAAGCCCAGTAATTGATGACAAAGTTCCTGAAAGCATAAAATAAGAGTAGCAATAGGAAAAATTAAGACAAGTTAAAAGCACGCTGCAATACAAAAGCAAAATCATCTTTTTCTTTCCAAGAAAACAAAAAGATCAACTTGTAACATGAACAAAATATAGCACAATTACTGAGAGAAAACTAAGAAACATACACAGCAGCTCCTACCAACTTTTCTATTAGGACACACTAGCATACATCCACAGCATTAACAGTGATATTAGAATCTGAAAATATACAAGTGAAGCGAATAACTATTGATTAAATCAGATACTGAATATGAGTGAGGCGGTAAAAATTTAACAAGAAAATAAACCATATAGGGCATATAAATGAAATAAACAAGATAAGGAAGGACGAAAAAGGAGTACCATTTTAATTAGACACAATGTACTTCGTCATCAACAGTGGTGCAATCCTAACAATGTAACAAATTATATTAATCACCAAAAAATAGATGATAAAAATCAGAGTCAAAACAAAATGAAGTGGAACGTGACCAAGCATAACACATAATTGTAACACCATAATCCATAGTAAAATCTAAACTAATTAAAATTCATAATAAGAAGTATGATGCATCATGTGTTAGTAATTCAGATTAACTTTAATCATGGATCAAGAATCGCAACAAAACATTCCTGCAAAAGTCTCAAAACAAAAAACAAAATGGAATCTAAAGCACAAGCAAGATTTTCCTCAGATTTCAGAAAACACGTCTTCGGATCATTTTTGCTTGCAAAACATGAAGTACAGAAAACTCATATAAGTTCTCTCACTGTTTGTATCCTAGAACCTTCAATCACACCCAAGAACAAGAGAATAAGACCCAGAGACTCCAAGGGAATGCAAAGCTTTCGTTAATCTCCCAAAGATATGCCATTTTATGAAATTTTTTTATTAGAGAGGAAGTGTGTAAGGATAATAAACGCAATTTTAGTTCGCTTTGTCAGTCTTTCAAATTGCATAGTGGGCAACAACAACCAATATTCAGTCCGAAACAATATCTAGACAAAAAGCAAGAAATATCTCATCTAGAATATTAACGACTCTACTGTGGTCATTTAAAAGAAAGTTCCTATGCAAAACATGGTAATTAATAAGACATGAACCATGAAAACAAAGCATAAGAAAAATAAGGGAACTTAAAATTTCTATGCATACCAAGAATTATATATGGTCACACCGTAGGTTTGTCGTTTCAAGCCTTCTCCTCTACGGTCTTGATATACCAGTAAATCAAATCCAACCCACTCACATATGATACTGAAAAAAAAAAAAAAAAAAAAAAAAGAGAGAGACAGAGACAAAGGGAGAGATGAGTGCTTAAAGTTGTTAGATGGAAATATTAAAAGGTTATGGATTGTAGAAAATTAGGGTAAATTGACAATTGCAATTCGAAACTGCAATCTAAAAAGAAAAACTAGAAGGAAATCATATTAGACTTCCATAAAATCTATAAATGCTCTGTTTTTGGCAACACCAAAACAATACAAAACACCCCAAAACCCACCTGAGAAACTCACACGCGCGACGAAAACACACACACAGAGAGAGAGAGAGAGAGAGAGCGAGAGAGAGATACCAGATGGGGAAGATCGGGAGGAAGAGATGGTAGGAAAATGAGAAGAAACTATGGCCTGGGCGTGGTAAAAATTTTGTCAATGGGTTCCTCAATTGGGGGTTGGGTTTGCAATTGTTTGAATTGAAGAGAGAAATTATGGGCGGTGGAATGGAAGAGAGAGAGAGGCTTGTGTTGTGTGGTGGAATAGTGGGTAAACAGTTTTAAAAAATAAAAAAAGGAAGAGAGAAGGAATAGAGCGGCAATTTATCCCGCCAACTGATTCCCCAAAATTTCAGCCACGTTCATATGACTGTTTCGTCTCATTACACTTTTTGGAATGCGCTATAAAAAGATGCTATAAAATATACATTTTGTTGTAACTAACTCGTCATACATACTAATACACACAACTGTATATATAACAATTTAACCTATTGTTTCTATTTTGAGATTGGCTAATCCAAAACTCATGTTTGACCTTCACTACTATGAAAAATATACCACTTTTCTGCACTTTTAAAGATTAATTAATTGGAGGCAAATTTGATCTGAATGAAGAAGTTGTTTTAAGAAATGTGCTTATTAGATTTCCCAACCATATGTTTTTACCTACATGAGCTTCATTCTACACCAAATATTGGATCAATTTTAACTCTATATTAAGTGTATTGTGTTTTATTGCTTTAGGATTTTAACTCTAGACTTTAATTTCTTGAGGATAACACACGGTTCTGATTTCTTGAAGCAATTGGCCGGATCTTTGCGTTTAAGGAACCACAAACTTACCATTGTTCTCCGCATGTTAATAAGTACCCCAATTACGTTGTTCTTCATATGTATATTACCATAAAAATTTTGAAGTAATTAACACCATATATACATATACATATATATATATATATATTTCACAATTTAGTTATTTTGGCATGACAAGCATGGAAATAAGGAAAGTTGGAAAAGAAAATTTTGAACGGAAAAAAAAAAAAAAAATTTCCTTCCTACTCTACTTACCCTTCTAATTTCACTTTGCTTTGTAAAGGTTTAATCAAATAACCACATTAATCTTAATATTTCATATATATATATATATATATATATATATTATTATTATTATTTTTGGCTTAGTCTCTGACCTCCAGGAAAGGCCACAGAACAAAGCAGCAACAAAAGCAGAACCCGAAAGAGGAAGCAATAACAACAGATGATCATGACAATAATTCGGACTTCTCCTTCTCCTATCTACATGGTTGGCTAAACAAGACTCCTCAGTTCATGATGGACGTGTACAAGATAAATCCATGCAAAAGGACTATTTGCAGCTTCCCAATCAGTCCGTGCCCTTTCTTGCAAGACGGCGAAGTCGGGAGGAGAGATCTATTGTGGCACAAGTACAGCTGCATTCCCTGCGTCGATTTCAATTCGGGGTTCTGCCCACGAGGAATCGCCTGCGACTGCGCACACGGGATCCTCGAGCAGAGGTTTCATCCCATGCTCTTCAGGACCAGGTACTGCTGGTACATGACCACATACAAACGAAAAGATTGCTCTTACGCCCATAAAGAAGAGAAAAAAGGAGTCCCCACCATTGCTTCCTACGTGATATGTCCCAGATCTTCCCAACCTAATTCGGTTGTTCTAAGCGACATTTTCTCGAACATCTCGAATGCATAAAATCCCACTAACTTTCCCATCTCTCATAGCTTGTGGAATAACCCTAACCCGGATTGCAGCTCAAAATTCGAAACGACAAGCCGTCTTGTTCTGGAACCAAGAGTGAAAGCTAATACTATAACATCAATGGGGATCAGAGTGGAGAAAAGCCATCTTATTCATTGATGAAAAATGAATCCACAGAATCGTCAATGAACAATAGTGTGCAACAGAATATATTGAACCAGCCAGATTTTTCATGGGTTCATTTTTTGGTGGAAGATGATGATGATCTTAAGCCTGCTGGATTAATTGGAGAACCAAATTTTGAAGAACAACAGCACAATACAGATCAAAAGAATGAGTGGGGTGGGGCTACTTAATTAACTAGCAACATTTATAATACTTATTGAGGCCATAATTATTTATTTGTAACAGAGTTGGAGTTAATAAGACTGTGTACAAAGGTTAAATAAACAAAAATAATTAGGAAGATAAAATTGAATTTTATGTCAAAGTAGCCCATATTGTTGGATTAAGCATGGGACAAGCCCTAGATAGTTTCCTGCTTACGCACTGCATGAATGTTTGTACAAGTTATATCACCTCTTTCCTTTAAGACATATTTCAAAGTATGGTAGATGACAATTATGCAGCTTATTTTATTATATTTTTGTCAATTGATCCATAAAGTACCGTGCAGATTTAATACGTCCTAATTTAATATTTTTGTCAATTGGTCCATAAAGTACCTTGCAAATTTAATACGTCCTAATTTTAATATTTTTTGTACATCCCTCTAAAATATTATTTTTTCGAATACAAATTATTTTGTCTCTGTTGTTGTGGGACATATTTTTTTCTCAAATATATTTCTACCATTCTTAAAAATATTATTATTTTCAAACATGATCCTAGTAAGTACATTTTTTTTTAAATTGACCGCATTGGTCTGTGGTTGGTTATCATCAGTAATCGCCTAGTTAATTGATAACCACCTAGTTACCAATCAAAAAGTTCAAATTCCAACGGATTTTCTGAATTCTATCACCAGAATATTAATAAAGTAAACAATAGACTTGCCTTGCGAACAAAAATCTGACAGATTCTCATGTTCTACGGTGACCAGAATTGAACTTCTTGATCTTGTGGAAGATACGATTAAGTCATACACTTATTTTCAATATTAATATAGCTTGTGTATTTTTGCCATAATAGGATCACATTATAGCCACTCGTGCCATTTATCATAGCAATGGTATTAGTGATAATTATCAATCTTCTTAAGCCATTGAGGCTTGCCCGATTGCGAGGGAAAGGGGATTGGGGCTTTGGAGTCATAAGTTTAAGGTTTGATCCTTGATCGGCGTAAAAAATTAGTAATAGGTTAGTTAATATAGGAGGAGTGCACATCAGGTGCTTACATTAAATAAAAAAAAAAATAGAAGAAGAAGAAGAAGATAATTATCAATCTTACTGGGCAAACATAATGAAACGGCCTCCGGCCCACTTATTAACAACGACCCATTTATTTGAAAATAACTTAACCACGGCACATTCGATCACAAAATAGACGATAACTCATTAGACTAACTTACAAACATTGGTAGGAAAGAAAGAAGCACAAGTTGAGAAAATAAAAAAGACACACATATCATGAATATAACAAAATAGATAAAAGTTGGGCAGAGTGAATCATGTATAATTAGATCTCGCCGTCCCAAAGAGCCTCAAGTGATTTGTAAGGGCCATCGTTGGAGATGAATTCCTCACCGGGAAATCCTTTGCGCTGCGGAATTCCGCTAATCATTCGGGACTCTTCTGAGCTTAGCTTCCAGTCAAATATGTCCAAGTTCTCCATCATTCTTTCCTTGTTAAAGCTCTTCACTAGCAAACTGACTCCTTGCTCGTGCACCCATCTCAGACATATCTTCATGTATAGAGTAGCATAGCCATATTATTAACCATTTATGTTCCTCAAAATTGGAAGTAAGATCTTGTCTGATTTGCTTCAATAATTAATCGTACTACTTTTGATGAGTTTATTGGTAGTGCATGTTCTAAACGATAAATTTGACAAAATTAAATCATGTAAAAAAAATGCAAAATAGATAAAATTGATACATATAGATCTAACGATTCAAAACAAATTCACTATAGATGAGATAATATTCATATTGTAATATTGAGTCGCACTCGACGGCAAGTTGGAAAACATATAGTAACTTGTGAGCTATTAAAAGAACAAACATGTAGTAACTTGTGACCTTTTAAAGGAACAAATTAAATCTTAAATAAAGGTGGCATCCTCGCAAGAGATGGTTTTCTTTGAGCAATTAGTACTTCTCTTGTATGTTCTTTTTTTTTTTTTTTTGGTGGTTTTCTAATGACGTTTTAACTATTCAAAGACAACCTTTCATGAGGAATGCTTTTTAGTTTTTGAAAAATAACTGATTAAAAAAATATATATTAAAGACGCATTTGGTGCACTATATTGCATGGTAACATATCGTACTATATCGTCTTGTATAATTTTTACACAATATGGTTTTTATCTTTCTGTCATGTTAAATTAAAGATATGAAAATGTGTATGATCTTTTTTTTTTTTTTTCCTGGTGGAAAAAATACCTGAGCGACGGTTTTGTTTTTCTGATTGGCAATCTGTTGTAGCACCTCACAGTCCATAACCCAGTTTTTACCCCAAAGTGTTCCTTTCGCTCCCAAAGGAGAATAAGCCGTGATAATGATATCCTTTTCCCTGCAGAGTTCTCTCAACTTCTTTTGCTGCCAAAGCGGGTTCATCTCCACCTTCAAAAGAAAAGATTATTAGTGCCCATTTGAAACAATTCTTAGAGTTTGAGTTTTGTAGGTTGGAATAGATAGAAAATAATGTAAAAAATTGAAATATATTGGGGGAAAAAATACAATATGAATCTTGTTTCATTCCTCTCGTCATTCTATGAGATTTGAAATATATATATATATATCTTATTTCGACTTAAAATAAAATGATTATGAGTTACACGTAAGAGAGAAAGAAAGTAAGATGTATAATTTTGTCTGGAACATTGCTCGAAATGCCCTTTAGTGATTGTAAATTATTTGGACTACACACAAATTATCACAAAAAATGATGAAATTATATAAAAGTAGCTAGTTGAAATAAAAAAATAAAAAAAAAGGAATATAATTAATAAATAAATACTTGATTGACGGCAGGTGGGATTTTGGATGTGGCAAGTAGTGCTTGAAGCTTCTTGCATGAGAAGTTGCTGACTCCAATGGACTTTGCAAGGCCAAGTTTGTAACATTCCTCCATGGCTTCCCACACTGCCTTGATGTCTATGGGAACAAGATCCTCCTTCTTAATAGGCAATTCATATTCCCCTGGCTTCACACCCACTGGCCAATGAACCAAATATAGATCTACATATTCCAACTCCATGCTCCTAATAAAAAATTAATTTACCAATTAAACACAATAAGTAAGTTCAATCAATTTGAAACTTCTAACCTTTACATAGTTTATAAACTTATGTTAGTCGTGATGTGTATCTAGATAATCTTCAATTTATTATTTCTATAAAAAGATACTTTATTAGAGGTGGACCCATGATAACAAAAGTTTCATATTTTAGTTTCTGATGCACTTCCTCACGTGTGGACCAGATAATACTGAACAAATCGTTTATACTACATGAGGGGCCAGCACAAATATATTTTATAATTAGAAGCCAGAAACACTTTTAAAGGCCAACATGGGAGGATAATTTTGGAGAATCCAATTATATGGATTTGAACTCATAGAGAGTAAGATCTACAGTCAATTTGTTTAAAGGTTAATGGTTGATATATGTGTCGTTTGATATTGATCTGGTCTTGAGATTAATACAGTGAGTAAGTAAATAAATAAATAGTAGAAAAGGTACCCAAAATATTTAGATGTTTCCTCGATTGTGACTATATATGGTGTTCGGGTGTTGTGATCGAGTAGACTGTACAATAGAGCTTGAGGAAGTGTCAGAGACAAATATAAAGATTGCAGATAAAAAACTATGCTCTTGGTGACTAAGAACCATTATAGTTAGGACTCTAAAAGAGGCTTCTATTTAAAGCAAAAGAGATGGTGTGACATACTCGAGTGATTTTTGCAAAGCGGGGAGAACACAGTGGCGGTGGGCATCGCTGCACCAGAGCTTAGAAGTGATGAAGAGCTCGTCGCGGGACTTGATAAGGCCAAGGCTGAGAGCCTCCTTCACGGCCTCTCCGAGAGGCTTCTCCGACTGGTAAAGAGCTGCAGAGTCGAAGTGCCGATATCCTATTTTGATGGCGTCCAGGATGACATCTTTCATGCTGTGAGCCGAGGCACCAAAAGGGTATTCGGCAGTACCAAAACCCACCAGTGGAATTTTTTTCTCAGAATATCCCACTAGTGCGGCCTCAGGAATAGCCATATTGATCTACTAGTTTCTGATGTATCTACGATTTGTTAGATAATTCGTTGATATGTTCAAATTGCATTTATAAGTCCCCCGAATGGACTTGGGGTTATCTTTTTTTTTTTTTCCGCAATTATTATTATTTTTTTAATTGTGGTCAGGCTCTAAACAACTGGAGAATTGGACAATTGATTGTTTTTTTTGTTTTTATTGAAATAAAATCTTCCATTCTATAACGTGGTGAGATATTTTAGTTATACGAGCATATCAAATCTTTGAAGCACATGGTCCATTGTATAACGTTATGATTTAGCTTCGTGAAACGTGAGCATCTCACATACTAGCTGGCCGTACCTTAACTTCCTAATCTTTGAAGACCCCAATGATTTTGGCATTATTATTAGAAATAATTACACAAAAAAAAATATTTTTTTAAAATCTCATTTTAAAATACGTTATTTTTTTAATATTATTGTGTAAATATCCATTTTAAAAAAACAACTATTTGTATAATCCATTTTGTCATTTTACCATATTTAACATCACTTTCTCTCATTAGATTCATTATTTTTTTCCTTATTTGTTCATATTTTTTTATCTTTATCTTAATTGCTAGTTCTTTATTACAATGATTGGTTATTAGTATGATTTATGTTTTATTTTTTTCACAATCATGTTTCTTAAGTATAATTTAGGTTTCTTAGAAACAATTTTTTTTACTATAATTTAACTTCTTTATGGTAATTATTAGGTTATTTTGATAATTTATTATTTATATTATCATTGATATTGTTTTAATAGATAGTTTCTAAAGTTTTTTTTTTTTTTTTTTTTTTTTTTTTTTTTTACATATGGATAGATTTTAAAGTTTAAATGTGTTATAAAATTGTTAACATCTTTACGGTAATTACTAGATCATTATGTTTTTTTTTTATATGTGCTATGTTTTTTCTTTATGATATTACTATATCATTATAATGTCCTTTCTTTATGATAATTAGTATATCATTATGATGTCTTTTTTAGGTTTTAATAAAGTTTTTAATATTTCTTACTAATATCATTTTTAATATGTTCGGTGTGAATTTATCTTAATAACTAATTATTTATCATAATAAATATTTTATCAGCGAATTGATCCAACTATAATTACGAATGTCCATAAAAAATGTGACACATTTCGGTTTTTAATTCGATGATAGCATGAAATGTCATACAAATAATATTTCTTTTTTCTTTATAAGAAAATCAAGTAAAATGATTTTTTTTTCCTTTAATGAAAATTTTACTTAATCTGAAATGTTTTAGAGATTTTTTCTTTCAGTTTTTATCAATTCTTTATTTATTTATCTTCAATTCTTGATGAAAGGGTAGTGTAGTCTTTATAAGTATCAATTTAGATATTCATGTAAATAAAAGAAAAAATAGACATTTTTTAAATCATAATCTTCAATTTAGACATTTATGTAAATAATCCTTATTATTATTACTAATTATATGGCACGTGAGTAGATAAACAAAAGCAAAAGAAAAAAACATGTGGTGATAACATAGCTACCACATGACAATAGCGTGACAACCACAGTGCAAGCAAAGAAGGGGATCAAAAGAGTCAATTTAAATATTAATATAGATTAGTTGATGAGCACGCATGGAGCACATGATGTGGAATAGATTAAAAAAAATGTCACATGATGATGATGGACCCGTTATGTGACGGATGACTGAACTGTCATGTGACAGGTCCAGATTTAAGAACGAATCATTGTTCATCCAGCGATTCATTATTTCAATATATTTAATAGAATATAGAAAATATCTTGCATACAATATCAGATATATCCAATATTTATAATTTTTTAATCAAAAATTTATAATAACTAATTGATTTTCATATAATCTCCTATTTATAATCTCATTACATTAAGTAATGGTCACGTGCGTCAAATACCCTACGTACTTTTCTATTGAAGCACAGCTGTTAATCATGCACTTTTTTTTTTTTTTTTTTTTTTTTTGAAAAATGTTAACCATACTCCTAATACATTGAAATCATCCACCAATATCGAAATCTACTTCTTTTTTTTTTAAGAAGAAAAACAAATCCACTCCTTTCTTCTATTTATTTTTATCCCTTCAATTTTTTGTTCTTTTTTTTTTTTTTTTTTTTTTTGAAGACTTTATAAGGATCTACCATAAAATGATCCTAATATTCCATTTACTGGTATAAGCTCGCCAGATGATGTTTTAAATAGTGTACAGTGATCTCAGAAGATCATCTTATGATGCCCGTCATATCCCGAAGGACTTCTAAGGGTTTGTCTCGGTTGCGAGGTTACCATATACTATCTGAAGCTGGTATTGCGGGTTTATATCGGGGTCCCTTCTTGGTATCAGAGCCAGTTGGATCTCGGGAATAAAACTTGAATAATGATCTGATAATGTTACATTATTATAAGACCAGCCTTAGTTGGACCTCGGGAATAAAAGAAAATTGACCTATTCTAATTTCTTTATGTATCTTTTATGTGTTGATACGTTTTGATTTTTTTTTCTTTTTTTATTTTGCTCAAAATAAGTTTTGATATTGTTTGATATATTAGTGTTGGCATCTTAAGACAACACATGAGCTTTTTGTTTAGGGTTAATTTCAAAAGTAGTACTTGTGAAAAAAATATTATTAAAAATAATATCACTTTTGTTTTCCTTCGTTACTAGTATTGTCACGTCATCAATATCAATTGAGGTGACTGTAAAAAGTCAAAAATACCTTCAACCAACCCTAAACTGAAGTTTTTCCCACTTTCCCACCTCCCCACCCCTCACCCATAATATATAAGTCCTAGTTCTAAATCTCATTTTTTTCTTCCCTTGTTTTCCTGTCACCCAGGCCTCACGCACTTTCTCTTTACCATTGTTGAAGATCTGAGCTCACTCTAAGTCCAACAAATCTCTCCTCATCTTTGTTCACTCTACTCAACAATGGTATTGACGTTAACGAAGGTATGGTCATTACAGAAATTACTACCTGGTCATTACGTAAATGACCAACACTGGTATTGACACTAACGAATGTTAACGAAGGTATGGTCATTACAGAAATTACCACACGGTCATTACGTAAATGACCAACAATGGTATTAACGCTAACGAATGTATGGTCATTACAAAAATTACCACATGATCATTACATAAATGACCAATACTGGTATTGACGCTAATAAAGGTATGGTCATTACAAAAATGACCAATACTTATAAATGACCTCGTCAGTAATAATAAATATTTAAAGTATAGAAATTACCTTTTTTTCACCAACAGCGGTTAAAGCCGACATCACATCATCATAAAAATAACCAGCAAGTCATCATAAAAATGACCATCTGAAAATAACAGAAATCTGAGTAATTTTTATGATGACCAACAAGTCATCATAAAAATGACCTATGGGTCAAATAACAAGATGATCTCAAATAAATAACCAGATAACCGTATTTTCCGATATCACCTACAATTAACCAAATATCAACAAAAACCCAAACACCTTCAGCAACCAAATATTTATATAAATCAATACACTCAATTTTCCTCTCAATATCTAAATCCCAAACCAACAAACTTTTAGTTTATGTCATAAAATCAAATAAAAATACAAACTTTACGTTTTTTTTTTTGCAAATTTTTTTTCAACAAATCAATTATAAATGTAGAATCTCATCAAAAAAACATATAAAAATGCAAACTTTTTTTTATATAATTAGTAAAAAATGTAAAAGTTCTCAAGAATAATGCACATTCTTACCGAATGTATATTAAAAAATGCAAACTTTTAAACATATAAAAGAAAATGCAACATTTTTACTCCTTCAGCTTCCGAGATCATCTTCTTTTCTACGGCTCTTTTCGCCTTCTTCGATTTTTTAACTTCGATTTCCCCATGTTTTCTCTTCAACACTTCCTCGGCCACCTTTTTCTCTCTCTCTGGTGCTGGTTTTTTAGAAATTTTCTCTGCCGATGGCGTTTTATCTGCCGAAGCCATTACTCGGAGATACCTCTTCTCGGGACTAATGTTTTTCTCCACCAACTTCGTGGGTTTGGACATGGTTGGCTTTAAAAGATTATCCAACATTCACAGACTTCCAAAAGCTTTATAGAGGGCGTTGGTGGTGGGTTCGAATGGTTATGAAGTGGTTTCTGACAGTTTTTGTGGGTGGTATGAACTCTTTCTCTCTCTAAATGGGAGTTTCTCTCTTTCTAAAACACTGTAAATAGTTTGAAATCAGGTTAGAGCAGACAAAGGAGTTTTGGATTGGTGGGAAGTGGGGGTAAACTAGGAATTTGACATCCCTTAAATGCTTCTGGGACCCACATATCAGAAGTGTTGATGACGTGGCAGTGCTAGTAATGAAGGGAAACAAAAGTAGTGTTATTTTTAATAATATTTTTCCCACATGTGTTACTTTTGAAATTAACCCTTTTGTTTATTTAATACAAAAAATCACTAAAATGAATAGTTTATTTTGTTACAATAGAGTTGATTCATTGCTATCAAAAAATAAAATAAAATAAAATAAAATAAAGCAAAAGATATAAATTTGAGCACACTTTTCAACCTGTCGTCAGTATCGCACAAGCTTCTGGCAGTGAACCGATCTTTATTCATTTATTTATTTATTGTTTACTCTAACAATAGTTGGCCAATTCTACAAGAACAATAATACACATTATTAAAAATTTTATCATAAATATCATAAATTGTTAAGTATCTAAATTCTGTAAATTTTACAAAATTAAAATAACTACTTTGTCATTTTTTTTTTTACTCCTAACAAGTTATTTTTTAATTTCATGATACATCATGAAACTTTTCTTTCATGATTTGAATCATTTTCCATTTTACAATGGGGTACACCCACTTTACTCTATCAACCCTTCTATCATATTTGGATGGTATAGATTAAAAAAATACCCAAAATATTCTATTAGAATATTCCGACGATCAACGTTGAGGACACGTGCTATAGATTCCAGTTATCCGTGTTGAAAACATGAAATATTCTTATAAAATTTACACAATATGGGCAATTTGGTGTCTTATAGATTTTTTTTAAATTATTAATGAGAACAATTTGGGTAAAACATATTATGTTGACTTTTGATTATCATTTGACCTTTGGCTAGTACTCTTGGGTGGCAAAGAAGTAAAGTGTCCAAAAACAATGTCAAAAATATCAAGAGGTTTTCAAATAGTGGCATTTGTGACATTACTCTAATTTACAATCTTCAAAACTGTATAAGCACTCGGTGTGTTATTATTTAAACTAATTCAATGTTTGGCAACATTTTTACATTGTACAATTTCATACAAAATAAAAAATTAACGATAAAAAATCTCTATAGTAGGTTGTATTGTATAATTTAATCTATATATAATTATATTAAAAAGCATAATATAATGGGTTTCAAGACAGAGGTCTGGATTGAGATTCGAGATGGGGATCGAAGTCGGATTTCAAGACGAGGTCGGGGATGAGTATCATAATGGAAATTGGGTTTTGAAATAGGGGTCGGGGTTAGGTGTGACAGTCATCAGTCCTTATAAGGAAAATGATAAACTGTACAGTCACACATCGGTTGGGAAATGATATATGTGATGGTTCATAAGTAAATAAACCACCTCCTAATGTTATGAGATCTTTTGTGGTTAAGCCCAAGAGAAAAACCCTACGGGCACAAGGCCCAAAGCAGACAATATCATATCAAAGGGAGGCATGAATCATTACAAATGGTATCAGAAGCTATACCCAATCAGAAATGTGGCCAATGAGGACGTTGGGCCCTAAAAGAAGGGATGATTGTGATAGTCATCAGTTCCTACAAGAAAAAGGGTAACATATGTAGTCCCACATTGCTTGAGAACGAATATATGTATGATAGTTTATTAGTAAAGAGACCGCCTCCTAATGGTATGAGGAATTTTGGGAGTAAAGCCCAAGAGTAAAATCATGATGGCACGAGACCCAAAGCAAACAATATCATGCTAAATGGTGGCATGGGACGTTACAAATAGTATCAGAGCCTATACCCAACTGGAAGTGTGGCCAACAAGGATGTTGGGCCCCAAAAGGAGGTTACTAATTTAGTACAATGGCCTGAGTCAGGACTGGAAGTTGTTATTATTTAAGTGAGGTTATTTATTTATCGAATATTCATTTATGAAGGTTTTACTGTAATTTTTAAATTGTAACAAAAATCAATCCACACTCAAGTTTTATGACTTATGACATAATTATCCCCATTCAAAACCCACCTTATTACCATGGTAAATTAGGGTATGTGCCACAAAATCATGTCTTGGATTGATTTTTACCATAAGGTAAAAGGTTTTGTAAAACATGTCATAAGATGGTATCATAAATTCAATTAAAAAATATTTTATATTCTTTTTCACTCTCTTCCCCTCTCTCTCCCCTCTCTCCTGGCACTTTCTCAGGCTCCAAACAGAGAATCGCCGCCACCACCCTCTCCCAAAATGCCACCATCTCCGGCGGCTTCGTCCTCAAGTGTGCCAACGAGCTTGACTAGTAGCAGGTGGTAGAATTACGGATCCTCAAAATTGGCACACGAGTAGGCGCTGAACCAGATTGCGCCACCTTGAAGCACAATGTCGGGGAAGACTCAGATCACGATGCCAAGAAGACTCCGAACATGCCCATTCGAGCTCCAAATTTTGGATCTAAGTGCAACGCTAGGATGACTCCAATCAAGTCCATCTAAGCTCCGAATCTCATATCCGATCGTGACACCGGGGGCATTTACACTGTTTGGTCCAAATCTCCAAAATCGAAGGATTTCTTCTTCAGTGGAGATAAGTTTGATTATTTTTGGCTTTTTTTTTTTTTTTTTTTTTTTTTTTTGCAAAGATTTTGACTCTATTTAGGAGGAGACAAAAGGAAAATGAAAAAAAAAAAATTTTGATTAGAGAGCACAGATCTAGTTGATGCTTTTTTTTTTTTTTTTTTTAATTTTGGTTTTGCATATTGGATTGGGTGGTTTTTAAACTTCGTTTTCTTATTTTGTTGTGTTTGGATTGGGGATTGTTTCTTTTCTTATGGTTTGTGAATTTTGAGTTTTAATGACTTTTGTGCAATTCTTATAATTTTTTATTAATTTTTTCAGTGTTTTAATGATAAAATTTGGTGTTTCTTTAAGCAATCCAATGACGGAAGCTAGAAAATCCAGTAGAATCGGAAGTTTCCAACCGGTAAATAGTTATTAACAAACTGATTACCTGCCAGCAGTCGGTAATCAACTAGTTAGTAACCAATTGGTTATCCCCTGACAATCGAGATTACTATCAAAAACTCACCGATGGTCGATAACTAGTTGGTAACCAACCGGTAGTCCAAGTGATCACATCATGGATAACAATTAATAATTATAATTATTATTTTAAAATAATTAGTAACTATAATTATTATTTTAAAATAAATAGATCAATAAATATTTATAATGCCATGTTATGGCATATCTTGCAAGATGTTTTCCTATGTGGCAAAAAGCAATCCCTGATTTGGTGACATTTTTCTAAAGTACCCTATTACTATGGGAAATTATGTCACAACCATGTATTGGATGGTTGGATTGATTTTTGCCATCAAAGAAAAACTATCCTTTAAAATGCCATTATGATGATATCATATATCTAATAATTTAAATTTAAATACTAAAATAACTCTATTTTTTTTAATCTCTCCCCCATTCTCTCTCTCTCTCTCTCAGAGGACAAACCCTTCCCTTTCTCTCACTTCCCACACCCTTACTCTCTCTCGTTTTTCTCACTCTGGCCACAACTTCGAGTCTCCCACTGGACCTCTGCAGCCACCACCGCCTAGATCTCGACAGTGCTCACTCTACTGCCTTCCCAACATCCACTGGCGAGGCTCCCTGTCTATATGACAGTCATCAGTCTCTATAATGAAATGGTAAGCTGTAAAGTTCCACATCGCTTGAGGATGGATATATGTGATAGTTCATAAGTAAAGAGATCACCTCCTAATAGTATGAGGCCTTTTAAGGTGAGCTCAAGAGCAAAACCGTACGGGTACGAGACCTAAAGTTGACAATATCATACTAAAGGGAGACACAGGTCGTTACAGTCTATCTTTCTCACCTCTCTCTCTCCCGCACTTCATCGGCTGTTTCTGGAGAATGGACATTGTGAAGTCTAATTGCGAGAACAAAGAGAAGTGGCGCGAGATATTTAGGAGATCTGGATTGTCGGAGCTAGATCGCGACCTCGGTTGCCATTATGAGATATGAAGCTCACCGTAGCAGATCGGAGTTTGAAGCTCGTCGGCGATGTGGATCTCCGTGTGACCACGGCAGTAGATTTTTCCGATTCAAATCCTACCTCACCGTCGATCAATGCCCACCGTCGCTCGACGAGCCTTTCCACTTCAAGCTCAGCAGCATAGGCATGCGAAGTTTCAATGCTGCGCTAGCTGCGACGGCGATCTGTTCGGGGTGAACTTAGTGATCGCCGATCGGACACCTAATGCTCGTCATCACTATACTCAACGGTAGGGTTTTGTTGGCCATCGTTTTGGAGATCCGAGGACTTTTTTTTTAAATTGCTTTTAGGATTGTGAACTTGTGATGTTTTTGGTGGATTTTTTTTTTAATTCTGAATTTCTGATGATTTTTGTGGAATTTTGATTATTTTAGTAGAATTGTTTAATTAAAATATGATACTTGCTTTTCGGTGACAAAGCTTGAAAAATCCGGCAGAATTTGTAATCTCCCGGAAACTAGGTGGTCACCAATCGGTACTTAGTAACCAATTGGTTACCCGCCGACGGTCGGTAACCAATTGGTTATTGTTTGGTAACTAATTGGCTACCCGGCGGTGGCCATAGTTACCGGCCGATGACCCACTGGTTATCGTCGGCAGTTGTTAATCAATTGGTTATTATTTGGTAACCAACTAGTTACCTGTCAGTGGCAATGGTTACCCGATTGGAAACCTGTCGACGATCGGTAACTAACAAGTTGTCGATTTGTAACCAATTGGTAATTCAGGTGGTTACATTTTGAAATAAATTGATAAATAAATATTTATGATGTCATCTATGATATTTTTTGAAAATTATTTTTGTTGTATGACAAAAATTAATCCAAGGCATGATTTTATATAGTATTTATCAAAAGTTTCCCTATTACCATCTCAAATGTCCAGGCCCTTCGTTGGAACGGTAGGCCCACTTTTAATGAAATCAATATGGACAGGGGGGAATTGGGAACTCTAACGGTCTAACCACTTAAGAAATTCACACATTCTCACGATCAAATAAGGATTTTGACTACTTAAAAAACGACTTTTGTTGTTGTGAGCTATAAACAAATTGGTATACAAGTTGTTAACAATTCTTATAGCTGTAAAGTCGTTATTTGAATAATCAAAATCAACTATTGACCTATGTATAAATTTGTATATGAAATTGGTACTCAAATGTGTAGTGTATGGAACATTCAAGACGTATATATTTTCGAAGGCACGTAAGTCCCCTCCACATACCACACGGATAATGGACCACATGGCCCAAATCCCCAACGGCTCTTCGCATTAGTTCTAGTATGCAGGACACAACAGCATATAATTTATGTCTGAAAAAATCTTGGTAAATGAAGTCGGCGAACCTCGTTCACACACACCGAAGTTCCATTCACATTACTGCACAAATTATTACTGTCATCCTTTTCTGAATAATGTTTATATACAAGAACTTACTTACGTGGCACCTTTGCAAACGGCAATCTCATATATATATATATATATATATATATTTTACATTATTATATTAAACAATTGATCTTAGGGTCCGTTTGGTAAATGAGTTGAGTTTGAGATAAGATGAAATTTTTAAATTTGAGTTAAGTTGACTTTTTAAAAAATAGTTATAAACTTTGTTGACTTTTCAGAAAAAGATAAAAATTAAGATGAAAAATTTGAATTGAGTTTGAGTTGAGATGATTCACCAAACATAGGCTTAATATAGTATTTTTCAATAATTCATGTCGTTTGTACTGAGCTTCCGTTTGGATCACCAGTTGGAGTTTTTAAGTTAGAATTAGTTGATTTTTCAAAAACTGATTACAATTTTTTGACTTTTCAAAAAAAGATAAAAATCCAGCTAAAAAAATACAGTTTAGTTGGAATTGAACTTAATAACCAGACAAAACCTAAGAGTTTAAATAGTTCATATTATAAGATTCAAAATAGAAAATTACATATAAATCAACTCATAATTAGAAGATGTAAACTAAAATGTTACAATTGCCGTTCCTGTCTGGCTGTCGGACAAAAGAGCTTTCCAATAGTATGTGTATATATAGAAAGAGGGATAACACTTATAATTTATTTTGTACGTCATTACATAATTATCATATACATCAATCGTTACATTATGTTTACATGATACTCTAAAAAAAAATTACATGTAAATCGACTTGTAGTCATATGATTCTAAATAGAATATTATAATTGTTACATATGTCCGATTGTCAGATTTAAAGTATTTTCATATTAAAATGTCTTTCTAACTAATGTTATTACAAAATTAAAGTTATCTACCCAAAAATTAAAAAGCTGTTTCTCAAGGACTACAAGTGACTAAAAAAATTAGTACATATTTTCCATAATTTCACAAGTAACTTCGTCTAATAGAACATCAATAATATCCCACTCAAATTCCATGCAGATATCTTCAACGCCTTCAAAATGTAGCATATTCTTAGCTCTATTACTAATCCAATACGTCTGACTCAAATCTTCCTCGGCTAACCTGCGCAGCTGTTCAGCCAACTCTGCGAAATATTCCGCCATCTCTGTACTCTCTGCTTTCCCTTGTTCTTTCTTCAAGGCTGTTCTCAATTTAAGCTCATTATCATAAGAAACATTTGATTTGACTTCCGTCTTTATGTCCGCATTCATCGACCTTGAATGTCCCTCTATAAACATGAAATTAATTAACACAGTACAATTAAAATTAAGGTATACAAGTTAATAAGAAATGATGAGTTTGATTTATTAATACATTTAAAAATATAATCATATATTATTACAAATATAATCTAATTGTAATTTTACATTTAAGTTCACTAAAAGAAACAGAATTCAAATATACATTTATAAGGGTGGATGTAGTTCAGGCAACTGGGGGCACCCCCAGTGAAATTTTTTTTCTTTTTAATTTTACCCCAAAAGCATTTCAAATTAAAAAATCTTCCTACAACCTTCACTGAAAATTAAAAGCTTTGATATGACCCATATTAAATATATTGATGTTATTTGTTTTACGTATTTATTAAAATTTTTGTGTGGGGCCACCACAGATATGAACGTACGAATAAAGAGCTTGAGGACAGAGTAATAATTCTTCTTAATGTAATAAGAAATCAGTAAACTAACCTGAGTAGAGATTATAGATCTCTTCAAGAACAGAAACTGGGATAAGATTTTCTGCGCTGCTCTCAATTGGTTGAATCTTGTTACTAGCTTGTTGATGATTCTCTCTCTTTCTAGTGAATTTTTCAGGTGATTTTTTCTGATTTTCTCGCTTCAAAACCTTCAACTGTCCACCACCATCCTTCTGATCCTTTTTCTTATACGGCAAAACAGAGCCCAAATCTCTACTTCCATTTTGCTTACCAGTCTTCTGTTGAACAATTCTCTTTCTCGGCTCATTCTTTAACTTGGAGATCTTGTTGTTTGTCCTCTCTTTCTCCTTCGGGTCCTTCAAACTCAAGCTCTTATATTCTCTTCTACTCTGTGTACTCTTGCTCTTCTCTTTCCTCTTAAATCCCAACTCAGATTTTCTCATTTCCTTGGAGGAATCGTCGACATCATCCAAGTAAACGACGAGGAAATCACTACTTTTCAGCGGCTGAAACGACGCCGGAACCTCGCGAAACGACACAGAGGTTCTCGCCCGGCGATGCAGCTGGTGAGAGTGATGATCAGTCAAATCAAACTTCAACAAGTAATCTGCAAAATTCACCGACCTACTACGCGAGAACGAGTCCGGGGTTGTAACTTTGGGAGCCCAATTTGTGTCCTGAGGCAGAGAATCTAATCCCATAAGCCTGGCAACTATACCGGGCCCACCGGATTGAGTTCCGGTTTCATGCTTCTTTTCGTCTTTCTTCGGCTTGTTCATATCAAGAACGGTTGGTTTGCAATCTGTGATGTAGTCTGGTGGGTGTGTCGGAACATTTCCGGTGCACAACATTCTCCGTATAATGCTCGAAAAGCACCCGGAATTTGCAGCTTCTGACTTGGCCATGGTGGGGGAAAACAGAGGACTACTGAGAAGTTGAGGTAAGAGAAAAGCAGAAGATTTAAAGAGAGAGAAGATGAAATGGGGGGCTTAGAAATAATGGTAGATAGAATAATTGTGTTGAAGATTCACGGAAGTTCAAAAACCAAATCTCTCAGCAAAAATGTGAGACCCACATCGGTTTTGGGAAGAATTTTGTGGTAGAGATTGAGTTGAAAAGGAAAAGGAAAATGAGAATTGAGAGAGATGAGAAAACAGAGACATAAAAGAAATGCTTAATAGTGAATGTGTGGACTAAGGAGAGAAAACAAATTGAAGAATTGGGACAGACTGAAATCGGGGTCAATGAGTTCACACGAGAGAGTAGAAAGGGTGGGAAAAAGGTTGGAAGTACTCACATGGTTACGTAAGCATGTAGCCGAGAGAGTGTACGATAAAGTACGTGGAAACAAAATTTGGCGGTCCAAACCAAACACACTCGAGGGTGTTTGTCTGACTCCGCCATGCAAATTTAATGACTTATTTTTAGTAGGGCTACGTGTTCCTGTACGTATAATTTATTTGTCTGCTTCGCGGGGAATTTTGTTTTGTTGACTTCTTGGACGGGCCTTGTGTCTAGCTGGCTGTAGTCTATATAACTTTTCCCTAATATTACATACTTGTAACCCAAATATTACGTTTATGAAAACGTAGTGTAACGATGTTGTTCCAACGAGCAGCCACTCTTTTTTATTCCTATGTTAAAACAATATTTAAAGCATTGAAAAGACTAAAATTTTAACTGTTTGGATATAGCGTTTGGATATAGACATTTGAATGAAATAAATTAAATATAAATAAATATTTAGATTGTCATTTAAAATGATATTTGAATTTTCGCAATCTAAAATCAACATTTGCATATATATTCAAACAGAGCCAATTTAAAAGGGGAGTTCAATTTCATCTTTCTTCTCAAAAATGGTCAAATGAAGCATTTCACATCATTCAAATGGACTATTTCACATCATTTCAATAATAGTACAAATGTTTTGCTCCATATGCCCATTCGATTGGCCAATTTAAATGAAATGTACGGAAAAAAATCAAATCAAATCATTTGAACAAACAGATCAGGATTATACCCTGTTTATTCAATCATTCAAAAAAATTTGTGCACAATTTCAACTGACGATGATCATTATAATAGAAGCAATTCCACTACACCACCTCTTTGCCCCCTTCCATAGTTAACACCTAGCGGTTTAGACCATTTATTTATGCAAAATAACATGAACAGTTGGGCATTGTTTCACTAATACTTGCGGACAGAAGACTTGTCCTATAAATAAAGTAAGGAAAGAAAGGAGTAAATTGGAGTTTTTAGAAAATAATTGAAGTAAATAGAAGGTTTTTAAAGTATTTGGTGTAAAAAGTAAATAATAAATTTATTAGGTAAATTATTTATTTACATTTTGTAAATCTCTATTATTTGTGTAGTAAATTTGCTATTTAACTAGTAAAATTTTCTTTTATCTAATATTTTTGATATTTACTCTAAATATTTTAAAACCTTTCTATTTATTTCAACTATTTTCGTAAAAATGTTGTTTGTCACAATTTTCCAAATATAAATACATGCAACTTGATAGGACTAGCCTTGCAGGTAGGAAGGGAGAGGTCTAGATATGAGCTTTAAAATGTTCAAAACTTACATTGTAGTTGATAGGAAGAAAAGAAAATAGGAGGGAGAGAGAACTTTAAAAACATGGAAAATTGGAATGACATAAAAGAAATTAGGTTTTTTTTTTTTTAAAAAAAAAAACTTGGGGGGATTCAAATTATACACCTTTAGGTGGGATTCAGTGTGGTATTACCGCTAGACTATTCCTGTAACCACAAAAAAAAAAAAAAAAAAAAAGTTTTCCTTTATATTATTTGGTAGATAGAAAGGAAACAAAACTAAAATATTAATGCAATTACTATTTTATCCATATACCTATATTGTTTTAAAAATAAGATACAAAAGTAATATAAGTTACGATATGTCAGATTTTGGTTTTCCTCTTACTTTTGGAATGATTTAAAGGATTTAGGCTCCACTAATTTTTTCATCCTATTTTCTTTTCCTTCATCTTTTCTTACTTATCAAACAACATACTCCACTAATTTCCATCCAATTTTCCCTCCTCTATCTTTTCCATCTTACCAAACATAATATTAATGTTTTCACTATAGGCCCTATAAAAAAAAATTTCTGAAACACCCCAAGTTAAAAAAAAAAATGGAAATTGATAGTTTCACTAAAATATTCTTTAGTTGTTGATTGATCTAAATATGAATTCGACATAATCTACGTTTAATATTACAATTAGAGACTACACTGAGAAAGTCTCTTCCAATATTTTTTAATCTTTTATTTGAGGTGGTGTTGTCGCCGAAGTTGTTGACCTTTTGAGACTTGCATTGTTGTTAAGCGTGATATCTTCCACATATATAAATTATATATACGTGTGTGTGTGTGTGTGTGTGTGTGTGTGTGTGTGTGTGGTCCTGCTAGGAAGCGAACCCCGACCTGCCGACGTTGTTGACCTCTTTGTGCAAATGTTGTGACTTGGGAAGGTGTATTATGTTAGAGAGATTGTTATATATCTCTTGGAAGTTGAAAAGTCAAAAATTTAACAATGGAAAAATACAAGCAAGCCAAATGGCTTTAAAAAAATAAATAATAAGTATGAAGTATCTTTTGTGTGTGAGATAACCTATGCCACAATGATGCACAACACACGAGCATGTCGGCTTAGGCGATTAGGTGTTTATGGCGTTTTTAAGGCACATTTTGTACGTACGCATCATCGCAAGAAGCTATAGAGCACTCTTATTTATTTGTTTGCATTTTTTCAAATTTAATTTGAACTGTTGATTTAATCAATTATAATTCAACGTCAGAATTAAATAATTTTATATTTAATCTAAATCATTATTTGTATAGTTACGATCCAGTGATCAGAATTAAATGACTATCAAATATTAACAACCAAATATGTTTGTTATAAGTGTTCCACATTTTCAATGAAAAGATACCTTTTAACTAAGGGGAAAGTATCTGAATGATACAAATTTAAAGACACAAAAAAATAATTAATATAACACAAAATTAAATTAAAGTTAATTAAATTTTATATCATGTTGATCAAGATGAGGGAATTTTTGTTATATTAATCAATAAATGAAAAAAAATGTGATTATTTAGGTAATTTCTCTTTAACCAAAGGTTGTGTTTGTTGTAACAGTTGAAACATTTCGTGAACAAACATGATTTTTGCTAGAAATAAGACTCCAGACTCATATCATTGTCATTTTTATTCTGGAATTCAGCAAAAATGAAAATGATGGTTTGTGAGCAAACACCATTTTTCACTTTTCATGAACAAACATCATTTTCACTTTTCATAAACAAACATCATTTTTATTCAATAAATAGCAATCTTATTGAATTCGATGGTTCGTTGTATCTTGAAGGTAATTTACCGTAAAAAATCATTTGGAAACTTCAAAGTGAGGGCAAAGCAAACCTTAAGGAAAGTAATTCCTTATACCTAAACCTCAAATTTTCTCTATTCTCTATTTCAATTTTCTTTGCACCCAAACAATTTTCCACCCATTTTCTTCAATATATGGGCCATAAGTTTTTTCTTAACCATATTTGCTCTGATTATGATAAGTACTACCTTTATAAGGATCTATTAAAAATTATTTCTACGGAGAAACTTGTAAATAACTATTTGAGGGCATTTTTGGCACGTGTTGTGTTGCATTGTATTGTAAAATAATAATAATAGTAATAATTAAAAAAAAAAAAAAAAAAAAAAAAAACTCTCTCTCTACTCCCACCTTACTAAAATGTCTATCCCTACCCTTGTCAGTGCCGTCGGATTTCCATCGTGCATCTCTAACGCTTGTTTTCTCGGATCTAGTAGATTTCCCAAAATTCTAGATCTGCCCTTGCCTCTCCTCAGTTTGCTTCTACTTGTTTTTCCCCTACCGGAGTAGCAATTCTTTTTCCTAGTGATGACGACTGCTCCAAGCAATGCAGATCCATGCAAGGCCTCATTGCAATCTCTCGGTCTCCATCACCGTAGTCGTTCCCATCGACGGCGACAACTTCCTGCGATTGTGGTCTCCCTTGCAATGTTGTTTTCTCTCTTCGTGGTGACATCACGTTCTCCCAAGTGACTCAGTTGTTAGTCATTTAGGATAGTGGCGGTGGTGGAAGGAATGAGTTTCGTTTTTTATTTGTTTTATAATTGATTTGGGGATTTTTAATTTGGGGTTATGTTAGGGTTAGTCTTCGTCTTCCCTTTACGACGTTAGCTTCTAACTATTTATCAAACGAACGATGAACTCTCTACATTTGGGCCGGACCCAACTTATGACACGACTTCATTCGATCGTGGACAACGATCGTTCGTATACTTGGGCCGGACCCAATTTATCATCTCAAGTCATTCCAACATGAATAACGATGATTCATATTCGAATATCGAACAGTCAGATCGATACACGATCGAACGTTCTCCGAATGAAGTATATATAACGAACGGTGTGATCACGGGCACTGAGCCTTGTGTTTGAATCATCGTTCGGAATTCGTGTTCAACGGACATTATAGGAGACGTTCCCCACAATAGTCGAACATACCATCGACGATGACATGTCAGATCCTTCATAATAACTGACACGCCATATCTGGCAATCATATCAGTAACTGCCAGGCCCATGATCTAAGATTTAGGTTCACTCTGGTAACCATCAAATCAAAGATCATCAATGGCATGCTTATACATGTTCCCAAGGACAACAAATGGAGACCGTTCTTCATCAGTTACGGGCTCAAACCCATGGTTCTTCCTCTATAAATAGAGGAAGTCACCTTGTACTCACAAACATTCATATATAGTGAAATCACTCACTCATAGAGGAAGTAGTACATCGTTAGGCGAACCTCTTTATATCTTGGTGTCGATTGATTTTCTATTCATTTTTTCTGATTTGATTATCTGATTTATATTCATTTACTGACATGAATATTTCTGTTCTTACATTGCTTTATAAGTTTCATTATAATGTCCAAGGGCCCAAATAATCGATTATTACATTCTCTATACTAACGTTTCTATTAAATTTTGACTGTAGAATCCCGACATCTACAGTTTGGCGCCCACCGTGGGGCTCTTAGCCATCTTACTTCGGAATTTTACAAAGCAACAATGGCAGCAGAACATGAACACCAGGAGGAACTTCCCCGAGAAGCCCAGTCGACCACCAAGAAGCTTCAACCTCAGAAGCAAACTCTCAAATCGCCAATCTGACGCGATTGGTTGAGGAACTGACCAAGAAGCACAACAGCTAGCAAAGTCAAATGGAGAATATCACTGTAGAGAACCAGATTCTTAAGAACCAGTTGATGTCCATCAACTCTCAGGCCACCTACTCGTTATACTATAACCCGTACTTTGGGTACTCGACAGGAGCGAACATTGGGGGCTGGAACCCAGCCGCAACACAAAATCCCCAGGGTGCGAATACTGGGAGCTCGCAACCATCCACTTCCCATGACCTCCATGGAACGAGCGTTAGAGGCTGGCCACAAATCACACCTCCTTATCCTCGAGCGTCGAGGGCTACTTACAGCCCTGTGGCTCCAATGCAACCCCTATTCACACCTGGGGACACTCCGGCAGTAAATGAGTGGCGAGCCCAGCAGAGGCAAACCGCACCAGGATCCGAGGACAGAAGACGGATCACTCCAACACGGCGTTCGACGCCCGACATACCACCACCAACAGGTCCCATTCCACAAAGGACAATGAACGTTGAAGACTTGATGAGAAGCATAATGTCCGAGGAGATGAGGACATTAGAGGTTCAGATGGAGCAACGCTTCTCCTCCCAAATACATAGGGCAACGACCTCCACACCAGGGTTCGACGACCTTACCCGTGGTGTCCGCGAGACGCCTTTGATAAAACGGATCACTAACACAATCACTCCCAAGTTCAGCAACATTTCTTTTCCTCGGTTTGTCAGACCCTCATAACCACCTCTTACAATACAAGCACGTCGTTCAGTCGACAAACATTCCGACCGAAATGCTCGATGATATGATGTGCAAACTGTTCGCACAAAGTTTGAAAGGAGCAGCGTTGAGATGGTTCTGCAACCTCCCACCGGAATCAATAGACTCGTTCGACGAACTCTCCCTTGAGTTTATGCGAAGCTACTCTGTTCACATCCAGTTCGGAAAGACAACCAAAGATCTCTAGGGTGTGATTCAAGGTCCACATGAGTCGCTACGCGCTTACATTAAGCGCTTTAGCAAAGCGATTTCTGAAATTTACGGGCTTGATGATGGCACGGCGAGAGAAGTTTTGAAGAAGGGTTTAAGGCACAAGTCCTTATTCAAGAATGAGATCTGTGCCTAGTACCCTCCGACAATCCAGGATGCCTTGCATCGAGCGAAGGGATTCATCGAACTCGAGAAGGAGAACGAGCGAGTAGAACGAGATCTTGCTCGGACGAGGGATGAACTTTCGAAGGCCCGCAACGTCGAACGGAGTGCAGAGTCGAACGATCAATCAGGCGTGATCACAAGCGTCCCCTCTCACCACCTAAGTATGCCCTTGGCATAAGTCCCTCGGAACTCATCGCTTACTTCAAGCGGCAGGACTTTGTCACTTGGCCAAAGAAGCTACCCGAGAACTCAGCTAGAGACACGTCCAAGTACTGCGAATTCCACAGAGATCATGGTCATCACACCATTTATTGTAGGGCACTGAGGGCAGAACTGGCCGAACTATTGAAGAAGGGCCACCTTCAAGAATTCCTCACGGACAAGGGCAGAGAGACTTACGGACTTGGTAACGAGTCCAAAGAGCGCAAGGTGGTACAGCAGATCGAAGACACGCCCTCACCTCTACCAGTCCGAAAAACGATAAGTGTAATCTTCGGTGGCTCGATTTACAGCGGCGAGACTGTATCCACTGTCAAATCCCACCGGAGGAAAGCCACACAGCCAGTTGCAGCGACACTCCCAGATGATCCCGTCGAACACTCAATTAGCTTCCACAGCAGCGAAGCCACCAGTCTTAGCCGACCTCACAATGACGCGTTGGTCCTGACGTTGAACGTATCGAACTGCGAAGTGGGACGGATTCTTGTTGACAATAGGAGTTCGGCAGATGTCCTTTTCCTATCAACTTTTAGGGAAATGGAGTTGTCGGAATCAGAAATTAACAGTTCGACGACCGTTTTGACTGGCTTCAATGGAGAGTTGACCACGGCAGTCGGCAAAATTAAACTTCCTGTCTTTACGGCAGGAGAGAACAAATTAACAACTTTTTTGGTTTTGGATTGTCCATCGGCTTACAACATCATTCTTGGTAGGCCATGGATACATGCGATGAAGGCTGTACCGTCTACCTATCATCAGCGCATCCGGTTTCCCACGAAAAGAGGAGTGAAGGAGATAAAGGGGAACTAAGAGGTAGCTAGGACTTGCTACCTTCATTCTTTGAAGATGAAGAGTACCGATCGATTATAGCAACTAGAGGAAAAAGAAAAATCGAGCGGTCAGGTATAGCCAGACGTGAAGCAACTGGATGAAATCCAGATAGACCCAGCCCAGCCAAATCGAGTCATCAACGTTGGCTCTCTGCTTGAAGACACTGTTCGAACGCAGCTACTGAGTTTCCTTCAGAATAATCAAGACTGCTTTGCATGGTCGCACAAGGACATGCCAGGCATTGATCCAGAAGTGACAACACATCGACTCAACGTCGATCCAAGCCACAAGCCTGTCAAGCAGAAACGAAGAAAACTCGGTATCGAACGAAACAAGATCATAAACGATGAGATACGGAAGTTGATCGAGGCTGGATTCATAAAAGAGGTGCAATACCCAGATTGGCTAGTGAAAGTTGTCATAGTGAAGAAGAAGAACGGAAAATGGAGGGTCTGTATCGACTTCACAGACTTGAACAAAGCCTACCCGAAAGACAGTTTTCCTCTTTCACATATCGATCGTTTAGTTGATGCAACCGCGGGACATGAATTGCTCTCGTTCTTGGATGCAATCAGATCCTCATGCATCCCGACGATCAGGAGAAGATAGCGTTCATTACAGAAAGGGGAATTTACTGCTACAAAGTCATGCCATTCGGGCTGAAGAACGCGGACGCTACTTATCAAAGGCTTGTCAACGTAATGTTCGCTGATCAGCTCGGTCGAATGATGGAGGTATACATAGATGATATGCTGGTCAAATCATTGAAGACTGCCGACTAAATTGGACACTTGTCAGAGTGTTTCTCAGTACTTAGACAACACAACATGCATTTGAATCCCTCCAAATGCTCGTTTGGTGTTTCATCGGGGAAGTTCTTAGGCTACATTATTACGCAGCGAGGAATCAAAGCAAACCCTGATCAGATACGAGCAATAATGAACATGCCTTCACTGAAGAACAAGCGAGAAATCCAGAAGTTGACGGGATGAATAGCGGCTCTTAATAAAATTCATCTCTCAATCGACCGACAAGTGCCAGCCCTTTTTCAAGCTACTCAAGGGGAACAAGAAGTTTGAGTGGAACGAACAGTGTCAGCAAGCTTTTGACAAGCTCAAAAGGTATCTTTCCACCCCTCCGATCCTAGCCAAACCACTAACTGGTGAAAGTCTGTTTCTATACTTGGCAGTAACAGAAGATGCAGTTAGCGCCGTCCTCGTACGAGACGCGAACGGTGAACAGCCAGTATACTACGTCAGTAAGTCATTACTTGATGCAGAGACGAGGTACCCGGTGGTTGAGAAATTAGCCCTTGCACTCAACAACACTACACGCAAGTTGAGACCTTATTTCCAATCCCATTCGATCGTTGTAATGTCAACTTACCCCCTACGAGCCATTCTTTATAGCCCAAATTTGTCGGGGTGCTTGACAAAGTGGGCGGTTGAGTTGAGCGAATTTGACATCGAGTACCAGGTCTGTACCAGCTTAAAATCCCAAGTACTTACTGACTTTATAGCTGACTTCACTCCCGATCCTTCAACGCCGAAGACTCAAGAAGAATGTTGCTGGACGCTCATGGTGGACGGAGCATCAAATGTCAAAGGATCTGGAGTGGGAGTATTTTACAAGTCCCCTGAAGGCGAGATAATCGAGCAATCGTTTCGTCTGGGGTTTAACGCTTCGAATAACGAAGCCAAGTATGAAGCTTTAATTGCTGGGCTACGTTTGGCGAAGGCACTGGGAGCTCGACGACTGAAGATTTATAGCGATTCATAGCTTGTTGTGAACCAAGTGTCGGGAGAGTACACAGCCAAGGATATCAGAATGGAAGCTTATCTGAACGTTGTTCGTTCGCTTGTACAGCATTTTGAAGAGTACTCGATAGAGCAAGTATCGAGGGATATGAACACACAAGCGGACGCCTTGGCTTCATTTGGTTCATCTTCTAAGCCAAATTTACGTCGAACCATCCCAGTGGGTTATATCGAAGTACCAAGCATCCATGTTGAATCCACGATCATTACAGACGAAGTCCCAGAGGATTGGCGAACGCCCATAGTTACTTATCTAAAGGAAGGAGTTTTACCGGAAGACAAGCAGGAAGCTCGGAAACTCAAGACCAAAGCTGCAAGATTCTCACTGATCAATAACGTCCTCTTTCATCGTTCATTCAATGGTCCCTATGTTCGATGTCTCGATGACAAAGAAGCTACATACGTTCTGAAGGAAGTTCATGAAGGTGAATGCGGGAATCACTCTGGGGGACGATCCTTATGCAACAAAGTCAAGCAACATGGCTATTACTGGCCTACCATACTTCAAGACAGCGAAGACTTTATCAGGCGGTGTGACAAATGCCAAAGGCACTCCCCCTGTTTCCATCAGCCAACAGAACGACTATCGAGCATCGCATCCCCTTATCCGTTTATGAAATATTCGATGGATATAGTGGGTCCATTACCCAGAGCGAGCAGTCAATGCAAATATTTGCTTGTACTCACTGATTACTTCACAAAGTGGGTTGAAGCAGAAGCATTTGCGGACGTGAAGGATTCGGACATCGAAAGCTTCATTTGGAAGAACATTATATGCAGATTTGGGATACCTCAAGAGATCGTCACCGACAATGGATCTCAGTTCATCTCGGGCAACTTCCGAAAATTCTGTAAAGGATGGAACATCGAACTCAACTTCTCTACACCTAGGTATCCCCAAGGGAACAGACAAGCTGAGGCAACCACCAAGACGATCGTTCAGAATTTGAAAAAGAAGCTTGAAGCTCGAAATGGACGATGGGTAGACGAACTTCATGGCGTACTTTGGGCGTACAGAACCACCCCCAGAAGAGCGAACGGTGAATCTTCATTCTCACTAACCTTCGGTGCAGAAGCTGTTGTCCCAGCAGAAATTGGTGTCCCTACACTCCAGCATCAGTTGGCTTTTGAAAATGAGAGTCAAAATCAAGAAATGCTCAACGACAGTCTGGATGTTCTTGACGAAAGGCGAGATCAAGCCTTAGTTCGCATGGCGAACTACCAACAATCGGTGGCAAAGTATTACAACTCGAAAGTTCGACCGAGAACTTTCAACGAAGGAGATCTCGTACTTCGCAAAGTATTCCAGAACACTGCCGAGCCAAACGCGGGAAAGTTGGGAGCAAATTGGGAAGGTCCTTACAGGATCTTGAAGGTTATCCGACTAGGCGTCTACCGTCTGGAGACGAGCGATGGAGTAGAAGTTCTTCGCAGTTGGAACTCGCATCACCTTCGTAAATATTACTTGTAATTTTCAAACTTTTTCACCAACACTTGTAATTTTTTATGACTTATTTTTGTAAAGGCTAGATCCGTTACAGTGAACGTTCGATACACGTTCGAACCTGTAGGTCTACGCCTCAGCCTATTTCGAGTTCAAGGTCACCTGAACTACGTTCGACTTGATCTCTAAATATTGGGTACGTAGGCAGCTCGTATACGCTTGTACGAGTCCAGTCGCAAAAATCAAACAATTTCATTGTAAAATCGAATTACGAATGACTTGATCCCTAAACATTGGGTACGTAGGCAGCTCATCACATTTGAATGAGTGTAGCTACATTACTTTATCAAAATCGCGTTTACAAAAATATGTTTGCAATGCTCAACGTTCGTCGTTACGAACTATCATTACCTTACAGCTATTATCTTACAACTATCGTTCAATACTCAACGTTCGTCGACACGAACTAAACGAGTTATTAGCGTACTCCAGTTCATTACGAATTGTCTAAATAATGCTCATTTCGACTATCTACATGCGACATTTCATATCGTCATCACACAAACATAAATGAGAACAAAAATTTAAAATTCATTAATAAATCGAAAAATTGATATTATTTACAATTCAATATTCAAACAAAATCAGAAATAATATAAAACAATCATTTTTATCCCACGTCTAGCGGTCTTCGGAAGGGTCGACAGCGACTGGGGGCTCGACTACGGTCTGCTCTTCGACGTTCATCGTTGGAACAGCTCCTTCGGATGGGGCAGAGGTCGAATATTCAACTCCCTCGGGCGACTCTTCATATAGCTCGATCTCTTCGTCGACATCAGCATCGACTAGGAGTCCTTGCTTGTACTCCTTCAGCAGATCATAACGAGCTTTCAAAGTCGCCCTCGAGTATTTGTTAACAATATCAGCTATGAGCTTTGCGTTTTCCTCTACGAGCTTCGCATTGTTAGCTTCGAGGGAGCTAATATTGGCAGTCGCCTCATTGTATCGCTCGACCATGACTTTCATCATGTCCGAACCCTCTTTTTTTTCATGCAAAACATTTTGAAACTGCCCAGTTAAATCTTCAGCGCATGCCTTGACATCTTCGAACTTACGTTCGATGTCCAATAGCTTCAGCTCACGCTGTCTCTCTCTCTCTTCGAGCTCTCGCTCTCTGACTTCAAGCTCATTTACTCGAGCCTTCTGTTTGACCACTTTATCAGATGTTCGCTTCAGAAGCCCCATCACTCGAATATTAGTCTGCAATATTAGTCTTTAAGTTAGTATTTGGTGGTAAAATCCAAATGTACAAAGAAAAATTTACAAAATTATAAATATGTACCTTCAAGCCATCCCATAACAGATCATCAAGATGGCTATGAAGAGAACCCCAGCTCAATGTTTCCGCGTCCGCCTCAGAAATGAGTTGATTCATAATCCGGACGCTCGTCATCTTGTCTTCGAGGAGCCTCACCCTTGGGGGTAAATCCACATCCACTTGCGGATCTTCCCCTTCAACAATTTCAGGTTCGACGTCCGGTTCAGGAGTCGCAACTTTCGATTTTTTGCTCCACTTCGCGGGGATTTTCCGTTTCCCCTTCTCAACTGCCTTCCTCTTCTTGGCATAAGGAGAGGCAGACTTCGCTGGAGGCTCGGGGGAAGATTCAAGAACGGGCAAAGGTACAGGCTCTTTAGCCTTACCAGCGTTCTCTGCTGCAGCTGCAGCTACCTTTGCAGCTTCTTTTGCTGCTTTTCTCTGGGCAAGCAGCTCCTTTGGTTAAGGAAATACCACACTCATTGTATCCAACGCAAAGTCTGCGATCAAAGCCTCCTCGTCAGATAATGCGTTGATGAACAGTGGAGTGCCGAAGAGTCTCCTCAACGCTCCCTTGATTACAAATGACCAATATACCCAGGAAGGAACTCGTTTAGGAATACCTGATGGGATTTCCACGAAATCCTTCCAAAGGCTCGACGCTCTGAACCGCCTGGAGTCTTGTATCTCGTCCCACTCCCTGTTCAGCAAAGCGAGCAGTCGTTCAAGCTTTTCCTCGAACAGAAGACCTTGGGGAGGTGGCTTCTTGGATTCCTTGTCTGCAAAACAAAAGAAGTAAACATTAAAAGTCGAACAATGAACAGCGTCGTACCTTCGACTCTCGTCGTTCGACACTTACAAAAAGTACCCCACAAAGGGTAAAATGCATTGGCAAATCCTCCCATTGACTTTTCATTGACATGCATGAAGAAGTAATAGTCCTGCCAGTATCTGTCGGCATTCTTCATCTCGCCAACAATTTACTTCTTCCGACGGGGATACATCGAGTATCGCCCATGATCTTTTGAGTTCTCCTGGGGATAGTAGATTATGAGTACATCATCTACAGAAAGTTTGACACCCGCTTCGCCCGACAGTACAATCAATCCCAAGAAAACCCTCATTCCATTGGGCATTAATTGCGAAATGGCAAGCTAGTAGTGATTCATACACTGTGTGAGGAGAGGAGGAAGAGGAAGTCGTAGTCCGCACTCAAAATAGATGGTATATATGCATATCCATCCTTCGGACACGGTGACTGCTCATTCGTCCTTCATCGGCAGACGAAGCTGGACTTCATTGGGAAAGCCAAATCGACCACGGATATCGGCCAAGTCATCTTCTGTCAGAACAGGCTTTGGGTTCAACGTTCGCAGAAAGGACTGAAGACTCAATTGTCGTGGTGGCTTCGTTAATCGAGCGATAAGAGGAATTGACAAGGCCTCTGCTCCCGATGTTGTCGCTGGTTGACTCCTCTCAGATGCTTCGTTACTTGTTCCTACACCCCTCCGACTCTGTTGGAATTCTTGTTCGAACCTCGAACGACGAATAGTCGATGCCAACTCTTCATCATCCTAACTGCTATCACTAGAGTCGATGCTCGTCCATTCTACTTCTACATCTTCGATGATTTGCTTCTCCTTATCCATGGTTTACAAACTAAAATCGGGACGAACTATGGAGGGATTTCGGATCTAAAAGCTCCTATTGAATCAAACTCTATGGAGTTTTGGATGAATACGAAGAACAGTATACTAAAAACCCGAAGAAAAACCCAGAAAAACTCACTAAACTACCTCAAACTCTCGGAAGAAATGCAGAAAAACAACCAAAAAGGTTCGGAAACAGAATAAAGCAAAACCCTATCAAATCAAAAGTACTCAAAATGAAGAACAAGAACGAGAGAAAAGAAATCTTGCCTGGAGTTTCGAAGCTCTTGAAAAACTTTTGGGCTCTGGATTTCTGGACGCTCTGAATGTAAATATAAGGAAAAGAGGGAATGTGAAGCGTTATATAGCTTCGCAGTACATCAAACGGTCCCGATTTATCAGGAGGTGCTTGATCAAACGGCGTGAATAACGGAACTTTTCGTATTCCCGCTCAAGAGATCGTACTTCACAACGGTTCGAATCCCGAGATCTCGCGTATACCAGCTGTGATTTCATACGTCACAACGGTACGAATTCCAACAAAAAGTAATGATACCGTTTCGGGATACCCATTCAATACATGCCACGTGTATGCGGATAACATTTCTCACTGGGCTCGAGATTTTCTATCGATTGATTCGTCAATCTGTTCAGATTTTCCTGATCTGATTTAACCACGACTGATGTAATTTTCTCGCCAATGATCAAACACTCTATCGAGGATTCATCGCTCGCTAGAGTGGGGGGCTATCTGTTGGGGTTAGACTTCGTCTTCCCTTTACGATGTTAGCTTCTAATAATTTATCAAACGAATGATGAACTCTCTACATTTGGGCCGGACCCAACTCATGACACGACTTCATTCGATCGTAGACAACGATCGTTCGTATACTTGGGCCGGACCCAATTTATCATCTCAAGTCATTCGAACATGAATAACGATGACTCATATTCGAATATCGAACAGTCAGATCGATACACGATCGAACGTTCTCCGAATGAAGTATATATAACGAACGGTGTGATCACGAGCACTGAGCCTTGTGTTTGAATCATCATTCGGAATTCATGTTCAACGAACATTATAGGGGACGTTCCCCACAATAGTCGAACATACCATCGACGATGACATGTCAGATCCTTCATAATAACTGACACGTCATATCTGGCAATCATATCAGTAACTACCAGGCCCTTGATCTAAGATTTAGGTTCACTCTGGTAACCATCAGATCAAAGATCATCAATGGCATGCTTACACGTGTCCCCAGGACAACAAATGAAAACCGTTCTTCATCAGTTACGGGTTCAAACCCATGGTCCTTCCTCTATAAATAGAGGAAGACCCCCCTTCAGACAGAGATCTATCTCTTCTTCTTAGTCTGAATCTCACATACTGTTACTCTACCGAAATACTCCCAACAAGTATTCTTGTACTCACAAACATTCATATATAGTGAAATCACTCACTCACAGAGGAAGTAGCACATCGTTGGGTGAACCTATTTATATCTTGGTGTCGATTGATTTTCTATCCATTTTTTCTGATTTGATTATCTGATTTATATTCATTTACTGACATGAATATTTCTGTTCTTACGTTACTTTATAAGTTTCATTACGATGTCCAAGGGCCCAAATAATCGATTATTACATTCTCTATACTAACGTTTCTGTTAAATTTTGACTGTAGAATCCCGACATCTACTGGTTAAGGTTTTTGATTTGGGGATTTTTTAAATTGCAGGATTTAAACACTATATTTACCATATTAATTGAAATTTAAAAAATAATACAAAAAATAATTATCTAGAAAATATCATATTTACATGTAAATACCAGATTCATAATATTTACTGATTTTTTTTTTTTTTTTTTTTGTGAAATTTGGTTGACTTTTATTAAAATCAAATCTTAGCCAAGTCGGCCTTTACATAAGCACCAAGAAATCTGGACAAACAATCAACCCAACTGGATTACTCAATAAAAGACGCTTGGCATACAATCAACCCAACTAGATTACTCAATAAAAGACCTCGCTAACCCAGCTAAGAAGTGGGCTACGCCATTTTTCTCAGAGGAAGCATAGCAAACATTGCCACTATCAACCTCAGAGACAACATCTCTAATATAAGCTATAATGTTTTATTTCAGAGCAAAGGGGACCGGATCTTTCACAGCTCGAATGACATCAACGACATCAGTCTCAATAGTCCACTCTGTGAACCCACACATCCGAACAAGACAAGCCCCTTCCCTTACAGCCAAACACTCCCCCAAGTGAGGAGAAAATCTGCCAAAAATACGCCTAGCCATAGCACGAAGAACTGTACTTTGTTCATTGCGAACTACCACTCCTATTCCAACAACATCTAAGCTATCATGAGTTGCTGCATCAACGTTGACCTTCACCACGCCACTTCTAGGAGGCTGCCAAGGAAGCTTTGCTTGACTCTTCGTGGAAATGGCGGTTTTCTCTAAACCATTACAAGTGAGAAATTCACCCAAAAATCTTCCTGCCCAACTTACAACCGCATCAGCCTGCATCAAAACTCGTCCAAACATTAGTTTGTTTCTGTTTTGCCACAGACACCAGGCAGGCTATCATGAAAAAACATCTATATCCTCCTTATTACATTTCCCAGCTTCAAAAAAACAGAGGTTGGCAAACGGGCCGCCCCGAAAAGAGCTAAGAACTGGCCATAAAGCAGTCATTCGCCATACCGATTGAGTAGCCGGACAATACCACAGAGCATGTGAGACATCTTCCAGATCCGTATGGCAGAGAGAACAAAATCTGTCAACTTGAACTCCTCGACGGTACAGAGAAACAAGAACCGGAATTGCCTCATTAAAGGCCCTCCACAGATGGATCTTAACTTTGTTGGGGATTGAGGCACCCCATAATTTGCGCCACCACCCACCGTCTACTGAAAATGACGAACCACTCCCATTACAAGAGCTTTCCATTTCAGGCCGGTAGCCCGATCTTACAGAGTAATATTTTTAATCAAAATGCCACACCAATTGATCAACTCGACGCCTTGCGTTCAATGGAATCCCCCAGATTACTTCTCTATCCACCTCCAAAAAAATGTCATCGAGCGCTGCCTTATTCCACCCAGTATCAATAATAGGGTCGCTAACTCGCAGCCCCTCCATACCCTGTTGAGGAGGAGTAATAGGTTTGAAGAGGGCAGGTCTCGGAAACCAAGGGTCCTGAAAAACCTTAATACCTTCTCCACAGCCGACTTTTCAACGAGTTCCTCATTGCAGTAGGCTTTTACCCCAAAAAATGCGTCGCCAAACATAAGACGAGTTAGAGCCTATTGTAGCTCTAAAGAAATCCGTGTTGGAAAGTATTTAGCCTTTAAGACCCGAGCCATAAGCGATGAAGGCTTTGTAAGAATTCTCCAGCCTTGTTTCGCTAATAGTGCTTTGTTATATGCCACAAAATCTCGAAACCCCATTTCGCCCTCTCTTTTGGGTTTACAAAGTTTCTCCCACCTCACCCATTGAATCTTCCTATCATCACAGTCTCTCCCAACGGTGCTATATCTTTTAATCTGTTTAATACCTTCCACGGAATTGATCTTTTTGAAGTTTTTTTACTCCCCATAAAAGCCAGTAAAATGAAAAGAAACAAGAGAATCATACACTAGAACAACAGTGAATTTAATTACTGGAGTAGGAAAGTACAGACACATTTACAGACTCTTTACATAACAACATAAGACCACCACCCCCCAAACCAACACTAGGAATTTCAATACCCCCCTGAAAATTAAGTACAGATTGCAATCTAGACACACTACGCTTAACAAGTCTTGTCTCAATTAGAAACAAAACTTGGGGGGTTTTGTTGTTTGACCAACAACTTCAAGTAACGGTATGCACTCGGGTTCCCCAAGCCCCGTGCATTCCAACTTCAAGTATCGGTCCTTTTTCTTTCAAATCAGCAACAACTGGGGTCCTTTCCACTTCTGGAACAGCCGAATAACAATTGTTCAATAACTGAGGTACAGCAATCGTCTTGGCAACATCTTGCATGTTGAATTCCTTAGCTAACTCCTTGGACTCGTTATCAAAAACCAAAAAATTCTCCTTTGAATGAGTGCAGTAGTTTCTGAATTGGTCTTTGACGTCTTCTGGAATGGTGGAGGGTGATGGAGAGACTTCCGATGGGACTAAGGGAACCGGGTGCGGTGTAGCTTGTGATAATCTGGTTAAGGAATTGCCCATCTCTGTATGAACCAGTCGAGTAAGAAAAGGCCATGCTTTTGCTTTTGAAAATTCAGATTGGGTCTTGACAAAAGGTCGTCGCATGCTTTCCTGAGAAGCCCTCAACCAAGAGAAGTTTAACTATTTTTTATATATATATATATTTGAAACAACTATTATTTTTAATATTTTAAACTATAATTCAAAAAATAAATTTTTTCTAATTTTTTTCTGTAAATACCATATTAACTAAAAATTAAATAAATGCAACTGAATAATTTATCTACTAAACATTGATTTTATTAAGAAAATAACATAATTATCTGTTAATTGATCTCATAAATACATACTTTACATAATAATATTTGATTTACAAAAAACGAAAATTGAAAAAAATTATTTACTAATTAAATATCTGATTTACTGGTAAAAAAAATAATGTGATTATTAGTAAATATTGTATATATTGTATTTACTATTTTTATATTTTATTTTCTAAAAAGTTGCTAATATTTTCCCAATTATGTTTTCTAAAAAATAATAATTTATTGAATAATAATAAAATTGAAAACCCCTCAACTCTGGAAAAACAAAAATTCCAAATTTAAACTTTTTTTTTTTTATAATAAATCCCAAATTTAAACCTTAAGCCTATGTTTAGAGGGGAAAAGGGGAGGAAGGAAATTGAATGACGGAAACAAGTAATTATGTGTTAAATAACTACTATGACCCTTGTCACACTGCTCTTCTTCTTATTTATGTAAGGATATAAAAGTAAAATAAATTAGATTAGACATTTTCTTTTCTATTTTCTTTCTCTTCTATCAAACAACATGAAATAAAATTTATTTCTTCCTTTTAATTTTCCTCATGTAGCTATTTTATTCTTTCCTTCAATTTCTATTTTATTTTCCATTCCTCCTACCAAACATAGCATAAATCCCCAAACTAAGGAAAAAGAACCCTAAATTAGAAACCCTAGATCTAGATTTCTTAAAACATAGCCCTAATGATCTACAGTCCAGCTGCACATTGCAGGGAGAACCAACACTAGAGAAGACGATGCCTCAAACAACGGAGAACCAAAGTTCTTTCACAGTGCAATGGGTGGTATCATGATCTCTGTCAGTTCCTGTGGCAGACGACGACGACAGCGTGGATGACGATAGTCACCGACCTCTGAGCACGACATAGATGATGATACCGATAGTTGCGATTACTACCGGCTTCTGGATAAGAAATGAGCTACAGCGTTGTATGGGAAGAAGACATAGGTATTTTGGGTATTTTCATATTTTTACTTAAAATATGCTATTATTTGCTATTGCTTAAAATTGTGATAGTGTTTTAACCAAAAAGAATTGTTATGGTATTTTCCATACTCTATCTTAAATTATGCTATTTCCCTTCTTATCCCTAAAATTTGGGGGTGTTTAGGGGATTTTTGGAAGTGTTTTGCAAAAATTATTTATCCTTTTCCTCCAATTGTATTATTCATTTTTCCAAATCTCTTTATATCATTTTCAAAAAACTTGAACTTTAAAAGTTTATAACATTTTCATTTTAAATCGAAATGAGATAATTTTTTTTTTTATAAATTGCATAGAATTTCGAGAAAAAAGAAACAATATCTATATATATATATTTTTTTTAACACATTTCAAGTTTTTATATTTTCACTCCAAATAGTTTATTTTCACTAAACGCACATTTTCAAAGTATAACTTATTTTCAACCTTCAAAATACCATCTCCAGACGACTCTCAAACGGACCTTTGTCTAAAACCCCTACGTCCCCTAATAACTCCGGAGAGGCCCCTCTGTAGTTGTGGGTCTTGAGGCTCTCACTCATTCTAACACGTGTCTATAGAGAAGAGCATGCTAATACTAGGACAATTTGTGCCCACTTTTTTTTTTGGTTAACTTTGACACTTTCTCAGATTCAATTTCCAACCTGTGTAGATGATCATTAGCGTCTCTCTCTCTCTCTCTCTCTCTCTTTCCAAGTCTAAACAATGAATCGAGTTCGGTTACTTCTGATAGGATTACCAATAATTATATTATGTACTGACATATTAAATCTCTTCACAAGCTCACCTCCTCCCAAACCCACCCATCATCATGATGATCATGATCATGGTTATTATCCTCCTGATCAATACCAATCCACATTAAAACAACAACACATTCTGCAAGAACCCCTTCCATTTCCCACGCAACAGGTTTTTTTTTTTTGGTCCCTTACCCTTCGCATTATTATTTTACATGCACATATTTGTAGTCTATTCATATATTCCTTTTATTCGATATTACATTTGTAACTAATTTGGTGTTATAATGCAGAAATCCATTACCAATTTTGGACATGAAATTGACCCAGGGATAGGGAACACCGTCTATGTCGCTTTCTGCACTTCTTGCTCTTACAAGTTTCGTACTTTGTCCCTCCTTTTCTGTTTTTATTTTCTCTTTTCTTTTAACGTTTTTATGCTTTTTTTTTTTTTTTTTTTTTTGGTTTTCTTAATATTGGGTACCTTTTTTCATATTTTAATGTAAACAACAAGAGGAAACAACTAACATTGGAGAAAATGAGCACATTCTAAATACGTGATAGGCGCAATCTCTCACACCAAGACCGCACCTCAGATTTAGTAAAATAAAAGGAAAAAAATGAGTTAAATTAAAAGAAAAATGGTATTTACAATGCAAAATGGCCAAAAAACCAAACGAAGAAACTTGAAGCCAAACAACTATATCACAAGAGCAAGCAGAAGGGACAGCCAAAATCACTCTTTCGAAAATCACACTCTAAAATAGACCTCGTTAAAAACCTTGTTAGTAAAATTCATCCCAGTAAAGAAAAAAAAGTGCCTACGCTATTTTAACTTGTGGAATGTTGAAGAAACCCTTATCTCCATGCAACCAAAATGTTTATATACAAAATGCAAAACGAACTACTGTTGCAATATTGAAACAAACTATTTTCTTCCAAGTTTCGTCTATGGTAATCTGAAATTATTGACAATACTTTTTCCTAAGTTCACATGAACATGATTTTTGCATGTGGCAGAGGAATTGCCATTACGATGAAAAACATGCTCGAAGCTGCATATCCTGGGATCAATGTCATTCTGGCAAACGACCCTCCGGCATTGCCGAAACGCCTTCTTAGCAAAGCGGTACTGGTGGTTCAAGTGGGAATCACAGCAACAATAATGGCAGGTGAACAAATCTTCCCGAGGTTCGGGATTATGACACCACCTCCTTGGTACCACTCCCTGCGTGCAAATAGGTTTGGTAGCATTGCAAGCGTCTGGTTTTTCGGAAACTTTTTGCAGTCATCTCTACAAAATACTGGAGCCTTTGAAGTATATTGTAATGGTGAATTCGTAAGTATCTTTGCATATATACCTATATGTAGGAGTAACGTTAGGATTACCAAATTCTTGTGTCAAAAAATATTGTGCACTAATGTTGATGTGACAAAGAGACTCTTTCAGTTGAACCAAAAAATAAGGAAAAAAAAATGGAAAAATTTTTAGAAAAAAAAAACTACGATACAAGTTTTTGAAAAAAAAATTACGATACAACAATCTTTTTACGTACCATTCTATATTTTGATATCTTTCTTTCAAATGAAGTAATTTTGTAATGGATTTTAGTTCATTTTGTAAATTTTATATATTAGTTCGAGATGCGTCATTTGTATGCAGAGTAATGTGAGATGAAAAATTCTCAAAATTACAATAGTTGTTCACTTGTGGTTGTGATCTTGGGACATTAATGTAGGTTTTCTCCAAGCTCAAGGAACATAGGTTCCCTGCCGAACTTGAATTGAGGGACCTTGTGGGAAGGAAGCTGATTAATTTAATAAATTCGTGACTACCTTTTGGTGTATGATTATTGTCCTGGTTTGTCCCTTGGGGGCTAAAGTTCAAACATTTGGAGGAGCACATCAGATTCCTTGTCCGAGTTATTTGCGATTCAAGTATTGGGTCTCAATATTTTTTTTTGTCAAAGTTTGGCCAATTGTATCAGATAGGTTTAGACTGCATTTTACTTGTATTTGAATGTACAAGTTCTTTTCAAGAAAAAAAATAAAAGTACAATTTTTTTGCTCTTCATTTAATTTTCATTTTATTGCTTAATGTTTTTATGCCCTGAAATTATTATTTGGGAGGAGGGGGAAATAGTCCAAAAACCTCTAGTAATAAAATAAAAAAAAAATAGCAGAAAACTTTTAGGTGATAGTAAATAGTACACCGTGAATAATGTATTTACAAAACATTTTTTTGAGATAAAATTATCTTTAAAATATTCTTATAACTAAATTGTTTGCTGGTAAATAGCATATTTAGTAAAAATAATTTATTTATGAAGTATATTTTCGATAAAATTAATTTAAAAATTCTCATAAATAAACAATTTATCACAAATATTCTGTTTTACCTCAAATGTTTTTAAATATACCATTTACTTTAAACATTTTTCAAAAAAAAATGATCAATTTACAGTAATTTCTCTTATTTGGGTGTACTGCCCAAAGACATGGCGTTTATGTGGCCCAATTAAGATCTATTTAGTAAAATTTACAATTGTACATGCCAATACATTTTTTTTTTTTTTTTTTTTTTGTGATTTTAAAGTTCACATACATAATAAAATACCCAAAAATGAATAAAGTTATCTTCATCAAGCTTGATTGGCAGAACAATGTTGGAGGGTGCTTAAGAATCCTGACTCATGAATAATGCTAGAGATACTAACCAACTCCAGTCCCAACTCTTATGCACCAGTCTATATGGCATGTTAAGTGGCATTCCACCTCATACACCACCTCAACTCCTTTAATTTATCGAATCAGTTTGCTAATTATACGCTTATCTTATACTTTTTCTCTTTTCTCCTCTCTTCTTCTTCCTCTGCACCCACCTCTCCATCTTCCACCATGGCCATCTTCCTCTGCTATTTGGCCCAATTTCCAGAAACTTGTTGCTCGTTCTTTTGAGGGGATTGTCTCTTTGTTTCACAGTTGTTCAATGTAGCAGACATGTTAGTTTTTTATCTTATAGCTCGGGAGTATTTTTGGGGGCTCGTAACACTTTGGTGCACAATCAGAAGCTTAGACCAACTGTAGAGACAATTGAGAGTGCAGGTCGATTTTAGGGGGATTTTCAGGGGTGTCAGTCTTTGAACAATATTCCTGCTCCTGCACCAGCTCTGCCTTCTGGTTTTTGGATACCCCCTCCGAAAGGCTGGCTAAAACTAATGAGGATGCAGCTTATCAGACGGGTGTGGATTTCATTGGCGTGGGAGCTATAGTTCGGGATAGTAAAGGAGTAGTTCTTGCTTGCTTGGCTTAAAAATTAGAGGGATGCATTTGTCCTTACGAGGCAGAATGTCTTGCTCTTGGAGAAGGATTGGAGTTTGCTCGAGCTTGTTTGCGGATTGCATTGGCTGAAACTGATGCAAATAGAACGGTATTGGCCTTGCTGAGACTTGTTTTAGTAGCTCAGGAGTTATTCTTTATGACATTAAAGTCTATTTAATAGGTGCAGCTGGTGCCAATTGCTGCTATGTTCCTCGCACGGGAAATTTGGCTGCCCAACCGCATGCAATATTTGGTTTTCGTTCCAACTGTGAATTTGTTGGGACTGATGTTTTGCCTTTGTTTATGTCTGATGTAATTCCGGCTGATTTGGCCAATTCTCATAGTTTGAAATAAAAGCATTGGGGCACTATGTATGCACCTATCCCTTTTTTTTATATAAATAATAATCTAACTCTGCATGATACAATACAAATACACCTTATTTAATACTGCCAAACAAAAAGTCCATTTTTCATTTCGAAATCCCACATTGAGGATGAAACGAAGTATTTTGAACCAACCGTAAACTTCAACTTTTGTATCATTTTCTTAATTCTTAGCATCTCCTGTCCATGTATAATCTCCACACACACACACAATCAAACCAAGACTAACAATTGCCTCATCCTTAATCATTAGCCAAAGTAGAATTCATGGACAAGTAATTGTTATTTACAAAAAACATGTTCTTCACATCCTGTACTAAAATGAAAACGTAGCAAAGGAATTGGTAATAACCTAAAAGTGTACTTGACATCTTGAAAGGCACATGAAATCCATTCCTCTCCCCCTTATAAAAATTTAGAGCACCGCATTTCTTATTGAAGGCTCCGAGGGAATTCTCTGATCCCATCAATCACAAAGAATATAGTGCACAGACCACCAGAAGCAAATGTCAATGAAGCCAAAATATTCATATCTGCCACCATTTTCGATTTTCCAGCGTCTTGACGAGCTCGTTTGCCATCGATGCGAAGTCTTCAGCTCCACTTTGCAGCTCTTCAGTGCGCCTGCTGATTCTCTGATTAAAGAAGTGAAGGTCAGATTACGCAGCCAGTCAAGATGTGCCGGTTATAGGTGTAATTCCCTAATGCTTAGAATGGTGGATGACATACAAGTCTCAATTTTGATAATGATAACATAATAGAGAAAAACTGAACAAATTGTACCACGTGAAAATATGCATAAGCATTAGCATGCGCACATATTAATTACAAATTTCTACAACCATATAAAGAGTATAGATTTACACACTTGGAACTCTAAAATTAAGTCCAAATTACTCCGATAATTAACTGTTTAATTCAATTCTTTTAAGCACCTTAGTTCCTTTTTTTAACTCAAAGTGGTCCTTCTGTTTGTTATAATCACTAGGAATATTTTACACTTTGACACACAACTTGGATATGGAGTTGTAAATAGATAGATTTAAAGCACATAAAATGTTCTTTTATTGCAAAATAACCTCTCTACATCACTATCCGTTGGATCTGCTATTCCTGATTTTCAAGCCTTTCGGAATCCAAACTATGTGTAAATCCAAAACACCAATAACATCATTATCTTACCTCAAGTTTTTCCCCCCTCTCAGCAAGCTTATTTCTTGCATTTGCAGCCACAGAAGAAGCATCCTGAAACGTTTCTTACCACATTAAGTCAGTTAAAAAGCTACGAGTCTTTCACTTCTACTAAAACCATGGTCGACATTACCCTAGCTTTTCCATATGCAGCCATAATTTCTTGAGGAGTTCGTAGTCTGGGTTTTACATCATCAGAACCACCTTCAAACAGTCTTTCCCTTTCGGATCCCTTTTCTGTTAAGGAGCATACAGTAAAAATTTGAACTTAAATGTTAATGCAGTACAAAGCATGTAACAAGTAGGGGGGGGGGGGGGGGGAAATTCAAAATGTATAACAAAATTAACACGTAACAATGACTCAGATTTACCTTTATTCATGTTCTTAGTGTCAGCAGATGAAGTAGAAGCTACAGGTGGAGGGTCGTCTATTTCAATATCATCTGAATTAAAAGAAATTAGAAAGTAAGTAAAGCTCTAATTTGTTCAGTAGAGAAAGGAGAATTTAGTACTTGAAGAGAACCTATATCAAGTTCTTCAGCTTCTTCGTGATCTGGTGGAAACAAGTCTGAGTGGGAAGACTTCAAAAATATCCCCTCCAAATGATCAAAAGTTGATTTAGGAGTTATAATAAGATCTACAGTTTTGTCTGCTTTTCCCCCCTTAAGGCCTTTGACGATACCGCCTAAAATTCCAGGTGCAGTACCCTGTAGCAACAAAATCTTACAATTTATGTGTGAATGGAACATTCATCATAAAATATACAACCACGGAAGCTAATTTCATTTTCTGACCTGCTTTTTCTTCTGATTTATAGAGAAACTAAAGGCAGCGTCTGCAGCAGCTGCAAGAACTTGATCATGGAGACTAGGCAAAGATTCCGGAATCCTAATAATATGGGAAAATTTGATGAACAAAACGGCAAAAAAAGATTAAAACACTAGCTATAAATAACAACAGATTACCTGAAATCATTTTCGCAAGATAATAGAGAGATGAATGCCACTTCACACCCATTTGCCTATAGGGAAATCAACATAAGATAATCATCAAATAGACTTCATCACTTAGTTCAAGATATCAAGTTGAATTCTGATAGTTTAAAAATTCAGGATGTCATACCAACGTTATCTGTCCATTATCAGAAGAACTCGTCATTTTATTCATGTTTGCCTTAAAATTCCACCTTAAAACAGACATCAAGGAGCTTTCTTTCACCAATTCTAAGTCTGGTATAGATCTGCAAAGCGTAGATAGATATCAACAGCACATCACTAGAAGCAGGGGTTTCATTAGTTTGCTGTTGAAAACACTATAATTGGAAGACGATAGATTAATAATTTTTTGTGTCCCTGGAAACTTCATATGGTAGTTGATGTCTTCATTCTACTGTTATCCGTTCACTTATAATGTAAAGGCAAGGTACACAACATAACGGGAGAAAACACAACACCTTATCTCAATCGTTCCAGTCTGGAACAGCAAGACCAACCCTTGAAGTCTTTGATTTTTCTTAATAGTTGTAGTCCAAACGCAGGGTTTTGCATGTTTCACTTTACAAACAGGCTTATTGTTTCCCTAGAAAAATTGCACTTACTTAGCATGGATCTATAGCTACAATAAAATTGTAATTGAAAATAAAGAAGGCAAGAGGCACCTGAATCACAGATTTTGTCGAGAACAAGCGTGTTGAATCCACACAACATAGCAAAACAAATGAATCCAATAAACTTTCCTCCGAGCATACAGTATCTGCAGAAGAGTTGTGTTCAACCGAACCAGAACTTATTCCAACCTGAGAACCATCTGGAATAGGCTCCTCCTTAGTAGCAGTGTCCCTTGAGGACTCTTCTGGCTGCTTTTCAAGGCATATCTTAGAAGACATGTTACCCTCTGGAACAAGAAAAAACTTCTCAGCACATGATCATCTATAAGCATGTTTAAATATTAAAATATCTTATTCTTTCAAAGATGAAACAGTACTTGCCTATAACATACATTGAAATTGCAATTGATTCCTTTTTCAAGCTCCATGGCCGTGTATTGATCACGTTACCATTAGAACCATCAATCACTTTGATCTTTGTATCCTTTGTCAAGATCAACATTACTTCCTTTGCAGAGTTTATCAAAGTCTCTGTTTCTGAGTGCTTTGGGCTGTTCACAAGGCTGTGAGAATTTGTCTGTTCCTTCCATGTTACTGAAACGACTGGGGAGCTAGAGCAAGATACATCATTCAGAATGAACGCAACAGATAACATACTCATGTCAATTACTGCAAGCTGAAAAGAATAAATAAACTTCAGGAACCTTTTAAGATTGAAAAAGCTTAAATTACAGCCCATTATTCAAGGTTATTCTAACGACAACAGAAGATTCAAGTAAAGAAAATATATAGACTATACTCACACGGCCACATTTAAATCCAACAGCAAGTTTAGCCCCGGAATGCATAAAGTATAACATTTGAACTGGGGAATCGGCGAGAGAAAAAACAGCACTACATTGAAGCCCTTTTTCGTGAGACAAACTGTGAACTGTGAAAAAAATATTTTATGTCAACAGCTAAAAGTAAAAAGCTCCGCTTATATAGATTCAGTGCAAAATAAATATCATGGTCTGAGCACAAAAACTAAACATCTTTTGGATTGAATAGTGCTTCGATGCTAATAATCCATCAATTCAGAATATTTCCACAATGCCTTGACTGGAAACTAAGGAAGCAATAAGAACAATTGAAAGATTGCAATCAAAGTCTACGGCAGTTCTTCAGCTGGAAAATCAAGTTATCACAAAACGAAAAGGATAATCTTGTTTGCAAAAGCTTCTTTCATATAAATCATCTTACAATCATTTCATATAAACTTATATTAAAGCTGCATTCCCATCCATGACACAATTGGATCCAAATATTCCCCTATATGCCATGCAAATGTAAATGATACTTCTAGGGCATGGGCATTTCTAAACCTGTTCCAATAAACTGTGATCACTAGTATGGACAACAGATTAGGACTGTCATTGTTACTTGTCGAATAAAAGAAATTTTATTGTATGCTGACCATCATGAATGCACAACTGCTTTAACTCTTACAGTTGCAACTGTAGGCTACGTTTAAGGAAATTTTAGAAACTATAAATATTTTACAATCAGCAAGTCCATGTTTTACCATTCCGGATAACTATTACATAAACACGTATCTGAAAGTTTAGTACTACAAATATTTTACAATTAGAAAAACACTGTTTTACCATTCTGAGAACTGCTATATAACTGCGTATCTGAAATATCATACTATCATTCACTGTAATATACTATCACTTCATTCACACTTTCTGGAGATATTAAATTCCCTCTCAACACACATTCCCAAAGATTGAACCTGAACCACTCAATATCTTGAAAACAAACATTTCCCAATTAGCCTTGTGAGATACTTTGATAAAATCTAGATATCCCATAAAAACAATCAGATAATTGGTCCCCCCATGTTAATCTTGAAGATTAAAAATTCGCCTCACCCAGAAGCAGTATATGATTGCCCGAATTTCCATTTGGAGACATTTAGGATTTAATCTAAGTTTCCATGACAGGAAGACAGTAGCTTATCCCCTTTAACCCAAAAGCAACAGGGACAGGCAAAAATCAATGAGATGCAATCATTTGCAATGTTTGCATTTACGGTTTACCTTCATGCTTAGTTTCTGTGATAAAGTGGAAGTTTGTTCCCTTTGAACCGCCTTTGAGATCATAAATATGAACCTATACAAGCCAATACAATGAAAATATATATATATATATATATATTCATATTTATACAAAAGGTAATTCTCTCTAAAGGAAAAAATTTATTAAGAGTGCCGAAAATCGATCATAAGACTCAAAATACAGAAATGTTAGACATCACACCTGACCACATCCATTGCCTAAAGCCAAACTTAAAGTGAGGTAGCAAAAATCCAATTCTGAAACTGGAGCACTTGAACCGGCCACTTTAATTCCTTGCACCTGATAGTCATTGAGATAACTTACCATCAAGAACAGGCCCTCTATAATAAGGACAAAATAATAACATGTCAGTTTAGCAGTTCTCTCAAAGCTTAAGCTATTAAAGGCAGGTCAATAGTTCATATTATTGCCCCCTCATGTATGGGCTGAACAGTCGGCAATTTAATGGATAAATATCAATTAGAAGGATGACCGTGGGAACATTTAGTTATTTTTTATGGCTCAAGACGTGATGCTAATTTTGAGGAGTGCAATTACAGGCGGTTTGAACTCGATACCTCTTTCTCCGAAACCAAATTAGTTTAACAACTCACCCAAAAGCTTAAGCTATTTAGAGGTGGGCTAACAATAATTCTATACTCTAACATAAAACTCATATTAAGAACAATTACCTGGCCTTCTAAAAGAAAATTTAAGACTGGAAAAGTGGCATCCCATATCCGAACAGATCCATCTGAATACCCGGCTACATACATTCTCTCAATCCTTTTATCTTTAGCAGTAAACAATTGACTGGGCACGCCACCAGTCAATGGCCACTTTACTCCACCAACTGGGGTTGAAATTGAACAAGTTTTCACAATTGAAGTCAACTGAAAAGAGAAACAAAATTAGCCACTGTGAAAGAAATCAACAGAACATTAAGACTGACAAGCCATTATCTGTAAGAAGTTAAAAAAAAAAAAAAAAAAAAAAAAAAGGATGCATTACCTCAGATAGAGTCTTCAATGGATCTTCCCCAATCGGAAGCGTAACAAGTTTAGCAGCAGTCATGGCTGGATCATGCAAAGGTATCATGGCTGGAAATACCACAGCATTAAAAGATGGTTTTTTCTCTTGCTGTGATAACAAGGAGGAAAGGCTAGCATCATCGTAGAAATGCAGTTCTCCGGGGCTTGTCAATACAAAAACATCAGCTTTTTTATGATTCCCTGTTGCCCCAGCACTTGGTAACAAGATCATGTCCGCAAAAGAGGCAGTAAGTGTAATATCAGTGCGACTGACACATTTTAAAGTATCCATTCCAGATGACCATTCAAGTGTTAAAACCTGTAAGCAGCAGAACAATAAGAAGAGATTTTAGCTTTTCTTTTCACACTGATGTTGCAGCTGTTAAATGCAACTAATTTACAAATGTAGCAAATTGGAAACAGCATAAAGCCAGAAAATATAAGGAAGGTATCTGATACAAAAAAAAAACATAGCTTCAAAAAACATGAGAAGTTCTTATTTTCACACATAGAGTCAATACAGTCATACTATCATGTAGAATTGGGGCTTGATTTGGTTTGGGAGGGGATAAAATGCCAAAATCCTTTACTCTTTTCAAGACCAAACAAGTTATATCGAAAAAGTTAGCATTTTAGGGATATGTATGTTTTATGAATCCTTTTCAATGTTTTAGTGCCCCTCTTATTGCTATATATTGCAATGCACTTCAACCGAACAAAAAAAAAATTCAAAATAAAAAACATAGAACAAATGTTGAACATTACCGTCAGAACTTCCTCAGATCCTATTTCATCTCCCCCATAAATAAATAATTGGCCATCACAACCATTACGAGACTTATTAGTTGCAGTCCACTGTAAGACAATGACAGGGAGTCTCCTTTCCGCAGATGATAACCTTAACTTAACAACATTGTTAGAAGATGACAGTGCTTTTTGACCTTTACTAGAAGCTACTGATGACGTGTTCCAAAATAAAATATCTCCATCTATGTACCCAACAGCAAGAATGAACCCACTGGAAGACGCCCAACAAAGAGCACTTATCTCTTTTTCTCCCAAAGGATGTTCGGATTTATCTTCTAAAGAATTTACATTGGCTGCACTAGAGGCTTCTATAACTTCATCCTTCAATTGGAGATCCTTACTGCCTCCTAAAAAAACAATCCGGCCTTCAAAAACATCCCATAACACAACCAATCCATTCTGATATGCAATCAGTACTCTGCTAAAAAATAAAAAATAAAAAAAAGGAGGTTATTAATGCTCTTAATTAAGAACTTACAATAGATCAACAATGATGTTAGTTCTGTGTTCTCTCTTATACTCTAAGTAATTACAGATCTAACCTCCGTAAAGATCTAGTGCCAAAAAATTAGAGGGAAGAGTGGAAGAAAGAGAAAACAATTATTACTCAGTTGTTAGTGAGATACAACAGAAGGAACTTCTAATAGACTCAAGGATGCAAGTACTGCTGAATCTATAGTTTTGTGAACTTTATGCGCTCCTATCAGTAGCACAAAATATATTCTTATCTCCTTTGAAATGTCAACATCCTCCCAACCACATACACCAAAAAGAATGATTTGCCTTTTTTTTTTTTTTGGCATTCATGTTGACGAAAATAACACCATCAACGAGGTGTCTGCAGGCTGGCAAACTATTGGAGCGTATAGCTTAGTTAGGAAGCCACTTCAAGAGTGAAGGAAGTAGCTTCAACTTTTGATTTCGCAATTTTTTTTTTTTCTAATTACGACGTATAATAGAAAATCGTCTTGCCTATTTCCAGAAGAACCAGGTTGGGGAAGAATTCCAACAATGGGTTGGTCAACAGGAAATGGACACTCAGCAGCATCTGTTAAATGACAAACAAACGTCATTAAATTAAAAATAGAAGCAAACTTTACCTATACCTGTAATAACAAAAGACGTTTACTTCATCACAATGAATAAAAGTTACAAACTAGGAAAATGTTTAATTTGGGAACAAACGGCATAAAAGACTTTTTTTTCTGTGGAACAAACAATTCAATATTCAACAACAGATAGGGAAATAAAGAAATTACCACTTGTAGTATTTGAAGAAATATTATAGGGAAATTGCGAAAGTGTTCTTTCTTCAACATTGTACTTCATCACAGACATCAACCCATTTTCATCGCCAACATATCTGCAAATTGCAATACAGGAAAAACATTATGAACTGCTTGTCCAATACTCTTAAAATCCAGCCGATAATCTAATTGAAAATATAGGTAACATTATATCTTTCAATGAGTGATGTACATGAAGTTGGAGCCATGAATTGCAGCAAAAGCAGTTATATTGGTTTCCCACCGTAAAGAGCAAACAAGACATCTGCTCTCAAGATTCCAAACCTGTGAAATATACAAGTTAATGATCAAACTTGATAAATTAAAATCCAATCAAATTTAAGCATTTCATAGTGACAAAACCAGAGGCCTTTAGCTGAAAGTCAGATAGCATTGCAAAAAATATAGCCACGTCATTGTCAACTATCACTTGCTACCCTGATTAAAACAGTGATTGTTTTTGCAAAATTTGACCAAGCAGTTTAATCAAATAAACCGTCTATAACCATTCAAAATTAAATTAAGCCAAACTCCACATGAAAATAACTAGTTAAGAACCACTAGTTAAGAACCACTAAACTTGGTAAGGTAGGATAAGGAACTAAGAAGAATGCATGACAGAAAAGTTCAATGGAGTTTTTAAATGGAGACAGAAGTTTTGAAGTTGATAAACACTTGTACCTGAACATCATTGTCATTTAAGATGCTGACTAAGTAACCCTGGTTTTGCACAAACTGCCAAAACAACATCACGCATTATCTCTGCCGCTCAATGAATAAAGGAAATTATGAGAAAGGAAAAGTAAGATATATACAAATATATACACATGTGAATGGGTTGCCTTGGGTGTGTCAATTTCTGAACTAAATATGCTACAAACAATAACATATGCACAGCATCTTAATGTTTTCAGTAGTTCATGCTTCATATATACCTCAATGTATTTAAAAGGTAATTGCTTTGGGGATATCAGAAGTCCTTCTATACCATCACCACCAATCACTTTAATCCTTCCATCCCTGCCAACGAAATAATAAATAAATAAGAGTACTAAATTGATACCATAGTGCCCCATGACAAGACATTTCACACGGTGTATATTTTGTTCCTTTTTTGTTTCTTCATTAATGCAAGGTGTCAGCCATGTATAGCAGAAAGAACTGAGACTCCCAAGGAGGTGGAGGTCCCATTGCCAAAATTTTGTCTAAGCCCATGTTTTCTTACTCCTCAAAATATGCTACTCAAGAGAAAGTCACCTTAACTAGCACTAAAGTCCCTCTGTCTCCAAATCCTCTTGGCAGGGGTGAAACCCAAATTCTAAAGACACGTGAGGCCGCATTTTCCAGAGAATAAAGAAGGAAAACTATGGAGTCACTTTAACAACGAACTTTGGTACCATAAAATTGAAATGCCCAGCAAACACTCTCCATTAGAACCAATTTCACTCAGCTTCTTTTCTTTTTTTGTTTTTTTTTCACTTCTCTTTAAGTTTTCCTTTGCTAGATAGTTATTGCAAACGAGTCACAGCGCAATCCTACTTCGTAACTAACAACTCACACTTCAATCCAAATTCAAAAACAAATAAGGTCCTAGAATTTAAAAGAAAAGTTGTTATCAACTAACTCACAGAGTCCCGATGGCTAAAAGGCGCTGAATGGGGTCGAAAGCGAGAATGGAGGACGTAGATGGGATTCCATAGTGAACTGTAATTCGCAGGTCCAAATCTGCTTCCGTCAAACTGCCGTGTTGCAAGTTCTGATAAAAAAAAAAACAAAATAAAGAAAAATAAAAAGTCACGTATAGCAACTAGCACAGGCTTTTTGAACTTCATTCCACTTCTTATATTCGTTCGAAATTTAGCTTCGAAACCAATCCAAGCTATAAATCAAATCGAACAATAACTAGAAGAAATACATCATTAAGCAACTAGCAAATTCTTGTGGACTTTATTCCATTTCCTGCATTAATTCCAAAAATTAAGCTCCAAAAACCATTAAAATTTATTAAAGCTTCGAAAACAATAACAATCACTGCAATAAGAAGACAAACAAATTAAGCTACTATTTCATTCCATTTGCTATATTGATTTCGAAAAATTTAGCTCGGAAGCCATACAGTCTGTTGATCGAAACCAAACCAAACAATCTGTTTATAAAAAGAATGAAATTTCCAGGTGAAAATGAAAACCTAGGTCGTCCTCATTACGAATGAAATGGAAAATTGGAAAAATTCTTCGGAGCTGAACGAACAAGAAAGAAAATGAAAAGAAGAGTCACAACCGGTCGATTGGTGGAAGCTCAAAAGTACCTGAGAATGGAGAACAGCTTTCTGTAAGAGGCGCTTGGCGAACATGGCGAATCAGGTGAGAGATTGGGATTTCCTTTGTGTCCGTAGACTTTTCTATGGTCGTTGGTTTCAACTGATCATTCCGATGCTCCTACTCGGAATACATTCAAAGCTGGAAACCATCAGGATTCCCAAATATTCTTTTCCTTCGTTAAAAAAAAAAAAAAAAAAGAAAAAAAGAAAAAAAAAAAAGAAGAAGAAGAAGTTAAATTGTTAGGTTGGTCTTGAATTTTTAATTTTTCGTAACTTTGGTCTCTGATCATTTTTCATAGCTAGAATGTCACTAAATTATTAAAATATTATTATAATAGTCATTTAATAAAGAATTTATTGATGGATTCCGTGTAAAAATTAACGAAAATGATTATTGTCGTAACATTTCAATATTTTAAGGATATTTTATGTTTTTATTCTATAGTTGGAATGATCATAAATTATTAAAAACATTGTTTCAATAGTTTTTTCTGTTAATTTTTAGACGGAATCTATAATTAGCACCACTTTTAATCAAATTACTAACTAATTTCGTCTAAAAATTAATATAAAGGACTATTATCCTCATATATTAATAGTTTAGGACATTTCAGCTATAAAAAAAAATATCAAAGACTAAAATTGCATAAGATTGAAAATTTACGGACTAAATGAGTAATTTATTTTTTAAAAAAATCAATGAAATGTTGTGATATCTTTGAAAATACAAAAAGTACCCCTGTATTTTCAATAAATACAACATGTACCTAGCATTTTGGATAATCTAAAAAGTACATCATGAATTTTGAAACCATCTCAAAATCATCACCAGTTTTTGGAAAGGGTTGAGTGTCAGTTTAATTCATAAGCTCATTTTGTTTCATTTTGAGACAAAAACAAAAAATTAATTGAAAAGTCATTTTTGTTTGCTTTGAAATGTGTTTGAATGTGCCATTAAAGTATCATTCTAAAAAGGGAAATCTTTCCTAAAATTGTATTTCGATGATGTTGAAAACAATCATATTTAAGAAAATGAAATTTTTAACAAAGACAATCTACAAATTTATTTTGGACAAAGACAATCTCGATATTGGAGTTAAAAGATAGCAAAAGATTTCAAATATTTGAAGGATGGTAAAATCATACCTCACAATGTCTTATTTTACACATTTTTTAAAATTTTAATTTCACCATCAAATTTTCCGATAGAAGTGGGTATAATAATAAATCTAAAATAATTATATCTAAGATCTTTATAGATCATAATTATGATACATAATTCACAGATTAGACTATGCGGATTAGATCTTAATCCGTAGGATCAATTTTATTCAATTAGATGAACAGGTCACTATCATCGACTAAATCCAATATAATGGTTCAATTGGACCATTAACTCACGCCTGATTTGTTACATTAAATGCATGCTACCGAATCGGCATATTAACTTAATTAAAGTTGTTACCTCGCCAAACCCCTATTATGCATATCTGACTTTCCTTTTAAATTAATATTATATTATTGAGAAAATAGTCATTTAGTTAAGGGTTTTTTATATGATGCATTTTGTTTTTATTCATAAAATATTTCATGTATTTTGAAATTCAATATTTTTATACCATCGGATTACATTTACTGTACAAGTCTTTTCATTTTCTCGATCAACAAGTAATTATGACCTAAAAATATCCAAAATATCCGTAAAAAAAATTACAATTTAGATTATTTATCTATTTATACCTTATATTTTATTTTTATTCAGAAAATATACCATGCATTCAAAGTCATGCATTTATATCATCATATTTCATTTAACAAATAAATAAATATTTTTTTTTTCTCAATCAACACTTTATTTTGAAATAAAATGCCGAAAATATCTTTAAAAAGAAAAATTATAAAACAACTTAACATTTAATTTTCTCAATAAAAAAATTCAGACTTCTCAACCCTCCCAGCATAACCACCCAACCCTTTCCTACGCCACAGCCACACGCCCCTGCTAAACTTGTCTCAACCCCTTTTATTTAGCAGTTAAGTTAAATAAGAATTTCTTCAATTGTTTTTATTTTTAATCTCAAGGGTATTTTAGATATTTTAACATTAAAATTAAAATGTTGATCGAGAAAATGTATAGATTTATATGCTACATATAATCTATTAGCATTAAAATGCAAAACTTTAAAATGCATGATATATTTTTTTAATAAAAAAAATACAAGGTATAAAAATATAGTTAAAACTTATTTTTTTTCTTAATTTTTCTTTTTAAGGTTAATTTGGGTATTTTAAGATTAAAATTAAATAATGACCGACAAATGGTATAAATTTGTATACTGAACATGATATGATAGTATAAAAATGTAAAAATTTAAAATATAGAGTATAATATCTGAACAATTTCTGAAGTAAAGCAAAACAATGAACAAAAACATAAATAAATTTATCACATATTTTCTTTCTTCCTGTAATACCAAAGTACCAAACAAGATAAAAGGAAAACCAATTTCTTTTTTCTAATTCACATTTTCCTCTCATTTATAATTTACTTTCCTTCCTCTTTTCTTTCGCTTTTATCAAACGAAGTTTAAGTGGCCGTTTGGGGGGACACCTCGAGACGGGTTTTTTAATTATTTTTTATCTTTTTCTCCAAAAGTAAATATAATTTCACTATTTACATCTCCAAATTTCTCTTAAAAACTCAAATTTTAAAAGTTTATAACTTAGTTATTTTAAGTTGAAATAAGATGAATATTTTTTTAAAGAGTAATTGACCCAAACAGTCCCTGAACTCTTTTGAAGGTAACAGTTTGGTCCTTTTTTTTTGGGCCGAGATGACCCTAAACTCCTATTTTATTGACTAATACAGTCCTTCCATCAAACTCCGTTAAATTTTTAATAAAATCTTACTAAAATAATCAGTTTGTAGTAAAAAGACTAAAATACCCTCCCTCTCTCCTCTCTCTCTCTCTCGCAACCCCCACTAGCACGAACAACCCAGGTCTTGGTTACCCCCCCCAACAAAAAGGCCAAGACCCAGATCTTGGTTTGTGGTGCCCGTAATTCTCACATACAAATTTAGCCATGATTGCATTGCATTATTAGTTTTGTTTTACTATTTATTGATTTCGAGTTTATTAAACAAAATATATGTATATGTGAATGGTAATAATTTGGTTTAAGTCATTGGTGCAGTGTGAAGACTCATTCTCCTCGAAAAGAAATTCGATGGGTAAAAAATAATAATAATAATAGTTTTATTGTTGCTGTTGTTATAATTATTATTATTAACGGAATATTTTATTTAGACAAATATATTTCTAGTGAGATGTCGACTATGTAAAGTCGGTTTACTCATTTTGGCTGTATATGGACTAAGCGGTTGCATACTTATCTTTGCCGCCCCAAAACGATAGTCTCCTACATGCTTGTTCGCTTCTTCTTTTCATCGAGACCCACAGAAAAGTAACTTCATGAAACCTCTCCTCGGATTTACTGAGTTTTAATCTTTGGCTTACTTTGATTTTGAAGGTACCTTCTTTGAATCACTCTTTCTATTTGAATTTCGTCTTACGAGATAGAGTGATCTTTTGTCTTCTTTTTAATTCATGAGAAGTGTTAATGAGTGAAGAAGAGATGGAATGGTTGGTTTCCACTATAGGATTATGTATTTATCTCATTATTTCAATGCCTATTGTTCTTAATTTTACAAGAAACTGGAAAATATGGTCATCCTCAATTTCATTCTTCCAATTTTCGTGTATGTATGTATTCGTATCCGTATTCGGTTTCAATGCTCTGGAGTTGTTATTTTTTTTAATACTAGTTTAGACACATGCGATGCACGTATTTAGTTATTACTGAAACTTCAATAATATAAAGTATAAAATATGAATAATTATATACGAAGAAGAAAAATTATAAAATTTCTTAAAGATTGAAAAAGTAGACATTGATAATAAACTCAGGGAGCATGGGGAGTTTTGTATTATTTGTTAGATTGTAAGAGGAAACGTGACTAAGAGAGCTATAGTTGAAAGCGGCCATTTTTGTTATTGTACGCAATGTTTCTTCTTGTTTTAAACACAAGAATATATATGTGGATTTTTGTGTTTTTTTTTTGGGGAAAAAACAAAAAGAAAAAAAGAAGAAAGGTAATGTTTATTTTAAACTGAAAATAAACATGTCTCTTAAAAAAATATATTTCAATGATTTCCTAAAAATAAACAAGAACTATGTAATTAGACAAGGTTTTTTTTTTTAAAAGTATTTTCGTTATCACAAAGTACATCAACTTTTTGGATGATTGAATATGTAATAACCATCTGTTTCTAGCCATAAGTTGAATCACAATCTGAGGATGTGTTTGACAAATTTGAAATGCGAAATAAATTACAACGAAACATTTTGCTCAAACATTTTTTAATCTACTGAAACTATACAACTATACAAATATTTGATCTTTCATATATAACAAGTCCATACTTATCAGTGAATGATGTCACTTCACCTCACAATACGAGAATTCTAAACGATCATGAAGATGAGACCAAAGATGTCTTTCAAACTAACCGAAACAAGCTTTCAATTCTAAGCTAGAGTTTATTGTAACAACCTATTTAAAAAAAAAAAAAAAAAAAAAAAAAGCAGTAGGTTCTATTCTTTCTAATTTCATTGTCATTCAAGGTAATTTTTCTTTCACCAATCACAGATCATCTGTCTTAAAGTAGGTTGATCAATTAAGGTAAGAATCCAAAGAAATACAAAGAAATTTATCAGTTGAAATAGAAAGATCTTACCATTTAAAAATAAATTTTGGGTAATTAATTTTCTTTCCTAAAAGACACAAATAGTTCTATGTTAACTATACAAAACTACCATCACAACTCTACAATAGTTTTAGCAATAGGAAACAAAAAGCAGAACATCATTTGCAAGAGAAAACAATAAATTGTGAGAGGAAAAAGCATAATAATTAACTGATAAAACTTCTCAATAAATCATCAAAACAAAACAATTTTGGAAATAGATTTCAAGTATAATCTAATCAACAAATAATGCAAGATAAGGATTTCCATCAACAAATAATGCAAAACCAATAACAAGAGCAAAAGCAAATGCAAATGCAAGAGATGAAAGAACTCCATCAAACAAGAATGAGACCGACATGAACATCCATCAAGTCCCTCAGGAAGCAAAACCCATCTCGCAATACAATCACTAAAGCAATATCAATTACTTTATTCATATGTTTTTACAATTTACTCGTTATGGTAAATTATGGTAATTTTAGTGAATAAATTCATATTTTCACTAAAGCAGGAGATGAAGAGAAAAACAGCATTTTGGTATAGCCACAACAACAAAATAAAAAAACACTTAAAAAATCAAGAGGACTAACAAATAAGCCATAGTGCAAAATCAGGAAAAAAAATGAAAACCTAATATTATAGTGAATCTACTACATATGAGGATGCTAAAAAATATTAAAAAACTAAACGAAATACGGTTGTCCAGTTGATTGTATGGGGAATAAAGAGTAATAAAATTGATATATATATATATATATATATATATAATAACAAACAACAAACTTTCAAAACATAAATATATTTAATATTTAAATCGATTCTGTTATGTTTGCTAGAGGAAGAGGTTAATTGATGATGATTGGGAATAGATTTTTTTAATGGGAATATACGGGTAGTTTTTAAAACTGCAATAGGAAAACTGTTTTTGTGGATAAATGTTTAATAACCGTTTTAGCAAAAAAAAACTGAATAATTTTTTATTGATAATTTGAATACTTATTATTATTATTATTATTAATATTTTAGAGTTAGAAATGATAAATTAGATGCTGAGAATTTCAAAAATACTGAAAACATATCTGAAAAACACAAATATGCAACTCATGTAGAAAGCCGCCCATTGATTGTATTTTTAGTTACTTTCAAATCTGAAAGAACTTTTTTTTTTTTTAATTTTATATTTAAAAAAAGCTCATAGAAAAATGATTGTAAAGGATACTGTTGAAACTCTCAGACTTCAGAAAGAGAGACTCATAAATATCATTATTTAAATTGTCACTAATAGAGACTTAAAAATTATTATTAACAACTTAATATTCTAAGATAGATAAATTAAAAGACGGATAAAAAGATGATTGAGAGATTTTATAAAAACTAACAAGGACTGTCTTAGAGGTTATAGAGATTAACTAAAGTTCAAACGAAGGGGATTAATTTAGAACCGGAGTTCCAGAAAAACAAAACTAAATAGTTTATTACTTTTATACCAAAAAAGAAATACCAGATTCATATGAAACTCCACAAACTATCATTAAAATCTAGCGTTAAAGACCTTATAAAACCAAGAAGCGAAATAGCATCAATATATCTAAATTAGAGGCCAAACTTAAAGTTTTCCAAGGAATCATTCTATTTATTACTGAAGATAAACATGAAAAGTTTATTACTCTATTTAAAAATATGAATAATCAAAACCCGGAGACAGAAATTAAAAATTCACAGGCAAACTATTCTATGTTATGTTAGGCATTTCAACAAACAGTTAAAAGACAATCTACAGTATTGATGACTAATTTTTCGATTGTGTGAAAGAGGGACTAACCTGATCCTTCTCTTAAATGACCACCATCGGATTCATCGTATGCCACTTGGCTATGATTTTTCTTCGTATGCCAACATGTTTGGACTTTCATTTTTGTTTTGTTTTGTCTTGTCTTGTCATGTTTTGTTTTGTTTTGTTTTGTTTTGAGAACTTAGAAGAAATCAATGAAGATGAAGCGCTAATACAGTTACCGTCATGGATTAAGGGATATTGATAGATGACATCACACTGGTAACGCTTCTTACCTCTTTTTAGTTTTTGAAAATTCTAATAACCCGATTCCTATAGCTTTTCCCCTTATGACCTTATTTCATTAAAATGAAACATATCCAGAGAAATGAAAAAAACAAAAATCTAAAGTTTTTGCTTTAGATTATATTTTAATGAAAATAGATTTGTTTTAATGAAAAAAACTAAAAATCTATAGATTATATTTTAATGAAAAAAACAAAACTAGATTATATTTTCAAAAACTAGATTTTGGTTTTTTTTTTTTTTTTTTTTTTGAGAACTTAGAAGAAATCAATGAGGATAGAAGCGCTAATATAGTTACCGTCATGGATTAAGGGATATTGATAGATGACATCACACACTGGCGACGCTTCTTATCTCTTTTTAAGGCTATGTTTGGTTCACAAGTTTATTTTGAACTAAACTGTACTTTTTTCATCATATTTTTTGTCTTTTCTGAAAAAGATTTTTGTCTTTTCTGAAAAAGTCAACAAAAATTACTATTCAAACTTAAAAATCTCAACTCAACTCAAACTCAACTTATAAACCAAACATTACTTTTTGAAAATTCTAATAACCCGATTCCTATGGCTTTTCCCCTTATGACCTTATTTCATTAAAATGAAACATATCCAGAGGAATGAAAAAAAACAAAAAAACAAAAAAACAAAATATTTTAGGATTTCTTCTGTCAATTAACAAAAATGAAAATTTCTTTCTCATTACTTTTTGGCAAATATTCCATTTCTTTTTCTTTTCCTCCATTTTCCACCAAACAGAGGAAATGAAACATATCCAGAGAAAAGAAAAAAAAAATGTTTTAGGATTTCTTTTTCTTTTCCTCCATTTTCCACCAACCAAACAGAGGAAAAGAAAAAAAGAAAAAGAAAACATAATAAAAAAACCAAAACCCCAAATTTAAGGAACAAAAAAGAAAACATTTTAGGATTTCTTTTTCTTTTCCTCCATTTTCCACCAACCAAACAGAGGAAAAGAAAAAAGAAAAAGAAAACATAAAAAAATAAAAAGAAACAAACAAACAAACCCCCAGATTTAAAAACCTTAAATTTCCAACAACAAAAATCAAAAGAAATCAGAAAATAGAAAAAGAAAAAAAAATGTCGCTAAGTTGCGAAGAACCCATGGCAAGCCCGGATTCACCAAGAAGAGAGATCGCGAGATCTCGATCTACGGCAGGGAGAGCGAGAGAGAGATGGCGGCGATCAATGGCTGAGGGAGGAGAGAGAAAGTGGGGCGGAGGAAAATAGTGGGAGGGGCGGAGGAAGAGAGAAGATAGAGATAAAATCAGATTGAGAGAGAGAGAGAGAGAACAGAAAAATAAAAGGAGGAGGAAAAAAAACAAGGCAGCTTTTCAGAAAAGGAGAGTACGTGAAAGAAAAAGAAAAGGAAAAAAAAAAAAAAAGCACCTCAACGTTGCGTTTTTTACGACGATAGATGAACAGTGGAGGCAACATGCACTCTTTTAATATAACTAGTTTGGACACGTGCGTTACACGTGTTGAATCGTGATGAAAATTTTCATAACATTTAATATAAAGAAATATTTTCTAGAGATTATAAAAAAATACAGATTAATAAACAAAATTGAAGAATTAAACTTCATGATATAATTATAAAATACATAATGATAACAAAATCAAACATTTTAATAAATAAGATAATAACACACAACTTATTTGTTTTTTGTTTTTTTGTTTTCAAAACATATAGAGTTGCATTTTGTTATCTCAAAAAAGATTTTAATCCCATTGTTGGCTATATAAAAAATAAAACATTGCAATAGGAAAAAATTGATTGGAAAAAGAAAACTAAAAACGTTTTGAAAAATATGATAATGAAGTCAAAGGTGTAGATGCTGGGAATCTACCGTCAAATTTTAACAGAAGTTAGTAAAAAAGAATGAAATAAACAATCGATTGGGCTCTTGGAAATCGTTCATGAAATTCATAAAGTATTATAATCACAAAATAATCAAGTAAAAAAAACGAAAAGAGAATCAACAACACCGAAATTTATAAATGTTCGTCAATTATGTGCTACGTCCTTTTATAAGTATGGTTTCTTCACTATATATGACTGTTCTCAAATACAGTAGGTTGTAATTTCTGAGTGAATTTAGACAGCGTAATAATAAGCCAGAATCAGAAAAAGAAATCCCCTCTCTAAAGGGGGTCTTCCTCTATTTATAGATGAAGAATTGTGGGTCTGAACCCGTAATTCGTGATGAGCGGTTTTCGCTCAATGTCTTTTTGGGACACATATCATGATGTGGACTTGGCGGTTATTAGGGTGAATTTGATCACAGACTGTAGGCTTAGCAGTTATCAGTTCATCACAGACTGTAGGCTTAGCAGATATGACGCCATCATCGATTGCGGGCTTGACAGTTATCAGAGTGATCTGATATGATGTCATCATTGATCGTGGGCTCAGCAGTTAATAGAATTAACCTTTATATTATTCGTCAAAATCGAACGACGAACGAAGAAATGAATAGTTGACGAGACCCAATTTGAGCCGTTCGTGGCTTATATTAGATTTGAACGTTCACCTGCTCGTGTTTGAGCTGATTAGTATGTCATTTGAATACGAACGATCATTGTTCATGATGGAACAAACTGAGATAGTAAATTGGGTCCGGTCCAAATATACGAAAATATCGAATAGATTTGAATCAGGAGCTTGTTGTTCGTTTGATAAACAATCGAAGACTAACGATGAAATGGGAAGACGAAGTCTAACCTCAACAAAATGTAAAAAAAAAAAGAGAGTCAATATGAATATTTTATACACATTTTAATTTATATATAGAGTCACATACACGCATGTATCTGCAAACAAAGTTTAAAAAAAAAAGCAAAACAGTTTATTTTTATATATATTTTTAGCTGTAGAACAATACACTAGCGGCAACATTTATACCTACTTGTTCAAAGTTTCGCAGTAAAAATAAGTATAGATGAAATGTTAATACATTCATAAACCTGAGTTCTCACATGGCAAGTTATAGTAGGCGTTATCCTAAACAATATTGGATATATGCCTATTCCTACATAATGAGCTCCTACACCTACAGTAGGACGGATGATCATTCCAAAAGTAGACAAAAGTAGGAAATTTCTAAACAAGAAAACTTGATCCAAACACAACTTTAATATGAATATGTCCGAAAATAATGACAAAATGACATAAAAGCAAAGATGAAATTCCAAAATGAAAGAATTCTATTAACTTTGTTTTGAAACCTGAAGGCATCATTAGCTCACAATTAAAAAGAACTATTTTTCCAGTTATTTAAACGAAACTTTCTAAAGCCAAAAAAAAAAAAAAAAGCACCTAAACGTTGTTGTCACCTAAATGGTGCGTTTTTGACTCTCAAAATGAACAGTGGATTTTTATCCACTTTTTATATATATATATATATATATAGGAAAAATAATAAGTTAAAAAATAATAAATGTGTAGTTACAATATGACAAAACTGTAATTTGAATAAAATGGTCTTCTTTTAAGTTCAAGTTTCAGAACTCTTGCAAGAACACAATACGTAGGAGGAAAAAAGTAAATGTCAACTGCAGTAGCTGTGAGGAAGGACAAAAAATTAAAAAAATAAAACAAAAAAGCACCTAAACGGTGCATTGTTGTGAGGAAGGACAGCAAAAAAAAAAAAAAAAAAATTCACCTAAACAGTGCGTTGCTGTGAGGAAGGAAGGAATGAAGGAAAAAAAAAAAAAAACTAAACGTTGCTGTGAGGAAGGAAGGAAGGGGGGAAAAAAAAAAGGACCTAAACATTGCTGTGAGGGAGGGAAAAAAAGAAAGCACCTAAATGGTACGTTTTTTACTACCAAAATGAACAGTGAATCTCTCATTTACTCTTTTATATATTTAGGATTATAAGATAAATTTTCATCTTTTGTGTGTATATATATTTTTTGGTCATACTATTTTGTGTGTGAACTTAGCATCTGTTTAGTAAGTTAGTTGAAAATGAAATTTTTAAGTTTAAGTTGGTTGTCTTTTTAAAAATTAGTTATAAATTTTGTTAACTTTTCAGAAAGGATAAAAATTCATATAAAAAAATACAGTTTAGTTGAAATTAAACCTTAATATCAAACATAGTCTTAATATATGCGGTATATAGGTCATGAATAGTTAAATTAGTGTACTACTAAATTGTAAGCATCTGACAAAGCTATAGTTGCTGTCTACATCTATGTACAAGATATTGATTGTGGTTCATTTACTTGGACAGTATAATTGGTATTGATACATGTATATATAATTCACCCTTTACTATATACATATTGTTATACGTGTTGTATGAGTAGAAGGAGAGATTAAGCAATATATATATATATATATATATATATAAATATTTACAAGTTTATTCTTGGCCAAAACCAAGAGTAACTAGACTTTGTTATTTCTTGTACATCAACTAGTAAAGGAAATACCTAGACATTAATTGTGTGTATGTTTATATACATGCATATAGATTTACATGTCTTTTTGTTGTTCGAAGTTGTTATTTTTCTTAAAAATCATTTTAGTGTTAAGACCATAATTATGGATTGTTCAATGGAACATGAACTGTATTGTGCAAATATAGTATTAACTCGATGATACGGTAACTTTTCCATGTTTTATATTATCTTTAATCTATATATATTGTTATTGTACACAATTATCGGTATGTACTAAAGGTATTTTCATGAAATTTTGTAAAGTAGAGTTTTATTATTTATTTTCTATTTGGCATATAGAGATGTGAAGGATTAATACGACTAGTTTCCTATATGTATATGACATGACTACAAACGTACTTTGGATTCGTATTTTAGGCCATCTAGCACATCGAATTCAACGAGAGTATTGAAATCTTCCACTTTTTTGTTTTTCGGAAACGAGGTCAGTAGAAATTTATTTCAACTGCATCACAAGATAAGTAATGTGATATGATTTGTTAGAGCATTTGTAGGCATGACATTATGGCATTTGCATATTTTATAAAGAAATCATCGTTTAATAAGAGAAAGAGATTGTTTTTGTGTGCACTGTGTAGTTTGCTTGTAAGTGACCTTTATTAGTTCCTTGGGTTAGATGGAACTAAATTTGGTCTCATGGGATAGATTGGGACCAATTTCGGACCTTATTGTAGTTCCTAAGATCTGGGAACTACAGTGTCTCATAGGCTAGATTGGGACACTTTATATTGCTAGCTAAGGTTTAATAGTATGTACGCATGCTAATTTTAGGCTTGGACGGGCGGCTCATGGTGTAAACAATTATGCGCGCATTACAAATTTTAATGAATCAAGAAGAACGATGAAAATTTGATGAGCTCTTACATCATGCCATGTTCTTTGATATGCATAGTTTCCACTTACTAGGCATTAACTCATATAGTTCTTGTGATGCAATTGAGGGTACGTCACAGTAGTTGTTTTTGCTAGGAGGTCGGCTGGTACGCTCTCTATACTTGTGACTGGTTCTTTATGGACTCTGCTGACCATACATGGGCGCACTTTTGTCTTGTCTTGTGAATTTTGGAGCTTGTACTAACTATGGGAATTGTTTTATTTACTACCGGAGTAACGTTTCATTTTGATATGTAATTTATTGTAAATATCATGTTGAGCCGTGTTTTACGATTAAATCTCCATAGTTATATGTAAATTATAAAGGTTTCCAAAAGCTTAAATTTGCCCAGTATTTTGTATATTAAATTAAAAGGTTTTTGAGTAAATTAACGTTAACTAACTTAATTATACATTAGTGGTATGATTAGATTAGGCCGGCGTTACAGGGTTCCGCCCCCCCTCCCCCTGCCCACGAAGTCATGCCCCACCCCAAAACCAGACTTTTTAATTTTTTTTAATGAATTTTTTATTTTTTAAAATTGATTATTATTAAATTACTAAAATACCCTTTCAAATTAAACCAAAATACTTATTCTGTTAGAAATTTAACATAAATGACATAATTGTTAAAATTTAGAGACTTTAGGGTCATCTGAGCCAAAAAAATAAAATAAAACAATGATCAAAGTGTCACATTTTTAAGAGTTCAAGGACTATTTGGGCCAATTACTCTTTTTTAAATTATCTAGAATTTCAAAAGGAATGAAACAATCATATTGTTATTTTTTCAAACATATTTTAAGTTTTTATACTTTTTCACTTCAAACAATTTATTTTCAATCAAATGCACATTTTCAAAACTCAACTTAACTTCAATCAAAACATATATTAACTAATTATAAAAGGACAAAAGGCATTAAAACACTACCTTTGGTATTTCCTCTAAACCCATCAAAATATTTTATTTTAAATATTAAAAACTAATTTTAATTTTTTTTTATTTTGCTTTATTTGTCTAATAATGTTAAAACTCTAATATGATCTATTAAAATCTTTATTGGTGATGTGGCTTAAGGACAAAAGGCATTAAAACAGTGTCTTTGGTACTTCCTCTAAACCCATCAAAATAATTTATTTTAAATGTAAAAAACTAATTTTAAAATTTTTTGTTTTTATTTTGGGGAAAGATTGCGGTAGAATCCTTTTTATATATCATATCGGTAGAGTCCCTTTTTAAACCGTTAAGATATAATCAAATGACTGAAAGGTTGCTTGTGTCTGATAGTTATAATATATAAAAAAAAATAAATTAAAAAGAAAACACTACCTATTTCCCCCGGTCGCTGGCAACGCTCCCTTGGTAGATGACCCCTCTGCCGACGAGCCAGTCCCCACTCCTCCATCGTCGATGAGTCCCCTCACGGGCCGTGAGGTCGAGCTCCCCCCTGAAGCCATATCTGGTCGGTGTTTGGGGGAGGGGGGGCATCAGCGTCGGGGGAGGGGGGCATCCTCGACGTTATTGCTGGCGATGGGGTGGCCGCCAGTGGACGATCGCGAGACCAATTTAAAAAAAAAATAATTTTTTTGAATATTTTTTAATTTCTATTTTTTTTTATTTTTTTAGTATATAATGTTATAGGTTAAGATACATTAAGGTTTCGTTTAGCGTTTGAGTTTAACTCCAACTAAACTGTACTTTTTAATATCAGTTTTTATCTTTTTCTGAAAAGTCAATAAAATTTATAATTAGTTTTTGAAAAGTCAATCAACTCCTAATTAAAATTTTCATTTCCAACCGACGAACCAAACGCAAACTAAAATTATTATGCCTAAGTAATATTTCAGTCATTCAATTACATTACGACGGTTTAAATCTGAGCTTTATCGATAAAATATATAAATGAGATTTTATCACAAATATATCTTATATTTTGCATAAAACTCTAATATAATGGATTAAAATCTTTATTGGTGATGTGGCTTATTTTGATTTGTTAGACAACGGACTGCGACCGACTGTCCTTTGTTTGTTGAGTTTTAAATACGAAAGCAGACATTTTGTATTTTTTTTTTAAGTTGAAAGCAGACCTTTCAAGGAAATAAATAATAAATATTTATTCCAGCAAAAACAAAAGGAAATAAATAAATGTAAATAAAGAAAAAAAAACAGACATAGTTTTGCGTGCCAAAATTTTCTCCCTTATCCTCCGACCTCCGTTATCGTGACTAAGCTGGCCAAAGCGAGTCAAAGACCCATTTTGTTTGCTTCTCTCAGGGCTATTCCTTAACCAAATTTAATCTCCGGTGTTCTTCTCGTTCGCGTTCTCTCTCTTCTCTCTTTCTGTTTTTAGTGATTTTCTATTCACAATGACAGTTCTTTCGTCTGCAAATCAAGGTCGTCTTCTTTTCCCTCCCCAACTCTACTGAATCATTTTTCTTTTCCTTTGCTTCTGGAGTACAAACTCTGATCTTTTTTTGTTATTTTGGATCTGAAATCTCAATATATTTATAGTTTTCTCTTTTTCTGTCTGTTTTATTCAAAAAATAAACTATTATTTTATCGCTCTTAAACCTCGGATTTTCAAAAGTCGGAAGATTTAGGTCCGGTTGGAATAATAATTGGAGCCGGAGTTTTATTGATTGGAATTGAAACGTGTATTTGATTGAAGTGCGAATTAGAAATGAATTATGATATAGGTGTAAAAGTTTGGAATATGTTTGTAAAAAAATATGTAATAAGGATCATGTTTGGTTTCTTTAGTCGTTATGAGCATGTATTTAGATATAAGAATCATCTTAGATTGACTTAAATTAAGAAAGTTGTGAACTTTTGAAGTTTGAATTGAAGGAAAATTTAGAAGAAAAAAAGTGAGATGTAGATCTGGGAGTTGTGGAGTTGATTAGGCAAAATTCCAGTTGGAACCTATGTTCCAAACCGGCCCAAGTTTGGAAGCCGGGTGATTTGTGAACTCACTGTGCTCAATCTCTGATTATGTTCTTGCAATTTGCGGTGTTATTTCATTATTTTTAGTTAAATTTATTTATTTATCATTAATTTTCTTCTTGTTTGTGCTTATATGACTCTATTTGTTGTAGTCGACTTTTCAATCAAGAAATGTTAATGGTCGTTAATGGTTAATGACTAACAGATAATATCGAGAAGAATGAGAGGAGTTCTTATTTTGGTTCACCAGCACTGGATGTCTCAGTTGCTTTTCCCCAAGCAACTCCTGCATCGCTTTTTCCTCCTTCCAGTACGAATTACTAATCTTTCAATAATTTGTGTCTTTTTCCTTGTTAATTGCATTTCATGTTCGATTTTTTAGCGATTTTGTTCTTGCAAAGTTGTTGATTTAGCAGCTTGCTAGAATTGTTTGTGTTTTCTTTTTGGGTATTTGACACATCTGTCCCTTGACTTTTCACCATTCATAAGTTGCTCCGGAATCTTTTAATTTTAACTTAATAAAAGTTACTCTCCTTAGTTTAACAAAGCGTTGGATTGATGACGGTTTTTAAAATTTGTACTGCTACGCCCTTGTAGACCTCAAGTGAGGTTGATGAAAGGAAGAGATTAAAATTTCGGATGACGATCAGAGTACGTCATGTCATATATATAACGCGTTTTCTTTTAAATCATCACATCTTTCATTTACTTTGAAGCACATTGCTACATTCTGTTGAATAATTCGGCTCCATTTGGATCACATGTCCATTTTCGAAAAGGAACACTTTTTTGTTTTAAAAGAGAAGTATTTTCATTTTGAGAATAAGATGGTGTTTGGATGTGTAAAAAATTTTCTTTCCGAAAACAAAAATGAGAAGAAAATGATGTTGGGAATAGTGTATTGTGAGAAGATTTCAAAAAGATTCTTTTTCTTTTTTCAAAATGGTACTGTACAAAGTAAGTTTGAAATGAGATAGTTTTTTTTTTTTTAAAATGAGAGAATGATGGAAAAAGTTGAGACAAACATTGTTTTATAAAAAATTTTCAATTTCGGAAAATGGACATATCGTCCAAACATAGGGGAAGTATTACGACAGTTTAAAGTTCAGTGGAGAACTTAGTTGAAGTTAAGGATGCAATTTTCTTTTTATCTTTATTTACTGGCTTTTATTTTCTTTTTTCTTTTTTCTTTTTTGATTTTTTTAATTTTCTTTTCTGTGCTGGCCATGATTGCAGCTTCAGACTACTACAACTTCGATGATCTATTGACTTCTGAGGAGAAAGCTCTGAGGATGAAAGTACGAGAGTGTATGGAAAAAGAAGTGGCGCCAATTATGGCAGAGGTATTCTTTATCTTTCACTCGTGCCCTTTTTCTTAACTGTTGTTATTTATTTGTTTAATATCCTTAAATTTCTATTGGTATCGTTTTTCCTGGTTTTTAGCTAAATACTTATTCATCTGCAGTCTATGTCAATGGTTATTATTATTTTTTGTTGGACTTTCTTTTAGAAACAATGAGATAGATACTGAACTTATGTTGTTTTAGTATTGGGAGAAAGCAGAGTTTCCATTTGATGTCATTCCAAAGCTTGGTTCCTTGCGCGTTGCTGGTGGCACGATCAAGGGTTATGGCTGTCCTGGTCTTTCTCTTACAGGAAGTGCCATTGCCACCGCAGAAGTGGCTAGAGTTGATGCTAGCTGTTCGACGTTCATCCTTGTTCATTCTTCACTGGCAATGTTGACCATTGGTTAGTTTTCGAGTAATCTTGTACTTTTATAGACTATTTAGTTTCTGGATATTTCTACGTATATGGTTTTGTTGATAAGCCTTGATTTTTGGTCAACTTCTCTGGACTGTCAAGAACAGCTTTGTGTGGATCGGAGGCGCAGAAGGAGAAATACTTGCCTTCTTTGGCACAATTAAACACTGTAGCTTGCTGGGTAAGATGATCTCTTCTTCTAGTCATTCTATGGGTTTAGGAAATGTGGTGTTGATATACGCTCCCTCAAGTGACCTAAATTGTAGCTACCAAAACATAATTTTTTGTGTAGGCTTTGACCGAGCCTGATTATGGAAGTGATGCAAGTTCTTTGAGAACAACTGCAACAAAGGTTGATCTCTTGACTTGACTTTCATCTTTTTTTTTTCTTTTTTCTTTTTTTAAATTACTTTTTTTCTCGTTTTTGTATCTCATCTCATTCTATATAAATTCTTGTTGTGTCGTTCGGCTGATCAGGTGAAAGGAGGTTGGATTCTTGATGGCCAAAAGCGCTGGATAGGAAACAGCACATTTGCTGATGTTTTGGTTGTTTTTGCACGGAACACAATAACAAATCAGATAAATGGGTGTGCAAAATAAATAAATAATACAATTGCATCTTTTTTCGTACTAGTAGGACAATGTTTATTATTGTTGCAAGTGCTCATCTGCACTAAGGTTCTTGTGAATACACAGAAAATTGGTAAAGCATGCACAATGTGTTAGTATTTTAAAAAGTTGACGTGTTTAATTAACTGCTTCCGATTTTCCTATCCTTGGATCATACAGAAAATGAAACTCCTTTGTGTCCGGTAAGAACATAAAATTAGTCATCAAACGTTGGAGTAAAGTACTTGTCCATATATGTAGATAGGTTGTTCTGTGTGTGATTACAGCCTAAGAATTGACACTTTTAATTATATACATACCCGTAAAAGTAAGAGGCTGAGAGGCAGCAAATGATAATGGAACTGAACTGTTCATTTAGTTAATGTTACTTTTCTTTTTGGCGTAAGAAATAACTATACCTGGTTATAATGACTCTCACTTTGTTTAGTTTGTGCAAGAATTGAGTATCAATATTGTTACCAGGGTGCTCTTTCTTACATGCTGACTGGTTTTCTTTCTGCCTCAGATATATAGTAAAGAAAAATGCCCCGGGGTTAAAAGCTACCAAAATTGAGAATAAAATTGGTTTGCGGATGGTCCAGAATGGAGATATTCTCTTGAACAAAGTCTTTGTTCCCGACGAGGACAGGTTACCTGGTGTTAATTCTTTTCAGGATACAAGCAAGGTATACCATAAATGGTTTCATCAGATGACGCCCTTTTCCATCTACATTCTTTTTATATGCAAACACTGTTTGTGCATGTGCATTATATATTCTTACATATGTTAATGCATTAAGTATCTACTCCTATATTTTTTTGCTCTTGTACATTCTAGGAAACTTGATGTCACATATACTTTTTCATCTTCCTCTCGAGCGCATATTGAGACATTACCTAAAGAAATGGTTTGCATGCCCAGTCGGCTGACAAGCAATCAAACATTGGAAACCTGAATCTTATGATACGAACAACTATTTGTCTTTTCAGTAAATGATGAAGCATTGGTTTTTCTTTGTTCACTTGTCCATAATTCAAAGCAGAAGAGGCAGTTTCTTTATTTTTTGTTTCTCATTTGTGCATGAATCTGCAAATACTGTAGATTGCTGGTTTCTGAATCTCTGTGTGTGTGTACACACACACACACACACACACACATATATATATATATGGTGTGAGTGCAAAAGTGATCTTCCCTTACTAACCATTACCATCTGAAAACAGGTTCTTGCTGTTTCACGTGTTATGGTTGCTTGGCAACCTATCGGTATATCCATGGGTGTGTATGATATGTGTCACAGGTATCGATACATTCACTTCCTTTTTCGAAACATGTTTAAACTTCCAAGACAACAATCCACTAATCCCTTAACTGATTACAAGGTATCTGAAGGAGAGGAAGCAATTCGGAGCACCACTGGCGGCTTTCCAAATCAATCAAGAGAAGCTTATCCGTATGCTGGCCAATGTCCAAGCAATGGTCCTAATGGGTTGGCGCCTTTGCAAATTGTATGAAAGTGGTAAAATGACTGCAGGTCAAGCTAGCTTGGGCAAGGTACGTTTCCAAATTTTATTACTCTGCCGTGCTCTGTAGGCTTGGATCGCCACTTCATTGTGTCTCCTAATTATGTTCTCTGCAGGCTTGGATCACCTTGAAGGCAAGGGAAACTGTTGCGCTGGGACGGGAGTTACTCGGTGGAAATGGAATTTTAGCTGATTTTCTAGTAGCCAAGGTTTTACTTCTCGTCTCTTATTCCAGAGCTCATACTTAACAAACTTGCGCGTCGTGGTTGTTCCCTTATTTTGGTTCACTTTGCAGGCATTCTGTGATTTGGAACCTATATACACATACGAAGGCACCTATGAAATCAACAGCTTGGTGGCAGGAAGGGAAGTCACCGGCATTGGCAGCTTCAAGCCATCTGCATCGAGCCAAAGGAGCCGTCTGTGACAATATAAACTCTTTGAATCCCAACTCCAAGTGGAAAGTCAGATAGTCCATTGATAATGGCGTTGGTTGTTAAATTATGGTCGATATTAGAATTGTACAGTAATATAGTTTAAATAAGTAATCCAAACATCGGTATGAAATAAAAATAAGTGGAAAGGAAAAGGTTATTTTACTTTCTCCCTTAGAATTGTGTTGGAGTACAAAGTGAAACTCTAAGAAGGTGAATTTGATGGTGAATTATGATGTCAACGTTGGTTTTGCCTTGAAAACAAGGAGAAAAAAGTGAGGTTTAAATATTATAAATTTCCGCTCAACCGTAACAAACTGCCCTCCAGACTTCCATGTATCATCCATTTGCCCTCAATTATCGAAACTTTATCAATTGTGTTCCTTTTGCTAACGTTTCGGGCAGAATACCCATGTGTGAAGTATTCAGGTATTGCATTTTATAACATGAAAAATTTTTACTTTGTTTTCAACTTTGAATGCCCATGGAAGGCCCCACCACGCTGTATCGCAACAAGATAACCCCCTCGATCGCTTGTTGTCAATGTAGAATTACTGCTAAGTTAAGTCCGTAATTACTTGTCATCATTGACTTATTGCCACAAAACCCTTCAATCTCGAGGCTCGATGATCACTTCTTCAACCTCAAAACTCATCGTTGTTGACTGTCAGATAATGTAGCGCCATGCATGTGTCAAGAAGCTCAACTTAGAACCATCGTTGATTCTCACAGAAATAGGCTTGTGCATCACGTGACTTTTTATCTTTTTTTGAGAATTTGGGTCTTGGAGAAAAATCAAAGTAATCTGCCCAAACTACGCCCCTTTCCTGGACTTGGAAGCACTACATTAACAACTTTGCAACTTCCTTGTGACACCCAAACTAGATGGACCTACTCTTAGAACTGATTTTTATTTAAAAACAATTATAATAAATAATAATTTTCAGTAAATAATTGAAATATATAACAGGTTTTTAAAATATTTGAAGTAAATTTGCTAGTTCACTTCTTAGATTTGATAATATATGGCTTGAAAGTAAGGATTTGTTTTGATCAAACACATAAAATAAGTATAATTATTAACTTGCTAGGTACCAAAATTACATTCCAAGAGAAGCTCTTTATTGAAAGGTCATGGGTTCATTGATATAACCAATTGTCATGTAATACGATCATCCATTATGCGGATGCCTTTGATAATTAGAGTTAGGTGCATATATTACATTGCACCTCTCTAATTACTTTTTTGTAGGCAAGTGTAGTTAATATTCTAATGGGAGACCTATTTATGAGCAAATCATAAATGAGGACTTTGGATTTTATTTGATATCCAATTAAACAAAAGTTGAATGTTGTCACCTAAGTTATCATAACTAATACCTCAATTGAATATCATTAATCGTCATTAAATGAAGTCGTGGATTCCATATGTATTTAAAAATAGTTTTCCCTTCAATTCATGTACCGTATCTCCATAATACTGAGCTTTTGGTTTACAAATTAATCTCACACATTAGTAGATCACAAAAAATGTATACATGATCCACAATCACTTAAGACTAATGTTCACTGATAGGTCAATAGTTCTTAAGCTGAACAAGTTAAATAAAAGAAGTTTCAATTTATCAACGACTCATACAGTAAAGAACTAATGTATATGTCAAGGTCCAGTTCAATGTCACCATTTACATTGGTGCTTTATTATATTGTAACCACTATTACTATGAACCCAAAACGACGATATCCCACTAGTTAGGAAATAAACTCTCACCACAATTTTAATAAAGTGCCAAGCTTTATTACCGACTTTGAACTATTATTTGCATCATACTAAGCTCTTAACCTTGAATTATATATTTGTAAACTCTCCTCCCACATATAATTAATACAGCTGTTTAGTATTAGAACTTTATAATGTATTAATTTCAATTATATTGAATGAATAAATATAATCTTTGATAAATAGAACTAAATTACCTTAACTTTATTTTTCGTATAATGTCATAATACAGGAAATGATAAAATACATCAAATGAATGATTTAAAGTGACCAACCTAACAGTTCAACTCATAATTTATTATAACAAACTATATTTACAAAAAAAATATGTTATAAACTTTGTTAGTACTTGTACCATATGCTATGCTACATTTTCCCAAAAATATAAAAGAACTTTTTGTAATATTTATACTAGCTTACTAAAAGGTAGGAAAATTGTAACAAATAACATATTTTATAAGTACCTTTAAAGTTTATAATATATTTTTTAAAAAATGATAAATTATTTTTTTTTGTAAACCCTTAGATTTCTTTGAACTTTATAAAAAATTTTGGATTTACGATTAATTTTTAACAATAAATTTATGTACATAATTTCATATTAGAAAGAAAGAGAAGAGTAAGAAGAACGGGTTTTTTTTGATATTATATAATTATAAATTTGATTATACTGTTTACTAATATGATAATGTTATGATTTATTATTAAATATTATTTTTACTCTTACAAACTCGTTCTGGGCTTGTAACACAAGTCAACCCACCTTTGAGGCCCAAAAAGGTGGCGAAGTAGAAATCAATTAATTTGTAAAAAATAAAAGGATAATTTTACAATGATGTAAAGGATTTTACCCATCAATGGGTAAAATTTTCAACCCTTAGATGAAAGTAATGGTCACAAATCAAAGCTCTACACAAACAAAAATATACATAATTACATTACATCACATGTTTTCTTAATTCCAATTATTGTTAAAAAAAAAAAAAGAAAAAAAAGAAAGAAACTTCCCCTCCGACGGACTCACCGTCATGGTGGCCACACCACCCACCGGCGGACCCAGCAAATCCTTGGGCTTTGATCCAACCCACCGGCCACCGGCGCGACGATCGAAAGTGGTCGCGTCCCACTGCGACTCGCCGACCCCTCCATCGAATCTTACCCCCAGTCGCGCTTGCAACCTCCGGTGAACGGTGGGTCGACCCACGTCTCGATCTACAGCAGAGGGCCCATCTCGCCGGCGCCAGCGCAGCTGCCCACCACCTCCGTGATGACGACGGCGTGAGGGAGGCCGAGGGTCGCACAGATCCAGTGGAGAGGAGGCGCCGATTGTCCAGATCTCGTCGACGCCCTTCGTGCCAGATCTGTTTTCACCTAATAGGTGGGCTCCACATTCGGAGAAGGGACGTCGCCTACGTCATGACCCACCACGGAGGCCGACTCGGAGGTTCATGAGATTCGACAACTCAGAGGGCGGCGGCATCCCTGCTTTGCCCTCGTCGTCGCTCGATTTGGAGGTCCAGCACGAGCGCGAGCCGGCATCCACAAGATAGCGAGCTCACCGGTGTCGATTCCCCTCAGCCCAGAAAGCGGCGGCCGTGAACTCCTCCAACTAGCGGTGTTTTTTTTCTTTTTTCTTTCCTTTTTTTTTTTTTTTTTTCTTCTTCTTCTTCTTCTTCTTCTTCTGAAAGAGAAGTTTTAAACTCCGTTTGATAAAACGGTTTGAGTTGAAATTTTTAAGTTTGAATTAATTGACTTTTAAAAAACTAATTATAATTTTTATTAACTTTTCAAAAAAAGATAAAAATTAGGATGAAAAATTTAAATTTAAACTCATTCACCAAACGAAACATTATAATGTGTGTAGGAGCGATAACTCTATAATATAGAGAAATTACTTTTTTTTTTCATAGAAATTAGACATATTCTTAAATAAGTTAATTAATTTTAATTTAATTTTGTTTTCATTTTATTTCATTTTAATTTAAAGTAGTTCATGCTATTTTATTTAACTTATGTAATTTTATTTAGGTTAATATTAAAGTTAATATGTTGTTATTTATTTATCCCTTTAAATAAATGGGACAAAAGGGTTATTGAAATGCATCAAAAACAAATTAGAAATTCAAATTAATATGAATTCAGTTAAAGTTCAGTCACAAGTGCTCCAAACGCCTTCCCACATGCGCATCACGATCGTAAGATCACCATCTGCTTCATCCATCACTCAACAAGGGAGCGTGGATCGGTGGGTAGCGCCAGCTCCACTAGTAGGCGTGCTGGTTCCAGAGCTTCGCGCACATGGAAAGTCTCGTGTGCTCGCCTCCTTCACCCAGCCATCTACTACTGCGTGTCCAGTGGGCTCCAGTCCTTCCCAGCCCTCTGCTCATGTTCCCCCACGTGTCGAAGGCGCACCAGAAGCACTGCAGCGGCGCCTATTAAAAAAAAAAAAAAAAGTGGCCAAAAGGTGGCAAAGGGTAATTGAGCTAGTTGGGGGGAGGGGCCAAAAACCAGAGACGAAAAGAGCAGAGAAAATGAAGAATAACAAGAAAAAAAAAATAGAAAAAAAGCCAAAAAATAGTAGAATATGATTTTTAGCTTTAGGTTTAGCTTTTAGTTTCAATTTTAGGTCTTATTTTCAATAAATTTTTAAGGGAGATTGCATTTTGGAGAGCTTGAAGAAAGAGGAGAAATTTAGGGGAAATTCTCAAAGATTTGTGACAACTTCAAGGGGGTTTTCCTTATCTAGTTTCTCTCTTTTATTTTTATAATTTGACAATGCTTGAACCCTCGATTTGCTTAATTTTGTATTTATTTTCATTTATGGGTATTGTATAGTTTGTTGGTTCTAAGATTTGATGTAATTCTGCTTGAATTATGTTTTGATTATTTAGTTAATTGTGAGCCCAATTTCATTTCAATTCATTTGTATTCTCTATACTTAATGTCTCTAGTTTATTTTTCCAAATAAGTTAGTTGATTTTGATGTGTGGAATTGGCACTTAGGAAAAGGAATTTCACATGTCAGATTTGAGTTATAAAACCTAAGTAGTAACGAGTTTGGGAGGCCGATAATACTTGGGTAATCGCATTTGTAGCTTGATTTTAATGAATGCTTGTGCATTTTAGTTGATAGAAATGTCAATTTTAGGTGTTCATGCATTAGAGCTATTGATTAATGAATTGGATGAAGTTTGCTAACAATTGTTAAATCGGACAAGCATAGGAATACTAGAGTGAAATTAATTCCATAGAAACCTTGCTTGTGTATTTTTATTCTTTTGATTTTGTTTGATCATTTTGTTTACTTTATTTATTTTAATTTGCATGTTTGTTATTTTTCAATTGATCGTTTAAATAATCATAACGTTAACGAATTTCGGTAATTAACTTAAAATTAAACACAATTCTCGTAGGATCGACAACCTTACTTATTACTTTATTATTTGTGCGACTCATACACTTGCGAGATTTTATGCAACAAGTTTTTGGCGCCGTTGCTTGGGATTTTTTTGTTTAATTTTGGTTAATATCGATACCAATTAGCTCTAGGATTAATTTAAACATTTTTTTTTTCTTGTTTCTGGTTTCCTTGTTTGTTTTTAATTTTGTGTTAATTTTTCTTGTTTTTGTGAACTTGTTGAGGTTTTTACGATGTTACATAGACAAATCCTCACAAGTTTTGCCCAACAAGAATATGAACTATTTTATATTGCTTGGTGGAGATATAAAGATTTACTAATTAGGTTTCCGAATCATAATTTTTTTAAAGAGTGTAAAATTCAAATCTTCCTTGATGGCTTATGTGCTATAACTAGGCATTGGGTTGAGAGAGGAGATGGTACCACCTTTTTCTATCAACGATTTGTTGAAGAAGCCTATTTGATGTTGGAAGACATGGCTGAGTTTGATCTTTGGAATTGGGATTGTTTAAGGAACAACCAAGGTTGGGGGAATAATTCTAACATTTTGGAGCCATGGTATGACACTCGGGAGAGGTAATGAGATTATATTAGAGCCTTTGATTAATAAATTGGATGAAGTTTATTAATAATTGCTAAATTGGATAAGCATAGGAATAGTAGAGTGAAATCAATTCCCTAGAACCTTACTTGTATCTTTTTATTCATTCGGTTTTGTTTGGTTATTTTAGTTTACTTTATTTATTTTAATTTACATTTTTTATTTTTAAATCGGTCATTCAAATAATCCTAGCATTAACGAATTTTGGTATTTAACTTAAAATTAAACACATTCCTCATGGGAGCGACAACCTTAATTATCATTTTATTACATGTGTGACTCGTACACTTACGAGATTTCACACAACAAGGAGGTCTTATTTTATTTTAGTGGTCTTTAGGCATTTTTAACCCTTGGATTGAAATTTAAATGTATAAAATTTTTACACGATCAATGGGGTAAAATCACTTGACCCCATTGTAGAATTCCCCTAAATAAAATCCATAAAACTACTCAAAAAAGGGGAGGGGGGGGGGGGGGGGGGGGATTCTACAATGAGGTAAGGATTTTTACCCCATCAATAGGATAAGATCCAATGGATATGAACGAATGGATTAATATGGTATACCAAATTAGGGTGTAAGCTATAACATGTGATTATACTTAAAAAAAAAAAAACCTCTCTTCCCATTCCCAACAGCATACTTCCCAACCCCACCTCCCGACATCGAGCCCTCTGCCCACCATTCCCAGACCCTGGCGACGACGCCCCCTTTCTCGATGGTACTGTGCCCAGACCCCGGCCCCCCCGACCTTGATGACGATGCCCCCCCACCCGACGGTACCGTGCCCAGACCCGACGACGACCCCCGCGAACCAGATCCGCGTGACCATGGCCCCCCCGACGTTGAGCCCTCGGCCCCTATTAAGAATAAGGATTAGAGAGCTGGTTAATTATGTAATTAGTTAGAGCTTAGTTAATAGTTTGTTAGTAGTTAGTTGTGGTTGTTAGACTTGAGTTACACGTGTCTGAATGTGATTTGCTTCTATAGAAGTTTGTTAGACTTCAAAACCTATTTATAAAACAACTCTGTAAGTTATTTCTAAGAAATGAGAAATCTATCTTTCTTTCAGATTTTCTCTTAAATTCTTTCAGTATCTTTCTTCTCTAGTTTCTTTACATGGTATCAAAGCCAGTTATGGTGGACGGATGCTCTTCTACATCTTCAATGGCGATTTCTCAAAAGTTTGTCTGATCTCCTTCAATCATCCAATTTCTTCCAAATTGAACTAGAAGAGGTTTTTTTAGAGGTTGTGGCACACCTAATGGAGGCATGTTTCATGGAGGTCGTGGAAACTGGTTGACCTCTACCGGTACAAATAATGGTGGAAATGTTATCTATCAACTGTGTGGGAAAATTGGACATGTTGTATAGGACTGTTGTTGCAGGTTTGATCAGTCTTTCAAGGGGCCATTTCAACTGCAAGGGCCTATTCATGGAAATCTAGTTTAGTTTGATCAGTCTAGTCCATATTCATTTGGCTGCGAGGATTCTGCTGTGTATGCCATGACTACAACACCAGAGGCTATGTATGATGAGAGCTGGTACCCAGATTCAGGAGCTATCAATCATTTGACGGCAAATGCTTCAAATCTAATGATCAAGTTTGAATTCCATAGGCCTGAACAAGTTCACATGGGTAATGGTAAGGGCATTGGTATCAAACATATTGGACAATCTATGTTTCCTTCTCCTTTTGTTTCTTCAAAAATTCTATCTCTATCTCATTTGCTTCATGTTCCAGAAATTACTAAAAATCTACTCAGTGTGTCAAAGTTTGCCCTTGATAATAATGTGTTCTTTGAGTTTCATTCCTCTTCTTATTTTGTTTAGGACAAGTACACACACAACATTCTGCTGGAGGGGAAGCTTAGAAATGGACTATATGCTTTTGAATTCACTCAAGTTAATCATCAAGCCCTCAAGTCAACTCAGGTCAATCGAAAAAATTTGTCACCAGGTGTCTCTTCTCAATAGAAGTTTGGGCCTTCAGCTCTTACTTCTTCTATCTCTGTACCAAGTCAAAATGTGCATATTGAATAGTCTAGTTCAACTATTCCTTTAAACAGTTATACAGATAGTGTATTTGATTCGTGGCACAAACGTCTTGGCCATCCATCTGAAAAAATTGTAAGATCTATATTGTCTTCTTGTAATATCAAATTTGTCAATAAAAATGTGACTTTACTTTACGAAGCCTGTTGTATGAGAAAACTACATAAATCGCCATTTTCTGTCTCTGACACCGTGTAGACAGAACCACTACAACTTGTGCACTCTAACTTATGGGGTCCTTTTCCTTGTGTCTCATCAAACGGATACATATACTATATTCATTTCACAGATTCTTTCTCTAGGTTTTCATGGTTGTTTTTACTAAGACAAAAATCTGAAGCTTCACAGTCATTTGAGATTTTCAAAAAGCAAGTAGAATTACAACTAGATTTCAAAGTTAAAGCCATTCAAACTGATTAGGGTGGTGAGTTTAGAGTTTTTATAGAACTGTTACAATCTCATGGTGTCATTCATAAAAATTATTGTCCTTATACACACGAACAAAATGGTTTAGCAGAAAGGAAGCATATAGAACAATAGTGGAACATGGTCTTACTCTCTTAGCACAAGCTTCAATGCCTTCTAAGCATTGTGATGAAGCTTTCAGAGCCTCAGTGTTTCTTTCTAATAGGTTGCCCATTGTTGTCTTACATGGAAAATCACCCCTAAAGACCCTTTTTCATATCAAAACTGACTATTCTCATCTCAAAGTTTTTGGCTGTCTATGTTTTCAAATACTAGACCTTATAATTCTCATAAGTTCCAATATCACACCACTCCTTATACATTCCCAGGCTATAGTCTGAACCATAAAGGCTACAAGTGTCTTGCAGAAAATGGTTGTATGTTTATTTCTCGTGATGTTCTGTTTGATGAATCTGTGTTTCCCTTTTTCTAAAACATCTCAGTTAAGTAGTTCTACTAGTGTTCCTATCTCTTTTACTTCAGTTCCACTCTATGTTAAAGATTTTTCATGTTCCTGTTCCTCTAACTCTAGTTCTTCACAGTCAAATACTCCCATAGTAGATCCCACTGATTTTGCTATTCCAGGAAACATAGAAAGTACTAATATTTTTAATACAACTCATACTATTGATCTAGTGATCTATGCAGGTTCAGAAGATTCAACTAGGTTAAGAGAGGAGAATGTTTGCTCAAAAGTGGTTTGGAATAGGAAACTTGGGAGTGATTTTGTAGGCAATGTTCATCCAATGGTGACTAGGTTAAAGGATGGCATCGTGAAACCTAAGGTTTTTCTGGTTATAAGAGAACCATAATCTGTTGAAGCTGCTTTTGAGTGTCCTGAGTGGAAGCAAGCTATGGCAGATGAGTTTTTGGCATTGCTTAGAGACAATACATGGTCTCTTGTTCCATTACCTGCAGAAAGAAGAGCTATTGGGTGTAAATGGGTATTTAAGATCAAGGAAAATCCTGATGGCACTGTCAACGAGTATAAAGCAAGGCTTGTAGCAAAAGGTTTCCATTAGATTGCAGGTTTTGATTTCACTGAAACCTTTAGCCCTGTAGTAAAGTCTACTACTATAAGAGTAGTTCTTACTGTTTCTTTCTCAAGAAGATGGACTATAAAGCAGTTGGATATGAATAATGCATTTTTGAATGGAGACTTGCAGGAGGAGGTTTACATGGCTCAATCAGCAGGGTTTGAAGATCCCAAGTGTACTATAATGGTATGCAAACTACACAAATCCTTATATGGTCTCAAACAAGCTCCTAGAGCTTGGTTTGAGAAATTGCACTCTGTATTGTTGTGTTTTGGATTTGTCTCAGCAAGGTCAGATACGTCCCTCTTTATTAAACATACTGGACAATGTAGTCTCTTTATTCTAGTATATGTAGATGATATTCTTGTTACAGGTAGTGATGAGAAGCAAGTAACATACCTAATTTCACAAGTTAACTAGAAATTTGCCTTGAAGGATCTAGGTGTTATTAACTATTTTCTTGGGATACAAGTTAGCCATACAGAAGAAGGGCTGCATTTGTCTCAAACAAAGTATGTTAAAGAGTTATTTTGTAAGGCAAAGATGCAGTATGCAAAGGCAGTATCAGCTCCTATGACACGTGGCTTGAAACTTATTGGTTTTGGCAGTGATGTAGTTGAGAGTCCACAGTTATATAGAAGTATTGTTGGGGCATTGCAATATGTGACCATAACTAGACCAGAGATTGCCTTTAGTGTCAACAAGGTGTGTCAGTTCATGCGTAATCCCTTAGAGGCTCACTGGAAAGCTGGCAAGCATATTCTTAGATATCTATGTGGTACTTTAGAGTATGGAATTCATCTGAGGGCTGGTCAAACAAAAAATTTAAGGATAGTTAAGTATAGTGATGCTGATTGGGCCTCTGATATGGATGACAGAAGATCCACATCAGGACTTTATGTTTTCTAGGACCAAATCTCATTTCTTGGAGCTCTAAGAAGCAACATACAGTCTTTAGATCCGCTACAGAAGCTGAATTTAGAAGCTTGGCCAGTTTAGTAGCAGATATTTCCTGGCTTCAATCGTTGATGGGGGAATTAAAAGTACAAATGCCTAGGTTGCCTGTTATCTAGTGTGACAACATAAGTACAGTTATGCTGACTGCTAATCCTGTCCTTCATGCCAGGACTAAACACATTGAGTTAGACTTGTACTTTGTTCATGTACGGGTCATCTAGAAGCAGGTAGAGGTCAAGTATGTTCCTACTCAAGATCAACTATCGGATGTGTTTACAAAAGCTATCTCCAGCTCACAATTTCGTTCGTTAAGGAACAAACTCACTGTGGAAAATCTTTCCACACTAAGTTTGAGGGGGGCTGTAAAGAATAAGGATTAGAGAGCTGGTTAATTATGTAATTAGTTAGAGCTTATTTAATAGTTTATTAGTAGTTAGGTGTAACGACTGGAGAATTCACGGCATTAATTTCTGAATTGAACAGAAATTAAACCGTGATTTTTCTGTGTTAAAGATGTAAATTCTTGTAATTTTATGACATAATATGTCTCTATGCCACTAGTTATTTTTCATTATGCAAGGAATTTGGGAATTTGAGAAATTTTCATAAAGATCATAAATAGATAAAAGTAATCATGAAAATCCCAATAAAGAATGTCAAGTCCATTATACAACTTTATCATGTAAAGAAGTGGAATTTACAATTATTTCTGAATCAAATTACAATAGTCAGAATTTAATTATGAACTGTAAAACTGATTAAAAAAAAAAAAAGAATGATAGTTCACATATTAGATGTTGGACTGCTAAACAAGTTGGTTGAATAAATGAGTTAGATTATGTTTGATTTAAAAAAAAAAGTAAATTTTTTTTAACAGTTTAAATATATATATATTTTAATATCAAAAGTTGTTTGAACAGTTAAAAAAAATTTCCAGTGTAAAATTTACCATGTTGAATTATAACATACTGTAAATGACTGTTAAATAGGATAAGGATTAAAGTAGAAATATCTTCAAGGATCAAGGGCTAAGATTATATAGATTTTAATCTAATGGCCCATATCTAGATAAGTATGGCTTAGTAGATAAGGATAAAAAATAATTAAAAAAAAAGGAAAAGAGACCGGATGCAATGGATAGTAAGAAAAGCAGAATAAGAAAAGCAGGAAAAGATCTTTTAACTTATCCTATTCCAAACTAGAGGAATGGTGAAAGGGAGATAAAAAATAAAAAAAAAAGTTTGTTTGTCTTCCACATAAGTTAAACACAAGGAGAGAGAGAGAAGCAATTTTCTCTTGATTCTTCCCAAAGAATCAAACGTCGGGGAGACAGAGAAGAAGAAGGGAAAAAAAAAAATCTCCCTCCAAATCTTCAAGCTTGGTTCTCTAGCAAGTTTTTATTCAAGAAATCATAGTGTCCTAGCAGTCATTAAAGGTAATAAATTTGTAAAATTTTATGTTTTTTTTAATCTTATCTTGCGAGATTTCTATTCTAAGAAATTGAAATTCTATTGTCTAGTCACTACTAAGAAACCAAATGATTTTTAAGGAGGTGCAACTAAGCTAAACATAAATTTGAAGGAAGCTAGGTAAGATATTCAAATTTGTTTTTTTGTTTTTTTGTTTAGTTTGATTTTGTGATTTAAAAAAAAATAAAGGGATGAATATAAATAAATATATATATATATATATAAATTATTTCATTGATGGACTTGGTTTAATGAACTATTTGGAAATCATGAATATGTACATGTTATGAAATCTCTCCATACTTTATGATTAGTTGATGATGTGGTTTGAATTTTTTTTAGTCGATAGTAATGAAACTAATGATGTATCATGTGATTGAAAAGGTCATGGTACAAGAAACAAACTTTTTAAATAAAGTTTGTAGTTTAATAAATAAAAAGTTGACAATTGCTCATGAATGGATTTTAGTGGGAAAGTTTGACGTAAGTATATAAATATGAAAGTCTATTTTTATTTTAGACTCTGGAATTCTTGCAAAAGATGCATATGATAGGAAAATGATTAGTGCAAGTTTTATGTGGAAAAAGTGTTAGATGAGTACTTTTCAAAAAAAAAAAAAAATGATAAAGTGAAGTTAAAAGAAAAAGGTATACAAACAAGTTGTGGTTTTATTTTTCAATAAATTGAGGGCAGTAAATTGCCATTGTTTTTTTTTTTTCAAAGAAACCCAAAAATATGTAATCCAAATTTGTACAAGGGACTATAATGAAAGGATTTTTAGTTTTGGGGCCAAAATGCAAAAACAGACAACTTAAAAGCCAAGATTTGAGCCATGAATTTCCAGTTCATAACTATGTAGTATAAAATGTAGGTTATATCAAATATGTATATCAAATGAACCAAAAATGAAGTAGAAACGCTAGAAGGACTTAAATGTCAAAATTATGTTTTTGGAAAAAAAAAAAAAGGAAACAGATTTGTAAACTAGATGTTTCAGTGTGAGAAACTATTCCATTTGTCTTGAATTACTTATAGGCTAAGGGATATAACAATAAAAACAAAGGAAAGCCCAATAGGAGTTAAAATGAAAATTTTGTCAAAAATTGGGGTAAAACAGGAATTTCTTAAAACTGTTAGAAGATTTAAATCGAACAATTTATAAAACTGTTTCAGATCTATTTTTATACTAAAAAGGTGATTTTTCTATGTTGTTCAAGTAGAAAGCAAAATATAGAGAATTTAAAGCAAACTACGTGCAAAACAGTAAGGATTAAAAAAAAAAATCGTTTACAAGCGGTGAATGAGGTTAAGAAAAGATTTTCAAGATCTCGTTTATGAGATGATCGTAATAGGTCTGAAACCTTAAGAAATCGTAATGTGGATGAAGTCCGTTACATAAAATCTAAATGAGCTATAGGAGGCCTAACACAACCTCGTAAAGTGTATAATAGGCCAATTTAAATTGTGATATGTTACAAACAAGCAATTCAAGATTTAAAAAAAAAAAGAGAGAGAGAGAGAAATTGAAGTTGTAGTCAATGAAAGTTAATTATATAACAAAAGAAATATTCATAAGAAAAATGGTCAGTTTAAAATACTGTTCTAACTGTCGGGTGTCGCTTAAATCAGGACACGGTGCCAACGGTGTACTAGAGCGAGACCGATTGACAAAAAAATCTCAGATTATTGAATTCCTGTAAGTACAGATCTCACCTACAACATAAAACTTTGAATGCTTGTTGTATTGGTATGCATATGTGGTGATTTATGTGCCCATTACTTGAATATGATTACGATGCCTCAATGTTTATGTAATTCAAATATTTTTTTTATGATATTGTGACATGTCATATTTGCATGATCACTCACCTAATTATATGAGGCTAATGAAAGTGAAATGTTAGAAAAGTGTCGGACCAACCTCCACTCAGGTGAGGTAAAATTCATGAACGATTTATGTATGATATTGGGTACAACTGGAGGGTCGCTCCCCTAACTCCCCAATGGTCGCGTGCACCTGGTACGTACACAAGGGGGCCCAATAAGTTTTGAAGTAAAAGACTTAAGAATTTCATAAAATGTCATGCTAATTATTTATGCATTGTGGGATTTATATCTGTACTTTCTAGGCGAAAGCTCATTCAAGAAATTTATATTGTAGGTAATATGGGTAAGAAACCCGTGATCAATTGAATCGATATATAGACAAGGCAGTTGATGTGACAATGGAGAAAGAGGGTGCATGGATAACACTTCGCTTAAAAAAATTTCGCAGCTTAAAAATAACTATATAAAAAAAAACAAAATGATTTGTAATATATGATATTATGATACTTTACTTATGCTTTTTCTCTAATACCATGTGAATAGTTATCTAATAGATAATGAGTTTAACAAGCAATAAGTAAGAAATTAAAAAAAAAAAAAACCCTGAATTTTGGAAATTAAAACGATACAAGTTAAGTTTATGTATGTATTTGATGGCTCCTTTCTAAGGAGAGGTTGTCACATTAGGTGTGGTTGTTAGACCTAAGTTACACGTGTTTGAATGTGATTAGCTTCTACAGAAGTTTGTTAGACTTCATAACCTATATATAAAGCTACTCTGTAAGCTATTTCTGAGTAATAAGAAATCTATCTTTCTTTCAGATTTTCCCTCAAATTCTTGCAGTATCTTTCTTCTCTTGTTTCTTTACAGCCCCCCACCCCCAGACCCTGACGATGACGCCCCCCCACCTGACGGTGACCCATCCCAGCCCATGACATCCCCACTCCTCAAGATCCACTGGAATCTAGGCCTTGATTCCCCACCGCCATGGCCCACGGAGCTTGCTTCTTTCGTCGAATGGGGTGGAGTCGCATATGGTTTTTTTTTTTTAATTTAATATGGGGTTAGTGTTGATTCTAAGGGGTTTAAAATTTTCACATACAGCTAGTGCACTTGTCGTTTCTTTACTCAAAAGCATCCCAGGCCACTTGACCTCCATCGCTGTCTAATGGCATGTTTACTTATCAGCAGTAAGGAATGAGAGTGGGAAATAAGAGTCAATCTCTTGTTTACTTGTTCATTTTTTTTTTCCAGAAATGAGAGTTAGAATGGTGGGTCCCACATCAATTTAGGATTAAGTAATGAAATTGACAATCTCATGCTCCCCCTCCGGATTATGACTTTTATTCCTACTATTAACATTAAATTACTATTTTTCCTTGGTTTATTTGCAAAAAATTATAGTAAAAAATAATAACAAAATATTTTTAATTATTTTTATTAACTTAATATTATATAATTATCCTAATTACTATTAACGTTGTTAGAGTAAATAAAGAACTTTTTTTTGGTCATAATATATTATTATGTTTCTATTTTTATATTTGTTATATTTTACTTATTTTAATTCATTTTTTTATTCCTTTTAATTTTTTTAAACAAAAAATTACACAATTTAATTTTATTACATTAATATCATAATGATTATTTTACTTTTGATTAATAGTATGATATTAAATTTAAAAAAAATTAATTAATCTTTTAATTTTTGAAAACACAATAAATAAAATGACGTACAAGTAAATTTATAATAATTCATTCTGATTCTGGATATAAGTAAGCATATAAATATGATTCGTCATGACTTCGATTCCGAATCCTAAAACAAAGTAATCAACTTATTTAAATTTTGAAACTTCACTCTAAATCATATCCACTTCAAATTCTATTCATTCTGATTTATATCCGTTCTGATTATGCGTAAGTAAACACTCCCGTTTTTATCAGGGCTGGGGTGTCCATGCTAGAGTTCCCCAAAAAATAACAAAATAAAAAATAAAAGAGCAAGATAGCAAATGATGGGTCGTCTCCGAGTTCGCACCTCCCCTGCAATGGCGACACTGAACCACCTTTCTTCAGTTCACACTTCGACTTCCTTTCTCGGTCTCTTCACCTCTCACTCTTCCAGAAATGCCCCTAATCTCTCATTCAATTCACAAAACAGACCATTCTCCTCCATTTCTCAAAAACCTCACAGTCACAGCAGGCCCAAACCTCGTGTTTCGGTCGTCGCTTCGGCTCTCAAGACCCTCTCGGAGACGAAGCTCCTCGTCGTCCCAGAGGAGTCCGATCAAGTCGCCGGACAGTTTCCACCGGAGACCGGCGTGTATGCCGTCTTCGACGGTAACGGCGATCTCCAGTTCATCGGATTATCTAGGAACATTGCGGCGAGTGTTGTCTCTCATCGGAAATCGGTGCCGGAGCTTTGTCACTCCGTCAAGGTACTTGGTTTTTCTTTTTGGCATTATCTTATTGGGCTTGCTCCGAAGTCTGAAGTTCTTGTGCTTTGTATAATTGAAATTTCGATTTGATCCTAGGGCTTTGTGGTAATTGATGATGGGAATAGAATTATTTTTACATTTACTAATATATATGTATTCGTATTTTTTGTTCAAATGTTCTTGGTAAGATTTTTAGATTGTCTAGTTCTGTTCTTTTATCAGGACCTTTTTAGTTTTCTGAGTTTTGTATATGTTCTCTTTGTTTAGTAATTTTAACATTTCTTTGTTTGTTTTTTTTTGTTTTACTTTGAGGGCTTCTTGTCATCTGCTGATTTTCAATCTATGAAGGATGTTTATTGTTAAAAATCAAAAAGAAAAAAAAAATTTGAAATCTAGGAATAGCTCAAGCTTGGTCCAATTTTCTGTGATGAAAGTCTATTGTTTTGGTGGGACCGTACGTTAAAGGATAAAGTTTTTAGGAGGCTTATATAAGAATTATCAACATTTAATGGGGGCAAAATGAGATGTAAAGCTTGTAGGGGCAAAATTGAAAAAAAAAGAACAATAAAAGTTAGTTCACTGGGGGACTTCTGTCCCCACTTAGTGAAGTCCCCCACTTAGTCATAGATGGTTCCGCTCTGATGCTGAAACTGATGCTTGAACGGTTATGCTCAGTTTTGAACCTTCTATTGAGTACTGGGGTTTTGATGATTTTTAAATTTCTATTTCCAGAAGCTAATACACCGTCCCTTTTTTATATTTGCTCGTGTAGATTAGTAGTTGTTTGTTGGCCTGCTGCAACCAAATGTTAATAACATAGATTTGGAAGGCAATTGACAGCTGTAATGTTAATGAAATTGATATTCTTCTTATAATCAATTGATGCTTTCACAAGGAAGCATACTCCATTTTTCTCTCTCAAACTCGGGTCTCCTAAAATTGCTCTCATAATGTCTCGTGTCTTCTGATTTTGATGCAAAGATTAACGACCGCAGGAGAAAAAGACATCTCTCCTGTCAGTGATTAAGCGCTTTATAAACCGAAGCAAGTGATGCTTTAGGCATTCTGTTTAGTAGTGACCACATTCGGAGATTTTACAAGGAAGTTTTGGGTTTGTGTCTTTTCTTGTAATGAGAGGAAAGATAACTTTTGTGAAGTAAGAAGAATGCGGGTCATCAGTAAAGCAAATAAACATTTCTCCGCCATAAATTTTTGTATGTTGATAGAAAAATAATGAGTCATAATAAACTCTGCTAATTCTGGTGGTATCGTCCAAATTCTACTGCAGGTTGGTATAGTAGATGAACCAGATAGAACGGCTCTAACTCAAGCTTGGAAATCATGGATGGAGGAGCACATTAAAGCCACCGGAAAGGTACCTCCAGGCAATGAATCAGGGAATGCAACTTGGGTACGACAGGCCCCGAAGAAGAAGGCTGATCTAAGGCTCACACCAGGCCGCCACGTCCAACTGACAATACCAATGGAGGAGCTCATTGACCGGATGGTAAAGGAAAACAAAGTGGTGGCTTTTATAAAGGGTTCAAGAAGTGCACCACTTTGTGGATTCTCACAGAGGGTTATTGGCATCCTGGAAAGTGAAGGCGTGGAGTATGAGAGCATCGACGTGCTTGACGAAGAGCATAATTCCGGATTAAGGGAGACGCTGAAGAGGTACAGCAACTGGCCTACTTTCCCGCAGATATTTGTGGATGGAGAATTGGTCGGAGGTTGTGATATTCTGACCTCCATGTATGAAAAGGGTGAACTTGGTAGTTTGTTCAAGAAGTAAATGGCATCGAAGTTTCTGAGCTGTTTGTTGGTCTATTCCTAGGCAGTGGAGACCATTATGATTTACTGAGCTAAAAAGAACAGTGAATCTTCGAACTGTAATTTTGTTTGTGAGCTTCATTTACATGAACATGGAAAATAATTCAAAATCTAATTAGTACGTCATAAAAAACATAGCAAAACGTCCTTTAGGCCTGTCTCTTTTTTTTTTTTTTTTTTTTTGGTAGTCTTTTAGCATCAACAAATGTTTTCATTTGCATCAAGAAGAAACTCTCAAACAAAAGGATGTCACTTTAACAACCAATATGTGTACAAGGTGTTTGTGATAATATTTGAACTATGTTTTATCATATCATAGTAACAAAGACAAGTGTAGAAAGTTAAAATTAAACAACCAATAATTGCATGAAAATAAACAAGGGAATTAAAAAGTTATTAAAGGGACCAGTTAACTGGAATCAAGAAGAAATAAATAAGAGGACTAGATAACTGGAAGTAGAAAATAAAAACGGTACCAGATAACTAGATTAATCAACTGAATAATCGAAAATAAAACAACAACCAGATAACTGGAGATGAAAGAAAATAACAAGAAATGTGAAGTGCCCAAAAGTAAGTAAAGAATTGAAAAATAAATAAGAAATAAAATCAGCACACAATTTTATTAAATGGAATTTATATCACAAACATAATTTTAATATTTAGGGTTTGTGGCTCAATAGTATTTGGACTAGATTCTTGATCTTGTTCTTTTAAGTAAAGAACGAGAAAATGAGAGCTCTAGAGTTTTAGAAGGTATTTGGAGTGGGATTTGGAATTTAGAAAGTTTGGGTTGCTATTCAGGAGAAGGGATAAGAAGAGAATGACTAAGTAGTTATGAGTGGAGTAAGAGAATGGCTAATTTACTAAGGCATATCTGCGTTATCTTTCTCTGCCCTAAAATGTTTGAGAAATGTGGTATTTATAGTGGTCCCTATAGCCCCCTAGAATCCAGGACAACTGTCTGAAATCCCATAGATTAAAAGAGTTATTTGACACCTATCTTGCTTGCTATTTAGGTGTCAAAATACCTGTTTTGTTGGCTGTTAGTAAGCTGATAAAGGGGTCTTGGCACTTTGTTTCATACAACAAATGTCATTATATCCTTCATAGCAACTACAAGCAGCCATTGGTACCAGCGAGATTTTCCGTTTTTTAATTAAACACCAGACTTTCTTTTTTTAACCCTAAAACATAAGTCCTCTGAATTTTTATTAATAGTAATATTCATTACAATTCATCTATATAAACCCTCTGTCATCATCTTTATAATATGAATTTCTGTTTTATCTATCCTCGTTTTCCCAACCAAATGGCTAATAATGGTGATAGGGCCTCCTCTTCAAGGGGATAACTCTCTTGAATTTCTAGCTTTCCCCTCGTTACCGGAAATAAGGAGGAACCCGAACAGGGCTACCAAACTTTATGAGCATATTGATGCTCTTGATAATCAACTCTCCGACTTCCACATTCAAACGAGAGCCATCCTAGAGTATTACTCTCAATGGGTAGCAGAATTAAAAGCCCAAGCAGCCCACACTTTCCAATATATTTCCGAGGTTCAAGCGTATGTAGATGCTAAGATTTCTCAGAAGCTAAGTTGGCTAGCACTGAGGCTGAGCTCAGTGCAGCCTACCTTGAAATTCAAAGGTGGAGAGATCTTTACTGAAATTTTTGGGAAAAATATTGCTGCTGTCCCGATATACACCCAGCCCTCATCACCTTTTGGCAACCCCCATTCGTCTCAATGACGTTCTCTTCGAGGAGCCGTAAAAGGCTGTAATCATGGCTTCTAGACGTGATTTGGTTGGTTGCTGGTTGGTCTCGTGGGAGGAGCTTTGTGCCAAGAGTTTGTTAAAATTTTTTGCTAAGGAGAGTTTAAAGGGATTCTCTATAAAATTTCAAATTCTGTAATCAAACTCTCCTCATAAAAAAAGCTCTCTCTTTTTTTTTTTTTTTTTTTCCCCTTGTAAATATATGTGTGTGTGTATATATATATATATATATTTCCTGAGCACCTTTTTTTTTTTTGTTTTTTTGTTTTTGTTCATCTTTTTGTTATAGATTTAAAACTCAACGGCAAGCAATAAGCTTTCTTGAGCTGCTAAATACAACACTGAGATAAAAAATATAGCTATCTCCTACTGTTATTTCATAGCATTCAAGCATGCATTTGAAGCAACTCGTAGAATCAATCAAAGTTTGAAATAAAAGACTAGCCATTTATACACATGTATTTTTATAGAAGTTGGTTAAAGCAAAGACGATACTCACTATGAAGCTTTGCATGTAGTTCAATATACATACACACATTTGTGCACTTGCTAGTTTAAAATAGATTTAAACGAACATTGACATTCACTGTTATAGCTTAAAATAAGTAAATATGTTCTACGACTTTACAATTATTGAAATCAGAGGGTAGAATTGAAAGAAAAATATTTCTACTCTCCTCCATATTGAATTGTCAGATTAAATATGTTGTAAGGTTTCAAGGGTACTTGATTGCATGTTGCTTAATAATAATAAAACATGCAAATATAATCTTAAACAGGATTAACTTGTATATGAGTTAAAGAAACTGAGATGCATAGAAATAACGAAGCATATAATTCTCTAGTCTATGGGTTAATAAAATTTAGATACATAAACCCTTCTTTGGTTCTTTAGCAAAAATAAAATAAAATAAACCCTTCTTTGGTTTTAATGACTTGTGTCTTTGATTTGCAATATAGGAAAGAGCTATAATGCTTTTTTTTTTTTTTTTCCCCTCTTTATATTGTCATTATAATAAATTTGAATCTAACAAGACTTACATAAAATAGTCATTCAGATACATTGTATCAAGTATTCGAGTATTTTTTTTTTTACCCCTTCAGAAACATCAATAATCTGAGCTATTTGAGCTTTCTGTTATTGACGAGTTTAACAACATAATTTTTTTTTTTAAAACTCAAACTAGCCGAATCATGTCATCTATATTCAATAATCCGAGCCATTTTATTTATTATCAATAATCAAAGCTATCTGTGCTTTCTGTTATTTGACCATTTTTGGGCTCTCTGTTATTGGAAATTTTGACCATTCTCATATAATTAACGATCCGAATATAAGTGATTTTTTTTTTTAAAGACAAACAAAATTCAAGAAATGCAAATCCTTAAGCTATTGAAGAAACCAAGTTTCCCTTAGCTAGTCTCCAGTGAGTCGCCATTTAATTATGTTTGTGGTAATATTTGAACTACGTTTTATCATATCATTATAACAAATATAAGCATAGAAAGTCAAAATAAAACAACTAATAATTGCATAAAAATAAACAAGGGAATTAAAAAGTAAATAAAGGGGCCAGTTAACTGAAATCAAGAAATAAATAATAGGACAAGATAACTGGGTGTAGAAAATAAAAACGAGATCAGATAACCAGATTAATCAACTAAATAACTGAAAATAAAACAACGACTATATAACTGGATATGAAAGAAAATAGCAAGAAATGTAAAGTGCTCCAAAGTAAGTAAAGAACTGCAAAATAAATAAGAAATAAAATAAGCACACAATTTTATTAAATGAAATTTATATCACAAACATAATTTTAATATTCGGAGTTTGTAGCTCAATAGCCTTTGGACTAGATTCTTGATCTTGTTCTTTTAAGTAAAGAACGAGAAATGAGAGCTCTAGAGTTTTAGAAGGTGTTTGGAGTGGGATTTGGAATTTAGAAAGTTTGGGTTCTTATTCAGGAGAAGGGATAAGAAGAGAATGGTTAAGTAGTTATGAGTAGAGTAAGAGAATCACTAATTTAGTATGGCTGATTTGAGTTTTCTTTCTTTGCCTCTAAAATGTTTGAGAAAGGTGGTATTTATAGAGTTCTCTCCAATCCCGTAGAATCTAGGACAGCTGTCTGAAATCCCAGAGATTATAAGAGTTATTTGACATCTATCTTGCTTGCTATTTAGGTGTAAAAACACCTGTTTTGCTGACTATTTAGATGCTAAAACACCTGTTTTGCTGACTGTTAATTAGCTGATAAAGGGTCTTGACACTCTGTTTCTTACAACAAATGTCATTATATCCTTCATAGTAACTGCAAGCACCACTGATACCAGCAAGCTTTTCAGTTTAATAAACACCAGACTATTTTTTTTAACCCCAGAACACAAGGCAAATACTATTTGAAGATTTTTAGTACTATATACATAAATATATGTACTTATTTTTTTCAGCCTTTTGTTTTGAAAGAATTATTGCATTTTTAAGCAAGTAAAATAACTTCTGATTATTACTTTTACACTACCAACATTCACCAATTAGCAGGGAAGAAAACGCTAAAGGATAATAATGGTGTAAAGATGCTTGTATGTTCGGCCAATATCTGCAGTTGGGGTCTTCCTTCGGTGAAGGACTGTGACTTTCTTTTTAATCTTATTCTGTAACAGACAGACATTAGTCCCTACAAGAAAATGGTAAGTTGTACAGTCTCATATCGTTTGGGGATGGATATATGTGATGGTTCATAAGTAAAGAAACTACTTCTTAATGATATGAGTCCTTTTAGGGTGAGCTCAAGAGCAAAACCATGAGGACAAGAGGCCTAAAATGGATAATATCATACCAAAAGGAGGCACAAGTTGTTATAAATAGTATCAGAGTATAAACCCAACCGGAAGTGTGGCTAACGAGAACATTAGGCCCCAAAAAGAGGGATGCTTGTGACAGTTATCAGTTCTTACAAGAAAAATGGTAAGCTGTGCACTCCTACATTGCTTGGGAATAGATATATGTGATGATTCATAAGTAAAGAGACTATCTCCTAATGATATGAGGCATTTTGGGGTGAGCCCAAGAGTAAAACCGTGAGAGCATGATGCCCAAAACGGATGATATCATACCAAAGAGAGGCATAGATCATTATAAATTATATCAGAGCTTATACCCAACCGGAAGTATGGCCAACGAAGACCTTCGGCCTCAAAAGGAGGGGTGATTGTGATAGTTATCAGTCTATATAAGGAAATAGTAAGTTGTACAGTCCCATATCGCTTGAGGATAGATATATGTGATAGTTCATAAATAAAGAGACCACCTCTTAATGGTATGAGGTCTTTTGGAGTGAGCCCAAGAGTAAAACCGTGCGGACATGAAGCCGAAAACAAACAATATCATACCAAATAAAAACACGGATCGTTACATGTTCAACTATAATAAGGGATTAGTCTTTAGTCGGTAGTCATTTTTGTTTGGTAAATTTTTATTTATTTATTATTATTATTTTTATTTGTGTAACTATTAATTGATCTTTTATTTTTAGAAATTATTTACTAGAAATTACAAGTATCAATCACAAAATATACGACACATTAATAAAATAATTCGATATTATTAATAAAAAATTTACATTGCCGGACTTGTACGGCCCGTGCAGAGGCATCGTGTGTGGTATGAATTTTCGTAGGATCTATCCGTTGTGAGATCTAAGGGTTAGTATCGGACAATATTTATTTTTGATAATTCATTACATTTGTGTTCGCAAAACATATTATTTTAGCTCTACAACACCACCATTTAAGTCAAATTATGAACAATGCTCTTACTGTTCATTTCATTTTACCAAAAAAAAAAAATTGTTAATCGAATTTTGATTGAATAAGTACAAACTACTTTTAAGTAGGTGTCAGATAAAATCCTGTTATTAGCAAAGAAAAAAATATATAATACTTCACAATAACGATGAAGTCAGTCTTCAGTTAAGGTTATTTGTCTTTTTGAATTAGTTTAGGTTACATGTCTTTAGTATTAAAGGAATAGGTGATTTCACTGTTATTTTATTAATGATGTACAGTATATTTTGTTTTTTTTCCCTCACCCCACCGCTGCTTCTGCTACAGCAACGTACAATAATGTACAGTACTTTTTGATGTAAATGACGTTTTTATCCCCCTCTTCCTTCAGTCAGTTGGCTTGCCTACATCAAATGGATGGTTTTGCCCTCATATTACTGTGAAGATGGTTTTGCCCTTGGTTTTTGACTGCCGGCTCCCCCCTCCACAGTGGATGGACGCTTTTGCCCTCCAAACCCTAATTTCCCTCTTCTCTTCTTTCTTCCGCTTCCCACTCTGCCTCTTGATTTTCTCTCTCTATCTTTCATGATCTAACTCTCTCTCTTCTACCGCTCTGTCTCTCTCTCTTCTTCTTCTTTGAATTTTTGACCTCTAAACCCTAGATTTTTGGTTTATTTTGTTCTTTTGGCTGCTCATTCCTTCTTTTTTGGTTTCGGTTTCTACTGCTGATGATCTCTTTGCCAGTGTATTTGTTTTCTCCGGGTTCGGAAGTTTGGTTTTTGTTCTTTATTTTCGGATTTTTTTTTTTCCTTTTTGATGTTTTTGGGTTATTGTGTTGAAGGTTTAGATATGTTTTTGTGTTGCAGGTTTTGGTTTTGATTTTTGTACTGTTGTTTTGTTCTTCGTTACTGTTTTCAGGGTTTCAAAATTTTTTTTTCTATTCTTTTGTTATTTTTTAACTCAGTCATGTATTTTTCTCTCATGGGTTTTCTTTTCTTTCTTTTTTCCGAATGTTGAGTTCTAATCTTTGGATTTTTTTTTAATTTTTAATTTTTCCTTTTTTTTATGGTTGTCTCGGAATCCTTAAATTTGTATTTTTTCCTCCAGTTCATTTTTTTGTTGGGATTTTAGATTGTTATTATTGTTGTGGTTTTTTTTTTTTTTTTTTTTTTTTATTGTTGTTTCTGTTTCCCTTTTTTTTTTTTTTGGGTGTTTTTATTAATTTTTTAATCTATTGTTTCTTGAGATATTCGGCCTTCAAACCCTAGATATTGGTATTTTTTGTTCTCTCGATCACTCATTCTCTCTTTTCATTTTTGGTTTCTATTGTTGAGGCTCTTCTTTTTTGTCTGTCTGTTTTCTCCGAATCCTAAAATCTGGGGGGGGGGGGGGGGTTTTTTTTAAATGGTCTCAGGGTTTTTTTGTTGAAGGTTTAGATGTGTTTTTGTGTTAAAAGTTTGGATTTTGATTTTTAGTATTTTTTCTTCTTTATTACTGTTTCCGGGTTCCCTTTTTTTTCCCTATCTTTTGTTATTTTCTAACTTACTATTGATTTTCTCTACTGCATTTTCTCTTCTTCATTTTTTCCGAATGGTGAGTTTTGATTTTCGATTTTTTTTATGCCCTGTTTCTGAATCCTAATTTTTTATTGTTGGCTTTTTTTTTTTTTTTTTTTTTTTTTTTTTTTTTTCCTTTTCCCGGTATGTTTTTTGTGTTGAAAGTGTAGATTTTAATCTTTAGTATGTTGCTTTTTTTCATTGTTGTATATGTTTGCCCTTTTTTCCCCCCTCGGATTTTGGTTTTTATTTTTCCCTACCGTTCATATTCTTCTTTCTTTTTTTGTCATGAGTATTTTTTGATTTGTTTTCCAAGTTTTTGGAAACAAATGCAGAGTACTAAAAAACGTTAACAAAAGTTATGGTATGTTGATTTTTTTTTTCCTCTCCTTTATTTCGATACTGTTTTTGCCTCTTTTTTTTTTTTAAATGATATCTGATTGTTGCTAATTACTTTTTGCAGATTGGAATAACAATTGTAGCAAAATGAATGAATGCAAGTATCAAGTGGAACATTGAAGATTTTTTCTCTGTTAGTTTGTATCTTTGTAATTTTTGACGTTTTTTTTCTCCCCGAGTAATATTTTGTTGATTTTGTTTGCAAGTTTGATCTTTGTATTTTGTATGTTGATGATTTTCTATTATATTTAGGATTTGTAGTGTTTAGTGTTTTTATTATGAGTTATTTGTTTTTTCTATAAATTTTTTTTATTCAGTTTGCTTTTATTATAGATAGGACATTTTTTTTTCTAATGGTTAATTATGATTAGGTTAGTATGTGTGATGTTTTATTATCATCATTCTTTGTATTTAATTCCTGCAGAATTATTATTTTATTCTGTTTAATAATTATATTGCATGATTTAATTAGATTTGAATGAATTGTTAGATGTTTGAACTATATAGTTTGCTAGCTGTAATTATAATAGCTACCGCTTTTAAATTATCTGTTTTTTTTTTCCTTTTTGTTGTAATTGTATTATTTGCTAGAAGTCTATGGTTTACTGCCCATGATTACTTTGACTGAGATTTTTTACAGATTCAACTTTGTCATTAATGCAGCTGATTTTGTTAAAATTTGTTATCTTTTATTTGTTATGTGTGAAAATTTTTTTTCTCTCTCTTCCACCGACTCTTCTGATTTAGCTAATTCTCTCTTTAAATAAATCTTCTCTTTATTTATTGCTTCATCTCTTTCCTTCACCATTAATGCTTCTGTAAAATTCTCTTAACTGCTTTCCTTTGAATCTTGATTCCTCTCTGTTCAAACCTACTTTTTTATCCAGGTACTGTTCTTATTTAAAGGTTTTAATTAGTATTGATTATTATCTTATTATCTAAACATGTTTATTATTATGATGATCATATTGTAAAGAGATTCATTTTTTTTAATTGTGTTTTACTTCTTTTCTCTGTTTGTGGTTTTTTACCCCTTTTCCCTCCCCCCTTGGCCGACAGTATACACAGTTCTTTTTTTCTTATTTGTGAATGTTTTGTGAATGTTATTTATATTATAAGTTACATGATTATGTTATATGTGATAAGTTTACTGTTTTGCATTATTTTTTTTTGTCCTTTCCCCTATTATTGCTTCTGTGTTTTGTTGTTGTACATGTTTTTAACAAGAAGTTTTGGATTAAAATTTTTGTATGTTATGATGATCTCTATTCAAATATATAAGAATGCATATACCAGATTTATTGTTTAATTTAGTATATATTGCTGAATATGGTATTATTGATAATATATGTTACATAACTGTTATATATTATTTGATCATCTTTCTTGTTGCTGTGAATATTTGGGATTTGCGTTAATTTTGTTTTTGTCACAACATAATGGTACTGATTATATTACTGTCTTTATATTGTTGTAATATTCTAAATTTTTTTAAATATTTTCCTCTTTCTTCCCGTTCTCTCTTTTTTTTTCGTTTCCTTTATGTATTATGTAAGCCTTCTCTCTCTTTTTTTCTTGGACACATTCCTAGACATTACATTTGGTAGCTATCAAAGATGATGTTGAATTGTATTATGGTTATTGTTGAGACATATTACTAATGAGATCTGAACATACCAGAAAATGTTTCATTAAATTTTTTATACTGTTTTTTTATAGTATATATGTATATATGTGTATATATTAAATTTGTTGTTATTATTTTTACTTTTTTTTTGTTCTGTGCTTTGATTTTTTTTTAAATTTTTTATTACCCGGGAATTTTTTCTTTCTATTATATTATTGTAATATTTAAATTTATTAGAAGAGTTTCTGTATTTAAATGCTTTTATAATTATAAATTGTTGTAATCTTAATTGTATAGTTTAAGTTTTTTTATCATGTAATTTTATTGATTTTTTTTGTTGATGATTTTTTTTTGTTTCTGTATAATATTTATTGATGAATTTATATACCTCAATTTATTTATTATTTGATTTAATAAATCCAAGTTTTTATTGAAGGCAAAAAATACGCAGAGAAAAGGAGGGAGGGGGGAAGAGTAGTGGTAAACATGTTAATGAATTAGGTTTTTTAATTCATTCATGTTAAATTTTTATTTTGTTTAATAACATAACTGATCATAATGAATAAAAATAAGTTATGTATTATTTGATTCAAGAAATGTAGGCTCTCATAAAAAAAAAAACTAAAAAAGTAATATTTTGATCAACTGTTATATATTAGGAACAGATAAAATTGGATCAAAAAAATTTTGCCCTCCGTACGGAATGCAACAAATAGAATAGAGAGGGTGAGAAAGGATAAAAAAAATTTGGTAGTTACAATCACATATATTAACAAAGTCAAAGTAATATTTTCTCCAATTAATTTTAATTATGTAAAATAAAATAACATGAATAAAACAGTACATAAAGATTACAAAATGGTAAATTGAAAAAAATAAAAAGGGGAAAAAAAAAACCGATTAACATACTAAAAAAATTACTTTAACAAATAAATATATTTTTTAATGAAATAATATCGCAAAAAAAAAAAAATTAAATAAACTAAATTACAAATTAAAGAATAATATTTTCTTCAATCATTTTTAACTATGTAAAATAAAATTGCATCAATAAAACAATATATAAGGATTACAAAATGTTAAATTTTAAAAAAATTTACAAGGAAAAAAAAAAAGAAACAAAAAACCGAATTAACTTAATTAAAAAATAAAATAACACAATTAAATTATAATATTAAAAAAAATAAAAGAAAAGTCAATATTTTAGATTAAAAAATAATTCATGAGAATTTGTAAATATAAATTATCACTATAAATTTACAACAAAATGAAAAGATGTAGTGTTTTTTTTTTTCTGGTGAGATTTTAGTATAGGAAGTATATATTTACAAATTATGATTAATGTTGTATATTAATGTAATTGTTTAAAATTTGCATTTGTTAAATATGTAACATGTTCTTACATCTATTAATTAACTTAAATAGTTATTTCTCTATTTTTTAATCACATTTATTTCAATTATTAAATTTTCCTTATTAATATATATAATCATACTTCAAGACTTTTTGTATGTATAAATATAAATATATATCTATATTAATATATATAATTTAGACATCTTAATATAAATTTGAATAAAAAAACAAATTAAATTCTCAAAATTATTGTAAATATATTATCTTCCTTAATCAACTGCATTTAATGTATATTATTTATTTTGATACTTTGTTTTTAACTTTTTTCTCCTACTACCATGCAACGCACGGATATTAGACTAGTAACATACTAAAAGAATACCAACTTTTAATGTTTTTTCTATAGTAACTTTTGCTTTTTTTTTTTTTTTCCCTTAAAGTTTAATGACTTTTTTGCCTTTCATTACTAACTATTTTTTTCTTTGCTGCAGTGTTATGTCGGTTTTACCCTTACTTTTTTTTGGTCAATTAGCAATTTTACCCTTGGGTTTTAGTTACTTTTACTGTTTGATATAGTGTTGGGATAACTTTGTCCTTCTAAAATTATTAATAGACAATTTTGCCCTTCCTTTGTAGTTGCTTTTTTTTCCTTTACTACAGTGTTATTCCGATTTTACCCTTTCTTTTTTTGGTTAATTGGTAATTTTGCCCTTGGCTTTTAGTTAGTTTTATAGCTTGCTACAGTGTCGGGACAACTTTGTCCTTCTAAATTTATTTATGGATGATTTTACCCTTCCTTTGTAGTTACCTTTTCTGATAGCTATAATAACTGTACATTGTTACCCTTTTAATATGCATTTTTCATTTTGTCCATTAAAGATGTGTTAAAGTACAATGTTTGTATGTATATAATCTAACTGAAATTTATTTATTTATTTATTTTTTTGTAAAAAACAGTAAACAAAAAAAAAAAAATAGAATCTGTTTTTGATTTTATTGTTTTTCTTTAATCTTTTTTTTTTTTTTTTTTTCATGTTTTCGTTTTTTTTCCTTTTGTTTTTTTTTTTTTTTTTTTTTTTTTCTGCTTTCTAAGATTTAAATTTTAAAGTTTAGTTTTTTATTCATCTTTTCTTCGTATTTTTGTTATTTTATAATTTTTTAATGATTTTTGTTTCCACATTTCTGATTTTCAATTTTTTTTATTCTCTTTTTTCGATTTGTGCTTGGTTTTTTTGGCTTTTTCATTTGTTGGGTTTTGTTTTTTAGATTTTATAGTTAATTTTTGTGTTTTGCATGTATATAATCTAACTGAAATTTATTTCTTTATTTTTTTTTGTAAAAAATAGTAAATAAAAAATAATAGAATCTATTTTTGGTTTTGTTGTTTTTCTCCAATATTTTTTCCCCTGTTGAGTTTTTTTTCTCCTTTTGTTTTTTTTTTCTATTTTTATTTTTAATTATCGTGATCATTTTTATTTCTCTATCTTTATCTCTGCATCACCGGAGAAAAGTTTTTTTTATATTATTATTATTATTAGTATTATTATTATTATTAGTTTACATTTTTATGATTGAGGGAGATCCTGAAAAAAAAAAAATTAAAGACAAAAAAGATGGAGCAAAATATAGGTATGGTCTGCTTTCTTTTCTTTTGTTTTTGATTTTTACAAGTTATTTCTAACTTTTTTTTTGCTAGATTTATATATTTTGTTTTTCACTTTTTGATTTATATTAATTTGTTTTTCTAGCTTAGGGTGATGATGGTTTGGAATGGGAATGCAAAGAGAACTATTGAATGTAAGTAGTCTAATATTATAATAGTAAGTACTAAAAAAAATATACTGATCATAACTATATTATTTATCTTGACTAACTACTTTTATTATATAATTTTCAATTTTTTCCTTTTATTTTTTTTTCTTATATCCTCGTGCGTAACATGGGTATTAAACTCATATATTACTAGTTTGATAGTGTGCTCCACATGTGTTGTCGTGTTGGAGTCACTTTATCAGTTAAATTCTTCTACTGTTTAAAAAATTTATTCATGATTTAATTTTTTTTAAATGTCATAATTTGATTTAAGTTTTCTTGAGTTTCTTTTTTAAAATTTCATTAAAAATAAATTGAAACAAACTAACACGTTTATATATTTAATTTTTTTTAATGAAAGCATGTGTTCGTTTTTTCACTCCACAATTTCTGGAAGTTTGCAATACCAAAATATTAACAATCATCTTTAATTGAAAAAAAAATTAAAAAAAAAGAATATTACTTTTGAGTTTTTTTAATAGGGCCACAAAAGCCATAGGATTAGGAGAAAGATAAAAGAATGGGCAAAAAATGAAAAATGGTTAAAAAAAACCCATAGGCTAACACGTGGCAAAATGAGAAGAAGAACATATTTGCTCTTTTTATATATGATAAGATTAGTTGTGTATAGAAAAAAAAAATCACATGACGTTGATTGGGCCATCATGCAGACAGCCACGTGGAGATAATGTGGTTGCCACGTGGCATGTTGAGAATGCCCTAAGAGTGAAAGTTGTATCTTATTAATTTTAGTTGTATCTCATTTATTTTGAACTGATTAATAATTTATTTGAAATTTTTTCATTGCGTATTTGCTATACTGTCCTCATCTAATTTTATTTGTTAAAGTAAATGTGAGCAAACTCATTGACTACTTGGTGTTTAAACTGTTAAAATATTACAGACAATATATTTTTATATACGAGAAGACAACGTTCTGGAGTAAATAGTCTAAATCTATATTCTGTAGTCTATGGAGTTAGAGTGAGCATCTAAATCATGTGAAGACTATTATGTTGTCTAAAACTAATTGAGGAGATAGTTTATTTTGACCATTTAGAGCAAGCCGACTCCTAAGTAGAGACATATATATATTGCCTAGTGATGGTGATATATTGGACTGAACCAAAGTGTAATCAATTTATAAGTCCAGTTGATTAGATTAATTCACTTTTGACGTTCATTCTACGATAACTTTAATCCTGAGTAAGTAAACGACTTCATGTTTATGACTTGTGTATTTTGATGTTCCAAAGGCTAAAGCGCCTCGAAGTAGTAAGCTATTAGACCAGTTTGTCGGGTACATGACTTCTATTCAATGTGAGCTTTGCTTGTAGATATGGAATCATAGCTCCCATAAAAGAGTAAAGGTTATCTTCTTAAATAGCATTATACAGGATGTAAAAATGGACGAGGTCTCGAGTTGTTTGTTGTGAAAAATACTAATTATTCACTTTGGATGAATAATCATTTTTCTATTAAATGTATAATGGATCTTTAAGATAGCGTGGTTAAAAAGTTGAACGAACTTTGATTTTAAGTTGATCATGGATATCATATGAGGGTGTTGCATATATAACAAGGTCATTGGACTGCGTTCACACACTAGCTTACGTAAGACGGTATATAATTAGAAGTGCAGTTTCAAGTTTATAGTGGTGTGATTCTGAAACTAATGATTGTATAATTAATTTATTTGGTATAGAATAATTAATTACATAGATTATTAGAGTCTATAATATATATGTCAAATTGATCCCTTTACTAACTCAATATAATTCCTTAACGGATGGTAATCAATTGAAATATTCATTATGGTTTTAATTCTTGGACTTAATGAAGAGAAAAATCCGAAACACCTCCGACAAGGTGTAAGCTTTTTTCTGCTAAGGGTAGAATGAGAATTTTGTTTCATTTACTTAATTGGATAAATATTTAGTTTGGATAAATATTTATTTGAAGATACGATTTAAAATTTGATTTAATTATATTAATCTTTTATGATAAATATGAGATTAATTTAAATTAAGATATGTAGATAAATTAATTATTTGGATAATTAATTTAAATATCTAGATAATCTTATTAGATAAATATTTTAAATTTAATATAGTAATTATCTTATTTGGATTTGAAATTAAAACAAAATCTTATCATAATCTACCTTGTGTAGGCCTTTTTTTATGAGGATAAGGGAAGGAAAATATTTTCTCCTTATTGATTTAATTTGGATAATTAATACATAATTATTTAATTCAAATAAAATTGTCATGATTTTATTTTGAATTTAAATTGGATTTATAGAACATTATCCATAGAGAATAAAATTTTGAATCAAAATTTGAATCTTCTAGTCCTATTCGTTCAAATTCCACCAAGTCCATTCATTATAAATAAGATTCTAAGGGCTTCTATTTTATTTAGACCGCAGACTCTAAAGTGAGCTAGTTTATTATTATTATCCCATTACAGTAATAATAAGCTGCAAGAGTTCTGGATGGTTGGAAGGAAAAAGCCGCGCACGAATACCGATTGGGAAACCGAGTACCCACACACTCTACCGTCATTGATTCGGGAGTCACTAATCATGCCAAGGGTCAAAAATGCCAAGGGTAAGGAAGGTAAGGATCTTCTTTTCTTAGAAGCTTGTTTGGTGGAAGAGTCAAAAGACACTTGGGTCATTGATTCGGAAGCCACTAATCATGTTCATGTTTCTCCGCAGGGGTTCAAGGAAACGAGAAGTCTACATGATAGGAACCTCTTGTTATGAACCGGGGATGGAAGCTTGGTGTTGGCAGAAGTAGTGGGAGACATGCTCTTTACTTTGATGAATTTATATTTATTTTATTGAAAGACTATTTTTATGTTCCTAATTTTAAGACGAACCTTATTTCGGTTGCTTGTTTTATTAAAAATTCTTATTCAGTTTCGTTTAATAAAAAAAGTAGTTATTCGCAAAAACAAGTCTTTTATCTGTTTTGGTTGTATGGAAAGCAATCTTTATTTTATCAAATCTGAGATGCACTCACTGCTTGACATTGAATTATTGATAACTCTAAAAGGTTAAAAACTTCTCACTCTACTAAGGCATATCTTTGACATTTAAGACTTGGTCATATTAATCAAGAAATGATTCAAAGATTGGTGAAAAACGGTCTTTTGGATACTCTAAAGGAGGTACGTCCTCCACAATGTGAATCTTTCCTTGAGGGAAAAATAACTAAGAGGTCTTTTGGAGCTAGGGATACTAGGGCCAATGATCTCTTAGAGATAGTGCACACCGACATATGTGGCCCCATGAATATCGAGGTGCGTGGAGGGTTCGAGTATTATGTCACCTTTATAGATGACTATTCAAGATATGGATATGTATACTTAATGCACCGAAAGAGCAAATCTTTTGATAAATTCAAAGAGCATCGTGCAGAAGTGGAAAAGCAATTGGGTAAATCCAAAAAGACACTTCGATCCGATCGAGGTGGTGAATATCTCTCCAATCAATTTCTAGGACATCTTGTAAAGAATGGGATTTTATCCTAATTGACTGCACTGGGAACTCCACAACATAATTGTGTAGTTGAGAGGAGAAGTAGAACCTTGTTGGATATGGTATTGAGTTATTCAACACTACTTTTTGGGGATATGCACTACAAACGACTAGCTATATTCTAATCCAAGTTCTAACTAAATCAACTCCTAAGACTCTGTATGAGTTGTGGCGTGGCAAGAAGCCCTCCCTTGGTCATATGAGAATTTGGGGTTGCCCGGCACATGTATTGGATGGGGATAAGAAGAAGTTGGAATCGCGTTCAGAATTATGATTGTTTGTAGGGTATCCTAAGGGAACTAAAGGAGGTCTATTTTATAACCCGAAGGAACGGAAAGACATTGTTTCAACCTATGTGACTTTCCTTGAGGAAAGTTACATGAATGATTTTGAGCCTCAAAGTAAAGTGGTGCTAAAGGAATTATCGGGTGATAAAATTGCTCAACAAGTTTCGGTCTTGAACCCAAGTCCAAGTTCTAGTGAAAGACCCACAAACAATCAACAATCTAGGGAGCTTCGACGTAGTGGGAGAGTCTCTAGGAAACCAAGTTTCTTCATGAATGATGTTGAAGTTTACCAAGCTGAAGCTCATGAACATGATGATGACCCTATTATCTACGGTGAATGATGTTGATGTAAAATTCTAGAAACACGCCTTGAACAATGAGATAGATTTAATGAAATCCAAATCCGTATGGAAACTTGTAGTCCTACCTGAAAGGATAAAGCCCATTAGGTGCAAGTGGGTTTGCAAGAGAAAGAGGAATGCCAAAGGGAAAGTTGAAACTTTCAAGGCTAGACTTATAGCAAAAGGATACACGCAAAAGGCCGGCGTCGACTACGACGAAACCTTTTGGCCTATTGCGATGCTAAAGTCTATTTGCATTCTTCTTTCCATCGCTGCGACTCTTGATTACGAGATCTGGCAAATGGATGTCAAGACGGCACTCTTGAATTGCCATCTTGATGAGAGTATCTATATGGTACAACCCGACGAGTTCGTGGTGAAAGGCCAAGAGAAGAAGGTTTACTAGTTGCTTAGATCCATTTATGGATTAAAGCAAACATCCCGCTCATGGAACCAAAGATTTGATTAAGCGATCAAGACCTTCAGTTTTTAGCAGAATGTTGATGAACCTTGTATTTGTAAACTATAAAGGATGGCAAGGTGGTGTTTTTGGTTCTCTATGTTGATGATATACTACTTATTGGGAATGATGTAAAGAACTTATCATCAGTCAAATTTTAGTTGTCTTAACAGTTTGACATGAAGGACATGGGAGAAGCGAATTATGTTCTAGGAATTCATCTCTTTAGAGATCGAAGGGACAAAATGATAGCTTTGTCCTAAGCTTCATGTATAGATAAAATAATTAAAAAGTTTGCAATGTAAGAGGCAAAGAAAGGTACTCAACCTTCTATTGCCGGTTTGACTCTTTCATTGGGTGACTGTCCCAAAACATCAGAAGAAAGAGAGCGTATAAGTAAGGTCCCTTATGCATCAGCTGTGAGTAGTCTCATGTATGCTATGCTTTGTACTCGCGCGGATATTTATTATGCAGTGGATATAGTGAGTCGATATCAGTCGAACCCCGGTACAAGAGTTGGAAAGCTGTGAAGTATATACTCAAGTATCTTAAGAGAAGGAGGACCTATATACTAGTATATTCAAAAGGGGACCTAACACCCATAGGATATATGGATTTAGACATCCAAAATTGTAGGGATTCAAGGAAATCAACTTCAGGATTTGTGTTCTTATTTGGAGGAGGTGCCATTACGTGGAGAAGTGTGAAACAAGGTTGCACTACTGACTATATGATGGAAGTGAAGTATGTAGCTGCGATTGAGGCTTCTAAAGAAGCAGTTTAGCTCTGTAAGTACTTTGAAGACCTTGAAGTCATTTTAGGTGTTGACAAGGCTATCACACTTTATTGTGATAACAGTGCCGGCACAATAAAAGGGTCAAGTGGGAAATTGTTGGGAATGCCCTAAGAGTGAAAGACATTTTAGTTGTATTTCATTTATTTTGAACTGATTAATAAAATATTTGAAGTTTTTTCATTACACATTTGCTATACTGTCATCATCTAGATTTACATATTAAAGTAAATGTAAGTAAATATGACTTATTGACTACTTGGTGTTTGAACTGTCAGAATGTTACAGGCAATGTATTTTTGTATGCGAGAAGACAATGTTCTAAAATAAGTAATCTAGATTTATAGTCCGTAGTCTATGGGGTTAAAATGAGTATCTAACTCATATGAAGACTATTATGTTGTCTAAAGCCAATTGGGGAGATGGTTTGTCTTGACCATCTTGAGTGAGCCGACTCCCAAAGAAAGACATAGATATATTGCCTAGTGGTGGTGATATATTAGACTAGACTAAAGTGTAATTAATCTATAAGTCCGCTTGATTAGATTACTTTTCTTTTGATGTTCATTATGCTAAAGCTAAATCATGAATAAGTAAATGACTTTATGTTTATGACTTGTGTACTTTGATCTTCCAAAGGTTAAAGTGTCTCGAAGTAGTAAGCTATTAGACCGGTTCGTTAGGTATATGACTTATATTCGATGTGAGCTTTGCTTAAAGAAATAGAATCATAGCTCTCATAAAAGAGTAAATATTATCTTCTTAAATAGTATTATACAGGATGTAAAAATAGATATGGTCTCGGGTTGTTTGTTGGGCAAATGACTAATTATTCACTTTAGGTGAATAATCATTTTTCCTATTGGATGTATAATGGATCTTTAAGATAGCATGATCAAAAGGTTGAACGGACTTTGACTTTAAGTTGATCATGGATATCATATGTGGGTGTTGCATATATGACAAGGTCATTGGACTACGGCTACACACTAGCTTCTATAAGACAGTAGATAATTGGAATTGCAGTTTCAGGTTTATAATGGTGTGATTCTGAAACTAATAGCTGTGTAATTAATTTATTTGGTATAAAATAATTAATTACATAGATTATTGGAACCCATATTATATATGTCCAATTGGTCCTTTTACTAACTTAATATAATTCATTAACAGATAGTAATCAATTGGGATATTTATTATGGCTTTAATTCTTAGACTTAGTGAAGATAAAAATTTGGAACACCTCCCACAAGATGTAGGTGTTTTTTCTGCTAAGGGTAGAATGATTATTTTGTTACATTTAATTAATTAGATAAATTTTTAGTTTGGATAAATATTTATTTGAATATATGATTTGAAATTTGAATTAATTATATTTATCTTTTGTAGTAAATATGATATTAATTTAAATTAAGAGATATGGATAAATTAATTATTTGGATAATTAATTTAAATATCTTGATAATCTTATTTAAATAAATATTTTAAATTAAATATAGTAATTATCTGATTTGGATTTGAAATTGAAACAAAATCTTATCATAGTCTATCTTGTATAAGCGTTTTTTATGAGGATAAGGGAAGGAAAATATTTTCTCCTTATTGATTTAATTTGGATAATTAATACATAATTATTTAATTCAAATAAAGTTGTCATGATTTTATTTTAAATTTAAATTGGAATTATGAAACATTATCTATAGAGATAAAGTCATAAGAAAATTGGAGATAAAAAATTTGAATTAAATTTTGAATCTCTTAGTCCTAATTGAATTCAAATTCCACCTAGTCCATTCATTATAAATAAGACCCTAGGAGCTCCTATTTTATTTAGACTACAGATTCTAAGGTGAGCGAGCTTATTATTATAGTAATAATAGGTTGCAAGAGTTTTGAGTGGTTGGAAGGAGAAAGCCACACATGAATACCGATCGAGAGACCTAGTGCACACAAACTCTACCATCTGGGTATTGGAGAAAAGTAAAGATTGCTACTTGGTTAAAGCTCTATTTGATAATATCCTCCGGCATTCCTGTTGTCTTATCTCAAGGTACGTAGATTGTAGAATAATTTTTTATATATGGCAACATGAGTTCGTACGATCTTAAGAATTTTTTTTTATAAAAATTTCAAAGCATAAATTACCCCTTTTTCCTACATGGCAAACACTGAAGGGGTGACAAAAAACTGGATTCACACTTTTATATATTGGTAAAGAAGATTAACGATTTTTTAGAAGAAAGAGTAAAGTTTTCAGTCGGGATAATGTAAAATAACTAATTTTGAGTGGTAATAAAATGGAGAAATTATCAAAATCTAAAACTATTTTAAAAGAACAAAAGTTAATAAAAGTAACCGACATTACTTAGCCTATGTTTGGTAAGAAGGAAAGAAAACAAGAGGGAAAGAAATAATGGAAGTGAAAGAAAAATTAAAGGGGTATGAAAGATTTTACTTCTCTTTTATGTTGTTTAGTATCACAGAATGAGATAAAAGAAAATAGTTGTATAATTACTATTTTACACAAAGTCTTAAATCCGATACCTGATGGTATCTGGCAGTATGAAATTTAGTTACTGTGAATGTGAACTTTAGTAACTCAGAATGTGAATTCATAAAGAAGGAAATGTAAGTAACGAGGAATTAAAGTTCACAAGTTAACTTTAGATACATTTTCTTCTGCATGAATTCACATTACAAGTAACTGAAATTCACATTCACAGTAATTGAAGTTCACATTATTGGATAGCATCCGATACTAGATATATGACTATCCCTTTTATTTTATTTGTCTATACATTTTCTTTTACTTTAAAGGCAATGACCAAAAAAAAAAAAAAAAAGTATTTTTAACCATCATTGGGAGGATTTGTGTTTTGCACCAACTTTTAGAAAGATAAAAGTTAGTGGGCCCTACAAAAATTTTAATCCCTTTTATTTTCTTTTCCTTCCTCTTTTCTTTCTTACCCAACAACCAATAACATCATTTTCTATCCACTTTTTTTTTTTTTTTCATCCCACTTCCTTCATTACTCTTTTCTACCCTACCAAACATAACATTAGTCATGAATACCTCTGCACTACTTTACCAATTAAACAATTTTTTAATTTTTGATATTTTTTAAAAGATTATAAATTTGTCCATTTAATCCCCGAATTTTGAATATCCTATCACTTTGGTCCCTGAATTTTTGATTTTGACAAATTGATTCCTAAACTTTTTATTTTTAACAGTTTTGGTCCCTTTCACTAAAATTGAGAGACGATTTCTGAAGTTTAACATAGATAATCATATTACTATAGCACAATAGCTAAAACTTTTAAAGAAATTATTACATTAAGTTCGAAAGATTGTAGTTTTTAAGGTTTTAAGAAGAATAAGAAGGAAAATTTTATACTTAGTGTAATTATTTTAGTAAAATTTCATGTTAACATGGAGTTAGTGTAATAACCCGAATTTTGATGACTCTAGATTTCCTTTGAATGAGGAAAACTTAAGTCTAGATCATGTTTGGAATAGAATATCGGTATAAGTTTAAGTTCTCGGTTAATTAGCTACGAGACTCAACGATGGATTACTGAGCCTAGTATAAGGCATTTTAAGGAAAATGGCGTGATGAAATTTCATGATTCCATGTTGGTCAAAGTTTGACCAAGAAAGTCAACGTTGACCAAAAAGTCAAAGGGTTGACCAAGAACAGTCAAAGGTATGACTATACAGTAATGAGATAAGCAGTATGAGAAATATACTGCGAAAATTGTCTTTTTGGACAAGATAGCTGGAATAAGCTAAGAGACCACCCTAGAAAAATCAAGCACACTGAGTTGGATATCAAGGGCAAAAAGGTTTGAAGAAATAAGAAAAAATTTTTTCAGTCCAAAAATACACAGATAAATTTTGGACTACAGTCAAGCAAAACAGTACTGAATTGTACTGTGTATTAGTGAACACAGTATTGGATTTATCTGTGTTAGCTTAAAATTGGACTGCTTTTTCAAAAAGTAGCCAAACGAGGCCTTAGGATGACATCACCTACCTTTTTGATTTATGACATCATCTTATTTGGATTTATGACATCATAATTCCATGAACCAAGCCTTTAAAGACAAGTGTCTTATTCTAGAAAATTCTTTCTTGTTCTCCAAGGTTCATGGCCGGCCACCTAGCATGCCTTTTTGGCAATTTTTCAAAAATTTAGGGGTCAAATTGTAATTTTTAAAAGTTCTCCTTTTGCCTATAAATAGGGGTGACCTTTATTCATTTTATTCACAATATCTAGCCAACCTCTTGCAAATTTTCTGCCCACCAAAACTGAGAAAGAAAAAGTGAGAGGGAGCCAAGAAAAACCAAAATTTTCCTAAGCCAAGCCTAGGTTAGTGTTCGGTTTGCAAGGGGAAGCTAAGGGGAGAGTTTGTCTATTAATAATTTTCTTAAAACCAAAAATTTTAAAGGGAAAAGTTAGGGTCAATTCGGGTTTGATTCAATCAACCGAAAACAAGATCAAAAACAAGTTTTGAGACCATTTTTTTGGTCTAGGGCAGCCACTGTTTTGAGCAGGGGAAAGTAGTTGAAAAAAAAAAAAAAAAACTGCAATTTTTGGTGTTACAAGGGTGGTGTGGCCGAGCCTTAGGTGAAGGACAAATCTTGAGGCCAAACCAAAATTTTTGGTATCTTGGTGTGGTGAGAAGCCGTGTGTAGTGTAGGAATTTTGGTGCCCAAAACCAACCCAAGCCAACCCTTGATTGGTTCAAGGTATTTCTCAAAACCCTAACCCTGTTTTCATTCAAAGTTTTCAAGTTTAAATTTTAAATGTATTTCAAGCAAAGTTGTAAGAGCATAAGCTCACAATTTTAATTTCTTGCCCTTAGTTTAATTATTGTGCTTGATTAGGTGTTTTAAGGGTGGTTTGGTTCATTTATGTGCTTATGATGATTGAATATTAGGTTGCATGCTAGATTATGGTTATATGTCCCCAATCATGTGTTTGAGAATGTGTATGTATGTTAGGGTATGAATTGAAATGGTATGGCATGAATGGTTTGGTATGTGCTAAGTTTAGACCATGCAACCCTAGGTTTAGGAGATTCGATTTAGGGCTGCATGGACACGTTGGGTTAGCATGATTGAATATGTGGGACGTTAGAAATGCTGCATGTTTGCTGTGTAAGCTCCCGCTGCGGGCGGTTGAGGTAGTGTGCGCGTAATAGGACGTAAAACGAACTTAAAACCGAAAACTGCCAGTTCGGGTGCCAACTGGCCAGTTTCGGGAAAAGTGAAATTTGAGGCCTTTAGAAGTCGAATTAGAGGAAACTTAAAACATGAAAGTTGTTCAGAAGGGTTTTTCCTAGGGGGCAGCATAGACAGTTTTCCAAAATAAGGCTCCAAAGGCCTTCGTTTTTACAAAAACCCGAGACTAAGAATTCCTGGGCGAGTCAGATTTGTGCTCTCGGTCTGGGGACTTCAACAAGGAAAATGACTAAGTTAAATGCAGAACTGGGTTTTTCTCAAAACATGAAAGTTTTAGGATTTTTCGAGATCTAAAACTTTCGTGAAGAAAACTTTTTCAAATTCAATTCATATTTTTATACTGACACGGATTTCTAAAGAGTGTGTAGGAAACAAGAAATTCCTGCACAGGATTTTCTAAAACAATACATGAAAACTGTATTTTTGCATCAACACCAATGTTTTGACTGTGAGAACTGTCCCAAAGGCAGTTTTCAACAGTTAATAATTTTTACAAACCTTTCTCAAAGAATTACAATTTTTCAAAGTTAAACTAGGGTTTTTGTAAGAAATGAACAAAGAGAACCGAGTTTTTCCAAAGCAAAGAGAAAAACAAGTTTTTGGATTCAAAAGTTATCTTTCTTTCGGTAACAAGACAATGATGGACGGTGACCGGGAAGGATACCCGAGTTACTAGACGGGCCCAAAATCCAAGGTTGACTTAGGATAATTGAACTAAGTTTGGTTACCTCAAGGGTTACTCAAGGTAACCCAACAAGGTGTTAAGATTGGGTTTGGATCTAAAACCTAAAAGATTATGGATAGATAACCAGGCATAGGCCAAGGTTAGGATGATAACCTAACCCTATTCATGTATGATTGGGATTAATACCCAAGGTTACCTTATGTAACCAAGTAAGCTATCATGAGTATAGGGGGGACATATAACTAAGATTATGAATGGGTGTTGGTTAGGTCACCAGCATCTTAAGGTTATAATTATGAAGCCTTATGCTATGTCCTTTGACATAACAGGAGATAGCCTATTGTTGTGCCTCAGCTTGGAGTCGCACGAAATAGGAAACAGCTAACCAAGTAAGTACAACTCCGCCTACAGCATAGGCCCTTTGTTGTTACTTGCCTAATGTGATGGTATGTTATGGCATGTGATGATATGTTATGGCGTGTAATGTTATGGTATGTTATGTCATGTGATATTATGGTATGATATGTTATGGCATGTATGGCATGTCATGGTATGTTATGAATGAGGTTATGTTATGTTATATGTTGTAATATTATGACATCATAAAGCATGTTCACTAATGTTAAACCACCTGGTAAGAACAAGACAAGTAAGATGTTGTGTCGTACCGACTTGCCACAAAGGCGGGTTTAAATGGTATGGTTCATGGTTTGAGTTAAATGGTATGGTTCATGGTTTGAGTTAGATTGGATGGCTACCTAAACTACTCCATGTTAAAATTTGTGTTTCATGGTTTGAGTTAAAACGGACTGCCGCCTTCAACCATTCCTTGGCTATGTACCACGGTACGAGCACACATGATAAGTAAAGGAATAGAACTAAGCTAAGTTATGAATCCATATTTGATTCATAAGAGGTCATAATTGGTTCATGCATAATGATATGTGTTTTGCATCGCGGATGTAACAGTTGTACTTGTTGAGCGAAAGCTCACGTCTTACGTCTATGCTGTAGGTAAGCAACCTGCTAGCAATCTCTGATGCAATACTGTGGAAGGCTGGTACTGCAGACTGTGAAATGTGGAATGGACACTGCCACGGATTTTGAAAAAAAATATACTCTATAAAATATGTTGTAATGAAAAAGGGTTTTCATATTTTCATGATGTTTTAAGTATGAATGACAAAGTTTATGTATGTATGGCAAGCAAGTTGCCTCTTGTGGTACCAATCTGCATTAAGTCGAGTTTGGTCTACAATTTGATTTCGATGGCCTTCAAGGAGGGTTTGAAAGTTCGATATTCGAGTAAGTACCTATCAGTAAGTATGAGTTTGAGGATGAAGTTCAAGTTGAAAGTTTTAAAATAAAGTTTAAAAGAAAAAAAAAATTTCCCCCCAAATTTTCCGCAAGTTTAAGTTCAGTATGTAAGTAAGGTGACGACCCGGCGTGGGAAGTCGGGGCGTTACAGTTAGAACATGATTATATACACTAAATTTAAAAAATATTTCATCAATTTCAATGTTAGGGATCAAAACGGCCAAAAATAAGAAATTCAGGGACTAATTTGTCAAAAATAAAAGTTCAGAGACTAAAGTGATAGAATATTCATAATTTAGGGACTAAACAAATAAATTACCCAAGATTTAATACTCTCACTCATTAATTATTTATTAAAAAGAAATGAGAATACTTTATTTTCATTTAAAAAAAAAAAAGAATTGACTTATAAGAAGTTCCTATCGAAATTTGTTGTCTCATTCCCGCTAAACTAGTCTAATGGGATAAAAAGATAATATTTATTGAATTGGAGAAAGAGCTACAATGTGTATCTTTTTAATATGAGTAATTAGCCTAAATCGAAACAATCTGTGCCTCCCTTTGGTATGATATTGTTTGCTTTGGGTCTTGTGTCCACATGGTTTTTGCTTTTGGGCTCACCCTAAAAGGGCTCATACCATTAGGAGGTGGTCTCTTTACTTATGAACCATCATATATATCCACTCCCAGCGATGTTGGATTGCACAACTTACCATTTTCCTTCTAAGGACTGATGACTGTCATAATCACCCCTCTTTTTGGGGTCCAACATCCTCGTTGGCTACACTTCCGATTGAGTATAAGCTATGGTACCATTTGTAACGACCCGTGCCTCCCTTTGGTATGATATTGTCTACTTTGGGTCTTGTGCCCGCATGGTTTTTATTCTTAGGCTCACCTCAAAAAGCCTCATACCATTAGGAGGTGGTCTCTTTTCTTATGAGCCATCACATATTTCCATTCCCAAGCGATATGGGACTGCATAACTTACCCTTTTTTTTTCTAGGAACTGATGAAGGTCACATAAATAGTCCCTGATGCTTTGATTATCATTCTGCATTAATCTTAATCCTGAAATGAATACTTGAGTTTGTATCCATGACTTATGCACTTTGATCCACTATAGGTGAGAAACTGATAATTGATGGTCAATATACTTGTGTTTTGGGTGTATGACTTATGGATGGAGAGATCAAGATTCATAGATACGGAATCCATAACTATCTTAACGATAGTACATGTTATCTACTTAAAGGCTGTCACACCCCGACCTATGTAGGGCCGTGACACCGTACTTACTTAACTTAATTCTTAATTCAAATATCTTAAACTTACTGAAAATTCTAGAGTAAATTTTTTTTAAACTTTATTTTTAAACGTAATTTAAATCTCGAATTAGTCTCATACATACTTATATGTACTCACTCGAGTACCGAGTTTTCACATCTCATTTGAAAGCTATCATATCAAACCGTGGACCAAACCTGACCTAGTGCGGATCGGTATGACATGAGGCAACTTGTTACCATCATACTTGAAACTTTTCCTTATCCATACCATTACTTCATTATAACGTAACATAAACACATTTTTACATTACAAACATATTTTACAAACATATTTCTAAAATCCGTGGCGGTGTCCATCCCATATTTCATAGTTGCAGTGCCAGCCCTCCACAGTCTTGCATCAAGAATTACCGATAGGTTGCTTACCTACAGCATGAACGTAAGTAATGAGCTTATGCCCAGTAAATACAATATTTAATCCGCAAAACATTTTAAGTGCAAGAATGCACGAACCGATTATGCTTTCTTATGAATCAATTATGCTTTTCATATATTAACTTGGTTCTGTTTCCTTACATGTCATGTGTGCACATACCGTGGTACATAGCCATGGAGTAGTTGGAGGCGGCCAGTCCAATCCAACTCAAACCATGAAATAAACCGTTTAACATGGAGTGATTGGGGCAGCCAATCCAATTTTACTCAAACCATAGGCTAAACCGTTTAAACCCGCCCTCGTGACAAGTCGGTGCGATACAATAACATTAGCTTGTCTTATCTTATTCTTATCCCGTAATTTAATATTCGTGAACATGCTTCGTGATGTCACGATAACAAAATATAATACACCATAACATAAAATGTCATAACATAAAATATCATAACATCATTTTATAAATCATCGTAATATCATAACATAAGACATCATAACATAAATTATCATAATATCATAACATAAAACATCATAACTTAAGTAAATCATGTAAATCAATACATGATTTCTCGAAAACATGCCATGCAACAAAAATGTTTTGTCCATGCTGTAGGCGGAGTTGAACTTACTTGTCGTCTTACGCTCTTGGTTTATCGTCCAAACATGACACGCCAACAGTTCATACTCCTGTTTCCAAACAGGATGTAAGATAAGAATTATTCATATTTCATCTTACCATAAATTATAATAATTAAATCTTGGTATCCTAACCAACATTCATGAGTAACTCTAGTTATATGTCCCCCATATCTTCATGATAACTCATTCGGTTACTTGTCGTAACCCTAGGGCATTTGGCCTAATCAAACAATATTTTGTTTGATTACTTAATGGAACCTTGGGTTTAAGGCCCAATCATACGTGAATAGTATCTTATTAGGTTACTATTGGTAACCATGGGCTTTAGGCCCAACCCAGTAACTTGGGTATCCTACCCGGTTACCGTTGGTCATCATACTGTTACCGTATTTTTAAGATAGTTTTTGGTCCATTTATTTATTTTTAAAAACAGTTTCTTAATTTCAGTTATTAGTGCATGTGCAAGAATTTCCTGCTTTTGCACTGTTTTCTGAAAATCCTGTGTAGGAATTTCTTGTTTCCTACACAGTTTTGGGAATCTGGTTTTACTTTAAAATATATTTAGAATTAGAAAAAGTATTCTTCATGAAAGTTGTAGATCTTTAAAAACCCTACAACTTTCGTTTTTTTACTTAAAATTCAGTTCTGCACTTGACCTACTTTTTTTTCTTATTGTACCTACCTGGCCGTGCAACTATGTTTAGGCAGACCAAGCTCAGATTTTCACAAAAACAGAGGCCTTTGGAGCCTTATTTTTAAAAACCGTCCATGCTGCTCCCTAGGATTTTCCATTTCCTATAACTTTGTAGTTTTGACTTTCTTCAAATTCGGCATCTAAAGACCTCAAAATCCAGTTTCCAGATTACTGCCCAGTCGTGACCCGAGACTGGCAGTTTTTGATTAAGTTGATTCTTACGTAAAATTACGTGCACACTACCTCGAACGGCCAAAACCGTGAGCCTACGACAAGCATGCAGCATATTACATAACGTTTCCATGATCATACATTCATTTCTTATCCATACAATCGTCATACAAACCCAAATGGTAATTTATACCAAACTAGGGTTTTTAGGGTTTTCTTGAACCCTACATGCAACATGCATCACCATCATCATAATCATTCATCCAACATCATTCTTTAGCATGTGGGGACATATAACAAACATATAGTAGGCATACTCAATACCTACATAATCTCTAACTCATACGATCATAACCATGCACCAAAACATAATTAGAGACCACCAAACCCTAATCAAGCATATTTAAGCAATCTAAGCTACTCCTATTGCATGAAAATAAAAGTGAGCTTATGCTCTTACAAATCCAACTTGAAATACACATAAATCTCCAATCAAAACTCAATTTGAAAAGCTTAGGGAACTAAGGAGGATTACCTTAATCAACACAAAGGTTGGTGCTAGATTTTGATCCAAACTTTTCCCCCTTGCTTCCTACCAAAACTGGCTTTCCCCTAGCTTGGAGTTCTCCCAAAATTTTCGACCACCACTAGCTTGGTGTTTCTCCAATTTTCTGACCACCACTTTCCTATCTTTTTCTCTCTTCTTCCTTTTTTTTCTCTCTATGGTTTCGGCTTTCTAAGGGAGGGAGAGAGTGAGGTGAGATTTTAGTATAGTTTTGGGGTATTTTCATATAATGTGAAGCAAAATGAGCCTCCCCCATCACCTATTTATAGGTGATAATTAATTTATTTTTGGATTTATTTTTAATCCAAAAATTACTTATTAACCCTTGAGATAAAAATATTTGCTCCATGCCCTTGTGAGGTGGCCGGCCATTGGCTTGCCTTGTAGGTCAAGTTACTTGCTTACATCACCTTGCTTACATCATATATCCTAAAATTACACTTTGGCCACTAAGGATAAAATATTTACACTTTAGTCCCTGTAGATGGCTGGCTATGGTGGAGCCACATGACTTCCAATTCATACATAATTATCCACTTGATTCTCAAAATCTCTTAATATACATAGCGGTCCATTTTCATACTAATACAGATATTACCAATACTATTTTCAACTAATAACAGTATAATTGTATTGGACTGCAGTCCAGAATTCATTCGCATAAAATTGGACTGCGTATAGGATTTTCTTAGGACTTGAAACTAAATAGTCTATATTGCTCTAAATATTGTGCTTTATTTTTCTAGGGTGGTCTCATGGCTTATTCTTGCTCATTTATCTGTAATGACGGTTTCTCGCAGTATAATTTTTCATACTGTTGATTATATTACAGTACCATCTTAGTCAAACCTAAAGTCAACCTGGTCAAACTTTGACTGGATTAAAAATCATAATTCCTATTCTCCCCTTTTTCTCAAAAGGCCTCGTGCTTGACTAAGCAAACTATTATTGAGTCTCGTAGCTAATGAAACGAGAACTCAAACATATACTGATATTCAACTCAGATCATAAGCTTCATATCGACATACATGGTTCAGTCTTAGATTTTCCTTGTCTCTAAGGAAATCATAAGTTCATCACAATTTCGGGTTATTACATTCTACCCTCCTTAAAAAAATTTTTGTCCTCGAAAATTCGGATACTTCTAGGTGGCTTTTCTCAAAATCCACTACAAATCCATAGTAGTTTTTTTTTTTCATGTTCCCATTTTTAATACTTTAATGGGATCATGTCTCTTATATAAAACTATAATCTTACTTTCATATCCTATCATCATACTTTCATACTATCATATATTCTTTCATACATTCTTACTGCATACTGACTTTCTTACTTTCTTTCATACTATCATACTTTCATAACTTTTATAACTTTCATACTATCTTTTCCTTTCATACTACATCACAAGAACTATTTACGTAAAAGACTGAGCAAATATATCATATAGCTTGCCATGTTTGAAAAACATATCATATCATATAACTTTTTCATACTTGAAAAGTTGAAAAGTATATCGTATTATATAACTTTCTACTTTTGGAAAGCATATCGTATCATATATTTAGGACACTTTTTGAAAAATAGTTTCCTTCTTAAAACTCGATCTTATGCCATTAGAACCCTTTACTTTTCTTAATGGTCCCTTTCTTGGAACTCGTCCCTTTCTTGGAACTCATCCCTCAAGGATTCGGCCTATGGCCCCTATCTTGGAACTCGCTTCCTCAAGGATTTGGCCTATTTATTTTTCATAATGGCTCCTATCTCGGAACATTTACTTTTCATGACAGCCCCTATCTTGGAATTTCCTCCTCAAGGATTCGGCCGTCTTACATAAAATGAGGGGGTTCTATTAAGCATGAGATCATAATTTAAGCTTCTTTTATGAAAATATTTTTTTTTTGAATCTTTTCAAAATCAATAATAGAAAAATCATAATATCGTTCGAGTGATGCAGTGAAAGGTATACTTAAATCACTAGCTACTTGCTAGATAGTAGAAGCTTCTCTTATTACTTCTAACATTTCCTTCATAATACAAGTGCATAATCGTAATTCTTAGGAATGTCTACAACTTCCTATTAGTATATAATTTCCCTTACTAAGGGGTCATATAATCAATTTCATTGTCAACTCATAATCATCATCGTGGTCTGCTAAATCATTATTAGCAACATCCAACTCATTGTTTGTTCATCGCCTTGATATTACTACTGAGTCAAGACACTACTAAACATTTTTCCCATATCTACTATTACTCTTACGGGGGTATAAGTTTCACAATCATGAAACTTAGATTCTATAGCATCAATCCTATTTCTTAGAATGGAAAAATTCCTGATTATCACCTTACCAAGGTAAGGTGATAGGCCATCTAATCTCGAAGCCTATTCATTTTTTATTGCTACTCTAGCAATTATCGCTGCAACTTAATCACTATAGTTGCAAGATTAGACTCTTACAGAATTTGGTTCAGTTGTACATGCGACGAACCATCTTCTAGTTTCTAATTCTAATTCTTGATATTTCTAATACCCATTCTTTCATTCATATCTTAGCATATCATATCATGAAAACATCATAACTTATCACATCATACTAGAGATTCATCACGATCTCATCGTATCATATCATAAGCTTAGCTTATCCACCACGCTTTCACTGCGTAACTCTGATCCATTGGCAGCAATAGCCCATAGACTTATTCGGATAAGCATGCCAGGCTGTAACATAGCTGACGTATCGTCTCATGTACATATCCTAGTATATCTCGATATTGTGATAATACATAGGCGATCCTTGTTGTCATCAAGAAAGCCATTTAGGAGCCTCCTCTCAAGGTCCTCTATGCCAAGGCTCCTTATACGAGCCTCCTCGACTAGGCGTCGGCTGGCAAGCATAACCTGAAGATTCGTCCCTACATGACATAATCTGAAGAGGATCTCCATATCGTGCAACCACTTAGCCGGTTAGCCAATGCAATTGTTCCCTGAGTCCCATCGAAGATGCATGGCTCCATTCCCCAAAATGCCAATGAAGCCTTGTAGTCCTCTTCAATCCAACCCGGTTTGACACCAGGTACATGTCTTTATCATAATAATCTTATAAACTCACATAATTACTATACATAAAACAGAGTAAGAAAACAAACTTACAAAACTGTGGCGTTGGCAGCAGAACTGTGAAAGTGGATGGCAGGAAACCTGGCTCTGATACCATCTCTGTCACGCCCCGACCTACGTAGGGCCGTGACACCATACTTACTTAACTTAATTCTTAATTCAAATATCTTAAACTTACTGAAAATTCCAAAGTAAATTTTTTTTTTAAACTTTATTTTTAAACTTAACTTAAAACTCGACTTAGTCTCATACATACTTATATGTACTCACTCGAGTACCGAGCTTTCACATCTCAGTTGAAAGCTATCATATCAAACCGTGGACCAAACCCGACCTAGTACGGATCGGTACGACAGGAGGCAACTTGTTACCATCATACTTGAAATTTTTCCTTATCCATACCATTACTTCATTATAACGTAACATAAACACATTTTTACATTACAAACATATTTTACAAACATATTTCTAAAATCCGTGGCGGTGTCCATCCCACATTTCACAATTGCAGTGTCAGCCCTCTACAGTCTTGCATTAAGAATTGCCGGTAGGTTGCTTACCTACAGCATGAACGTAAGTAATGAGCTTATGCCCAGTAAGTACAATATTTAATCCACAAAACATTTTAAGTGCAAGAATGCACGAACCGATTATGCTTTCTTATGAATCAATTATGCTTTTCATATATTAACTTGGTTCTGTTTCCTTACATGTCATGTGTGCACATACCGTGGTACATAGCCATGGAATAGTTGGAGGCGGCCAGTCCAATCCAACTCAAACCATGAAATAAACCGTTTAACATGGAGTGATTGGGGCAGCCAATCCAATTTTACTCAAACCATAGGCTAAACCGTTTAAACCCGCCCTCGTGACAAGTCGGTGCGATACAATAACATTAGCTTGTCTTATCTTATTCTTACCCCGTAATTTAATATTCGTGAACATGCTTCGTGATGTCACGATAACAAAATATAATACACCATAACATAAAATGTCATAACATAAAACATCATAATATCATATCATAAATCATCGTAATATCATAACATAAGACATCATAACATCATAACATAAAACATCATAACATCATAACATAAAACATTATAACTTAAGTAAATTATGTAAATCAATACATGATTTCTTGAAAACATGCTATGCAACAAAAACGTTTTGTCCATGCTGTAGGCGGAGTTGAACTTACTTATCGTCCTACGCTCTTAGTTTATCGTCCAAACATGACACGCCAACAGTTCATACTCCTGTTTCCAAACAGGATGTAAGATAAGAATTATTCACATTCTATCTTAGCATAAATCATAATCATTAAATGTTGGTATCCTAACCAATATTCATGAGTAACTCTAGTTATATGTCCCCCATATCTTCATGATAACTCGTTCGGTTACTTGCCGTAACCCTAGGGTACTTGGCCTAATCAAACAATATTTTGTTTGATTACTTAATGGAACCTTGGGTTCAAGGTCCAATCATACGTGAATAGTATCTTATTAGGTTACTATTGGTAACCATGGGCTTTAGGCCCAACCCAGTAACTTGTGTATCCTACCCGGTTACCGTTGGTCATCATACTATTACCGTGTTTTTAAGATAGCTTTTGGTCCATTTATTTATTTTTGAAAACAGTTTCTTAATTTTAGTTATCATGCATGTGTAAGAATTTCCTGCTTTTGCACTGTTTTATGAAAATCCTGTGTAGGAATTTATTGTTTCTTGCACAGTTTTGGGAATCTGGTTTTACTTTAAAATATGTTTAGAATTAGAAAAAGTATTCTATGAAAGTTGTAGATCTATAAAAACCCTACAACTTTCATTTTTTTACTCAAAATCCAATTCTGCACTTAACCTACGCTTTTTCCTTATTGAACCTGCCTGGCCATGCAACTATGTCTTGGCAGACTGAGCTCGGATTTTCATAAAAACAGAGGTCTTTAGAGCCTTATTTTTAAAAACCGTTTATATTGCTCCCTAGAATTTTCCATTTCCTACAACTTTATAGTTTTAACTTTCTTCAAATTCGGCTTCTAAAGACCTCAAAATCCAGTTTCCAGATTACTGCCCAGTCGTGACCCGAGACTGGCAGTTTTTGATTAAGTTGATTCTTACGTAAAATTACGTGCACACTACCTCGAACGGTCAAAACCGTGAGCCTACGACAAGCATGCAGCATATTACATAACGTTTCCATGATCATACATTCATTTCTTATCCATACAATCTTCAAACAAACGCAAATGGTAATTTATACCAAACTAGGGTTTTTAGGGTTTTCTTGAACCCTACATGCAACATGCATCATCATCATCATAATCATTCATCCAACATCATTCTTGAGCATGTGGGGACATATAACAAACATATAGTAGGCATACTCAATACCTACATAATCTCTAACTCATACGATCATAATCATGCACCAAAACATAATTAGAGACCACCAAACCCTAATCAAGCATATTTAAGCAATCTAAGCTACTCCTATTGTATGAAAATAAAAGTGAGCTTATGCTATTACAAATCCAACTTGAAATACACATAAATCTCCAATCAAAACTCAATTTGAAAAGCTTAGGGAACTAAGGAGTATTACCTTAATCAACACAAAGGTTGGTGCTAGATTTTGATCCAAATTTTTCCCCCTTGCTTCCTACCAAAACCGGCTTTCCCCTAGCTTAGAGTTCTCCCAAAATTTTCGACCACCACTAGCTTGGTGTTTCTCCTATTTTCCGACTACCACTTTCTATCTCTTTCTCTCTTCTTCCTTTTTTTTCTCTTTATGGTTTCGGCTTTCTAAGGGAGGGAGAGAGTGATGTGAGATTTTGGCATAGTTTTGGGGTATTTTCACATAATGTGAAGCAAAATGAGCCTCCTCCCCCCATCACCTATTTATAGGTGATAATTAATTTATTTTTAGATTTATTTTTAATCCAAAAATTACTTATTAACCCTTGAGACAAAAATATTTGCTCCATGCCCTTGTGAGGTGGCCAGCCATTGGCTTGCCTTGGAGGCTAAGTTACTTGCTTACATCACCTTGCTTACATCATCTTGCTTACATCACATTTCCTAAAATTAAACTTTGGCCCCTAAGGACAAAATATTTACACTTTAGTCCCTGTAGGTGGCCTACTATGGTGGAGCCACATGGCTTCCAATTCAAACATAATTATCCACTTGATTATCAAAATCTCTTAATATACATATGCAGTCCATTTTCATACTAATACAGATATTACCAATACTGTTTTTAACTAATAACAGTATAATTGTACTGGACTGCAGTCCAGAATTCATTCGCATAAAATTGGATTACGTATAGGATTTTCTTAGGACTTGAAACTAAATAGTCTATATTGCTCTAAATATTATGCTTGATTTTTCTAGGGTGGTCTCATTCTTACTCATTTGTCTGTAATGACTGTTTCTCGCAGTATAATTTTCTATACTGTTGATTACACTGCAGTACCATCTTAGTCAAACCTAAAGTCAACTTGGTCAAACTTTGACTGGATTAAAAATCATAATTCCTATTCTGTCCTTTTTCTCAAAAGGCCTCGTGCTTGACTAAGCAAACTATTATTGAGTCTCGTAGCTAATTAATGAGAACTCAAACATATACTGATATTCAACTCAGATCATGAGCTTCATATCGACATACATGGTTCAGTCTTAGATTTTTCTTGTCTCTAAGGAAATCATAAGTTCATCACAATTTCGGGTTATTACAAAGGCATTATTCGGGAATTGAAAGATAATATAACAAGATCTTGGCCATCGGTTTACTTTGTGTTCTCTGATGGTTTACCGATTATATGGCTTTATAATTGGTAGTTCTTTCATTGGAGAATAATGGAACTTTAAATTAAAATGATTGAAAAGGTAAAACGGAAAAGTCCTTAATTCAATCATGGATAACATATGGGGATTAAGCAAGTGATGAATAAAATCATGGAAGAAGCACTGCGTTAGAGAGCTTTCGTAATACGGTATGTAAACGGGAGTTCAGCTTCAAACTTTTAGTGCAATAGTCATGAAGTTGATAATTGATGAAAAAATAATATGGGATTAATTTTTCACAATTATAGGAACCTCTTTATATATTTCCCTCGGGTCCCTCTACTAGCTCATATAGTTACACAAAGCGTCTTGGGATTTGTTCCTAATGAGATCGGTAAATTAAATGGGAATTTAATAATGTCTATTAAGACATGGTACTCTCTAACATGCAATCCCGAAAGGATTGGACATGTGAAATTAATATAGACAAATAATGTGATTTGTCAACATATGATTGATTGTAAATAAAATAATTATTTGCTAATTATTTTGGTTAATTGAATTTTGGAAATAAGGTTGTGTTTGAATTATTTAATTTTCTCTCCTAATTCTAGGGCATGGTTTTTTAATGGATGGAGGGAAGAAGATGTTATTTCAAATTTATTTAAATATACTACAAACATTAAATTATTAATTGATTTAAATAATGTAACTTATTTGATAGATTTTCTTTTCTTAAAGAATGGTGCACATTTTTTTTTTTGGTGGAAAGGAAATCTAAAATATTCCATTTATTTAAATTAATTAAATATGGATAATGTTTGTGGACAATATTTATTTAAATTCAAATAAGAAAATCTTATTTAAATTCAAAGGTTTAAAAAGAGTTTGAATCAAGATAGAATTATGACTTTTTGACTAATCTAGATTCTTGATTTAAATTTGAACCACCAATCAATATCCACATGAAGGGGAGCACGAATTTTTTGAGTTTCTCCTAGCAAAAAACCATCCATAAGGTTTAAAGGACCTAGCCCGAAATTTGAATGATCATTTGGTTTAAAAGATTATCCAGAAAAATAATTATTAATTATTTTTCAAGTAGGAGATATTTTTGAAAAAAGATTGGAGTATTATATAAAGGCTAGGGGTTCTTGAAAAACCAACCATCATATCATACTCATAGGTGGACGGTTTTTGGGAGAAAAAAAATCTAGGTTTTTGTGCTTGAGAAAAATTCGTCCTTCTTGGGTGTGAGAAAAAGAGAGAAATTTTCATTGAATCAAAACTGTGAGGAAGGTTAAGCCAAGTGATATTTTTCATAGAAGGTTAACCGGTTCCTGTTTTGTAGTTTTGAAGAATGAACCCGGATCGAATTCTCAACGAGGTACATCGGAATTGAGAAGGTGGGATCTAGACTTCGGAAGAAGTACCGGTCGCTTGGATTCATAGTATGTGTGCCCACACACACTCTGAGACGTATGGACTCGAGAATAGTAGAGAATACACGTTGGTCAACGCTTTAGCAATTCCGGAATCTGAGAAATAAGGTACATTTGATCATGTATTTAATTTATTATTATATACATCATGAGCTTCTTTTCTGAATCGGCATAAAATTTTTAAACTTCCGCTGCGCCGTAACTCTGATATCGGAACCATTTTTCCAACAATTGGTATCAGAGCCAACTCATGATCATGTATATAACATAAACTATTTGATCAAATAAATTTCTCTCTATGCGTTAATGAAATATTTTAGAGAGTTTGCACTCTAGCTTTTATTTTATGTATGTTAAATATATTATGAATGGAGGTATGAATGAATGCTTTATATATTTTTTAATATATGATGCTTGTTCAATTTTACCGGTTATGATTCCATAGAAATTAGAATTTGTATCTAGGTTTTTCAAGTGTAATAGATACGGTCTATTATCACCGCTAGGTCGTTCTTTAAATTCCTAGAATTTTTGTAAGTCGGAAACGGCATAGGAATTTTTTTGTAAATTCGGACTATGATGGATTCAAGGAGATTGAAGATGAACGAAGGTATATAAATTTTCAAAGGATGTGATTTTTTTTTTTAATTTGAAAATTTTAATTAATTCAAATTTCATAATTGGTGTTTTTTTTTTTTTTGTGGAAGAAAAATCACATTAAATCTTTTTGAAAATTTTAATTTTCCAATGATATGTGATCTTGATAATTTAGAAAAGCAAAAATCAAAATTTAAATTTAAATTTAATGGATGTTTTTATTAAGAATTTTAAAATTTTGTGATTTTAATTAAATTTAGAAAATCACATTTTTTTTTGAAAATTTAAAATTTTAAAAACGTGTTTTATTTAAATTTTAGATATTTTGTAATTTTGCTTAAAATTAAAAATCACATATAATCTTTTTAGAAATTTAAATTTAATTTAAATTTAAAAGGGCGTGACATTGGAGAAAGACGACACATTAAAGAATGATACAAGGCATGAATCTACAAAAGAAGGCTGATATATGTTTCAGTTAATTTTTGTAAATTTTGTAAATTTTCTTTTCTCTAGGATGGAATCATGATCCACGGCTATTTACATATTTTGCAAACCATGAATGATGCGATGCTAGATAAATATGTTATACTATTTCGTGATGTATTGATAACATGCCATATAGACTAGGGAGTGCCACTCAATAAATATTGTTTATGTATGAAAAACAAAAACCCTAATTCAAAAGATTGAGTGGGAGAAGGTTTTACACACTAAGACTTAAGGCCTCTATTGTTGATCCAATAGTTACGCATGGAAGTGCCTACTACTCGGGTTTGACTCGGGAATTCTCTTAGGATAGGTATCTTACCTAGAGCGCACACTGATTTAGATTTCCGAAAGGATAACAATTTTGGGCATATTTTATGTTTAGATCACCCCTCGGTGGCGGATGTAAAATATGGATTCAAAATTGGAAACGATGGTTACACACTCATGCTACTTTATTTATTAACCCTCCCTCGAGGCTCTGATATTTAAAGTAGTGGTCAAATAAGCGATAGTTAATATATATTTAATGGGGTTATGCTCCATGGATGAATATATATTAATCGGAAGGGATCCGTGTTCTTGGCTAGTTTTTCCATGACTACCCTTCGGTAGCTTGGAAATCAGAAGCTAGGAATTATCATTGTAAGACATTTATTTTTTAAGGGCTTTACACATAAACATTTAGATTGCATATAGATCTTTTTGTTTCATTACAAAACCAAATTTTTTAAAAAAAAAAACAAAAGGATGTTTGCTCGTACTTATTATATGTTTTCTTATTATAGATCAAAATGTCGAGCCCATTATCTGTGATACTTACGTAAAACAAATTAACCGGCGAGAATAATGACTGAAAAAGGAACTTACTTATCGTCTTAAACTTTAAGAAATACAGTTTCATTCTTACCCAATCTCGACCGCCCACGCCTGCGATCGATGCTCCTGATAGGGAATTTGTAGCGCTTGAGCACTGGGACAATTCCAACCTTAGTGCTATGTGCTATATTCGGGCGAGCATGTCTAACGTGCTTCAGAAACAACATGAAGAGCATGAAACTGCTAGGCAGATCATGGACAACCTGGATGAGATGTTTAGTGAACAAACTATCCAGGCTAAGATCGATGCTATCAAAGGTCGCATGAACTGTAAGCAAAAAGTTGGAATACCCATCAAGGAGCACATGATGAAAATCATGGCTTATTTATCTGAGGCTCAGGCAAATGGGGCTGAGATCGATGCTGCAACTCAATTGGTCATGGTTTTTCAAATCTTGTCCAATGATTTCGATTTGTTTCAGGCATCCTACAACCTTAACCGGAAGGAGATGTCTCTAACGGAATTGATGAAAGAGTTGCAAGCCTTTGAGAACATTTTCAAGGGTTCTGGATTTAAGGCTAAGGTAAATGTGGCTGAACCTGGTTCACCTGCACCTAATCCCAAAAGGAAGAAGGAAAGGGGAAGAACAAGGGGAATAAGCATGTGGCGAAGGCACCTGCTCCTAAGAAGTTTACCAAGACTAAGAAGCGGAAGGTGGATCCTAAGAAGGTTAAGTGCTTTTTTTGTGGGAAGAAGGGACACATCAAAAAGGATTGCAAAGGCTACCTGACTATGCAGAAGCAAAGAGGTAATTCGATATCCTGTATCTTGAGGCTTGTTTAGTGGAAGAATCTAAGGATACTTGGGTTATAGATTCTGGAGTCACTAACCATGTTTGTATTTCTCAACAGGGGTTCAAGGTAACGAGAAGTCTGCATGAGGAGAACTTCACGTTAAGAACCGGTGATGGGACATTGGTGCGAGCTGAAGCAGTGGGATAAGTGCATCTTTATTTTGATGAATTTAGATTTATTATTTTGAGACATTGTTTTTATGTTCCTAGTTTTAAGAGGAACCTAATTTCGGTAGTTTGTTTGATTAAAGACTCCTATTTGGTTTATTTTAATAATAAAGTTATTATTAGGAAAAACAATTCTCTTATCTGTAATGGATGGATGCATAGAAATCTTTATTTTATAAAACCTAAGATGCACTCACTGCTTGATACAGAATTGGATAAGAACTCTAAAAGACATAAGTCTTCTCACTCTAACAAATCATATCTTTGGCATTTACAACTAGGTCACATAGGCCTTAATAGAATTCAAAGGATGGTAAAGGAGGAATGTCTTGACTTGTACGAGGTTGAACCTTGGCCACAATGCGAATCCTGTTTGGAAGGCAAGATGACCAAACGGCAGTTTGCTGCCAAAAATAGTCGTGTCGAGGAACTTTTAAAACTTGTGTATATGGATGTTTGTGGTCCCATGAACATAAAAGCACGTGGTGGATATGAGTTTTATGTCACCTTTATTGACGATTACTCGAGGTATGGATATGTCTATTTCATGACCCATAAAAGCGAAACCTTTGACAAGTTTAAAGAATTTCAGGCTGAAGTGGAGAAACAATTAGGCAAGTCCATTAAGTCACTTCGATCGGATCGAGGTGGAGAATACCTATCGGATGAGTTCTTAGGACATTTGATAGAGAACGGGATACAATCCCAATTGACTGTACCTGGTACTCCTCAACAGAATGGTGTAGCTGAGAGAACTGCATGGTATTGTTCGTGATTATTTAGTGTATTTAAACCTACGCAAGTGTATGTAATCGCACAAGTAATATAGAATGTGAGTTGAGTATCGTCTCCACAGGGATTGAATCACTAAAATGAATTGTAAAAGAAATAAAGCACAAATCAATTTGAATTTAGAAATTAAAATAAGAAAAATTCAATAAACTAATGAAATAAAATGGGTATAATGAAAAGGCACTAAAATAAGCAGAAAGAACAAATTCTAGTCAAGAGTTTGTAAATCAAGAAGTGAATTAAGCTAGGATTGCCAATTTCCCCTCAATTGAAAGTCTGATCCGAATACTATAGAAATGCTGCAGCAAAAACTGTCATGTTAACTGAAATTCAATTTTATCACAAACTTCTTCCGAATTAATTATGACTAAAATTCCTTAAACCTTTTTTAACATATTCCTATGTGAATCTAGTTTTCAGAACACAATTTCAAGGACCAATTTCAATGGGTTATATAAGGTAAATAATATATTCTTATACCATTCACAAATCAATATAAACTTTAAAACAGCATATTGAACTTGCATCATCCAAGTTATATCCAGCTCAAATTAACCTTTCCAGAATTAAGCAAGCCTAGTTTCCTATATATTGATGGCCAATCAACAATAGAAATTAAACATTCAAAACACTCGGATGAACAGGAAAGAGAATTGCTCAGCATTTCAACAAAACGTTCAAATCATCCTCCTAATTTCGGGTTCATCAACAATCCCAGCTAAAGAAATTTAGCTCATGTTTCGGATTACAAAAACAAGCTTAAGAACATCATCCATTGTTCAATAGAAAATGAAAGTCTAAAAACAAATCTAGGAAAAAGTAAGAAGAGGAAAAACTCCAAATAGCTAGAGATGGTCCTTCTCGTCCTTTCTTCTTTTCCTCCTGAGCTCGTTCTTCAAAATAGGCGTAAAAAAATATGGGAGCAAACTACAACTCCGCTCTCTCTTTCTTTTGCCCAAAAATGGTGTATTTTTCCTCTGCCTATTCTTTTCTTTTTCCAAGGCGGCTCCCTCTCTCATTCATTAACTTTACCTTTTATATCAATCCTCCCCCCAAAGATGCCCTAGATGCACGTGTGCTCTATATAGCTAAAATTGGGTGCCTTCTCACAGCTGCCGTGTTTAGACAACTAGGTAAATGAACACTGCCAGTTGTAAAGCAAGACTTGGGTCCACATGTGCTTTCAAGTTAATTCCTCACTGCTGCAACTTTACTGCGACATTGCTATAGCATTTCTGCAGCAAAATCTGATGCATTTCAGCTACCTATTTCATAGCTTCCTCTGGTCCAGTGAGCCTCCACCCTTTTTGGCATAGAGGACTCAGCTGTAAGGCAACACAAAATTAAGCTTAAAAATATGCTCAAGGCCAAAATTATTTACAACTATTTTTTATCCTTTCTTTAACTAAGACAAATTAATTAATATTAAATAAAATATTAAAACTAAAGCATATTATCTTGAAATAATAACAATTAATAAGCTTAAAAGCATGCTAAATAACTCTATTTCAAATAGTTATCAGCTATCTTCTCAATAACGTTCCCTCTAAATCGGTTCCTAAAACTCCTTTCGAGTTATGGACGAGTAGGAAACCTAATCTAAATCATATTCGAATTTGGGGTTGTCTAGCAGACATCCTGGATAAGGAAGCGAAGAAGTTGGAGTCACGATCAGAAGTGTGCTTGTTTGTTGGCTATCCAAAAGGGACAAAAGGTAGCCTGTTTTATAATCCGAAGCAAAATAAAGTCTTCGTCTCCACACATACAATATTCCTCGAGGAAAGTTACATGGAAGATTTTAAACCTCATAGCAAAGTGGTGCTTAAGGAGATGACTTCGGGTTCAGATGTTCCTAAAGTCACTGAAAACCCTGTGAAAAAACTGCTAAAGAATCAACAACCACGGGAGCTTTGTCATAGTGGGAGGATTGTCAGGGAACCTGAAAGGTATATGTTCAATGGTGAAGTCTTTAAGGCAGAATTCATAGAACATGTTGATGATCCGGCTACGTACAAGGAAGCTATGGAGGATGTTGATTCTAGTCTTTGACAAAAGGCTATGAACAATGAGATGGAATCTATGGATTCCAACGGGGTCTGGAAACTTGTAGACTTACCCCAAGGCATAAAACCGATTGGGTGTAAGTGGGTATACAAGAGGAAGAAAGGTGTGGATGGAAAAGTAGAAACTTTCAAGGTAAGACTTGTGGCAAAGGGCTATACGCAGAAAGAAGGAATCGACTATGAAGAAACCTTCTCGCCTGTAGCAATGCTTAAGTCAATCCGCATTCTTTTATCCATTGCGGTTGCTCTCGATTATGAGATATGGCAAATGGATGTCAAAATAGCTTTTCTGAATGGCTCTATTGAGGAAGATATCTATACGATACAACCAGACGGATTCAAGGCAAAGGGCCAAGAAGACAAAGTATGCAAGTTGCTCAAATCCATCTATGATTAAAGCAAGCATCTCGTTCTTGGAATATAAGGTTTGATCAAGCGATCAAAATCTATGGATTCGAACAAAATGTTGATGAACCATGTGTTTATAAACGTATCAAGAATGAGAATGTGGTTTTCCTTATACTTTATGTGGATGATATATTGCTTATTGGAAATGATATTGCAACATTATCATTTGTCAAAGTTTGGTTGGCCAAACAGTTTGACATGAAGTACTTAAGAGAAGCTAGTTATGTTCTTGGAATTCAACTCTTTAGAGATAGAAAGAACAAAACGATAGCACTCTCCTAAGCTTTATACATTGATAAAGTACTTGAGAGGTTTTCTATGAAAGATTCCAAGAAAGGTGCCCAACCTTTCAGAATGGGAATCAAGCTTTCTAGATATGACTCTCCCAAGACATCGGAAGAAAGGGAGCGTATGAAAGATGTACCTTATGCATCTGCGGTAGGTAGTTTTATGTCTGCTATGTTATGCACTAGGCTTGATATTTGTTTTGCGGTTAGTATAGTAAGTCGATATCAGTCGAATCCGGGATCGAACCATTGGGCTGCGATTAAGCATATACTCAAGTATCTACGGAGAACGAGGAATTATATGCTTATGTATTCCGGTTAGGACCTTGTTCAAATAGGGTACATAGATTCTGATTTTCAATCAGACTAGGATTCGAGGAAATCGACTTCAGGATTTATCTTTACCCTTGGAGGTGGTGTCGTTGTGTGGAGGAGTGTTAAGCAATCTTGCATTGCTGACTCGACCATGGAAGCTGAGTATGTGGCTGCCAGTGAGGCATCTAAGGAAGTGGTATGGCTCCGCAAGTTCCTTGGTAACCTTGAGGTCGTTCCTGGTATGGATAAAGCTATAGTGCTTTACTGTGACAACAGTGCAGCAGTAGCTAATACCAAGGATCCTAGGCATCATAAGAGGAGTAAGCACATTGACAGAAAATATCACATTATCAGAGGCTTTGTTGAAAGTGGATATGTGACGGTTTGTAAAATCACATCAGAGGACAATCTTGCCGACCCGTTCACGAAGACTTTGGTGGCCAGAAGATTCGAGGAACACGTCGAAGGCATGGGGATGCGCAATATGTCACATTTACTCGCTTAGGGCAAGTGGGAGATTGTTGGGATCTATATGTGCCCTAAGGATAGAAAATCAATTATAGGGATTTTCTGTAAATATAACATTTTGATATTAATAAAAAGAGGTTATTCATGTTTAATAAGTTGTGTCCTATTTACTTTCATTTGTTGATTGCATGATTATTTTGAGCAAATATAAAATACTCCTAGGCTATTGGTAGTATATCAGATTACCATATGTATACGGAGTATACATAGAAGACGTGATATTTTGATAACAGTCTAAATAAATAGTCCGCAATCGATGGAATAAGATTTGAGGATCTTATTTATGATAAGATTGTAAAGGTTGTCTACTTCCTTGGAGGGATGGTTTGTCTTGACCATCGGATTAGTTCCGAGTAGAAACTTTAATTTATACCAGTATTGAGGTATGACATTGGATTGGACCTAAGGTGTTAATTGATTCGATTTAATAATTCCATTTATAAGAATCAATGATGCTTTGATTATCATCCTGCATTAATCTTAATCCTGAAATGAATACTTGAGTTCGCATGCATGACTTATGCACTTTGATCTACTATAGGTGAGAAACTGATAATTGATGGTCAATATACTTGTGTTTTGGGTATATGACTTATGGATGGAGAGATCAAGATTCATAGATACGGAATCCATAGCTATCTTAATGATAGTACATGTTATCTACTTAAAACATTATTCGGGAATTGAAAGATAATATAACAAGATCTTGGCCATCGATTTACTTTGTGTTCTCTGATGGTTTACCGATTGTATGGCTTTACAATTGGTGGTTCTTTCATTGGAGAATAATGAAACTTTAAGTTAAAATGATTAAAAAGGTAAAACGGAAAAGTCCTTAATTCAATCATGGATAACATATGGGGATTAAGCAAGCAATGAATAAATCATGGAAGAAGCACTGCGTTAGAGAGCTTTCGTAATACGGTATGTAAACGGGAGTTCAGCTTCAGACTTTTAGTGGAATAGTCCTGAAGTTGATAATTGATGAATAAATAATCCGGGATTAATTTTTCACAATTATAGGAGTCTCTTTACATGTTTCCATCGGGTCCTTCTACTAGCTCATATAGTTCCACGAAGTGTCTTGGGATTTGTTCCTAATGAGATCGGTAAATTAAATGGGAATTTAATAATGTTTATTAAGACATGGTACTCTCTAACATGCAATCCCGAAAGGATTGGACATGTGAAATTAATGTAGACAAATAATGTGATTGGTAAATATATGATTGGTTATAAATAAAATAATTATTTGTTAATTATTTTGGTTAATTAAATTTTGGAAATAAGGTTGTGTTTGAATTATTTAATTTTTGAAAACAAACTTTTTCTCTCCTAATTATAGGGCACAGTTTTTTAATGGATGGAGGGAAAAAGATTTTGTTTCAAAATTGTTTAAATATATTATAAACATTAAATTATTAATTGATTTAAATAATGTAGCTGATTTGATAGATTTTCTTTTCTTAAAGAATGGTGCACTTTTTTTTTTGGTGGAAAGGAAATCTAAAATATTCCATTTATTTAAATTAATTAAATATGGATAATGTTTATGGACAATATTTATTTAAATTCAAATAAGAAAATCTTATTTAAATTCAAAGGTTTAAAAGGAATTTGAATCAAGATAGGATTAGGACTTTTTGTCTAGTCTAGATTATTGATTTAAATTTGAACCACCAATCAATATCCACATGAAGGGGAGAACGAATTTTTTGAGTTTCTCCTAGCAAAAAACCGTCCATAAGGTTTAAAGAACCTAGTCCGAAATTTGAATGATCCTTTGATTCAAAAGATTATCCAGAAAAATAATTATTAATTATTTTTCAAGTAGGAGATATTTTTGAAAAAGGATTGGAGTATTATATAAAGGCTGGGGGTTCTTGAAAAACCAACCATCATATCATACTCATAGGTGGACGGTTTTTGGGAGAAAAAAAAAATCTAGGTTTTTGTGTTTGAGAAAAATTCATCCTTCTTGGGTGTGAGAAAAAGAGAGAAAATTTCATTGAATCAAAACTGTGAGGAAGGTTAAGCCAAGTGATATTTTTCATAGAAGGTTAACCGGTTCCTGTTTTGTAGTTTTGAAGAACGAACTCGGATCGAATTCTCAACGAGGTACATCGGAATTGAGAATGTGGGATCTAGACTTCGGAAGAAGTACCGGTCGCTTGGATTCATAGTATGTGTGCCCACACACACTCTGAGACGTGGGGACTTGAGAATAGTAAAGAAGACTCGTTGGTCAACGCTCTAGTAATTCCGGAATCCAAGAAACAAGGTACATTTGATCATGTATTTAATTTATTATTATATACATCATGAGCTTCTTTTCTGAATCGGCATAAAATTTTTAAACTTCCGCTGCACCGTAACTCTGATATCGGAACCGTTTTTTCCAACAGGATAATATGTTCAGTTTTTTTTTTCTTTTGAATTTGTGGATTTTGAATATGTGGGTGGCGTCTGGCATCGGATCTATAGGCGTTGGAGAGAGAATGAGGTCGGCTTCCGAAGTCAGATATGTGGGTGATGGTGGTGGTGTCCAGCGGCAGATCTGTTTGGGGGGGTGGGGAGTGGGAGAGGGAGAGAGGGGAGGGGAGGGGAGGGGAGAGGGAGAGAAAGAGATGGCCTCCGGCATCGGACTTGTGGGTGATGATGGTGGCATCCAGTGTCAAATCTGTGGGTGTCAGGGGGGAGGGGGAGAGGGAGGAAGGGGAGGGGAGGAGAGAGAGAGAGATGGCCTTCGGTGTCCAGCATTGGATTTGTTTGGTGAAAGAGAGAGAGAGACGTATCTGACATCGGACCTATGGGTGATGGTGGTGGCACACGGCGTCAAATCTGTTGGGGCGGCGTCGGAACTTTGGGGGGTGGGGAATGGGGAAGGGAGAGGGAAAGGGGGGGTTGGGTTTGGGTTTGGAGCTCTCTCTCTCTTTTTTTTTTTTTAATTATGATATGAATTAGGGTATTTTTATCTTTTAAGGGGTACTTTCTTTCAAAAAACATAAAACGTGCTTCTCACGTGACCATTATGTGAGTTTTTGATGGAATCAGATGGAAAAGACTAAGATTGTTAACATTTAGGGAGTCTAGAGTCTTCTTGTCCATAATTTAAAAAATAAGGACCAAAACGTCAAATTATAAAGAGTCCAGGGACCATTTAGGTCGATTACTCTTTTAATAGTCCTAGTTGAAATAGTTAATTAGAAAAATGACTCAAACACTTTCTTTTTTTATTAAATAATATTCCAAAATTTTTTGTTTGTAAAATGACTTTGGAACGATTGGTTTTTTAAACGGTTGTCCCTATATTAAAATTAAAAAAAAATGTTATTTTACTAATCTCAATTTTTAAGGTTGTCTTTCGGCCAAACATGTATTCTCTTAGAGGTGGATTACGTCTCTAAGTGGGTGGAAGCCATGGCTACTCCAACTAATGATGCTCGGGTAGTGTTAAAATTCTTACACAAGAACATCTTTACTAGGTTCGGTACTCCTCGAGCAATACTTTGTGGTGAGGGGACTCATTTTTATAACAAGGTGTTCAATGCTCTTCTCACTAAGTATGGAGTTTGGCACAAGGTGGCCCTTGCATACCATCATCAAACAAATCAGCAAGCCAAAGTCTCAAGCAGGGAAGTCAAGTAAATTCTTGAGAAGACGGTCCACACTAATTGGAAGGATTGGTTGGTGAAACTAGATGATACCTTGTGGGCATATCGAACGGCTTTCAAAATGTCAACTGGAATGTCTCCATACCAGGTGGTGTTTGGCAAAGCTTGTCATCTTCCGGTGGAGTTAGATTATAGAGCTTTTTGGGCCATTAAGAAGCTCAATTTTGACCTCAAGACATCCGGGGAATAGTGTTTGTTTCAACTCAATGAGTTGGAAGAGTTCCAGAATGAAGCCTATGAAAGTGCAAGAATTTACAAGAAGCATACAAAAAGGTGGCATGACAAGCAAATTCTGAGGTGAAAGTTTGCTCCCGGCCAACAAGTTTTGCTATTCAACTCCCGCTTGAAGCTATTTCCAGGAAAGTTGAAGTCGAGATGGTCGGGACCCTTTAAGATAAAGCAAGTGTTTCTTTTTGGCACCGTTGAGCTCTTGGGAGATGATGGACACACTTTCCATGTCAATGGTCAAAGGTTGAAGTACTACTTCAGAGGCGAGGTGTAGAATGTTAAGAAAATCTTGCTTGCGGATCCGAATTGAAGAGAGCCAAAGCCAAGTCTAGCTAGAGACATTAAATCAAGCACTTCTTAGGTGACACCCCAAGCTCTATCACATTAATTTATTTTGAATTTTTCTTTTAGTTTGTTCTTATTAATTTTTTTTTATGTTATTTGAGTGGTTTCTTGGTATATAAATTTAAATTTTGTTTGAATTTTTGTTTTAAGTGTTCATGGTCAATTGGAGACATGGAAAATATTTAAAAGTGTTTGGAGAAGTTTGGGAGCAATTAGAGAAGTTTGGAGGCAATTTTAAGCTTCAACTTGGTGTTTAATAAAAGGGGAAGGCGCGCTATAGCAGGCCAAAATTTCACAGCAGCGTGCCTTTAGGTGTCAAGCAAGGTAGAGAGACAAGTTTTTTAGGCTCCATGGGTAGCCAATCCACTATAGCACGTGCTCGCAGACCTGAGAAGTCATGTTCAGCAAGCTAGAGCACCAACAAGCCCGCTGCAAGGGGGAAAAAAATATGCACTGCAACGCTAGAAAGATCCACTGCAACGCATGTTCGTAGGCTTCCCCTATAACCTAAAAATTTTGCCCCAAATACCATTCTTTCTCTTTTCCAACCCTAATCTCTCTTTCTCATTTTCACCCAAATCTCCCCCAACTTGAAAATTTCCCCTAAAATCTCTCAATCTTAACCTCTAATCTTTCTTCTCCCAACTATCTTCATACTCGGTCTTCACTATTCATCACCTTCTTCATCTTTTTCTCTTTCTTACTCAACCTCTATGCCCATTTTCATTTTCCACAACAAAAGAGACTTCAATCTTCAAGGAACACAAAATTGGGAGTCTCTCACTCTTCATCAACATCAAAGTAACCAATTTGTACCTCCCTTTGACCATTTGTGGAAGAATTGGTACTGTGGAAGATTTTGGTTATTTGGGGTCTTGATAGGTTGATTATTTGATGTGAAAAGTGGAGGATTTTGATTGTTTAGGTATTATATTATGGGTTATTGGTTTGATTTTGTGGAGGTGGTTTGGTTGTTTGAGGTTTGGAAGTGGATTGATTGATTTGGTTGTACTATGGGTGATTTGTGCTTTTTGATAGTTGGTGATTCTTGTTTGGTGTTGAGATTATTTGGTAATTGACGTCTTTAGAAAAATGCCGGTGAAATCTATTGCCAAAAGACAAAGGGGTGAGAGTTCCAAAACTAGGGATATTGGGCATAGTTTAAATGTCTTTGTTTCAAGAGCTGCGGAGGAGCAATACAATAACTACGATAAAAATAGAGCTTGCATCCGAAAAAGGGGTTTCTCAAATAACCTAGCCTTCGCTCTTGTACAAGAAACTATCCAAACTCGTGGATGGATGACGTATTGTTCCTCCCCCAAGGATGGATCTATGACGCTCGTGCGGGAATTCTATGCAAATGCAAAGGAGCATCAAAACTATAAAATCAAGGTTCGTGGAATAATAGTGAAGTTAGATGAAGCGACCATCAATCGGCACCTTGGCCGAAAGAAGATGACCTCGCTGATTATACAAAAAATGCTGACATACAGCAGGTCATGGACACCATTTATTTCAAACGAACTCAATGGAATATTTCAAATGGTGTTTCGGCATCTTTTGATTCAAAATATTTGGATAAGAACATGAATGTGTGGTTCAACTTCATCAATGCAATGTGTCCAAATGTTTAAGAGAAAGAGGGAATGTGAACGAATTCAGGGCAATTATCAATGCCACTATTCTCCACGCCGCCAAATTCAATAATGTTGTATTACCATTTCCATCATTGCTCTCTGCGTTGTTTGAGAAGGCAGAGATCAACACGACGGACAATTCCATTTAAAAGTCATTCGGGCCCTTGATCCCAATGGCATAGTTTGCATTTGAAATGACCAGCCAGAAGAGGGAGAGGACAAAGCGGGACCTTCAAGAATGCCAGCTAGGTGAAAATTTAAAGCCTCAATCTCGAACCTTCATGAGATGTATTAGCATCATGACGAGCGACTCGATGATATTCAAGCTCAACTTGCTTATGATTGTCAATGGCATTTAGAGCATATGGAATATGAAGCCTCCTGTTTTAACACCATGAAGAAAATGTTCCAATATTTCGGCTTCAATTTAGGCCGAGACATGACTGGATTCCCTTAGATGCCGCATTTCTCTGACCACCTCCGCCAGCCTTATCAGCGAGCCTCATAACCACAAGGGGATAACCAAACCAACATTCAAGAAGACGACAAGTAAGAGGCAAGACATCATGTCTTGCCTCCCAGGTAACTGTTCTTATTCCTTAAACATTGCAGACAATGTTTTACTTTAAGTTTGGGGGTGAGACACTTAGTTGGTCTTATTGTTCTTATTGTTGTTTGGTCTTATTGTTGTTTTGGTACCTAGTTGCCCATGATTTTTATGGTCTTTTTTTTTTCTTTTTTTCTTTTTTTTTCTTTTTTTTTTGTAATCTTCTTTATGGTTTGTGTGTTATTTGTTTCTTTTTATGTTATTATTATTTTTTTTTTTTTTGTTATTTGTGTCCCTTCGTTTTGATTTTTTTAAAATATATATACATATATATTGTGAGTCTTTTGTTGGCAAAAGATGATCATGAATTGATGATAGTGACAACTACAAATTATTCTCTTGAGGTCATTTGTAGTGTCTTTCAATTGTGATTTATATGCACTTGACATTCACGCTAGCTAGGGACACTTTTGACTCTTAATCACTTGAGCACCAAAATCTTAGCCACTCACTCTTTTTAAATAACTAGAGAATATTTATGCATTTAGCTAGGTTCATGATTTATCAAGGGCTCTAGAACCTAATTTAGTGAAACTCAAGGCAAAATCCTAGGTTAGGTAACATGAAGAGATGATTTAAGCTAATTTTTTAGACCGTTTGAGCCGTTCGGACCAACCCTTTGGAAATTATCCATTGTGGTCCCCTTTCTAGCCTTTAAGCCATTCTGCCCTTCACCCACACTAGTATAACCTAACCAATCAAAGAATTCACCAAACACTTAACCCATCACTTTAGGCGCGAAATGTATTCCTCATTGTATTCGAGTGCATTTTGGTTCAACATGAGCTTGGGATTGGGTTTTGGATCATTCTTTGTTGGTTATACTTTATCTATTTTTCGTTGTTACTTTAATTGAAAAAAAAAAACCCCAAAGTATACACGTAACTAAATAAGTTTGGGGGCGTGGTAAAAAAAAAAAAAAAAAAAAAAGCAGAGAAAATGACATAAAATGTTTTGAGTTTTGTTTGCTTTTATTTCGCTTTTATGGAATGACAAGGTGATTGATTAATTTGATACAAAATTAGGGATTTTGGGGTTTTCCATTGAATGTTTGTGAAGTCCGTGAGGTGCAAGGCGTGCCTAGGGTGATCTGAACTTAAAAATTTCCTTTCTTACCTACCCTTTACTCTAGCCTTACGTTACTAGCCTTACAAAGTCCCATTAGTGGAGAGCAACACTAAATTGGACCTATGGTGGTTCTTAAGTTCATCATTTAGCGATAAGTCCATGAACTTCCTTAATGCATAAATCAATCCGGTATTTGATTGGCTGGGTAGTTATGGTCTTCACACACACACACACACACACGAGAGTCTTGAATGGAATTGGGGTAGTATTAAGTGTTGAAATTATAGATAATCACAGTAGTTGATTTTCCTTTGGAGCTTGAGAAATTTGTAGATTTTGAGATAAAATTCGTGGTCGTCAATTTTGTTGCTTAAACTCACACTGTGTTTGGTTATTTGTTTGTCAATTGCTTTTCTTTCTTGTTTTTTATTGTTCTCTTGGCTTTTTTTTCCCCCCCTAAGTTTGGGGGTATTTGATATAGTGATTTTATCAATCTTTATTCTTAGGCATTTTATTGGTTTCTGAGCACTTTTATTAGTGTTTTTATTATTTCATGTTGGTTTTGTAGGTAAAATGCAAGAACGAGCAAAAAGGCATCAACAAGAGGAATTAAAGAAGCATGAAGCGGGCTGCAACGCACCAAATATCCGCTACAGCATGCATTTAAACTCCCAGGCCAGAGAGCTCATTTATGCAGGCTACACGGCACAAAACATCTGCTGTAGCCTGCCCCTGCCCTATTTCAAGTGCACTGCAGGCCCATCTTTATCCACTGTAGCGCGCCAACTGAGAAGCCCTAACCTTCATATGAGCGTTGCAGCCCTTTTTTCATCTGCTGCAGTGCCCGCACACATTGATGACTGAATTTAAGGTGAAAATGAGTTGATTTTTGAAAGGTATAAAAGGAAAATGTGCGAAAACAAAGGGGAACTTTTAAGAGACCCAAATTTCAGACAAAGAAAAGAGAACATTTCAGGGTTTTTGAGGGCTTTTCTTGGAGATTCAAGGAGATTGAAGATTTAAGAGCTTGTTCTTCAATTAGTTCTTCTTCCTTCTACCTTCCTCTATTTTTGTAGCTCTTGAACTTTTATTTACTCTTTGAATTGGTGCTTGAATATGGGTTTGATGTTTGTTTCGAATTTGGTTATGTATTTCGGAACTTTGATGTCCAACTAAACTTTCTAAGTTAGGGGGTATGATGTATAGCTTGATGATGACTATGTTTTGATGAATTGCTTGTTGATTGAATCTCATTTGGAATCATTTGTGCTTCTCTATGCTTTTTCCTAATTTAATTTTTCATTTAAATTAGAGTTATTAGATGTGTGAAATTGGGCTCAGGAGAGTTAATTTCATATGTTGAGACTTAGGAAACACAACCCATTATAATATTAAGTTCAGAAGGCTAATATGACTTGGGTAATCACTAGAGTAGGGTTGCATAATGAGTGCTTAATTGGTTGAGTTAATAGGGATATTTATTTGATTAATTTTACATATTATTTTACTCGGCACTCGAAAGAGTGAGTGAAATTAAAATTGACGCCTATGATTAATGACTTGAATGAATTTGATTAACTAGCCTTGAATTAGATAGGCATAGTTTAGTCAAGTGCCCTACCCTTACATATCATCGAGTTTCCTTCAATTCATATCTTCGATTGCTTTATTTTACTTATCCTTAGTTTAATTTAATTACTTAATTTTGTTGATTAATTTCATTTCCTTTTAATTTTGATTGCTTAGATAAAATTGAGTCATTTTAATTATGGCATTTTGTTAGCTTCTTAATTTCAATCTCTGTGGGACGATACTCCATATTTTATCACTTTATTACTTATGGCGATTCGTTCACTTGCGAGCGCACACGTAAAATACACGCAACAACTATGGACTCTTTGATATATGTAAAGATAAATAAAATTAAAATTAAGATAAGATTCCATAATTTTTCTTAATAGTTTAATCTTTTATAAAGAAAATAAACAAGACGGTTGTAAAAGTTCATGAAGAGCAAACTAATGGTGTGTTTCGATTATGATTTTAATTGGGATTTTTCACATTTAAATATAAATGTATGTTTAGTTGTTTTTTTTTTTTTTTTTTTTTAAGGCTAATGTTTGTTTAGTTGTTAATGAAACCTTCAAGTACATTTAAATAGTTTCACTATTTATAAAAATTCAGCTCAAACCAAATTTAAAACTTCACTTTTTTAGAAATGCAAACTATACTTATTTTTCAATCTTCTTACTATTCAATTCAAATGCTACATGAAATTTGAAATTTTTTTGATAGAGAAATTCAAACTCTATAGTTCTTGATGAAGTCAAATATGATAGTAGCACTAAGTTAAACTTGCAAATAAAATGACATAATATTCATAATTCAGACGTTTGAGATTTCTCTCTCTCTTTCTCTCTACCCTAGGGTTTTGCAGCCTTCCCTCTCCTTTTTTGGGGCCGGAGTTCGGCGGCACCTTTGGGCTGGCCTCCGTATTTGCGACCTGTATGGAAAAGATCTCATCGCCATAAGAAAGATTTGGGTTACGGCATGGCTATTTAAAGTCGTTTTGGAATGGATGTGGCATGTAGAAGACGAGAACTTGTTGGGTACTTGGTCTTTCAATGGCAAGTTTCTTCTCAATGGCTTTGTTTGGCTTGGTCTTGACGGGTGCAGTGGCCTTGTTGTTCCTGATGATTGTATCTGTAGTGGTGATATTTTCCTAGATTTTATAGGATTTTAATTTTAATAATGAAGTCTTTGTCTTCACCTTTTAGGTTTAATACTTTGGTGTTTTCTTTTATGTTATTCCCCACTTTCCAAATTGATTTGTTATACGCCAGAACTAAATCTGTGTGGTGTTTTAGTTCCGTTAGATATGAATCTAAACAGATTTAGTAATGGTCTCTGTGCTATAGTTAGTAGCCTCTCAATTGATCCAGATTTTTCATCGATTATAGATTAATTATCGAAAAAAGCCTTAAGTGTGCTCAATGATGGTCTGTCGAGGTACTATTCCGTTTTCGAGTCTAAAACATGTTTGTCTCTTTGTGCGTCATCAGAATGTACCGATGGTACTGATTTGTTGAGGATTTTATCTCCATAATGCGGAATCAGACATATATATTTATAATTTTTATTTTGAATTGAATGAAATTTTCCCTTAAAAAAAAAAAAGAAGAAGTTATGCTTGCAAATTTGCAATCACGTATTTTGCATCTTCTAATATTGGCTTTTCTACGCAATTTGTTTGTTTGTCAACTTTTTTGTTTTTACACGGAAAAACTCTTAACAATAATAATATATATATATATATATATATATATTAATTTTATGAAAGAATACCAAAAAAAATGACGTGAAAGTATTGTCTTAATAATATTTTGTCTTTATTTTTGTTTGTTTTTTAGGAATGTCTTTGTTTGTAATTTTTGCTGGAAACTGGAAAGTAATTTGTTTGTGATTTACTAGGATAAAGATGGACCTAGCCAAAAAAAAAAAAAAAAAAAACCTTACCCTAAAAGAAAAAAAATTGGATCTGGCTAAAGCAAAATAATTGCTAGTATTTGTACAATATAGCATAATTTATAAGCAGTAGTGAATTAAGTAGCATAATTTCAAAATATAACAAATTATAGCATATTTATTATTATTATTTTAAAATTAATTAGCCTTTTTCAATTGGGTTAATTTCACTTTTAGCATCTGTGAGGAAAATATTATTAAAATCAGCACTACTTTTTCATCCCTTCATTTTTAGTATCGCCACATCATCAAAGCCCATGATATGTGGGGCCCAACTGTATTTAATGTATGTCAAATTACGGGTTTACCCTCATCTCCCTCGCATGCCCCAAAAAATTGTTCCAAACCAGCATCTACAGTATTTTAGAGAGAGAAAATGAAATCTAGAGAGAGAAATAGTTGCAATCGGCTGAAACCGCTCGGAAACCATCCGAAACCACCAGGAAACAGTTTAAAAAACCGGCACCAGAGATCGAGAGAATGGTGGCCGATGAAAGGTTAAGGGGAAATCGAAGTTAAGGAATCAAAGAAGTCGAATGTTAAAAATATTGCTTTTTCGTTTCAATGTTTAAAAAGTTTGAAAAAAAATTCAATAAGTAATGAATTTGTTTAACATTTGGTCTTCTTACAGGATCGGTCATTTTCATAATGACCACCTGATCATTATCGTTGTGAACACTGTAACTGTTAACTTTTTCATATAATTTTGGTCACAACGATATTGACGATCATTATAAAAATGACCGATCCTGTAGGTGGTCAGAACGGTTATGACCACCAGGTGATAACTGTTATCACCGATATACTTAAATACAGGTGGTCATAACAGTTATGACCATCTTGTCATAACTGTTATGACTGATACACTTATATAAAAAGTGGTATAACGGTTATGACCATCCGGTCATAACTGTTATGACCGAACTTATATGCCAATGATCATAACGGTTATGACCACACGGTCCGTTATGACCACACGGTCATAACTGTTATGACCGACACACTTACATGAAGGTGGTCATAACGGTTATGACCACCCGGTCATAACTGTTATGACCGATACTTATATAAAAAGTGGTCATAACGGTTATGACCACACGGTCATAACTGTTTGACCGACACATTTACATGCAGGTGGTCATAACGGTTATGACCACCCGGTCATAACTGTTATGACCGACATACTTACATGAAGGTGGTCATAACGGTTATGACCACCCGGTCATAACTGTTATGACTGATACTTATATACCAATGGTCATAACGGTTATGACCATCCGGTCATAATTGTTATGACCAATACACTTAAATGCAGGTGGTCATAACGGTTATGACCACCCGGTAATAACTGTTATGACCGATAGACTTATATAAAAAGTGGTGATAACGGTTATGACCACCCGGTCACTATGGAGACGGTCATTATGAAAATGACCAGATAGTCAATACGGTTATGACCTCTGTACCTACGATCAATACGATTTTGTATTTGTCAAACACGGTCACAACAATTTTGACCAGACGGTCATTATAAAAATGACCGTCATGTCATATTCATTTAAAATGACTTTTGGTATTATTACAGAACGGTCATTTTTATAATGACCGGATGGTTATTTTCGTTGTGACCGTGTTTGACCAATACAAAATCATATTGACCGTAGGCACAGAGGTCATAACCGTATTGTCCATTTGATCATTTTCATAATGACCGTCCCCATGGTAATACCAAGAGTCATTTAAATGTTAAATTACATATTTACCTTTATCTCCCACCTGCTTAAAAGTCACTCTCCCTCGAATACCCTAACAAAAATTCTCAACCAACCTCTACAGTGTTTTAGAGAGAGAAACTCCGATTCTAGAGAGAAAAAGCTTTGCAACCGCTCGGAAACCGTCCTAAACCACCACGAGCACCCTTTATATACTGCTTGAACGTCTGTTAACATCGAATAATCTTTAAAAAATACCCATGTCGACGCCAACGAAAATGTCAGAGAAAAACACTACTCCCGAAATGTCGTCGAAGAGTACGCAGGGGGAAATCGAAGTAAAGGATTCAAAGAAGTTCATGAGTTCACTAGACGAGAATATATCCGACCCTGGAAAGGTAAAAAATTTGATTTTTGTTTTTATGTTGAAAAAAATTTACAGAGGTAATATATAAGTGCCGTAGAAGGTAAGATATCGGAAGCTGGATAGGTTAAAAAGTTGTTTTGGTTTTTGTGTTTAAAAAGTTAACACTTTTAATATTTTTCAGTAAAAATATGCAGTTTTTATTGATCATGTAAAAACAAAGTTTCCATTTTTATATGTGTTTTTGATGATATTCCACCTTTCTAATTGATTTGTTAAAAAACCTTATCATAATGTACATAAAGTTAGAATTTTTATCTGTTTCTGTATCATAAACCATCCGTTCGTTAAAGTTAGTGGTTTGGTTTATATAAAAATATGTGGGTTTCGTCGATGTTGGTGTTTAAGTGTAGATGATATCGGCTCATTTTTTTTTTAAAAAAATGTAATGGTCATTTTTGTGATGACTCTCTAGTCATAATAATAATTACTCAGTTTTAAGTTATTTCCTGATGGTCATTATCATGATGACTTGTTGGTCATAATAAATGATACTACCTCAGTTTTTCTGTTATGTCCGTGTGGTCATCTTCATTATGACTTGTTGGTCATAACAATAGTTACTATGAGTTTTGACTTATTTTAGGATGGTCAATTTCATTATGACTTGATCATTAGGTCATTTTTCATTATGGCTTGTTGGTCACAATAATTACACGATTTTCTGTTTGTTCTGGACGGTCATTTTCATGATGACTTGCTCATTGTAGGACCATAAAAATAAATTTATTTTGGAATTGATGGTGATCAATTCGTTACCTTTCATATTGCTGTTATTTTATGCCTGGTAATCTGTATGATTACTTCACTGTCATAAGTATACTTACTCTTTTATGTTACCATTTACATTACCGCAGGATCAATATAATCGACGGGTACCGGATACTGAAATTACCATGGCTAAAATAAATACTTTTATTAACATTCTAGAGAGTTATACGAAATTGAGATAGTGATTGACTCCCCAACAGTACGAGGCCGTCACCAAGTAGCGATGCATTAAATAGTTTCTAAGATTAAGTACTCTTGGTTGGGCTGGGCAGGTCTTCCACAACATTGTTATGAGAATGACGGATCACTCAGCAATGAGTGATGCTCTTTGGTTTGAGATCGGTGAAGAACTTGACAGATTTTCCATCAACGAGTTCTGCCTCATTACCGGCATGAAATGTGTAGGGTCTACTCATCTCCCAGTGGTCAAAATCCGATTAATAACAAGATATTTTTCGACGTTGAGAGCTGTGTCAAGAGAAAATTTGGAGCTGCAGTTGTCCAATACAAATTTTGACAACGACGACGACGCTGTCAAGCTTAGTCTACTATACTTGATATTCTACATTCCTTTATCAAATGCAAACTCAGTTAAGATTACTGATTTCAATGATTTTCCTTGGGGTGTACTCTCATGGGAGGTAACCCGGTCTGCAATCTGCAATACAGTTGAAAACAGGCTATCTTTGAAGAGAAGACCGTTAAAAAAGACTGACAAAGTGCATTATAGTGTTGCGGGCTTTCCCCATGCCTTACTCGTTTGGGCCTATGAGACCCTCCCATCGATAGCATTGAAATTCAGCACCAAGTGCGATTATGCCATTCCGCGAATGCTGTCGTGGACCACCGCGGATAATGTCAAGTTCGATGATGTTATGTCTGCTTTTACCGCGGTTGGCGAAAATCAGGTATAAAAATTGTTGGTCGTCTTCCATATATTAACCCTATTTATTATGTATGCAGTGTCAATTATAATTGTTGGTCAATTTACATAATCATCCTAGTCGTTATAACAGTATTTATATATGCTAGTGGTCATAACGGTTATGACCATACCTTTTGTATCACTAATACGCTGCTTGGTCATCTGTGTAATGACCGTACACATGCTACATTGACTACTGGCGTTGGCCATATATATAATTACCTGGTGTTCATTCCTGTAATGACCACCACCCCGTATACAGTGAATCTTAATTAGTTTTTCTTAATATCAATGTTGGTCATCGTACTTAGTAGAAGGGTGGTTATTTAATTTAATTATCTACCATAAATAAGTTAATATGAATTAATATTCATATATGAAGGTAATTAACATATTGACCGTAGTCCCTCCTCATTTTTGTTATTAATGATATCAAATGTGTTCAGCCTAAGGGTTTTGTGATGATGCCAACTGAAGAAAAGTTGAAGGACCCATGGGTTGCGTGGCTATATTTGAAGAACCCAAGTGTTGTGCCTAGCTTACCTCCCAAGGCTCCTGCCCCCCGACCGAGCTCCGATACAAACTCCGAGTGGCGGGAGTTTCAAAAAGATATCCGAGGAGAGTTTGCCTCCATTAAAAAAAAGTTGGTGGCTCTTAAAAAGGGACAGAAGAAGTCAAACAAACTCCTACGAAGGGTTATGAAAATGTTGGCCACCAACAAGACTGAGGAGGGACAGGGAAAGGCACACACGGCGTTCCATGTCAGCAGTAGCCAGAAGACTAAAGTTCACACGGCTGAGTCGGATGCGTTGAAAACTACCTCACCTCACATGGGCACCGGCTGTTCAAGCAGCCATGGAGTTCCTTACAGCCGATAAGGCGATTGTTTCTAAGGAAGACGTCAAGGATGAGAAGAATAAGGTAATCATGTATTTGTTAATCGAGTCTACCATATATGTAAATGATCATAACTATCTTCCACAACTAGAATTTTGTATTTATTATTACATGTTGTGAAACCACGCAGGAAAATATTAAACACCATTCAGAAGAAATCAAGGGAGCAATGAAGGCAAAATCTCATCCATTTGTTGGACTAAAGGAGGAGAAAGATGATAAAGAAAAAAACATAGGGCTGGATGACGTAAAGCTTGAAAAGCCAGACGATGAGGAAAGCATCGGTGATGTGGTTGTTACGAATATCTGTAACTTAGTTATATATTCATTATGGTCATTGTACAATGTTAATGAGTTTCACATATATCATTTATAGATCCGAAAAAAGAAGAGGGCCAGACTATCAAGGCTTGGCCAATAGCCCTCTGGATCCATGACCGTGGTTGGCTCGCCGTCGCAGGCTCCGAGGTAGCTGATTTATGTCCTTCCTTCGGGTCTCACAGATGAACCTCCGAAAGAGACGCTAACGGAGTTCAGGGAGTGGTTCAAGTAAGGATTATTGAAGAGGACTCCTGTAGGGTAAATTTTTTATATTAATTGTCCGTTCGATTTGAAAATGATAATATATTAACAATGTCATCACCAATTAACCTGCTTTCATTATGTTTAGTAAACGGCCTCCCCGATACAGTGCAAAGCATGATACATTAGACAAACCACATGACCTCGGATGCATGTTGGTGGAAAAAAAAAGTTGGTATTATGAGTTAGCTACATCCCCTGTTTGGCTATGGGATGAAGTACCGTTCTTTAATTTTTTATACTCCATGATTTATAAATTTTGTAAATACTAAGGTCAATACGGTACATTATTTGTTACCCTGTAATTTTTTACAATATATTTGCATTTGTTTTGTTTGTGCAGCATGTTGACGATGCCTTCTACTACTTGAGAAAGAAGATCAGGCAGTACCCCGAATTGGAACAACGGAAGGTGATAACGGTAGACACGTTTTTTCCTGCAAAGGTTCGTTCATTGTGGACTGTCTACCAGTCAGCACTCGATAAGTTCGATTGGAGCACCTGTGATTCTATATTCAGGATCATGCTTGGCGTGCGTGTCCAGAGTGGGGCCTCATGGTTTGAAGTGAACACTTTGCTAATACCAATACACTTGGGTGATCTGAAACATTGGGCATTAGCAAAGCTCGATCTGACAAACTGGACCTTAGAGGTGTACGACTCTCTTCAGCATAAAGGCCCTCACAATTCTAAGGTCCGCAAAGGAGTAGAAGGTCTATCAAAGTTCATTCCAGTTCTGGCTGAGAAAAACAGTTTGTTCGAGTTCAAACCACAAGATCCTCCTGGAATTTACCCAATACCAGTCACCATAATGAAAGATATCCCTCAACAAACGAATGGGTTAGTACAAGTTTTGAAAATGTTTTCGTAAAATTAACTATGTAGAGTGTGATGCTTATTTCTTTTATTTTTTTCCATCCTTTGTGCCACAGGGGTGACTGTGGAATGTTCACAATAAAATATGCTGAATGCTTGATAGAAGGGAGGGATGTCCATTATTGGGTAATTGCTGAACGCATGCAAATCTTCAGGGAGTTGCTAGCATGTTACTTGTGGTCCCATTCCAAGCGGAAGATCGAACAAACATATAAAAGTGATGATAATGTGGATACGGACTTTTAACATTTTGACTAACCAAAATTTTGTTCTCTAACTTAACCAGACTGTAACTAGGGCCATTTTTTAATTCATGGTATACCATGCTTTTTTATGTATATGGTATATTGTTGTAAAATGTGAAATTTTACATTACACATTAATCGTATTAGTGCTCATAATTGTCATGACCAGATGGGAATAAAATGAATTATCTTTGTACCTGATAAAACAAAAAATGTTATCTTCTAACAATAAAAAAGTTCTTTTTACCTCACTATAAACACAGAGGTCATAACAGTACTGACCACCTGGTCATAACTGTTATGACCGATAGTATAACGCTAGAGGTTATAACAGTAATGACCACATGGTCATAACTGTTATGAACACTAGTATAAATTCCCCCTAAAGAATGTTAGCTTATTAGAAATTTTTTTTAAAATCGAAATTGGTTACTGCGTGTTATATCACTCTATTGTACTATAAAATATGCACCACAAGAAAAAATATAAAATATTATTTGCTTCACTATACACACAGAGGTCATAACAGTTATGACCACATGGTCATAACTGTTATGACAGTTAGTCTAAATGTCCCCTAAAACTTTTTAGCTTCTGTGATTTAATTTTTTTAAAATCGAAAATGGTCACTACGTGTTATATCACTCTATTGTACTATAAAATAAACTATATACTTAGAATAAAGAATGTTAAGTGTGATAAATAGTTATACAACATAACTATAAAAGTAAAATGATTGATAAATTTTTCACATTTATGAACTGGATGTTCTTAACGATACATCAGTGCTTGTTGTTGGACGTTTTCGTAAAGGTAATGAGTTAGTACAGATTTGGCGGTTGTGTGTATAACCATTACATCTACCACACTGATTAGGCGCATGTTCTTCACCTTGGGACGGAATCCTGCGAACCCGTGGCCTTTCGGGCCCGTGCTTTATAGGGGGAGGATTAACAATTTGCAACCTTACATCTTCATAACCTTACATGTGCATAACAAGCATACTGATAGTCTTTCGTGTAGTAATTAGAGCAATAATTATAAGGATCAATTCGTCAGTGGTTACAGACAGCCATTGCATGGGACAAGAAATTTGATCGACCTAAAACCGTCTGCAGGTACATGTCCTTTTGCTCATATCGACAATCCATATTTGGGCAGTATTGTTGGTGACGGTGTACTCAAACTGATCAGCTAGCCGAGGCTATAAAAAAGTGAATTTTAAGACATTAGTTTAAGCGATCGCATTTAGACTAAGACAAAATTTATTTTTTAATGCTCACGGCATAATGTGGTCGTCTTCACATACCGTTACTGTTAGGCCTAACGAGAAGTTTGTTCGGATCAGTGTCTTTACCTTTAGGGTCAGTTTCGATGTTATTTTAATTGCCTCTTAACGTCTCTCGACAAACCATCTTTATAGTAGTTCCCTCAACCATTCCACCAAGAATCCAACTGGCATTAACCTGGCTTTAAGATCCACACTGTTCAATGACTCTGCAATGTTGGTTGTCATGATTGCATACGTCCGGCCGTTGAAGTATGCTTGCGACCACTTTGTAGGATCGGCCTCAACAAGGTATCGATGCATGTCGGGGTTACGACCACGGATGGATTCCATATGACGATGGTGCTCACTTGGAAGATATGACCTCGATGCACCGTCAAAATAGGTCTTCAAAGGGCTTTTAAAATCTTTATACCTAGTTTTCAAGTTTGCAGCCAAGTGTTGGACGCATATACCGAATGCAGCATCTGGATATACATGGTTGGCTGTATATTCGATACCCTTATGCCTATCGGTCACAATAGCAAGAGACTATCGCGTGCCGATTGAATCCCTTAGCTTCTCGAAGAACCATTTCCATGATTCATTACTTTCCAACGGAACGATACCAAAAGCAAAGGGAAATATGGAGCCATTTGCGTTGTGTCCGCATGCTGCAAGCAACATTCCTCCAAACCTGGCCTTTAGTGCTGATCCATCAACCACAATTACTAGACGACAATAAGGCCAACCATGCTTCGAAGCACCTAAGCACATGTACAAGTATTTGAAACAATTTTCTGAGTCTGTCTCAATGTGAATGTCGGATGCAGGATTTTTCCGCTTAACCATTTCAGCCCACGCGGGTAGAACTGTAATTATTAAATTATCAATACTAAGTCGTAAATATAATAGTTATAAGGCCAATCACGAACATATAACCAGATAAGCGAAATTATCTTTGTATGACTCTGCATCATCGCCCCTCAGACTGGTTAGTGCAGCTTCCTTCCCTCGCCATGCTCGAAGATAATTGAAAGGCACTCTAAATTCAGCTTGCATGTCTCGCATTATTTCAGATGGTCTATATAAGGTATTAGTCGGATCCAAGTATTTTGCCTTAACATACTCCCCAATCATCCAACTCTTACTTGACGATGATGCCCTTGAACGATTTCAATTGAACAAGTATGGACGTTGTCGAACCTCTTCACAACAAACATTTCACTACCTCTCATCCTAGTCGAACGCAATTGCCATGGACATCCCTCATTATCTATACATATCATGTGTAATATAGTAGAATTTGACCTCTTCACCTTGAATTGGTAATGTTTACTCATGGCATCGTAATGAAGATGGTATTGCAGTAACTTTTTGTTATCAAAAATACAATTTTTACGCAGTGTGACAGGTGTATAATCAGTAACAACGACTCCGTCGGATACACTGTCACTACTTGATACTTTGTCATATTGAGATGTATTATTATTGACAATAGAATGGCCGCCAATGCTTGCTGCCAAACTCTTCTCGTTTGAATGATGAGCATCATCCGCAACATTCAATTTCCCGGCATTACAATCATCAGGGGCCGTGCAGAAGTCATTATTCAATATTTGATGTTGCTTTTCAATTCCATATTCAGTGTGCAAATCCAGACCTACTGTAGGAGAAGGGATATGAGGAGGAGGAGGAGGAGAATAAGGGATATGAGGAGGAGGAGGAGGAGGAGGAGGGATGATCATATAACTATCGTTTACATGTTGCATGGCTTCATCACTCTGTCCCCCCCTTCCTAGAACATTGAACGTCTATGTGGTTGCTTTCCCCTACCTCTGGTGGCATGGCTTCCGCCGCAGACTCATAAAATACATCAATGGTAAGTGTAAATTTGCTAAGCACATGAACATCCTTCTTCATCAGTTGTATGTAGAATTTAACGTCAGCATCACACAGAGGCAATCCAGGTTCAACACCGTATCTCATGACTATATTCTTGTCTAGGCCTCTAATTCCAATCACACTTTTCACCAACTCAACAAGACCAACATATGTTGAGTTCTCGGGCACCAATATTCCCTTCATTTCGTCATCAACATATCTCAATATGCCGTCTCATTGATCATTATACTTAACGAAAACACAGACCGCATCCATTCCTGAATGAAACAGCATCAAGTTATCCAATAATTTGCGTGACAAAGAAATGAAAAATGATGTAATAGAGAGTTGACTTATAACTCAAAAATGGTCACAATAATGATGACCGGATGGTCATTATGAAAATGACCAGTTTGTTTTTATATTTAGAGTGTTGACTTATAACTGAAAACTGGTCACAATGATACTGACTGGATGGTAAATATGAATATGACCAGTTTTGACATATATAGAGAGTTGACTTATATTAACTTAAAACTGGTCACAATGATAATGACCCGATTGTACTTATAACTGAAAATGACCAGTTCTTTCTTATAGAGAGTTGACTTATATCTCAAAACTGGTCACAATAATAATATCCGGATGGTTTTTGCTACAGGAGACCGAAAACTTACGCTAAAAACGTTAACAAAGAATAATTTTCTACAATATAATTCAAAACGCACATACATTTAAATCATAAATTAACAAATAAAACTAAATAACAAGCACCATTACCTCAGATTGGCTGATTGGAAGTGTGAAGATCTCTATTCAAATGGAGTAGAAGCAGATCTGGCAGCTTCGGCCGATAACTGTGACGAGGATAGTAAGGGTCAGTTTTAACGGAGGGCAATGGTGCAGAGAGGATTCTGAGACTTCACTGAGAGAAAAACGACGAAATGAGGAAAGTGGGCAAGTGGGTACAAAGATGGGCGGGAAAGATCAAAATTTAGGATACTGAGATGGACGGGAAAGTGGGCAAAGCATCAGATTAGGGTTGGCTAAGTGTATATATATATATATATATATATACTATATTTATACATCCACATAAAAAGTGACAATGACGTGGCATGGCCTACGGTTTGACCCTAACAACAATATTGACCATTTACAGAGGTAACAACGAAATTGACCACGTGGTCATTATGAAAATAACCGTTGCCTAAAAAAACTAAAAATCATTTAAATGGTTTTTTTAGAGGACGGTCATTTTCACAATGACCGTCTGGTCAAAATCGTTGTGACCGTGTTTGACAATACAAAATCGTATTGACCGTAGGCACAGAGGTCATAACCGTATTGACCATCTGGTCATTTTCATAATGACCATCTCCATAGTGACCGGGTGGTCATAACTATTATGACCACTTTTTATATAAGTGTATCGGTCATAACAGTTATTATCGGGTGATTATAACCGTTATGACCGGATGGTCATAACCTTTATGACCATTGGCATATAAGCATCGGTCATAACAGCTATGACCGGGTGGTCATAACCATTATGACCACCTTCATGTAAGTGTGTTAGTCATAACAGTTATGACCGTGTGGTCATAACCGTTATGATCACTTTTTATATAAGTATCGGTCATAACAGTTATGATCGGGTAGTCATAACCGTTATGACCACCTTCATATAAGTGTGTTGGTCATAACAGTTATGACCGGGTGGTCATAACGTTATGACCACCTGCATGTAAGTGTGTCGGCCATAGCAGTTATGATCGTGTGGTCATAACCGTTATGACCACTTTTTATATAAGTATCGGTCATAACAGTTATGACCGTGTGGTCATAACCATTATGACCATTGGCATATAAATTCGGTCATAACAGTTATGACCGGGTGGTCATAACTGTTATGACCACTTTTTATATAAGTGTATCGGTCATAACAGTTATGATAGGGTGGTCATAACTGTTATGACCACCTGCATTTAAGTGTATCGGTCATAACAGTTATCACCTGGTGGTCATAACCATTCTGACCACCTACAGGATCGGTCATTTTTATAATGACCACCTGGTCAATATCGTTGTGATCAAAATTATATGCAAAAAGTTAACAGTTACAGGGTTCACAGTGATAATGACCAGGTGGTCATTATGAAAATGACTGATCCTGTAAGAAGACTAAATGTTAAACAAATTCATTGTTTATTGAATTTTTTTCAAACTTTTTAAACATTGAAACGAAAAAGCAATATTTTTAACACTCGACTTCTTTGATTCCTTAACTTCGATTTCCCCTCAACCCTTCATCGGCCACCATTCTCTCGATCTCTGGTGCTGGTTTTTTAAACTGTTTCGTGGTAGTTTCGGACAGTTTCCGAGCGGTTCCAGCCGATTGCAACTATTTCTCTCTCTAGATTTCATTTTCTCTCTCTAAAATACTGTAGATGCTGGTCTGGAATAATTTTCTGGGGCATGCGAGGGAGATGAGGATAAACCCGTAATTTGACATACATTAAATGCAGTTGGGCCCCACACATCATGGGCTTTGATGACATAGTGGTGCTAAAAATGAAGGGATGAAAAAATGGTGCTGATTTTAATAATATTTTCCCCACAGGTACTAAAAGTGAAATTAACCCTTTTCAATTTTACCCTTTTTATTTTAGATCTAGATTTCTCTTCCCTACTCTAATCTTTTCTCTCTATCTTCCACTCTCCTCTATTTCTCTCTCTCCTCTTTCTTGTCAAACCGCCGTTCCCCTCTTCTCTTTCTCTCTCATCAAATCGTCGTCACACGTGCTCCCAGTGCCAGAGAAATCTCGACCACCGGATACTCAGTTACGGTGACGGAATACCACGTGACAACGATTCTGCAGATCGTCGGAGCTTGGGGTACCATATCCCGAGGTCACGAGGTCATCGGAGGTCGTCGCGAGACTAGCAAAGAGATTGCTACCGGGATCTAAGATTGATGGAAATGAGATCTGCAACTATGACTGGATCGTGACTGCCCGACTTCATTTCCTGTCTCTGTTTGCTCTCTCTCCATCACTGGCTAGGTTCAAGATCCGGCGTAGCAACAAAGACGGCGAGGTTCCAGAGCATGACTTAATCTTAGTCTTTGTTTTCCCTCTCCATTGTCGGTGAGGTTCGAGATCTGGTGCGAGCTGCGAAGATAGCGGCTACGTTCCCTCTATTGGCCTCTATTGTCTTTTTTGTTTTTTTTATTTTTTTATTTTTTGTAGGGGCTGCTCCGTCCACGAGTGCTCCTCGGTTGGGCGACGAGAGTGGTCTGGTGAGGTTGGGGTGGTTAGGTATATTTTGGGTTTTTGGGGCCTGAATTTGAGTTAGGATTATTTTGTAATAAATTACTATTTGTGTTGGATTTTGTTACAAAAGAAAAGTTAGATTTTTTTACATCTGTTGGATTTCCTAAAATAATTACAAAAATAAATTGATTTACAAATATATACTTTTTTGTCATGAAAATAAAAAAAAATAAAAAAAAGTTAATAATTGGATTTATTATTAAGGGGATTTAGTAAATAATTATTTTTCAAAAACTGTAAAATAATTAGATTTATTAGTAAATATATATTTTTTAAAGTTTGGGGACATTTTTTAAAAATTACAATAACTAATGTATTTTAAAAAAAAGTAAATTTTTATTTACTTGTAAATATATTATTTACCTTTTAATGAGTTGAGATATTTATATGTTAATCCGTTATTATTAATATAAAATAGCATTTATTGTAAATATATATATTACCAAAATAACGTATTTTTTCTTCGTAAATAATTTACACAAACACTAACAATTATAATTTGGTAAATATATGTATTTACTAGAAGGGGTTGTTTGTTTCATAAGTTCAACTCTAACTAAACTGTATTTTTTCATCTCAATTTTTATCTTTTTCTGAAAAATCAACAAAATTTATAACTACTTTCTAAAAAGTTAATACTATTCAAATTTAAAAATTTCAACTCAATTCAAACTCAACTCATTCACCAAACACCCCCTAAATTTATGCATTTATAATTTGATAAATATATATATATTTACCAAGCATTATCTTTATTTATTATAAATATATATGTATTTACTATAAATATATGTATTTATAATTTGGTAAATATATGTGTTTCCCAAGCATTATATTTTGTTACTATAAAAATATATATATCTTTGGTAAATATATGCATTTACTATAATTTATCTATATTTACAAAAAACATTAATTCAGCTTCATAAATAAAAAAAGTAAATACATGTATTTATATTATTTAAAAAAAGTATGCAATTTCAAACAAAAAAAAATAGCATTTACTATAAACATATAGTACCAACATCTTATATTTTTCTTCCTAAATAATTTACGCAAACACTAAGAGGGTGTTTGGTGTTTGAGTTTGAGTTAAGATTTTTAAGTTGAGTTGAAGATAAGTTAAGTTGAGTTTTAGAGTTGAGTGTTTGGTAAAAAGTTTGATATAAAAAGTTTAACTTGAGTTGAGTATTTGGTAAAAAAGTTTGAGTTGAAAATTTGAAATTGAGTTAGGGCTCTGTTTGGATGTAAAAAATTTGAGTAAAAAATTTTAAATGTTATTTAACATTCCATTATATGTTTCTTATCAGAAAAATAGAAAAATTAAAATGAACTAAATTAAAAACTTTTTTCAACAACATACATCAAAGCCTTTTACAATATTTCTTAAATAATTGAACAAAATACAACAACAAGAATTACATAGTTTGTGACTAAAAGTTAATAAAAAAACATAATAATTACAGCCATAATCTGGTTTAACTAGATAAAACTGAGCTTGATTTCAAGTGGATTTATACCATGAAGATGATTGATATATATCCCACATATCATCAGCCATCATATCTCTTATCTGATTCATTGCACCCCTCCTCGATTCATGTTGCTGCGTTCCTGTACTTGGGCCAGTACCATCGACCCCGTCGGCCAACACATAATCCGCGTTAACATCGACAAGTCCACCTACAGGCACACAATCTGCCGCATACTCTTCAAGAAAGAGATCCCCAACTTGCACCATTTTTATGAAATTATGCAGAATCGCACACGCCACTGGGATCATTATTTGTTTGTCCATTGGATAACTGTTGATGCCTTTCAGTATTTTAAATCTTGCCTTCCAGACACCAAAAGTTCGCTCAATATAATTCCGCAGCGATAAGTGCGTGTAGTTAAAAACTTCCCTACGGTTGCCTAGCCCGAGGTGACGTTTTCGATATTCCGATAAATGATACGTCTCTCGTCGAAATGGACTTAGGAAACAATCCTTATTGGCGTAGACCGAATCGGCTACGTAAAATTTTCCTACAAAATAAACATCGCATTATGAACACAAATCCAATATTTTTTAACTAATTTATTATTAATAAATACTGCTATAATTTGACAGATCAGCTTACCTGATGGAGGTATTGGGAAATCATGGAATGCTGTTGTCTCTTCCAACATTCTGGTATCATGACAAGATCCCTCGTAGCCAGCCAACATATATGTGAATTTCATATCAAACGAACAGGCCGCTAATATATTCTGCGAGTGATGTCCTTTTCGATTAATCCAAGCATCCGCATTTTCCCGCCGTGGCACACATGGGACATGTATGCCATCTATAGTGTCAATACAACCCTGCATGAAAAATTAGACTGTTTAATATGGGTACCATTATTAATACTTGCCATTTTTTAATAATTCTTTCATACGATCATATGATGCGATTACTAAGATAACGTACATCAAACCATGGCCAATATTTATAGGAATGCTTCAAAATCAAAAGTTGAACCGCTGTGTAGTCGGGCGGACTGATGAATTCGTCCTTTAGCGAACAAATAATCTTCAACACTTTAAAGAACCAACGTGAAGTTATCTCTCTAGAATGCTGGAACAAATTTGAAATGTGTCGGTTTGTAGCGCCTTGTGCACAAATGAATAAAGAAATGAACAACTGCTCGTTCACATTCATGTTAGTAGTTGGCCTCAATAATTTCTGACTACCTAATAGGTTACTTAGTGATCTGAATATTTCTGATTTCATACTGATCAATCCTTGAATTAATTCTGCATGGCCATTTAACATCTCTTCCACACGCATGCTGCCAGTTAGTCTTGAATTATGCATTGGTTGTGGATCTCTTCGCCTGTTATGCCTACTACAAGTCACGGCTACAACTGCCTTCGCAAGATAACTGTCATCATCGCTATACTCGTTTTCTGAGTATACGGCATCTTCTTCCTGCTTGGATTCGGAACTATACTCGTTCATTTTGAGAATAGATTGATATCTGCTCTAAATTTTGATGTTTACCTGCTACAAATTAATTGTTAGCAAAATATAAAAAACTAATTCCCAATACCTTCATACTCCGATCAACTATTTGTTTCAAAGTAAATATTAACTAAACTTTTTCCCCATGACCTGTACAAAACATGGTTAACGTAATTCAAAATATCAGATATAAAAAAACATAAAATAGCGTAATCAACATGCTCGACGTAATTTAGAAACATGAATGAAATAAATAAATAAACATAATCCAATAAGAACATTATTGTCAAATCTATCCCTAAAAATTAAACTACATAAAGAAGGAGTCGAACAAGAAAATCAATCAGCCAGGGGCAGGTGGGACTGAACAACGGATGCAATAATTTCTCGCCTATCGACATCGGACAGCTGATGGAAGGTACGTTGGAGCCGTAGATGAGCATCGAAGTAGTATCATATTAACGTCCACTGATTGGGTGGAATACCCATCTCTGTCATAATACTCATACACATTAGCATGTGATCCATGCGACTTGATTAGTCGTTACTTGTGCCCGATTGCGATCGGCTACAGAAATGGCTGACCATTTCCTGCATTGCCATGAATGTCATCTCATCCGTTTCATCTATTTGCTTCCTCTTACCAAAACTGCCCCTAGACCGCGACGGACCTGCATCGGCTCCCGAACTTCTATTGTTCCAATTGCACGTGCCAGTGGTTGGCATTAGATCCTCTTCTAAAATCGGCCGGTTTCTAGAGTTGTCCATTGAACCTTCATGGTTGACGTTCACAGTACTATCATCTCGCAGCGTAACTGACCCAAACCCCGAGGCCCTACAGCATGATTTTTCTCGAAAACATTATAGTAAAGCTCCTTGTTGCGAAGCCCCTCGTGGCGGAGATGGTTGCACTCCTTAAAAACCTGCAAATGAAATTTTATCAACATACAAGTCTAATCATCGCGTGATCAAACAATATAACGTAGGGTCATATATTAGACAATGCAATTACTTGAATAAAGCTCTGCCACGCATCATCCGAGCATATGACTCGATCCGTCAACGGATCGTATCCTAGGCCGGTCCGACATTGCAATGCCTTCCAGCCCTTATATATATTTTCTTCATCCTCTCCTTCTTTTGATATAATGTTGTTCCGTAGGCAGGTACCTCTCCATACTCAGCATTAAACTGCTCGGCCCATAGATCGAGGATTGCTAGGGGGGATGTTTACCGCCACTGTAGGCCAGGTAGTAATCAATTTTTTCAAGGAAACATTTTTCCTTCACGGGATCCCAAACGTATGTCTCACCAGATGATTTGCTAGGCATTTCCTTAAGAAAGCGATAACCAAAACATAGAAACAGACTAAAAAAAAAAAAAAAGCAAAGGCAGAGGAGTTGGCTCAGTATAAATTGATTGACATATTTCATCTGAGGCATGTCAATGACCGGATATATATACAGCTACCATGGCATAGAAACCATGGGTTCAGGGTTAAACAAGTTCATGACAAGCATAAACTACAATTAAGCCCCTTAACAACAAATATGTGCTTATATACCGGTATCTGACAATATATATCTGGTAACTGACTCAGTAGTCAGATTATAATACAAGATATGTTAATTTGATGTATACATCATCGCCAATCAGGGATGAAAGTTGAACGTAAATCGGGATATAAACTTGTAAAAAATATCCGCAACCTGGAAAAAATTCCATTAACTAGTGACCCAAAACGTCCTTTAGAATTGCAAAACATGATAAAATTCGACCTAAATCATGAACAAAACATGGTAACTAACTAGTGACCAAAATTTGGTTTAGGTTGCAAAGGCATGGTACAAGTGAACCCAAAACCTCCCAATGACAGCAAATTCACAAACTAGTAACCCAAAACATCCTTTAGAATTGCAAAACATGGTAAAATTCGACCTAAAGCATGTTCACAACAGCAAGGTCACTAACTAGTGACCAAAGTTTGGTTCAGGCAGCAAAGGCATGGTACAAGTGAACCCAAAACCTCCTAATGACAGCAAATTCACAAACTAGTGACCCAAAACGTCCTTTAGAATTGCAAAACATGGTAAAATTCGACCTAAAGCATGTTCAAAATAGTTTGGTCACTAACTAGTGACCAAAGTTTGGTTTAGGCAGCAAAGGCATAGTACAAGTGAACCCAAAACCTCCTAATGATAGCAAATTCACAAACTGGTAATCCAAAACGTCCTTTAGAATTGCAAAACATGGTAAAATTCGACCCAAAGCATGTTCAAAACAGTTTGGTCACTAACTAGTGACCAAAATTTGGTTTAGGTTGCAAAGGCATGGTACAAGTGAACCCAAAACCTTCTAATGACAGCAAATTCACAAACTAGTGACCCAAAATGTCCTCTAGAATTGCAAAACATGGTACAATTCGACCCAAAGCATGTTCAAAACAGCAAGGTCACTAACTAGTGATCAAAATTTGGTTTAGGCAGCAAATGAACAACCAATTAGCAAAATCTGTTTTAAGAATGGAAACAAAGCGAAATATTCATGCACAAACCAAGTTATGCCCATCACATTACAAAAAAATTGACAGAAAAATCAGTTATGAGTATACAAATAGGATAAAATGATGAATAAACCCCACGAGTTCAACAGCCAAAATCAACACTAACATAAACACAATGTAAAACCGATTTCATCATCCAAAATAAAAAGATTCTTCAACATAAATCCGGTTTCGGGATCGACCCCGAATTAACCAAAAAAATCGCGAGGTTTACGTCGGTAGGAAATACAATCGACAAAATGAGAATAAAACTAGTTTGAGGGAGAATTAGGGGAAGAAATTATACTAGGATTACCGAGTTCGAGCTGGAGGATGAGTATACAGTGGAAGACGTTGGATTAGGGTAGGAATTAACGAGTCAGCGAGATGATTTCCGTGTTCGGAAATAGTGGGTAATCAACCTAAGGGTTCGCCTTCGGTTCGCATACTCTAACCGGCACCGCATCTGCTTCATGGGGAGTGGGCGAAGCCTAAAGATCAACTATATAAGCAAATGGGAGAGAGGAAGGACGTCGGGTAAACGGACCTTCTGCTAAGCAGCAGATGGTCAAGGGGTTGGGGGGCACAGGCAACAGAGCCACTGACAGCAGCACATAGGAGCCGGTGGGGAGGAACACGAGATTCGTGCAGAGAAGCCCATGCATGGGTGAAACAGAATAGCAGGGGAGACTTGGTGAACAGTAAACCAAGTTGGGTTTACTGTATAACGGTTTAAAGAAGGGTTGGGGTTGAACTTGATTCCCAAACGTGTTCAGTTGAGACTGAACTCAAAAAAATGAGTTTGAACTTGGATGTCAAACTCCCTCTAACAAATGTTAATATAGTAAATCCATATATTTTATCAAGAATTATATGTATTTACCACATATTACCTATATTTACAAGCATTATAATTCAATCCCAACAATAAGAAAATAGTAAATACATGTATTTACCAAAGCTTTATATGTTTTTACCACATATTGCCTATATTTACAAAAATTTCAATCCAGCCCAAAAAATAAGAAAACCTAACCCCAAATCACAAAACCCTAGCCTCAAATTGAAAAATTCTAAATCAATTTCAACTTCACTGAAGCACCAACACCGTCGTTGTCGCTTGGGAGATTGTGACACCGTCAGTCGTCGAAGTTCGATCTCCTCCCCCCGCAATGGCCGTCACTGCCAGAAGCCGATGCCAAAGACGACATGGACGAAGATTGAGACAAAATTAAAGACGGAGATATTGCGATCTCTAGAGCTTTGTCGTCGCCCACCCATGAATGATGCTGCTCTCGTGACAATGGTTGCTCTGGCGACACTGTTGGCCGTCAAAGTTCAATCTCCACTCCCCGCCATGGCCATCATCACCAGAAGCTGTTGCCAGAGATGATGTGGACGGAGATTGAAAGGAAGATGAAGACAAAGATATCACAATCTCCAGAGTTTCGCCATCACCCAGCCGCGATTGACGCTGCTCTCGCGACAATGGCTTCTACAGGAAGGTAAGTTTGAGATCCAATCTTGCAACAACGACGACGACATCTCCGGCGAGGGAGAGAAAAGATGCAGCAATGGCTTGGACAAGTCTGGGTATTCCTGCGAGATTGCGCTGGACTCGTGTTTCTAGTCTGGGTGATAGGGAAGACAAATAGATAGGGGTAAAATGGGAATATTTGAAAAAATAGGATTAAAATATGTTATTTGATTACAATCATTTCATTTATGCTGTTGTTTTAAAATCCAATAACTCAATATGCTATATCACACATTCTCCCAATAATTGCTGATCAAGACAAATATGCCATCATTGGTTAGGTTGTCATTTTGTTCTATTGATTGTGGGAATAATTTGGAAATTATTAGGGTAACAACGTCAATATACTAATAAAACAAAAACAGAGGAAAAATAAAAGAAAAGCAAAAAAAAAAAAGTGTAATCCGAACCCGATGAAGTTGACGAGTGTATAACAACATTAAATATTAATTTGTCCTGCTCATGTTCATCTTCGTACCAAAAAAATAAAAAAAAAGGTTTTTGTTTTGGGATGTTGTGATTTCGTCGGAAAATGGAAACGGAATCGCCTGAGAAAGGTAGATACAAGCTCTACGAGCAGTTGGAATTGCAAGAATTTCAGGAAAAGTTCGTCATCAAATCCCTCCAATCTCCATTTCACGGCTTCTCGATAGATCGCCATGACGGAAACATTCAGCCACTCGATGATGGTAATTATTATTATTATTATTTTGCTTAATTTCTTCGTATTTAACTGATTACTTGCTTAATTTTGATGCGATTTCATGGGATAATGTTCCAAAATTTTCAGGCATGGTATTGAAAATTATATTGGCAACTGGGTATTGCCCAGGAAGAGGGGAAAAAAAAACACTGGCCTTGCCCAGAGGCCAGATAATAGAACTTAAAGTTAATGAAGAGCTCTTTTTCTTTTTTGGTAGAAAAGAAAATTGTGGGCGAGTAATTTGCAAGTTATGTAACAGGTGATACTTGGGCTGCTAATCCGTTCAAAGTCTCTACCATTTATGGGGTGGTTGGAACAATCAAATTGCTTGCAGGTATTTGCTCTCTACTACGTAAGGGCCTGTTTGGCGTTGTTTTTGCTTATGCTTTTTGTCATTAGAAGGGAACTATATTTTTTCAAAAGCTAAATGAGACAAATTTGATACCAAGTTACAAAAATGTTAGAATGACATTGATAAAGTTTTATCTAAGCTCTAGTATAAGTCTTAAAGTCTTCTAAAGAGAGCTTCAGAAGGCACATTTTGTGGTTTTTAGCTCTTTCGGAAGGCCAAAAATCGATTAGAAGGTTGTATGAACACTCGCAGAAGTAGTTTTTGGATTCAAAACGTCGAAAACAGCTACCAGATTACAATTCCAAATAGGCCCTTAATGATCTTTTTACTAAATTTTCGAAATCCTTTTTTTTTTTTTCCTTTCGAGGTTAATGTTTTAACTTATGGACTATGACCCTTTTGTTAAATTGTTATGGTAATTTAATTGACCTAATTATCGGGCAATAATGTTACGTATTGTAGAAAGGACATTGCATATGCTAAAATAGATGTTAGAGTGAGGGATTTTTGTGCTTGAGTTGTTGTGTTTTTGGCGCAGGAACTTACATTATTGTAATAACTTCAAGGAAGGAAGTTGGAAATTTTCTTGGTTTCCCAGTTTATAAAGTGATGTCTATGAAGTTTTTGTCCTGCAATGAGGCTTTGAAACAGTCAACTTCTCAGGAAGTAAGTTTTTCGCTTCTTTTATCCTATAAAAGTTTCAAAAGGCTCTTGACTAAAACCTTTTTGTACCGTGGTTGACAGAAAAGGGACGAGGCGTACTTCATGACTCTCTTGAAAACGGTGGAATCAACTCCGGGGCTTTACTATTCTTACGAAACAGATACAACATTGAAGTATAGTCTTGTACCTTGCATTTAACTACAACCTTGAAAAAACTTAATAAGTTACAGGATACTGTTTTAGTAATTGTCACTTTTATTGCAATGGTCCTTAGTAATTTCTGGCTTTTATTTTCAAATTAGAATGTGTCTGCTCTCTGAAGTTTCTTATTTATTAGACCAAATTTGATCCTCTTTTTTTTCAGCCTGCAGAGAAGATGGAAGTTAGCTGAAGGTTGGATGGCTAAACCTACTTGGAAGCAGGTTAGTTGGCTTATTGTGTTTGTTGTTAGAATATTGGGTGTGTATTCCGTTGTCGAAGATGGTTGGTTGTGAATATTCCTTATCTTATTTCTCAATCCCAAATTTATCAACTGAGAGCCCTTCTCATCTTGTGTTCTAGCAATCATTTGTTTGACAAACACAATGAAGTTTCCTTGGGCTTATTATCTTTGATTATAGTGTTCTTTGGTGACCCAGGGATTCTCAAACGATTTACCTTTTCCCCTTTTCTCCTTTTCTTTGGTTAAATGAATAGTAGAACTTTTTTTTAGTTAAAAGGGCTTCTTTTTTTTTTTTTTTTTTTTCCTGTGCGTTTTACAATGGTCAATAATTGCTATAACTAAGGTCTATCACAAATGGACCGATCTGTTACTAATTGAACGATGGTCTATCACTGATGGATTAGTAAATCATTGATTGTCTCAGTCACATCAATGATGGACCGTAAAGTAGTCTATATCTGATCTTTCCATTAAAAAAAAAAAAAAAAAATTGGCCATTTTCCTAAATTAAGAAAACTTGATACATTTTACTTAAAAAGGGGCTATAAAAGGCCATTGTCATATAAACTCCTTGTCAGACTTGCTTAGCATGGAAAAAAGAATATTTTAGTCTACAATATGGGCTGTTTATTTCTGTTTATTCTCTGACTTCCAATTTCTCGAATGTAATTTGCATGTCTATGACATTTGCTAGATTAATGCCTAGAAATAATACTGATATTCTATTTTTCTTTGTCTTTTCCCCTGTATTTCAGGCTGATCCTCGATTTGTTTGGAACAAAAATCTGTTGGATGAACTTATTGAGCATAAGGTTAGTTATACTCTCAAACAGTTAAGGCATCACATGGTATTTTAGGAATACTTTCTCGATTTCTAAGTGAAAGCCAGTGTTCCCAGAATGTAACATAGTTGTAGCTGTTGAGTCCTATGATTTATTATCATTTGGAAATATATTATTTATTCCCCTGATTTTTTTCTCGTTCTTCCTTTTGGTGGCAGCTTGATGCGTTCATCATTCCCATGATACAAGGAAATATCCTTAAGTCACTCATTGTTATGTTCAATAATAAAATACCTTCTTGTGTGTTTCTATGGATATTACAATATTCAAGACGAATGGAGTACTGAAGTAAATAAAACAAATTATTCAATTCAAGAACTGTATGGTGTTTTCAGTTAACCTAGGTTTAAGCTTCCAGACTGTACATTTAAAGCTAAAAGAGTCAGCTGCCGTGCTCACACTAGTGTCAAGGAGGTGTACGAGGCGTCTAGGTATAATCTTTTTTGGATGATCGGTTCTTCTTATATTCACTTTTATTGAAGCTGTTTTGGAAGGCCTAATAATGATGTCATAATTTGCTAATAGGTACAAGAATGTGGAGAAGAGGAGCCAACCTTGAAGGAGACGTTGCTAATTTTATCGAAACCGAGCAACTAGTGGAAATCAACGGTCAGATATCCTCATTTCTGCAGGTATTTCTAGCGTTTCTGATGGGAGTTCAGAATAATTCCGTGCATTATCTGTGCGTGATAAGTTATTCCTAAGTAGGTGGTCCCTGCATCTACAATACATACTAGCAAGCACTCCAAGATATATATAGTCCATTTTTACATGTCCACTAGAACATCTGTGTCCGTTGTTGTTTGTTCTCCCGAACTGCAATTTTTTTTTTCCTTTTTTGGCAGATACGAGGCTCAATTCCACTTCTTTGGGAGCAAATTGTTGACTTGAGCTATAAACCACAACTCAGAGTTATTAATCATGAGCAGACGGTATTGTTTTGCTCCGAGATGGATCATTTGTTTATATAAATTATTGGATAATGGAATTCCTTTTAATTTCCTTTTAATAAAACCGTTTATTTATGCGGATCTGGCCCCCTTCCCACAGTCAGAAGTTGTGGAACGTCATTTTCGTGATCTGGTACAACGGTATGGAGAGACAATAGCATTAGACCTAACTGATAAAGTAAGGTCCTCTATATCTTTGAATTTTCACTTTGAACCTGCCTTGTACTATCCATGTAGTTTCCTATCTATTCGTGCAATGGATGCCTTAGCCAGCTGGAAACGATTCAAAACTATTTCTTTAAAAAGTTAAAAGAAGTTTTCAAAATACCGTTGTGGCTCTCTGTTTTCTGTTAGAAAGACGCTGTCCAGTAATTTTTGCTGAATAGTTGCTTTTGAATACGCTAGTTTTAATTCTTGATTATGCCAGAGCTAGTGTTGTTATGTGTTGTTTCTAACTTTCAAATACTTGCTTATTCTCCACTTATAGCAAGGTGATGAAGGTGAGTTAAGTGCAGCATTTGCTTTAGAAATGGAAAAACTGCCAGATGTGAGGTGAAATTTTCCTATTCTTTCACTATTATACGAATCCACAATTTATTTTCACTTTGTTACCTCCTACTGTCCTACATAAGATATTATCTTGACTTTTCTTCTTTGTAATTCTAAAATTCCACTATTTTTTGGCTGAAAACTTGTTTGTTTCTTTTTGTTCGTTTATAATGCAGATATATCTCATTTGACTTTCATCATACATGTGGTAGCTCAAACTTCGATAATCTACAGCTTTTGTATGATCAAATCTCAGAGGAATTTGAAAAGCAAGGGTAATCTAGATGATTGAATGAGCTTTTGTGCAAAATGCCATGTTGAATAAGTATGCCAAAATTCAGGTATACGGGCATCTGTAATACGGTTTTTAATCATTACTGTTCCAGCTGAGCAGATACTTCCTCGTGGACACAGAAGGAAACATTTTAGTAGAGCAGAAAGGGATCATCAGATCTAATTGCATTGATTGTCTTGATAGAACAAATGTTACCCAGGTTCTTAAGAGAAAAACTTGTAGTACTTTTCTCGATTGTACCAACATTTTTTGAAGTCATGAAGCGCCCATGTTTCCTGATCAAAATATTAAGCTCCTTCCACATTTCGTTTCTGCAGAGTTACTTGGCCCAGAAGTCTTTAAATCTACAGTTGCAGAGGATAGGAGTACTTAATTCTTCTGAGTGCATTTCTATGTTTGCCGAAGAGTATGCGAAATTTAGAGCAAGTATGCAACCCCTCATTTATAGGTTTTATTTTCTTGCTGAGTCTTAAATTGTCTCTGAATCTTATTTCATCCTTGTTCTGAACGCTTTATGGCTTGCTTTAGTGTGGGCTGAGCAAGGTGACGAGATAAGCCTCGAATATGCGGGGACCTATGCTTTAAAAGGGGACCTGGTTAGGTAAATCTAATTGCAATTGTATCTTTGAAATAATGTGTGAAAAAAAATTTTCATTTTTTAATACGTTTTGGATTCACAATAACGCAGATATGGAAAACAGACTCTAGGTGGACTAATTAAAGATGGGATGAGCGCGCTTTCAAGATATTATCTGAATAATTTCCATGATGGGATTCGGCAGGCAAGATGCTGTTCATCTTTTTCAGATAGTAGAGTTTAAGGATTTGAATGAAATAGAGAAACCGCTAGGAATCCATATTTAGTTAGATAATTTTTGTATAATTTCAGGATGCAATGGATCTCATAAGTGGTCGATACCACATCAACAGGCACGGTCCTTCTCCCTTCCAGCTGAATGGTTTCGAAACACTATCTGTAAGTACTAAGTTCTTTACGTTTTGTTTTTGTTTTCCCTTTTCTGTTTTGTTTCTTCAATGAGAAATCTTGTCAAGAGATGCTTTTAGGTGTAATTCTATTTTGGCAGTTATCCTAGGGAACCAACTTTTCCAACTATTTTTAGACACAGTTTGTTCGAGTCGATTATGGTTTTAGAATTAGGAAGGTGGCTAAAGGGTGTGTCTATTGAGATAAGTTAAAAACATTGTGCTTTACCGGACATTATTGTTTCAGCAAGGAATAAATTTTCGATGCCTCAAACAAGAAGGAACATACTTCACATGTAGCTAAGATAATGGTTGCCTGTTTTTGGCTCTTGTTTTTCAGATGTTACCAATCATTGTAACAGTTTCTAGAAAAGTTTATGGGTATCATCTAATATTAGGTTTTGATCGATGAGCCAAAATATTGCAGTATCTCCCGGTTGCTTCAGCTTTGGTAGTTGGCGGTTTGACACTCACATCCTTGACATTTCAGCAAGGTATTATTAGTGTTTGTAGTTTGTACGGCGAATTCTGTTGTAGGGAATGAAGAAAACCCTACCGACATAACATAGTTTTGAACCGTTAAATCACATAAGAACCATATCTTTGTAAAGAAAATTTAATAGAACTGGATAAAAAAAAAATATGAAAGTTTAGATTTTTTATTTATTTATTTATTTTTTCCATACCCTAGCATAGAATTATCCTGTTTTTAAACACTGAAATCTGAATTCTCAATTATCCGTTGGACTGAGCTTCACCTGAAGATTTAAATTGCTGGACTTTCTTGTTTCTTCTGTAGTGGGTCGGAATGCGCAGCAATTTGTGTCTTCTGTAGTGTGGGCTGGAGTGGCCGCTGGAGTAATGGCATTAGTCAAAGCTAATGGAAGACAGTTCTGTTCTAGACCTCGCTTGTGCGGCCTTCTGTAAAAACCGTTTTCAAGCTTTTCAAATGAAGGTTTTGGAGAATTGTAAATGCTGTATTATTTCAACTTGTTTTGCCCTTTTTTTTTTTTTTGGGGGGAAATCTTAAATCTTTAAGCTTTATCTTTCTTGGATTGCAAATTCAGCGGCAGAGATAAATTTTTTCAGGTTTTTAGTTATGGTGTAGTTCGAAAGTCCTATACCAGGAGTTCTACGTATCCGTTAAATATGTTGGAAGGAAAGGGTTTAGATTAAAGTCCACCCAAATGTTTTAACATTCAGGACCATGTGTTTTTCTATTTTCCTCTTTATATTATGCTCAATCTCAAATGAATGAGCTCCTCTACATCTAATGAACTTCAATTGATGTGAAAAGTTTACAAGATCTTTGAGACTTGCAGAGCACAACTAATTTGTCAAAATCATATTGAAAGCATTAATGGAGACTAGCATTTTATTTTGAGGATAAATTTCACATTCTCTCTTTAAATTTTAGGTCTTGTTATTAAATGTTGATTAAAACTTCAATTTATAACATTCTTTTTCCTGAATTTTAAAACGTTTTTGAACTTCCCCCTCAGTTAAATCTTTAACGGAAAAATGCATGTCGCAGTCATTAACCGTATGAGTTGGGGTATTATAACTAGATTAAAGGAGTAAATATTTAAGATTGATAGTCATTTTTTTCCGTACATCTTTCTTATTTTCTCCTTGTGACAATAATATTTATTATGTGCACTTTTTCGTCAAAATTTTAATTGAGGAAAATTTTATAAACATTACAAAGTTGAAAAGAAAAAATATTATAAATTAAAATTTCGGGAAATTTTGTAATAAGATTTAAAATTCAAGAGGGAAAATAGAAATTTATCCTTTTCTTTTTCTCAAATCAGCACCTCAAAGAATAAAATAAAATTGAAATTAAAATAAACCATAATCGGATCAAAGAACCAAAGTAGAATAAACCCCAGTATCAGGGGCTGTGATTTCGTCTCCTCAACTCAAGCATTGGGTCATAGCTCGGCTTTGCTGTCTTCGTCGTCATCAACTTTTTACTCCATCATAAACATCCATGTTGTCTTCTTTGGCATCTCCAGCCGCTCTGGCTCTGGTTCTGGCTCCTGGTTAAGCGACACCACACAAAAATTTTGAATTTTTTTTTCTCCAAAAATAGGGGACGATTTTCGCTTCTTGTAAATGTGTAACCTTTTTTGCGATGATTAGGCATAGCAAGCCTCGAGCAATATTCCTAGCCAAGACGACACTGTTTTTCTCTTTTTTACCCTCTAAAATTTTGAATTTTTTCCTTCCAAAATTGTGGCACGATTGTGGCCCAGCATATCGAGAGCACTTTTCATGTGATTATGGGCAGATCAATTACAAGATCTTCAGTAAGTAAGAGGATAGTATATTAAGTTACAACTTTCATTTAATTACTGACAAAAAAAAAAATCATGTTATTTATGAGCCACTTAAATTCCACATTTCTTGTAACATGAGACTTATTAAGTCACTATCAATTTTTTTAGTATATACATACAGAAATAACACAATTTTTCTCGACGGATCAAAAGCAACGGAAAAAAAAAAGGGTTACTCTTTGTATCGTGTCTAAGTAACGAAAGTTTTGTTACTCTTTCCTTATTTTCATTTAACCATCTCGAAGACCAATATAAAGAGAATGGTAATCAAATCAGATATCCTAAAAAAGTATGAACCTATTTCAGTAGCTGATATCTCAAAAAAGTTACCCTGTAGCTGAACGTGGCATGACCACTTCCCTCCGCTTCACAGACGTCGGCCATGCCTGCCACGTCAGCCAACTTGCCCCCATAATAATATTACAAATAGGGTCAATACTTTTCTCGTACAACTCATACTAGACGACAAAACGCACCGAACGACACCTCTCTCTGACTTGATTACATGGCTATTACGAGCATTGTCGTTTTCTTTTTTTCGGCTGGAGATTTATTCATATTATATTGATTGATTGGATATTATCTTCCCTCCAAATTATCTCTTTCCTCCTACATTACAAAATGCAAATTCCGATTGGCTACCGAGAATTTTGCGTAAAGATAAAATAAAATTTAAAAAACGTGCTTTACATACTTAATACACTTGGCGACAAAACCAACCGCACCGAACGACCAAAACTCAGCTTTCTTGCCGTCGTTTCAAATTCTCAATCTGTTCTGCTTCGCTCCATGTTTCTCCAGTCGGTGCTCTCAGCAGACATTTTTTAGAGAGAGAAAGAGAGAGATATTTTAGAGAGAGAAAGTATGTGTGTGTGAAAGAGGACACCGCTGGTCGCTGATTGGTCATTTCTAACTTTGCCTGTTTGCCGTCCTCACGAACTCCTAAAAGGCTCTTAATGGCGTTTGCTCTCGCTCCTCCTCATCTTCACACGAATCTTCTCTCTCCTCTGCTCCAATTCCACTTTTACATTCCATCAACCTTCCTCTCGAAGCATCTTCGTTAACATTACTTTACTCTTAAGCAAATTCCTTTTTTATTTTGAGCTCAATTTTTCACAAATCAGATCTTCATACTATAACGAATTCTTCTCTCTCTCTCTCTCTTCTCTACTTTGTTTCTTGAATTTCCATGTCTAGCGGATCGTCAGGAGCTACGAGCGGAGACAATGCCGGTTCGTTTGAGAGGTTTCTCGAAGGCTGGCTGGTTCGTCAAGAGCACTACCTGGACGAGCTCCTCTCCAGCCCCAGCGATTCCTCCGACGACGATCTCAGAGATCTGGTCTCTCGAGTCCTCGCGCATTACCAGCAATACTTCGAGGAGAAATCGAAGATCGCGCAGCGGAACATCTTCCTCGTTCTCTCCCCGACTTGGTTCACCTCTCTCGAGCGCGCTTTCCTCTGGATCGCCGGATTCAAGCCCGGCCTCGCGTTCCAGCTCATCGCGGACTCGATCGACGACCTGACCGACGACCAGAGGCGGCGCATAGGGCGGCTGGTCCAGGAGACGAGGTCGGAGGAGCGCTCGCTCAACGACGAGCTCGCCAAGATCCAGGAGAGCGTGGCGGTGCCGCCGTTGCTGCAGATCGCCAGGCGCACCGGACGTCCAGTGTACGGAGAGATCGCCGAAGAAGATACGGCGATCGAGTCGTTGAAGACGGCGCTGGAGGTGGTGGTGACGTCAGCGGACTCGCTGAGGATGAGCACGGCGCTGAAGGCCATGGAGGTGCTGAGACCAGTGCAGAATGTCAAGTTCTTGGTGGCGGCGGCTCAGCTTCAGCTCAGGCTCAGGACTTGGGGTTTGGAGAGAGGCTGATAAAAGAGAGAAGAAGCAAAGAGATTCGGAAAATTCTCTTTTTGCTCTGACTATTATATACGAATTAGTAGAAGTTAGAGATGCTAATATAAATATTAGAATGTTAAGGTTTTCAAAAAGGAAAAATACATTACAATATTTGTGTGTATATTTTATTAGTAATTGGCACGTTGATTTTTCCCAATATATATATATATATATATATATATTAGGCACGTTGAGTTCCCTAGAAAAAAAAAAAAAGAAAAAGAAATATTAGGCACGTTATTTTACCTCTATTACTGGAGATCGTTGGACTGAATTTTTAATGGTGAGATATATAAGTTTACTTTTATGTTAAATAATATAACTCATAAATTTGACTGACACTATTTATTCTGTTAATGAAAAAAATTATAGTAAATAGTATTTTTTATGAAAATAATTTAAAAGTAAATAAAGAAGTTTTAAAAGATTTGAAGTGAATATTAAATCCATTAAAAATTTACTAGGTAAAGGATAAATTTGCTTGATAAATATTTTAAAAGATTTGAAATAAATAATAAATTAAATAACTAAATAAAAATCTACTGAGGTAAATGATAGATTTACTTGGTAAGTACCATGTTTTTAAGAAGTAAATAGTTCATTTATCCAGTAAATTTATTATTTATAACTATATATTGGGATTTAGAGGCAAATAGCTTCCTTTTTTTTTTTTTTTTTTTGAAGCTTTTAAAGAGATGGTCTAAATTTTAAAAAATTAGTTAAAAAGTTTTTTTCCCCCCTAAAATCATCAATTAATCTTATCAAATGGTCAATCATAAAATAGTTAATTTGGTCATTCAGTAATTGATTGTAATTAATTATTAATTGATTATAGGAAATTAATGATTAACCGTAATTAATCATTAATTGGCCGTGTAAATTATAAAGTTATGAATTACAAATTTTATAGACGACTATAGTCAAATCATTAATTATCCATAATATAAATCACCAGTCATCCACGTGTGTAACGTCGGTAGATCTCTCCTCTATGTTATTATTTCCACAATTAACAACTCCTCTCAAATCATCGTAAGTGGAATTTTCGTTTTCTTCAAATTCGAATCATTCAACAAAAAATTTCATCATATCACGGAGAGTAATATCTGATTCAAGGTAGAGTGAGATTGGGTCTACAAGGATAATTTGTGGGCATTTGATAGAAATTGGGTTTCTCACAATTGGGTTTGGGCTTGGCATGCGCACGAATAGGGGTTGGGCATTGTGACTCCTTCTCCTCCCTGTTTCTACGTGAGAAAGGTAGGTGTGGTGGGAGATGAGGGCCCGTTTGGGGGCATTTGGAGGACTTTTAGAGATTAGGTTAAAATTTAGGAAACATTTGGAGATAAAGTTTTTGAGTTTGGGTTAGAAATATATATGGTGATGTGGAAAATAACATACATATTTAAAATATGTTCATAAAAAAATATAAAATTGATCTTATTTTGTTTGTTTAGTCGTTATGAGTATTTTAACATAAAAATCATTTTGTTTCAATTAGAATTGAGAAAATTTTGAATTTTTGAAATTTGAGTTTACTGTAAAAATTTAAAAATATGAATAGTCAAAAGTACTTTTCAATCAAAAAAAAAATTGGTAATGGAGTTGGAGATGAACCCCAAAGGGCCCTAAGATTTTGCCGTAACCGCTTTGATTGATCGGAGAAATATAAGTCGGCCATCTCCCTAAATAAACAAAGATTCGATCATTTTTTTGAATGGGTGACCAGATTGCCTGATTTCTATTATATACTTTGGATCTTATGTCTTTTTTTTATATCTATATCTTCTATCTTCTATATCTATATATAAAAGTCTCAAATGCTCACCTCTCCTTTGCCTCCCACGCGTCCAACGCGTTTCACTCCGTTCTGTTTTTTTTTTTTTTTTTTTTTTTTTTCTCACCGTTTGGCTTTTATTTTATTTTTTTTTAAGTCCATTTGCCTTATTTTTTATTTCTTCGGTAGTTTCTTAAGCTTTTTGTTAAGATCTTTTTTATTTAAAATTTTATAGCTTTTTCTTTACTCCCCCGCTCCCCCTCACTTTTTTTTCTCTTTTCATTTTTTACTTTTCTTATTTTAATTATCTTATAGCTTTTTTTTTTTTGGAATAAGAGCTATTTTATTAAACAATAACATCAAAGGAAACAACATTAGAGACTACAATAGGAGTCTCACAAATCCACACATTGGTACAATTGGAATTGAACCCAAATCTAGCTAAAAGATGAGCTATATGATTAGCACTACGCCGAATGTGATAAACACCTGGATTCCAAAACTGGGCAAGCAACTATTTAACATCCTTCATAATCGAACCTTCCAAAGAAAATTCCATGTTATCCGAAATAGTCGAAACGACATTGATGGCATCAGTTTCCACCACAAGAGTAACACTCTCTAATTCCTTCACAATCATCAAACCTTCATGAAGAGCTATACACTCAGCCAAAAAAGGAGAAAAAGTCCCCTCCACTGATTTTACCATGGCGCCTAAGATTCTCGCTTTCTCATCACGAATAATGGCACTAATGCCAATATGATCCGATCCCAGTGAGACCGATGCATCAACATTTAGCTTGAGATAGCCCGATTGAGGAGGTAACCAAACATTTTACAACATGGATGCATATTGCACACATTGATAAAAGGATGGGAAATATTATAATGTTTTTCTTATTATTTATTTATTTTTAATATTCTTCATACATTGTGGAATTAGCATACAAGCGCACACTAAATCATCAGGTACTACCATCGAGCTACGTTGGTCTAGGTCAATGGCTCTAAAGCATCGACCATCTAAAACTTATCCGAAGGATCTTATTGATTTCAACTAGAATATCACCTAAAGACAATGTCTCCTCTAGCTGACCAAGGATTCACGGCCAGAGTCAGCAACGAACATACAGCCAAAGCAGCTTCGCTCATGCCAGAGGAATTGCAGACAAATACTCAAGTGTTCAAGAGAATTGATCGCCCAAACTATCTCACTTCACTACATAGCTCGTGCGATCAACAGGGCTAATGCTGATGCCCGTTTTTGTGCTAGGCCCATTCTCATGAGGCCCAGGTCCACTTCCCGTAGTGGACCCCATCCGTGGACCCATGTCACGCTCGGGGAATCCTTGTGGGCCTTGGTTTTGTGGGCCATGGAAAGATAAATATAACCATTTATTTATTAGCCCAAATTAAACTTTATCCCACTTGGGGCTTTCAAGGGTAATTTGGTCATAAATAAGTGGGTTGTGGAGAAATTATCACAAAATAACTTATTAACCATCGATACTTAAAAAACCCAAAATAATAATTTTTTAGAGTTCAAATCTTATAGGTAGTAAGCCACTAGCTTACCTTTAGTACCTTGATATGCCAAACCCATACTTTTAGCCCAAAAGGCCCAAATAGAAGCCCACTTCCCTTAGGAGGACTGGGTCCCACAGTTTAAACCCAAGATTCCATTCGGCCATTGTATTTCCCTCATCCAGAGGAAACTTTGACTGGCTAGAGGAAGATACTTTTGTCTTTAGGATAAAAGAATATGCTTCTTCCTCCTACAGCAGCCCTGAGCATCATACATCCTCGTTAAAACCTACTAGAGCACCCTTTAGACTCCGGCGAGAGGCAGCCACTTTGTCTGTCTCTCCATCACTATTTGTCTTCTCCTCCCACTTCTCACAATGACTTGTAGTCTCCTTTCTATTGTGATTTTCACTAATTCACAAGTTCAATAAGGCGTCACGATGGTCTACATAAGTGAACAAGGCCCTAAGAATCATTTTCATTCGGGTCTCGTCACATCTAGCCCTGCCAGAGCATTACTCCATCCTCTGTCCAGCAACACCTCTGGACACGTTGTTGTTGCTAAAGACCACTAGGAGAATGCCACGTCTTCTATCCTAGTCACGTCATATCATCGGATCTACATGACTCTTATTAGATTTTATTATATTTATTAAAAAACTAATTTTCAAATGACTTTTTATCATGTCTATCCAAACAGAATTTTAAAATTTCACCTTTTTCAAGATTATAAAAAAGAAATTGTACATCCAAATGCTTTTTCTTTTCTTTAAATGACTTCTCATTTCAATACACAACTTGCGTTTGGTTTGTCGGTTGAAAATGAAAATTTAAATTGGAGTTTGTTGATTTTTCAAAAATTAGTTATAAATTTTATTTATTTTTTAAAAAAAGATTAAAAAAAACATACAATTTAATTTAAGTTAAACTTGAATATCAAACAACGTCAAAAAATATATATATATTTCAGAAGCAACCGTACGAAACAAACGAGCAAGTAAAAGGGCAAAAAAAAGTGATAGACCACTAGGAGAATGCCATGTCTTCTATCCTAGTCACGTCATATCATCAGATCTATAAGGCTCTAATAAGATTTTATTAGATTTATTAAAAAACTAATTTTCAAATGACTTTTTGTCATGTCCATCGAAATAGAATTTTAAAATTTCACCTTTTTCAAAATTATATAAAAAGAAAAAAAGTATACATCCAAACGTCTTTTCTTTTCTTTAAATGAATTCTCATTTCAATACACAACTTGCGTTTAGTTTGTCGGTTGGAGATAAAATTTTTAAATTGGAGTTGGTTGATTTTTCAAAAACTAATTATACATTTTGTTAATTTTTAAAAAAAAAATAAAAATAAAGATAAAAAATACAATTTAGTTTAAATTAAACTTGAATATCAAAAAAAGCCGAAATTTTTTTTTATTTCAGAAGCATACGTACAAACCAAACGAGCAAGTAAAAGAAAGGAAGAAGAAGAAGGGGAAAAAAAAAAGTGATAAAATTTTGGAGGGATGAAAATAGGGTGTTTAGGGCCTGTTTGGTGAATGAGTTTGAGTTGAAATTTTTAAATTTTAATAGTAAATTTTTTTGAATTTGTAGAAAAGATAAAAAACTTTTTGAGAAAAAGATAAAATTTTTTGAAAAAAAAACAAAAAAAAAGTTTGAAAATCTTAGTTTGAGTGGTTCCACCAAACTCCCCCTTAGATAGTTGGGTAATTGAATTCCATCGGATTTGGGCCAACTTTGGGATCTCGACAAGGTCAAACCCTTCTGGTCCAAGAACTGGCCTTATGTAAAGGACATTTATCTATCCCGCTCACCACCGCCGCCTAATTCTGGGAAGTTCCAGGTCCATCTTAAACGTCTCAATCTCGGGGACAAAATCGCACCATTTTTTTAGGGTTTCCGATCTGCCTTACGGCCCTTTTCTCTATCGCATCGCTTGATTGCTAATTTACATCTCAAATTCCGAGAATTTATAAAATTTGGTACTTAGAGATGAATCTCTTTCAGATTAGGGTTTTTGTTTAATTTTTGACCCCTTTTTACGCTGACGAGATTTGGGTTTTTCTTTTTTGAATCGAAAGCTTAATTAGATAAAATCATGGCGGGTGGGAATTTCATGCACAGAGTTGTTTCGTACCTTGTCAACGAGCTTCTTGTCAACAGCCTTGCCAACAGGTAATTTCTCTATCAACCCTTTGTTTATTTGTTTGCCTTTTTTTTTTTTTTTTTTTTTCCTGATTGTATTTCATAGGCTTCTTTCTCTGGCCACTGGGATCTTCTGTTCTCAAGTGGCTCGTTCCCTTGAAGCTAAAGAATCTCAAACTTTCGGGTTTTGTTTTCGCCGTGGCGTACACTTATTGCCCCGCGGCTTTCAACGTTTTGGAAAATTTCTCTCTACTAGAGGAGAGTTATTGTATTTCTTATGGATTTTGTACTCTAAATTTGAACTTTTTTTGGTTGTGGGTTTAAACGTGAAACGCGTGTTTTGAGATTTCGGAGGCCGAATTCGATGAAGCTGTTTAAATAGAGCTTCTCGTTTAGGCCGTCGGGAACATTTGATTCCTGAGCGGTTTGCTCCCAGAATCGAAAATGACTCCAAAAATTCTGATTTCTGTAATCTGCAGTGTAAAATGTTATACACTGCAGCTCTGAAGGTTTGAGAACATATTCGCTTTGGCGCTTTTTCGATTTGTACGTTTTTGTTTTTTTTAACGCGTATTGCGAAATGAAATTCATGGGAAACTAATTCTTCTCCTTCTAATTGGTTTGATGTTTTGATAAAGCTTTTTGTACGACTGAATTGTATGGTTGAGTAGATTGGACTGAATAGTTTTCTGGATTATAAATTTTTAATTGATTATCGATTTAGTTTTGAGTAGTGACATAGATTTCCTTGGACCGATTATTTCACAATCCATTGGAGATTTTGGGTTGGATAATGTGTTAAGTCTCCTAGTATGTCTGCCATGTTTTTGTGCTGTGTATGGAAATTTTTTGGATTGGAGTTAAATCTACATATCGACTGGTTTAATTTTATAGTATTCCCAATATGGTAATGCAAACTAACGTTTTCCAGTATATTTACACCTCTAAGTAGTCATGCGAGAAAATTTATATTTTAAAGTCCTTCCTTCCTATCACCGCTGCCGTCAATGATGACCCTTCGTAGGCTTGTAATGATTGCGGAAATGAACGCGGCATTATAATATCTAAGGGCTGAGATTATTTTATCTAGACTATTTTTTTGCCCTCGACTGTAGGTTGTAGCTCTCCTAGTCTCCTACAATATTTGGGGCTCTGAAATTTTGGTTGTTGTGGTTGATTCAATTGTCTACTTCATAAAACTATCAAATAAATTTTAAATGGTTTTCTGTTAGCATCTATGCATTTGTCTATCTATTTTATTTAGTTATTCGGTTAAACCAAATGATTGATTATTGTAGCTGATAGTAACAATTCTTAAGAATGTATAGAGATGATTGTTGATACTTCCATAGATGTTTTGGTACTCTTCTTTTCTTATTGTTGCCAGTGATGACTCTTCGTAGGCTTGTAATGATTGCAGAAATGATTTCAGTAATTTACATCTAAGAGGCTGAGGCATTTTTTTCCCCTCCCATAATTTGTTTTGCTGATTAACCAAATGTGAAGGTTCTGACGCATGATTTCTAGATTTAAACTGGATAATTGTTTATGTTTAAACATTTCATTAATTTATGTTTTCTCTGATGATCTTGTAAATGATGTATGGTTTTTCTTTCCCCCCCAAATTTGGATGAATAATAATATTAAATTGGACAAGCTTTTAAGATCGATGCCTTGTGAGATTCCAAAGTAAAGTTAATCGCTGTTTGTGGTTGATGGAATTATCTAGTTCAGAAACTCTCATGGTACTAAACTGTTTCTAGTATATTTTCTCAGCCCTGCATTTCAAAGATTCGCCGTGAGGACATCAAAGAGAATTGACGACATCTCAACTATAGGTAACATTCAGATTGAATGATCTTGTTGCTCAGTTTTCTTACCGTACCATATGCATAAATTGACCTGACTTCGTAACATGATTTGATCTTACAGCTGTTAAGAAAAGGCAAGAACTTGCTGAACAGATGAAGGATCTATCAAAGAACTTTGAGGTTGGTTCTTTTATTCAAAGCGATACATATACATATATCCATATATGTTTTACATTGTGTATTGTTTTTCCTACGGTCTTTAATTTATCTTCTGATGCTCATTGCACTGCAGTCCAATAAGTATCAGTGATGCTCGGTGAGGGTGGGCAGTCGTGGAGGGCAGCACATGCACATGTAGATTTTTCTGTTTCCTCCTCGTTAACAGAAAGGAAAGAAACTTTGTAAATTGAGAGATTTTAGAGATCGTAAGATTATTACTCTATTATTTGTGTGCTGTAGAATGCTTTAACTTTCATTGCTTCTGCTTTTTTGTACAATCTAATAAAGGATGGGAAAATCTATTGGTATCTAAAGTATGATGAAAGAAAAGTAGCATAATCACACAATATGTTAGAAAGTTGTGTTGGGATTTTTTACCTTGAAAAAAAAAAAAAAAGTTATTGTTGGCTCGTGATCTTTTTATGCTTTCGTTCACGTTTTATGATGGAGACCGTTTGCACGGAATTTTCATTTCATTTTTAACGATGCTCCTCTTCTAAAACATGTACGAATATTTCCGGAAGAACTTTATTTTTGTTGATAACCTTCTTTACACGACAATCCTAAAGGGGATATGGGTGAGGAAAGAAATTTGATGGATTTTTTTTTTCCTTTCCAATCTTGGGTTATTTGATAGGGAGGAGATTCATTTCAAATTTATATATACTAATACAATAATTAAAATAAATGTTTGCCTGTACAAAACGTAATCATTTATTTTAAAACGATATAAGTCAAAATGAAAAATTTATGTGCAATTGATATCTACATTGTCATATATACGTACTTAAATACTATCTAGTGGTCAATTTCAATACAGTTTCAGAATACTGTAAATGCGTCTAAAAATATTATATTAATTCCCGTAAGGTTCGTGAAACTAGTCCAGCCAGGTAACAAAATACACAAACATGGTCGAAGTTTCAATAATTAATATCTTCCAATAATTAATATTTAATTTGATCAAATCCTTAATCAATTAAATATAATGAAAAAAAAAATCCTAAACACCCAATGTATTTAGCCTAAATATTACTTTTGCGAATATAACCTATGTAAAATTAGTTTAAAAAATATTATATTAATTCCTGTAAAGGTTTGTGAAACTAGTCTAGCCAGGTAACAAAATAGACAAACATAGTCGAAGTTCCAATAATTAAAATTTAATTTGATCAAATCCTTAATCAATTAAATATATTGAAAAATATATATGTATCCTGAATACCATATGTATTTAGCCTAAATATTACTTTTGCGATTTTATTATATAACCTATGTTTGTAAAACTAGTTACAAAATATCTCTGAAGCAATTAAATTTGTGACAATACCAAGTTTATCATTCCCAACTTATAATAAATACAATTTAAAACATTATTAAACTAAACAATTAAATTAAGTCAATCTTAGAACCTAAAGCATTCTCGTAATAATTGAAACATTTGCTTGAATTAAATATTTATTTGATTTGTCAAAAAAAAATTATTTAAATGTTAGTTAGGTCATATTCAAAATAACATCTAGATAGATTGGTAAGGATAATCTTGACATTTTCAAAAATTTAATTGCTTGAGATATACTTTGTGACTAATTTTACAAACATGTGTAATGTTTTGGGTATTTGTATGACACGAGCAGCAAAAGTGGTATTCAAAGTTATACTCATGCGTTCTTTTGGGTATTATTTAGATATATATATATATATATATATTTTTTTTTTCCAAAAACCTGTAACCATTAACATAACCAATTTTCATCTAATGTGATGCTCGACTATGTGTATTTCTAATTAGAGTTCGGTATCGATTCCATTCCACATCTCTAATAACTTATTGTATTAATTACAAAAATTCAGTTTTTGTGACACTTTACCATCTAAATTTTAAAATGTAACAGTTGTTCTTTTCAACTTTGAGTTTGTAATAATTTTGTTCCCCCATCATTAGTTTTTAGATGGAAAATGTCACATGTTTAAGAAAAATAATTTAATGCTGTTAAATGATAAATTTACCCTTATAATAAGAATAAATACTTTTTAGATAAATGTAAATTTTAAATGTTAAAAGAAAATATGAAACTAATAAAATAAACTTAATCTTACAAAAAATAAAGAAATAAAATATAAAAAGTTAATAATTTCTACTCTTTTTTTTTTTTTTCAATTACCTCCTAAAGAAAAAGAAAAAAAAAAAAAAAAAGAAGTTCGTCCGCCCTTTTTTCTCTCTCAATGTCCTTTTCACGATAAACACTACTTTTTTGTGCCCAAAATTGCTGAAAAACAAGTAAATTTATTTTTCTTACTGAAATACCATTAATTTTTTTATCATGTGCCTATTAGATGAGTTTTTCCATCCAAAAAACTAACAGTAGGGGATAATTGTTATGGACTCAAAGTTTAGGGAAAATTAATGATATGTTTTAAAATTTAGAGATAAAGTGTTACAAGGAGTTTTTTTCGGAAAATTTTGTAATAATCTTTATTTCTTTGAAAAAGAAAAGGGTAAGAGTGTTATTTTAGCTCAACACAGGGGTATTTTAGGTATTTTATCTTAAACCTTCTAATGAGAGTTAAAAGGGGTTCAGTTGTTGATTCATTGCGGGAAAATCCAGCATCTCTCCTTCTCTATTCGCGTACTTTGATCAATCTGTCAATGGCGACTCTGATTTCTAGCAAATCTTCCAATTTTCACCACTTTTATCGCTCTCTTCGTTTCCACACCCTCTCCCAACGCCCCTCCCCGTCTCCATCTCCGCCGCTTCAACATCAACGGCCTCTTGCTCTTCTTCAGTCGGTGCGTTTTCTTTCCCACTAATTTTTCATTTCTCATTCTTACTCTGATGTCTTTGGTTTTTGAAAATCTTAAGGTTTTATTACGACGAGGTCTTGGAACGCAATCGTTGGATGATTATCAGAGATGTCTATTTTCGACAGCGAGTGAAGCTAATGTGAAACCAGGAAATGAAGCACCAAAAACAGAAGGGGACACTAATTCTGGTAAAGAAGAGAAGTCTGGTGAATCTCATCAGATCAGTAATGCTGGGAAATCCGTCCGCGGAGGGGTAAATGTTTACACTTTTTGTGGTTGAATATAATGTTGTTTGGAGAATTACGAGTAGGTACAGTTTTGAACCGTAAGATTTTCATTGAATTCTGTTATTACATTTATAATGCCCCTATTGGATTGGTCTATTATACTCAAATGCACTAGGCGTTTGACTGGACACTATTAGATTGAAATGTTTAAATGTTTTCACTATTTCACAATCCAAATTTTTTACTTTTTAAAAAATCCATACCACGCTCATTTTTCTATCTTTACACTGTTCAAATGTTAGCTTTGACAAAAACTATCTAAATACACATTTAATATGAATATATAACTGAAATTTTACGTTTGAATGCAAACATACAAATTCTATGAACATTTAAATACAATCTATGATCCAAACGGGGTATAATTTGATGCGATCTTATGTTTAAAATTGTGTCATATTGGTAAGGTTTTCCTACCACAGAATTCTCAAGTTTTTAACTATTTGATATTTAGAGAAATGGCCTTTCTGATTATGTTGTGTTGTTCTTTTTGCAGCCGGTTTCGTGGTTGAGTTTTCTTTTGCTGATAGCAACAGGCACAGGGATTGTCTTCTACTACGACAAGGAAAAGAGAAAACATATTGAAGGTAGACTACTATGGTGAGTAGGATGTTTGTTTGTTGTGCTCGTGAGTTGAATGAAATTGATTTAGTTATGGGATTAAATCATTCTTAAGACTCAACTTAGATGTGTATGCAAAACCGCTGTTGTTTTGTATGTATAAGTTTGCTCTAGTAATGTAGGACCAAGATAGAGGTGAGAATCTAGAGAGAAAAATAGAACCAAAGGAGAGACAACATGGGATTCTAGAGAGATGACAAGAACTTAAGAGGAATACTAGAAATTTCAATATCTAGTCGTCCACCCTTATCTCTTTATTGAAATTATAAACTACCATCTTTATCGAAAAAGTAAATGATAAACTAGGAAGAAAAATGCTAGGGATACCAACTTTAATCCCAACTTTTGTGTACCAATAAATGTGGCATGTGAGCTTTCATTCGTTTATTGATAGGTGTTTAAAAGATTGCCACATTAATTGATGGTATCTACCAATGAAGATAAGATAACTCACTGTCATGCGAGTTGGTATTTAAAAGTTGGGATTGGAGTTGGTTTCCCTAACACTACTAGAGTAGGAAACAAAACCAAATTATACCAAGGCAGGTTACTCTAATAACTTAAAATCGCTAATTTATTAAAACAATAGAAATGTTCTAATCTTCATCATCTAGTTTGCAAAAAGGTTGAGTGACGGTTGCACTGGTGACTAGAACTTGTTTCACTTGTCTTTATGTAGATAATTGAAATATTTTCAGCAGCTGCGATGACATGTACTTGGAGATGTTATTGGTAACTTTGATGCACTAAAATGATGTCGATAGATTGTTTAATCTAAACGTCACATGATTGATTATAATTCTTTTTGCTAATATTTCCTTGTTTCTTCACAATCTTTTCCTGTTTTATTTGTTGCAGAAATATATAATACTTCAAAAGAAGTAAAACAAGGACCATCTGTTGGAAAAGCTGCTATTGGGGGACCGTTTAATCTTATTAACCATGAAGGGAAGCGTGTAACTGAGAAGGATTTCTTGGGAAAGTGGAATTTGATATACTTTGGTTTCACTCACTGCCCCGATATCTGCCCTGATGAGCTACAAAAGTTAGCTGCTGCTGTTGATAAAATAAGTAAGTTGCTGTGTTTTTGTTTCATGACTCAAGTTATGAATTACACATAAAATCATTGATGATATCTATCAGATAATATTTTCGTTGGCAACATATTTTTACTCTCTGTTTTTGTTATTGGAACTAATATTCAAGCTACACAATTGGATTTGTTTATTTGCTACATCTTTTATTTATTTATTAAAATAAGAAAACACCCTTTCATTGATCAGAAACAATTATAAAGAAAAGAAAATAGGAATTCTCGGAAAAAAAAAAAAAAAAAAAAAAGCTACAAAGAACTTGGTACTTATGTTGTTATAAATTGGTTTTTTTCCTCGTATGCTTTGCAGCATGCTCTAGGTTATGTCATAGTGTTCGTAACCAGTACTATAAAGCCCATTTCTAGGTGTTTACAACAATCAAATTTATGATCCATAACTATGATTACTGGAAAAGTATATATATAAATACCCCCATAATTTTGCTTGTAGCAGTTAGGAATTTGGATGCAAGTTCAACATCTTCTTGATTTCAGCAATCTGTCAAAAAGGTTTCTTCAGAATACTCTCTTATTTTGTTATGTATTGACTGTGATGCAGAGGAAAAAGCAGGGATTGAAATTGTACCTGTGTTCATTTCTGTTGATCCCGAGAGAGATACTGTTGAGCAAGTTGGTGAATATGTCAAAGGTCATTTATAAAATAAGAATTTAGTTATTTTGGCCTAGATGTATTAATGTTAATATATGTAGTAGTTTTGCTGTTGTAATCTATACATTAATGTCTTCTTTAGATCATTTGTTTTCTTTTCTTTTGCTTTCTCTCCAGAGTTTCATCCAAAGCTAATTGGGTTAACCGGAAACTCGGATGAAATAAGAAATGTTGCCCGCGCATATCGAGTGTATTATATGAAGACGGCAGAGGAAGATTCTGATTACCTTGTTGACCACTCTATAGTCATGTATGTATCACTGTTTCACGCTTCGTTTGCTGTTTCTTGCCTATTACATTGCTATGTGCTAATACCGAGTCCTTGATGAATGTGGTAGAATTTAACTTGGCTTGAATTAACTTCTCCAACCAAGTTTGTTCTACTTCTGTTTTCAAGTCTACTGAATTCCGTAACTAACGTTTTTGTTTGCCAATTCAATTCATTATTGTCTGCACAAGATAGTATAGTTTTTTTGAACTTCTAGTCAATTTAACTTTTGCATCTGCCATTAGAACTTTAGTTGTTATTTTAATTAAGTTTGTAACCCTGTTGAACCACAGTTGCTGGTTTTGTTTTTTTTAATCGGCTCGAGTATAATATGCCCACATGCTTGTTAGCATCTAATCTAAGCATGGTGTAATATATTATTTCGTATCTCAATTGTTTGTAATATGAATCCTTACTCTCTTCATTTTAATCCGAAGATAAATAAAAAATTTCTTATATGAGAATCTTTTTGTGCAGGTACTTGATGGGTCCTGACATGCTGTTCGTAAAATTTTTTGGCAAGAATAATGATGTTGATTCACTTACCGATGGTATAATCAAAGAGATAAAGAACTACAAGAAGTAGAAAAATTTTTGTTCTTTTTTTTTTTTTTTTAAAACAAAGTACCTTTCGAGTTCCAGATGGTTACTCATCATTTGTGGAGGCCATGCTGGTTGTGAAATGGCATTTTTCTTCGTAATGAACTCTTATCCAAGTTCATAAATTTTAGAGGCATACACAGTTTTAAGATACTACTGAGAGAATTACGAAGCATTTGTTTTGTTACCAGTAGTTGCAATAAAATATGCTACTAAGAACTTTATGAAGCATTTGTTTTGTTACTTCATCTGGGATTGGGCACGATTTTCGTGTCCGGAAACAGGTATATTGTTCATGATGTTTTCCCGGGCATGATTTCCGTGTCTAGGAGGCAAAATTGAATGTGTAAAAATCATTTTATTTTCTTAGGTTTGTTCAAGAACCATGGGCTTGTTTACTTTGCATCAAAGGGAAAGAGAAAAAGAGAGTGATTAGTCATTCATATTTTTAATAATCATGTGTTTATCTATGTAAGGAATATGAATTTAGAGGGTCCCACACAATATAGGAAATGAAAAAGGAAAATATCAATCTTTGTATTTCCCTTGATATTGATTTCTTATCAAACTAAATAAATAACAAATTTATTTGTATACCCTTAATAAAATTAACATTACTAAATTTAGTAAACACTATATAAAAAAAATGAGATTGTTTCTCTTTAGGTCATCAAATAAGTAAGTAAACACCATCATATTCTTTTACTTCTTAATCCTATTATCTCTCTGATTATATTCTTTTACAGTTAAGTAAATGCGTCCTACAAGAGAGGCTTGAATTGTTTCCTTTGTTGCTTTCTTGATTGATGCGTCATGTTTTGTGCACATGTAATTATCTTGAGCTTCTCTATGTTTTGTGAGCTTTTTTATTTTTTTAAGCAAAAGATATCTATATGCATAGATATACTCTATTATTCAGTACCCTTTCAAAATGACATCGTTTTGATACATAACTTGTAATTTTTTTTCTACATTATTATAATCAGTTGAATTTAATGTAATATTTTTCAATAGTATTTGTCATTTGTACTAGTAGTTCTAAATAGTCCATATTACAAAATTATAAATAGAAAATTACATATAGATAAATTATTAGCCTTTATTTGGTAGAGTGAAAAAAGAAGATGAAGTAAGTTGAATGATGGATTTTAGAAAGGAAAATAGAATTTTGATTGTTTTATATGGTAGAAAATGGAATGGAAAGGAAAACGTAAATCCATGAGACCCGTGACATTTTAATCCTCCCAACATTGGACATTTTAACCCTCCCAACATTGGAAAGAAAATAGAAGGGAAAGGTTTGACCAAAAAATGATAGACAAAATCACTATTTTGTCCTTATTTTCTTATTATCTTTTAACTTTTACAAGGATATAATTGTAAAATGCATTAGATTAAACTTTTTTTTTTTTTTTCCTCTTTCTTTTTTACCAAACATCATTAAAGAAAACTTCATTCTTTCCTTTTTATTTCCTTCACCTATGTATTTTCCATCCCCTTACCAAACATAGCATTAGTTACAAAATGCAAAATAAAATGATATAACTGCAATATCTATCTAGCTAAAGGACAAGAGACAATTCCTATATCCCTGGTTGTGGGAATACAGATTACGTGATTCTGTGATTTGTAGACTAGCATGGCGCACTCTTCTTTATCCATATTACCCTATTTCGCGAAACATACATTGTGACAACTCGCTTTAGTTTAATGCACATCGAAAGGGTGCTTAAAAAAGAACACAACAATTTGGGCTCTACAAACTACATAGAATTTTCAAGACTTGCGGTTGCTTAATAATAATTTTTAAAAAAAAAGTAACTACAAAAAATTAGAACTTGATGGAAGCAAGGGAGCATTTTCCCCTTCTTGCCATCAGTAAAAGCTTTATATTGAGAAAATCTTACATTAAACTGTTGCAATAACACGAACACGACTACTTGGTTCCCAAAAAAAAAAAAAAAAAAGGGGTAACATATGAGTAGTTCATTGATACAAATTATAACCCAAGAACAAAATTATTGGCCATGTGTTGTTTTCTTTCATGCTGTATTCTAGACTCGTAGCTCATACGAGATACAAGCAGTATTCATTAAATTATATCCTATACATGGTCTACCTCATTCTTGAGAAACTGTCTGACGTTCTTCCAAATCCAACGCTAGAGGTTCACATGTTCAAATGGTTTATAGCTCATACTGAATGCGACATGGTGCAAGTCCGCCTTCCTGCAGCGAGTACGAAACCGGGATCAGCCAATTATGATCAGCAGACTATCAAAGCTTTAAAATAAACAAAACGCTTAATTTATACTACCGAGGAAATGTAATCACCTTGGGGCTAATCTTGGATATTAAAATAATGACCATTCAGGAATGATTTTATGATATTGATCTGCCTTAACACATCACTTGTCAACTACATCAGGGATAATCGGCTTTCCCAGATACACTTGTCGCATCTCCTCTCTCCAGATCTGCAAGCATTGACATCCATAATGCAATAGTTATTTTTTTCATGTCACTCAAGCCGATTTCTAGGCTAGAATATGCAGCCAGAGAGCAAGATCAAGGGGAATAAACATTATGAATAAGAAGCAGAAAACCGTCCAACAATATCAAAAAATAAGACTCATACCGTATCACGAAATTCCAACCGGATATGAGGTACATTCGTTTTGTGGATATCATTTCCATCTGGTCCTCTCTTGTAGTACTCTTTCCCAATCCAGTGGGACTGAAATAGAGAAGGATTAGGTCAGGTAAGAAAAATTTACGACTGAATTATGCACGATAACTGTATCTTCGATACAAGTTTAACACTACAACGGATTTAGCTTGCAAACTAACTTGTAAAGTAAAAAATAAATCCCAATTTTGTAAAAATCCCAACTTGCTTTTTCAGCTAGTTTTATGTTGATTTACTAGAGGTTTAGAATTGCAGAGTGACTACCAAATTTATTATCATCTCTAACAATGAAAAATTAGAGTATTGAGTATTGACCACGTACCTTAAGAGCATGTGAAAAGCCTGACTGGTAAACTGAATTACGAGCAATCTCACACAGATCACAAGAACTTAATTTCCAGACCTGTAAAGATGAAGCTTTAATAAAATTGCCTTTGATAACCGTAAGATACCATTGACTGTTGAGAGAGAGAGAGAGAGAGAGAGAGCTCACGGAAGCAGCTATGCTATACTCTTCAACCAATGGTTCCTTCGTTAAGTGGATTTGGAGAGGATCATCGGTAGAAAGAGAAACATTTAGACCTCGTAAGAAGAACATTGGGAAAGGATTCCGATGGTAGTCCAAAAATAAGGAGTTGTTGCTCAGGGGAGACATTGCAAGACCAATCTGGTAAAACCAAAAAACATTGAAGACAATAAGAAATTGCAAACAGAAACAAGTTAATAAAATACTAGGACAAACAACAATGTCTTCTTTCTTCTAACCTGTGCCAGATAATAGAGATACTGGAGAACTGGAGATTTTCTCAAATTTATTCCATGCGCAATGTTATGAGAGGTAAGAAATGTTGCAGCAAGGTGGTCTATGTCACCGGCCTGAAAACATATAATTTATAAACCACCAGTACAGTCAACTGTGCCAAAGTAGGAATGAAAAAGGAAAATTGTTAAATACCTCCCCAGAATGTGGACGGAATTTGATGGTTGTCATGCCCTTTGATTCACGAAGCTGGAAAAATAAATATGATACAATCAGCATTTAATCTATAGAAAAAAAGTGCAAAAGCATGCTCAAACTACCGCCATAATCATAACTAGAGACTAAGAAAAACCAATACCAAGAAACTGCAGAGAAATACAGATTACTCTATCAAATAACTAAAAAGTCACGTTAAAAGCTATAGCATCAAAGCTCAGTATACCGGAACCCCAGCTAATGTAAATTATTGCCAACTGTTAGGACCTAGAGGATGGTAAATCGCTCACTGTCTAGACGAAGCACAAAAACTCCACTGTTTGGTCAGCAAACATAAACGTATGAAAATAAATAAATACAAATAACCATGAAACTAAATAACACAAGCGATATGGTTATTTAAAGTGGCCAAAAACCCACAAGGGAAAAAACCACAGGTGCTAAGCACACTAGCTCAAATAGGAGAATTTTAGTAACGATGAATTACGTTTATATTTAGAGCAGCATCTGACTCATGTCAACGCTACCATCACCACTCTAACAATGATGCTTTTCCAAGTTAACCAAATTAAGCAGTTACACTAGAAAGTGACAAGTATCTCGCTACTGCAACAGCTATTACTATGTAAAACAAATCGACACTTGACTCTCTCAACTCATGAGTATGAAGTCTTATTTATATGATATCTATAATTTCTTGGGGCGCATGGTGGTAAAAATAAAAATAAAATAAAATAAAATAAAAAAGAAGCCATTAGGACTATAAAGTCCCAACTTTATTCCTAAAGTGCTGAGAGGAAAGGATGACGATTATTAGATAGCCTAACAAGTGGCATAAAGGTTAGCATAACAAGATTATGATGTCCCTAAGCCCTAAGCCCTAAGCCCTAAACCCTGGATAGTGGTATAATACAGAGTTCTAGATTCTGATCATTAAATACCTTGTTTAACGTACAGAGATTAGCATAACAGTAATACACGTAGTATGAAAAGGCAGGATTGAATGCATTGGTCCACTGTGCTGGTGTGGGCATGTGTTTTGTTGGGCGTCGTTCAGGCTTGCTTTCATCATCCACCAAATCTAACCCAACAACCTGAAAGTTCCAAACAAATCAAATGGATGATGTAGTGCAGAACCAAGACAGCGAGCCAGAATAAGTACAATTGAAAACAAACATTATTCACTCGAATCTTGTTAATAGAAGGGCTCGTACATGATACAACTGTAGCAATTCTATACAGATTTCCACTTTGTAGCAAAAATTTAAGGTCAAATTTCAACTTAAAATACTTTAAAAAATAATAAAAAATAATATAAAAAAAAAGAAGCACGAACATCTAAACTACAAAACAGGACATTGAAAACGAAAGATAAAATACCTGTTTGAGGAAAACATGCAACTGAGGATGTGAATCTGGATCCACGGTAACCTCAAAAAGAGGAATAAAGATGTTGTCGAGAATATTCTGAAAAGAGGTGACTATTCCCATTTCCTTGTAAATATTGTACAGTCTTGGAAGCTGAAAGGAAAAGAGAACAAATAAGAAATTGATATAATACTCAGGTATCTTAAGGTACAAAAGTAGAATTGAGTCTTTAAACACCATATATGTTCTAGATTTTGATTATGCCAAAAGGCCAAAGGAAAACAGAAGGGTAAAAAAAACTTTAAACATTGAAAGATGCCACATGGTTTCTAATCAGGACGAAACCAGAAAGGCATGCTAGGCAGTTGGCATTCCATTAAACAGAGGGCTCAATTTCCGTTGAAGTAAAAGAACCAAAAATCAAGTAAACTCAAATGGAATGCCCAATTAGCATAAACAGACCACAAATTACTTGAGAGCGTTCAGCAAGGCAAAAGGCAATGAATATCATAACTACAATTAAGACTGCCATTAGGTTCCTTTTATAAAAAAAAAAAAAAATGTATTTCCATGTGGAATAAAAGTTGAAGCGTTCAAGAAATCAAGGCAACATCACAACAACAACAACAACAACAACCAAAAAAAAAACCTCTTTTAACCTGGTATAAAGCAAAAGATACAGAAAAGATTAGCAAATCCATTTTAATTAGCAGAAAAATGAACGTACATGAAAGGAGAATATGTAACAGAGTAACTATCTTGCAATACCTGAATCAACCAAACAACATTCTCACTGTACAATTCATTATTAACTATCCAGCTGGCTAGTTGGTCCCACTCGCTTTGCTTCCTACCGTATATTGATATCCGGTACTCAGCCATCTGCAGTAACAAAATGGAGTGTAAGGAATAAGCACAATCAAGAGATGCTATACTGTGAAATGAGAAAAGGAAGAGAGAATAAGTCAGCATGACTATTGAAAGGCGAGAGACATTCAAAAACAAAAACGTCAAGTTAACCCAAGAACCTAAAAGCTTGTTAAAGATCTCTATGATTTGATGCAAAAGATTCCATGACTCTCAACTGGCAAAAGATGGAAAAACATGATTGTAACTCTCACTCGATATAACTCACATCCCCATCAACGGTTGGGAAAAGACTCCAGCATGTTACATAGGCACATGACCAGAATCAACTGAACAATGTACGAGTAGAACTGTTTTCTCTTTAACAAGCATCGAAGCTACTCTTTTAGCCAAAAAAAAAAAAAAAAAAAAGCATCGAAGCTACTCGGTCAACAATTTTTATATCCCAAAATACACTACGGAACCAGTATATCAACTGTATAATTAGTGGATTTCCAAAATATAACATATAGGCATTAATGGGATTGCAACGTACAAAGACAGTACAAAGAAAGAAATTACCTAACTATATCTCCACTCAGTACTCATCCCTTGTTATCAAATAAAAAATAGCAACCAAAAATGCTCATTAGAGACTAAACTTATGCCTCTAGGGCGGCGAGGTAAAGTAGTGTACCTGATATTTGCTAGCAGAGAGATCAGAGAAAACTTGCTTTGTCAGCTCAGCAAGGAAACGACCTGTTCATGGGGACATAATACACCACAAATCATAAAATAGACCAACAGGGAGGAAATGATGATTCAAGATCAATCATAACCGTACACACCATAACATGAAAGATTGACAATATATCCAAGAGAAGCAAGAACAGCAAACTATATGAACGTTATGTTGTTCTTCAAAAAACAAAAAGAAGGAACAGTGTCTCATTGTTTGTACTTCGTAAAAATTTATCCCATACAGAACCACAATACAGAATGCTTTTTAGATGTCCATATAGAATCGAACAAGAAGTTCTCAAGAAAAACAAATTCTTCCCTTCACAAGTTTAGCAAAATGCAGCCATGTTGCTTGTGGGAAAAAGAGTAACTCCGACGACAAGAAACTATTGTACCCCAATCCCCCCACCCCTCCCCAAAAAAATGGAAAAAATAAAAATTACAAGAAACGTAGATATCCTGAGAATAAAATAAAACCAAAATTTTTCTTCAGAAATTCGGATAAGAATATATTGTCCATGGAAAACCTTATCAGAATATAGATACCTTGAATAAGGTTATCCTGCTTAAGGAAAATCTCCCTGAGCCTACTTTGACCACAGGGATTGTATTTGAGATTAAACTTATCAAAACGATGAAATGTGCTCTTGTCTGCATGAACATCAAGCAGGTCAACATTCAGGTCATACCTGTTCAAAACAGATTTAAAGAGAGATCAACTTCCGTTGAAAAATAAATAAAACAGACATGAAGAAATGGTGATATCAAGAACAGTATTTATTCATCCATTCTCGTGGGAGACTAAAAAGTAGTAGAAGAAATTACCCAGTCAGATCCAAGCTCTCAAAAACTTCTTTCAAAGTCAAGTATGTCCCATCTCGAAATATTACAACCTAAATAAAATACAAAAACCAAAACCTCAGTGGATCTACAATGCTGGGCAATGCACCCAAAATGGAAAGAGGAAAACTCCTATTACTACCAATTTCGAGAAAATATTTCCATAACAGATTTGGAAATTCTCAATTTTAAACAAGGTTTAAATGCACCTGGCATTTGTGAAATAGAGAAAAAAAAAAATTATAGAAACACTTGATAACACATCACCCGAAAATATTACCTCATCAGGTTCTTTCCTCAACTTGGACTTTATAAACCTCAAAAGATGTTTCTGATTCATGCACGCTGAGTGATGGACATGAGTATCAACTTTCCTGACATTATAAAAATCACGATGTGGAGCACTTTTCTGACCCAAAAATTCCCTATCCGCATTAAGCATCAGGTGAAGATTGAATTTCTGAATGCCAAACAAATGTACAAATTGTCAAAAAAACCTTAACAGTGTTTAACAAAACATGAGCATCAGAATGCACTTGAATATTAATAAACTGCAGAAACTTTACTTGTTCTAGAAGGTTCAGTCTGTGATGGCATAAAGTTCTAATGTTCCCAGCAGCAATAACTCGAAGTATGTGGTGCAGGTCAGTAAAAAAGGTTGTGGCATCAGCAACAGGGAAAAGCTCTTCTTTTGCTGTCATTAAAAAAAAAAAAAAAAAAAAAAATTGAGGAAGTGCATAAAAAATCTAGGAAGATGTTTTCTTTTCTTCTTTTTTACTTCTTAAAATGAGATAGGGTGAGAGTTCTCTAATAATAACGGACAAAAGGATATGGCAACGTAGGCCTTGGCTCCCTACATTCTTTATTTGCATAAACATGAATGACACCGTCTTGCATCTCAAAATAATGCTGCATAACAAAACGGGTTTGTTAACGAGCAAAATTCCAAGTCAATACAAACTATAGTTGGTTGGAGAATGGAAAAAGTTTACACTGACATCAGATTTTCCCTCGGGAGCATAAAAAAATGGTGCTGGGTTAGGCTTTGGGGTGCTGGGGTCAGATATAATTTCTTTCTCCCATGGAGCAACTGCTTCTCTGAATAGATATCTTCTTCTCAACTCTAGGCATTCTTGAAGAACCATATAGGACTCCACTTCATCAGCTGATGGTACCTCTGGTAGAAATTACAGCAGACAAAAAAAGGCACAACATTTCATTCTCAACATCAAGTAACCGACTATTATTATGAATTTTCGAAGTAAGGACTGATTACAAGAGTTACCTAAAACCAACTCCTAGAAGCATCAAGATTATGCGAGAAAGCCGAAGTAGAGAAAAGACCCATAAAAGAATACATATCAACATGCAGACATAAGGGTGGCCAATTCCTAAGAACCTGATCTTGCAGTTTAACTATGCATACTAAACTATAATTTTAAGTATCTCGTGAGCTTTAAGTTACAATCTTGTGCTATATTCTATTAGCAAATAATTTTTGCAGTAACTAAGCAATGCCCTTCAAAGTAAGGACCATCCCCAAATTAAATACATCCATTCATGATACCAACATAACCAACTTTTTATGTGAAAACATAAACAATAAATGCAACCAAAGCTAAGCATGCAAGGAAGCGCGAAAATCAATACCAGTAGGGGTAATCTTAAGTCGTGCAAAGGTTTCGTGCTCTGGCTCTTTCCTCAGAATATCAGCCGCAATTGGGTCGGGCTGAACGCCATGCAGATCACCAGAGACACTATGAGATCGAATCATACTTGAAGCAGCTATAGGAATTTGCTCCCCATTTCCATTAACGAGGTTTGGTAAACTCTCATATAGGCTTTTACACTCTGGGCCCTACAAATGTAAAGAACAAGAACAGTCCCTCGTATCAAAAGATAGTCCCAAGGAGTAACTCTATTACAAAATTAAAATAAAATAAAAAGATGAATTCAAACAACTTGTACAAATTAAATACAGAGAAAGGCATCTAAATAGGGGGGGGGGGGGGGGGGGGGACGCGAAGGGTCTAAAAGCACCCTATGTTACCTCTGAGAGAGGTAGTGTTTTAACCCGTCATATATACAATTCCGTCATATAATTGCTAAATAAACTCACCGCATTTCCATTAGCAAGGAGATATGTAGTGTCCTGCTTAGTGTTATCAATCATAATATCTTCATCATCAGACCCTTCTACACTCTCAAAGGCGCTAGCACTTGCAACGGGAGATTTGGGCGAAGTTGGTCTCAGAAGTCCACTACTTCTCTTTGCTGCACCGGCATGCAAAGATGATTTCCCTGAATGGAATAACTCTTTGGATGTTATATTGTTATCAACTCCTAGTATGTTTTTATATACAAAAGAAAACAAAAAATAAAGTCCGTAGTATGAAAAAGTTTGACTCACATGTTACACTAGTACCTAAGACTTGTCATTTTTCAAATCTAAGAACACATAAAAATAAGTTAGAAAAACAAAACAAAACAAAACAAACAAACAACTTTTCTTATAAATGAATACTAAGAAACTAAATCTCTAAAGGTTAATCAATAAAGGAAACATGGAAAGTGGAAAGAAATGCGAAAACCTTTGCTTTATCATACAAGTAACTCAATTAGAATATAAGCCTTTAAAATTAGAAAGTCAAAAACAACATATTTTTTGCTTGATCCCAGGGCCATATTTCAATAACTAATGAATAAAACCAAAACAATGTAATTACCAAGGTCATAAAAGCTTGGTAATTGTTGTGATGATGACAATTACTAAACCAAACTCAACAAAGTTTGACTCCAAACAAGAGAGAGAGAGAGAGAGAGAGAGAGAGAGAGAGAGACTGAGAAAAGGCGTTTTCAATTCGGAACAATACAAGGAATATACTAATATTCCAGTCCGATATATACAATAAAATACAGAGCAAATTAAGGATTGATAATTCAAAAAAATATGATCTTGGTGGACAGCTAAAGCACGAAAGCTACAATCCAAAATGATCAATTACTATCGCAATCAAAAACTGGTGAAAAGTCCAAATCAATACCTTCAGGAAGCGTGTGGAGCCTCGGCAAACCTGGCGGAATGCCTTCGACGTGAACGGCGGGACCGTTCCGCCTCTCCTCGCTTCCGTCAATCCCACCGTAAATCGCCGTCACGTCCGGCAACGACGCCGAGCCACGCCGGTAGTATCCGCTCCCCTTCCGCCGCGCGTGGTGGCCACCACGGCGCTTCTTCAAATGCTGCGGCGAATAGCCGCCGCCGTCGGAGTTGTGGTTGTGGTTTCTGTCGTCGTCCCTCTCTCTCTCCCTCTCCACCGTCTTGGCGAACTCGAGGAGTTGAGTTAGGGTTTTGCGGTGCATATAATAGGCCGAAACCGCCACGAACGAGGCTCCAACGAGAGCCGCCATGGCCAAATGCAGAGCGTAGGCGTCCATTAGATGGATGATGGATGATGGATGATGGATGATGGATGAAATCCCTCACTTTCTCTATCTAGAAAATCTCCCGGTTTCTCTCTCTGCGAAATGGAAAATGGTAAAACCCTACAAAGAGCGATGCGTTTTTGGTGTGTGTTTTTTGTTAAGCAGAGAGGACAGAAACAGAAGAAACAGAGAGAGTGGGTTTTGTGTGTGTGCTGTTTTTGGTATTATTATTCGTAACGAAGTAAGGCCTTTGCCTCGAGTATTTATAGGAAGAGAGTGCGCATATGCAAAAGGCATCAAACAACACTCACTACACTACAGTACTTATTCTCTCTCTCCTCCTTTTCTCTCTCCCCTATCAGGTTCTTTAATTTATTTTATTTTTTCTTTTAACTTTTTTTTTATTTAATTATCTATTTCTTTTTCTGCTTTTCGGTGGTGGCAAAAAATAAGGAAATTGTTGCAAGTGCTTGCTGCGTATTATCGCCGCTTTTAATTAAAGGTAATTTATCTATTTAGCCCTTGAATTATGAATATCTTATTATTTTGATTCTTGAATTTTTATTTTTTACAGTTTTAGTCCTTCGCATTAAAATTGATAAATTATTTTTGAAATTTAACATAGATAATCGAATCCTGGTCACATAAGAACTAAAACTTTTAAAGATATTATTACATTAAATTCGAAAGATTATAGTTTTTAAGGGTTTTAAGAAGCATAAGAAGGAAATTTTTACATTTAGCTTGCATTCGGTTCGCCGGTTGGAGATGAAATTTTTAAGTTGGAATTGATTGACTTTTGAAAAACTAGTAATAATTTTTATTTTTATTTTACTTTTCAGAAACAGACAAAAACTGATATAAAAAAGTATAGTTTAGTTGAAGTTAAGTTAAACTGCCAAACGAATAGTTAGTGTAATTATGTCAATAAAATTTCATGTTAACATGGAGCTAGAACATGATTATATATACTAAATTTAAATAATATTTCATCAATTTCAATGTCAATGACCAAAATGATCAAAAATAAAAATTCAGGGATTCATTTGTCAAAATTAAAAGTTTTGTAACCAAAGTGACAAAAAATTCATAGTTTATGAACTAAATAGACAGATTACCCTTTAATTTATTATACTCAATATTTAATATTTAGCATGCGTTTGATACATGGGTTGGAATTGAATTTTTTGAATTGGATTTGAGATTAATTGAGTTTTGCATTTGGTGAAGTGTTTGAATTACTGGAGTTAAAAAGTAAAAAAACTTGAAATGTGATCAGAAAAAATATCAACGTAGAGGTCATTTCATTCGTTTCGGAATACTATGCAATTCAAAAAAAAAATCCGATTTGGATTAAGTTATGGACTTTTAAGGTTTGAGTTGTAAAGTTATAATAGTAACTGTGAATGGTAAAAACTGATATTGACTTTTCAGGAAAAAAAAAATTGTGATTCAAATTAAATTGAACCCATGCACCTAACGCTAGCTTAATAGTTAACATTAAAAGAAAGGTCTTGCATCTGATGGATGAATACATGCGGCAAAAATAGTACATTTTTTAAGATTTGGCATGCATTTTGGGCGTTCACTTGAGTTGAAATTTTTGAGTTGTAGTTTGGCTATTCGTTTGTCTAATTGCAGTTAAAAGATGTAAAAATTTGAAACGTTTTCAAGAAAAATATCAATATTGATCTTGTTTTATTAATCTCAAAATTCTGTACAATTTAAAAGGTATTTTCATTTGAACTTGTATATGTAAAGTTATGGACTTTAAAAAATTTGAAATTTTAAGTTATAATTCAAACTGTGAGAAATAAAATTGAGTTGATTTTTCAAATGATAACAAAAATTGAGTTGATTTGTTTTCAACTTTAATTGGTAATCAAACATATGATCTGTAGAGCAAAATTTGTTGGTTAATAATTACTCGGGTCTTCTAATAATGTCTCATGTGGGTAATTAAGGGTGGGACCTAAAAGGATGAAACTTCATAAATACTTTTTAAACATATGAACAGTTTGACTTGGCTAATTCTACAATGGGGTAAACTTCCTTTATCCCATCCATAGGATAAGATCCTAGGATAGTTTGCGGGTAGATTAAAAGTAGGGCCCGCTAAGTAGGATAAAAAAACTAGGAAGCAAATCAGGGGATTATTGTCCATTTACAAGCTATTTCTCCGTCTGGTGAGATGCGTAGAAATCTGTCATTAAAGAACTAGGTGGACTTATAAGTGAACTCTATTAAGTTATAACTTTTAGACAATTATTAACTGGAAGAGAACTCATGGGCACTTATAAGCCACTCAATCTCCTCACTCTCTGCCGATATGAGACTCATCAAGTGACTATCAATTTTTTTTTTGATAAAAAAAAAATTACAATTGCAAAATTTACTGTAATTTTTCTTTTTTATTTTTAAAATCTACGTGCAGATGAGAAATTTGCTCCTTAATTTGTTTGATTTTATGACATGGGTTTGACGGTTTTAATGTCAAATCCACTTTCAACTCTGAAGAATTTCGACTTTGAAGTAATGTTGTACACTTCTTGTTTTTCTTGTGAAAGAAGAAAAGTTTATGGTAGGAATGATTTTTTTCCGTATTGGCAGTTCAAGTTTTCTAATTATTGAAAGATTTTTAAGGATCGAATTCGTAAATGTTCATAATATGATAATATATCGCATGATACAAAAGTGTTCTTATTTATAAAACATTAAAATCTAATCTACTTGTTTGGAAAAAAAAAATAAAATTTATCGATAGGGTGAAATACATTTTTTTAATAAAATTTTTCTCAAAAAAGTAAAGTAATTATAAAGATTCTATTATAGGCATGAAAAAGTATCTAATTATAATAGTTGATAGAACTTTGTTTTAAACTATCAAATTCTATTAATTTTGTATACTTTTTTATTTTTATGGAATTTGGACTCAATTTAATATTTAAAAACATACACTGTCCATTTAAGATATCATATTGTAGAAGAGCTTGGTAACTATAGCTTTTAGATAAAAAATTTGATTGTGTGAAATTTGTCGAGAGTTTGTACAAATGGTTCCTTTTCACTATTGGTAGAAACTATGTTTTAACCATTGATTAATTTCTTGACATTTAAATATAAAACCATCTAAGTTAAAAATTACTCCCTTTAATAGATCAGACTACTTTAAACTAATTTTTTTTTCGTGGATATTTTTAAACTAATTCGATCACTAAAATTACAGCTCCTATTATATGAAAAATAATCGTTCCTACCGTACATTACCGGACAATACCACCTCTGAACCTTTTTTTTTTTTTTTTTCTCTCTATTGGTAAGCATCCAACACTCTTTTAAATTAACCTAATCTGATTGTCTAGAATTATAAACTAACTTTAATTTCTCTTTTTAATAAGATTGTGCTCGAAGATAAGCTAAACTACATGAAATTAAGTGCAATTTTTTAACTACAAAAGTTCTAAAAAAGGTGTAGGATAAGAATTTGTCGGTAAGTTACTACTGTATTTCATAACATGATAGGATTTGAAATAATAAAAAATTATATATATATATATATATATATATGGGAAAATCCAAAGGCAGTACACGAAATATTTTTCCTTTATTTATTTTATTTATTTTTCGCTACAAAAAAAAAAAAGATAACTTGAATCATTTTCTAAAAAAAAAAAAAAAGAAAAAAAAACCGGACAACCTGAATTTGAGTGAATTTACGTTCATGAGTTTATGAGTGATTTTTGTCATCCATATAATGCCAGAAAAGGTGGCATATTCCAAGTTTTTTTTTTTCTTTTTCTTTATTAAATAATTTATGTGTATGTATAAACACAATAGAATTAGAATGTAAAGAAACCAAAAGTAATGTATTCTCCAAAAGTAATCTTGTACAAATTCAATTGGATTATAACCATCTTTTAGGGATCGTTGATGAATTGGGGATTAAAAAAGGGTGATTTGCAAGAATGTCATAAATTTGACACATTTTTATAATTTTATCTTTCATAAGAGTAAAATTGATAATTTTATCATTTTATAATATTTAATTAAATAATTAAATAAAAAATAGTAAATAAACAAAAATATCATTGTCACTTTCTTTTCTTCTCATTTTTATTTACTAGAATATTTTTTATATATCTCTGACTCTGTTTGTCAACCGGTTTATTGTCACTAACGGTCGGTGGCCGACCGCCGGTCACCGGAGAGATTCCGTAGAATCCAGAATTTTTTTTTTAATTTCAATAAAGATGATCGGACGTATCCGGCTTTGCTCATCAGTATCGATACCGGTCGCCGGAGAGATTCTGTTAGAATCCAAAAAGGATTCTGATAAAATTTTTTTTTCTTTTTTGTTTTTTGTATTTCAACAAAGATGACTGAACTTCTTTGGTTCCATTTACCAGCACTGTTTGTAGATAGATTCTATTAGAATCCATTATGGATTCTTAATGGATTCTAACAATTTTTTTTTATTTTTTTTTTGTTTTCTTGTTTTTTTGTTCGTATTTCAATAAAGATGACTGGATATATCTGGCTTCAGTCACTGGCATCGATGACCGTTATCGAAGAGATTCTATTATAATAAAAAATGAATTCTGACATAATATATATAACTTTTGGATTTCAACAAAGATGGCTGGACATCTCCAGCTTCAGTTGCCAGAGAGATTTTGTTAGACATATTTTTTTTTTAATTTTCAATAAATATGGCTGGATGTCTCCGATGCTGGAAAGACTTTTTGAATTCTTCCAGAATGCATTTCGGATTATGTTAGAATGCCTATGCATTTCGGATTCTACCAGAATGCCTAGACATTTCAGATTCTGTCAGAATGTCTTTCGGATTTTACAAGAACGCCTTTTGATATTCCACTAAAACAAATCAATTGTACATATTAGCACTTGCACATACCAATTCATGAAATACGACTACTTTTCAACTAAATTGCACACCAAAAAAATCGAAAAGTAAAAATCATAAAAACACAACTTGTAGTTTTGTGCGGTCACACAGGAACATGTTAAGGCTTATGATCATTAGGGCCATAAACAAAAGTATAATATAGTTTCTGATTTCAGTTACCAAAAGTATAAACAAAAGGGCTTGTGATCCTATTTGCAAAAACATCATGCTTCACAAGTTGACGAACCTCCTTCTCGGAGTAGGAGCCGGAGCCTCGTCCAAGTCATCGCTCGTCCAACCCGCCGCAGCCATCCTGGCCTCCATCAACAAGTCGTTATTCACCTGCCACAAGCACATCATCAAAAAACAATGTATTCCGAAATCTAAAGGCTACAATAACCTCAAGAAAACACACCAAAAAGAGAACAAATTAATACCATAAAAAAAAAAATGTACCAAAATCAGAAAACAATATGAAAAAAAAAAAAAAAAAATTTACATAAGAGCGAGATATGAGCTTCAACAAAGATGCCGCAGGCTTTGTAGTTAAAGTGATTATTTTAAAATCCAAAATGAAACTGTCATTTTTTTTTAAATTTCAATATAGATGTCACAAGCTACAGTTGTCAAAAATATTCTATTAGAATCCAAAATGGATTCTTTTTAGATTCTATAGAATAATTCTTGGATTCTAAATAATATATATTGAATTCTATTAGAATTTTACTAGAATGCTTTTTGAATCCTACTATAACGCTATTTAAATTATACTAGAATGCTTTTTGAATTTTTTGAATTCTACTAAAATACTCTTTGAATTATCTTAGAATATTTTTTGAATTCTACTATAATGCTTTTTGAATTATACTAAAATACTTTTAATATTCCAATACAAAATTACACCAAGAATAACAAAAAGAATCAAACAAAGACACCAAAATCTCAGTCATCACAAGCAACATTGCACAAAGGATCGACAAACGACTCTTTTTCTTTTCTGAAGCAAATTCTCAAACAGTTAGCGCACAACCACAACTAATAATCCACACATCCAAACTGAATCACTAAAAAGTTTCAAATCTTGAATAATATGAATATAAAAACTAAAAATCTGTTGCAAGAAAAACTCTATTATTTTGTATAATCAATATCGAAATTTCTTATAGATATTTTCTAACTTAAAAAAAAAAAAAAAAGAAAGAAAGAAAAGAAAAAGAAACTGAATATTTGCATTGTATAGAACTTGACTCCAGAGATCTTGAATTTCTATAACTATGATCAATATGAAGCCGAAAAGGAAAATAACAGGTTCATCACCAACTTACAAAAATTAAAACTAAAAAGCTGCTGTTAAGCCTAACTGAATTATATCTCTAGCGAAGAACGTAACAGATATTTAAAATATCATTAGAAACTAAATCCATGCACTTATTGATTTCAGAAATCTTTAATTTCTCCAATTAGGATCCACATGCACAAGGAAGAAATAAAAAAAAAAAAAAAAAAAACACACACACACACACAAACAGAAACACAGAGAATAAAACAGATTCAACGTCAACATATCTATTTTTCTTTGATTTTAACTGATTCAAGTCATGGAGGCAGTGATAATAGCAGGAAAGAAAGCGAAAGTATCTCATCATAACAACAAAAACCAAATCGTAACTCATCAGATTCCATAAAAACAGTAAATAATTAACAAAATCATCAACTTTCACACAAATCTTAAAGCTCATTTTTAGAGTCTTGATGAGCTACCTACCGCCAGCGGAGGCGAGCCGGAGTTCACCTCGACGCCGCGTTGCAGATCTCACGTGACCGGAGCCATGCTTTTTGGTGGTGTCTCCATCATCGACGAGGTAATCACATTATGAAACGGTGAGACGCCGCCGAGATCGTGCCGGAAAACTTCATATCCGACGACAGATAGCGCCGGATAACTTCGATCACATCGGGAACTTCAGATCCGATGATTGTGAGCGAGCTCCGGCTAAGATCCAGTGACACCGCATAGAGGCTTGCGTAGACGACCAAAGCTCGTCGAAGATCTTCACTGTTGGACGACGAAACAGAGAGGCCGGCGCTGTTGCAAGGAGGGAGAAAGAGATCTGTGATAGCATAAGAAGCGGAAAGAGAGAGAAGGAGGGAGGAAGAGAGATACACTTGCAGAATAAGAGGAGAGAGAGACGGTAAAAAAAAAAGGAGGGAAAAAAAAAAAAAGAGAGAGAGAGATGAACAAAAACGAACATGGCTGCACCAAAAATATATGCATGGGTAAATGGAGAATTTACATTGTAATTTAAGATATTTTTTACTTGAAAAATCTAATATGGCAAAATTAGGATGAATCTACTTTATGCTGGCAAAATTATAAGGGAGTGTCCAAATAATAGTTATTTTTCTTTAGAGCCCGTTTGGGGCAATATTTATAGACGGCAAAATGCGATATGAATCCAAAACTCTCAATTCTATATCAAATTTTCATTTAAGTTTTTGTATTTTTATGAAAAATCAACAAAAAGTATAATTAGTTTTTGAAAAGTCAACTAACTTCAACTTAAAATTTTCATCTCTTACTGGTGAACCAAACGGAGGCTAAAAGTATATAACTTTCTCCTTTCAAATCAAAATGAGATGATTCTTGTGTTAAAATGCTCACAATGACGAGACGAATAAGACAAAATCCATTTTGCATATTTTTTTCTAACTCATTTCAATTTTTTGTACTATTTTCTATATCAAGGAATTTTTCAAAAATTTTCCTCCAAACACATATTTCTAACCCAACCTCCAATACGTCATCTCCAGACATCCCCCAAACAGGCAATTATTTTTTCGCCAATCCAGTAAATATCAAATTCACGACAACAATTTAATCGCAATTGGATTCGACTCCTCTCCTATCCTTTTTTCATTGTATATATTTTCATTAATATCATGTTACATCGATTAAAATCTTATATCAATTAAAATGCTCAGATCATACCAATTTAAATGTCATTTTAAACCAGAGATTATATTGAAGGATGTGCAAGGGAACAGAAAAAAGAGAATGTATTCTTTTTTCCTCGGACAATTAAAGCCAATGTATGATTTGTTCAATCAGTTTTGAATTGAAAAAATATGATACCAGCTTTTTTTTTAACTTAAAAAAAAAAAAAAAAAGTTAAGTTAGCATACGAGTTGAGATAAAATTTGTTTCTTTGGAAGAAACTTTTTTCCTTATTTCAGAAAAGTTTGTTTCTTTAGTAGAATATATATAGACTGAATTAAAGGAATAAAGTGATTAAGCCACTCATAACTAAGTGGATTGTCACTGTTTGTTTCCAAATGAATTTTATTTTTTTATTTTATAATTAAAAACGTTACATTTTTTTCTCATTTTATCTCTATTAAAAATTATTATTCTTATCTAAAAGTTTAAATTTCTTTTAAAATCTTTATCTTTTAATATATATTATCACTGAAATAATAAATTGGCTGGTCACTGACTGAATTCCCGGTTATGATAACTGATAAGAAGCAAAGCCGCGGCCAGCGTGGTTGCAGGAAAAATAACGTACCCAAAGCTGAAATATTGAATCCACGAATTGTTGGCATATTTTTTGTGTGGAAAGTGAGAATATCCGCTGTGGTAGGATTAGAACGTAATAACCTAGACTAAAAAGCGACTTTTTTCGAAAAATAATTAAAAAAATCTATGCGAATCGTTATACAAGCAAGATATGCTTTTAATATCAATAAATTGACAGTTTTTCCTTCAAAAAAAAAATGCTTTTAATACCTCCAGTTATCCTCCAAAAAGTTTCTTTGTTTGTTTGTTTTTTTTAATATTTAATCCCATAAAGTTCCTTTGTTTATTCGATGTAATAATTTTTTTTAACTTTTTTGTTCATCTTATCTCAATTATATGAGCATAAAGTTCCTCTTTTAAGCTCCTTCCCTTTGTGTAATGTTTCTTGTGTGGTCGGAGTAGGATATCCTAATCCAATTTTTATAATTTTAGTGGATATGCTTATAATTATCACATTTTGAACATTGATTCTTTTGACACTCGCTTTTACTTGCTCTTTCCTTTTGGCTTTTGGAACTAATATCACGTTTTTTTTTTTTTTTTTTAATTTCTTGAAGGAATAAATTCCTATGATTTCCTACCCATAGGTTAGAGATCAGTCATTTCACTTTTTCCAGTTAACAATATGTGTAAGGTTAGATATATATATATATATATATATTTTTTTTTTTTTTGCTAGAAAATTGATTTTATTAAAAAACCCCTAAAGGGTTAGAAATATATAAGTTTGAGTTTGAGTTTGAGTTGAGTTGAGATTTTTAAGTTTGAATAGTAATTTTTGTTGACTTTTTCAGAAAAGACAAAAAAAATTTTCAGAAAAGACAAAAAACATGATGAAAAAAGTACAGTTTAGTTCAAAATGAACTTGTGAACCAAACATAACCATATAAGGGACTAAGCTCATAAAACACGAGGGACTAAGCTCACAGAAACAATAACTGGAAAAGCAAACACCGGAACGCCATTGAACGGTTAGGGAACCTTCCGATGGTACAACGACCATTGAGAACCAACTGAGCATAGTGCAGGTCATCAACCTACTCAGGGAATGCAAGAACACTCCCCCATCCTAAACACGGAGCAAAGCTCCTACCAAGGATGAAGAGGAAATAAGTTCTGCCCACCAAACCTAACCTAACCATCCACTAACCTTCCCTCTGTTGCCAAGTTCCAGAAGAGTGTACAAAAACAAACTAAGAATTGGTGGGAGAAACCATCGTCCTTATTACAAACACGAGCCAGTGAATACAAAAACAACAACAAAACACAAAGGAAATCCACAAAAGCAACCAAAAGAAAACAAGCCCGTCAACATCAGTACGGTGAGAAGAACGGTCGGAGCTCTGATAGGGACCAAAACTAGCGGTGGTGACCATTCCTACAAGATCTCTACAGTGCGTGGGAATCATGTGCTATCGAAGCCGGCCAGCGAACTCCACACATACCAACCCCTCCGCCTTGCCTCTCTCCCCCAATCTAGATCTTGGAGTTTCAGTGCAAACCCACTTGAAACTCGTCCTAGATCTGCCAGAGAAAGCTACAAAAAAAACCCCCCAAAGCGGCAACTCCAAACCGGTGACAACCCCTCGATTTGATGGCTTGAACTCGCTCCTTGTTACCTCTGGTACCTCCCCTGCGAACATCAGAAACCGTCATGGAAGATTCATGCTTCCACGACTGTTTCCGAAGTCGTGGAAGTCTCGGCCTTCCACGACGGTGTCCAAAAACCATCGTAGAAGCCTTCTACGATGGTTTTCGGAAATCATGTTCCGCCTCGTGTTTTTGCCTAACTGTTCACGACCATTTTTTAAAAACGGTCGTGGAAGCTCTGTCGTGGAATCCGCATTCTGTAGTAGTGGATGTATAAAATCAAAGATTAGGGGTTAATATCAAACAATGCATATAATTCAGGGACTACTCATAAAATTAATCCTTCTTTTTATAAATTGTCATCTTTTTTTTTTTAGGATAATTGTCATCTTTTTGATCGGTAAGTGGAATGTTATAGTTTTAAATATTATAATCTTTTAAATATCAATAAATTAAATATCAAACTAATGAAAAAATAAATTAGAAAATGAAAATTTTCATACTTCAAAAAATTGTTAAAAACAAAAGAAAAAAGAAAGGGGGGGGGGGGGGGGGGGATATTGTAGAAGCGGATATAGTAAGAATTTTTTTTTATCTTACTAGCACATACTGTTGTTTTCACCATTTAATTAACTTTTTAATAATATAATTAATCATCAGAAGTAATTTTGCGGCGTCGCTACAGAATTTTAACATCAACACTCACATATTAAACCACTATTATGTTAATATATTAATTTAAACAATATTGTATATCGGTGAGATCAAAGTAGAGATTAAAAAGTTTGAAAACGAGGTTAAAGACATGGAACATTAAGTTATTGGGAACCTGGTGACCAATATCAACAACATGTCATGACATTCTTAACCCTTCATTTGTTTTAATCATTTTTCAGCATTTCAAATGTTTTCATTTTCTAACATTCCAAATAGATATTTAGAAAGTAACATTTGAAATTGTATAAAATATAATGAAATGTTATCATCTATAACTTTAGATAAAATTCTAAATATTAGGGGGATAATATTTTGGTTATTTGAATATTTTTCTATAATGCTAAATGTTTTTATTCAAAATATTTTCATTCAAATTTCTCCATTTTAAATGTTTTGATCTAAATATTCCTCCGAATGATTAATTCCTTATTTGTCGTGAATTACACAGTTCACCAAGACATTTTTTTTTTCCCCTCCTTAAGCAAGTCACATGTCACAATTATTATTTGTGTACATCTATGATTGGTATATGTAGTGGTATAGAGTTTTTCTTTACCATCCAAGTTCCATGTTCCAAATCCATAATACAGACAAAGTACTTTACCTTTCTCTTTTCATTTCCTTTTTTTGTTTTGCTAGTTATGCACTTTGTTAAAATTGTAGAAACCGACAAGTTGAACAGACTAAGTATCCATTATCATATACTTGATCATCAAGTGAATAATATATATATATATTTATATATATATATATATATGAATGTATATATATGTGAATACAATATTAAGCTATCACGCATCTGCTGATGGGTTTTCCACTTTGCCAGGTTAGCAAGGGATTTCATAAATTTATTGATGTTCTTTAACTAAAAAAATGATATTTAGAAGTTGACAGGCATATAATATTGTACTTGAAGTGGATATAGTAGATGAACAATAATTTAATGTGGTTAAAGGTTGATAGAGAAGAAAATATTAAATAATTTTCCAGGCTAGAAGAATAATTGAATCGCTTGATTATGACGCTACACCGTTTTTAATTTCACCATTCTTTTTGAGGAAATTAATTCCTAGTTTTTTTTTTTTTTTAATTTAGTTTTGGTGGAAGACAACAAATATCTCTGTTTGGGTTTAAGTATTTATTTATTTATTTATTTATTATTATTTTTTAGTTTCGGTCAAATTTCTTTGTTTGTTTTCAGGAAATTTCTATATTGAGAAGTACTCTAACTCTGATAATGATAGTGATTTTAATTATTAAATTTTTAACGATGTAATTTATGAATATTAATGTAAAAATAAAAGAGCCTGAATAATAAAAAATAACCTTCTTATCATACAAATTTCATACAAATTATACACTTCACGTTTTGAAAAAAGAAGAGAGTATTCACTCATTGTTCTATTAATCCCAAAATTTCTCTCTTTTTCTCGTGTGTGTGCGTTAGAGTTAGTGCCGTTCATATTTCTCTCTCGGAATAGGAGTCCAACCCAACCCTAGAGAGGATGCTTTGGGCTCGTGTAGTGATGGTTTGGGTGGCATGGATGACTTCATTGTCGGAGGAGGTGGCTCTAGCCTTTTTGATCTTGTTAAATGACTCATCACCATAAGTATTATCTCTGTAATCGTGGCTTTTTTTTTTCCTTTTCTTTCTGTGATAGTTGTTTTTTAAAATACAAGCGATGTTACTTCTGCCATGTAGGTGTTGCATTTTCATTATATTGTAGTATTTATTTTGTAGTAACGGAGGTGATCTTCTCATACTCGTGTACAATCCACTATAATTAGTTCTATACGATGTTGGGAGTGACCTTTTTGCTATAGATCTTTTGGTTTCAATTGATCGAAGGTTTCCACAAATTATAACAGTGTTGATGAAAGAACTATATGTATGATTGATAATTTATGTGTCTTTTCGATTTTCCATTATCGTTATTTGATGCATGTTTTATCTCGTATATGTTTCATTAGAATTTACTGATGTAATCATTAAATTTAAGTTTTCTTATATTATAAGGTCAATCAATATTAATATTTATGTTTTATTGATTTAAAATATAATTTGCTCTGGACAAAAATAATGAAGAGAATATTCCGTATTTCATTTCGTGAGATTAAGCAGGAACAATGGACAGATAATATCCACGCGGGGAAAGAAGATTGTTGTTGGTAAACGCCAAGAAGAAGCATTGGCCACATTTTAACCACGAATCAGCTTGAGAAAATGCCAAGGAGCATTTTGATTACATTGCACTGAATAAAATATATGTGAATAATCTTAAGAATATCAACTCATTTTTATTTTTTTTGTATTAATTTATATGATACGTGATTTAATATTTTATCTTATATGTCACATCAATTCTTTTTAATTTATTAGATTAGTTTGCCAGATACAGCTGTTACGGATCTGACTTCTCAAAACAAATTAATGAATTATTCATCACACCCTCACCTAGAAACAAATCTTCTATGACTTTTCAGTTCTTGACTGTCTAGCTTCACTTCACTGTTTTAGCAGATTAAAAAAAAAAAAAAAAGCTTCTGAGGATCGCTGGATAAAGAAAGTGTGCAAAGTGCTACAAATCTTTGTCATTTCGTTGACAACAACTATCAAGGTCTACAAAAATGAATGAAGAATTGCTAGTAAATCTTTTGGTTGTATTGATAAAATTGTCTTTCGTTATCTGTTTGTTAACTTGTCTGAATTGGGTAACATTCACTAAGTAGCTCTTGTTGCTGCCTTCACTGTTGTGCGTCCCTCTTATGATTTCTGATTCCTATTTTAAAGGGAAACCAAAAAAAACAAAACAAAACAAAACAAAACGAATTTTTCTAAAACTGGAAATCCAAAACCAAAATGAAAACAAAAAGGAAGGGCAAGAAGTCACAGAACAACAAACAAAATTTTCAAATACCCAAAACCCAAAATTCAAAGTCAAAACTAAAACCAAAACAAAAATAAAAAATACAAAAATAAATACAAAATCAAGAATTTACAGAATAGCAAAAGAAAAAAAATTCTCCAGTACCCAAAATCCTAAACCTAAACTGAGGGGGGGGGGGGGGGGGGGGGGGGGGAAACAACAAAAACAACAAATTACAAAACGAACAAAAACTTTTATTACCAACCAGATGGTTTATTAGGGCGTTTGGAATCAGAGGAAGAAGACGACGTGAGGAAGGAAGAAAAGGAAGATAAGAATAAATTCTTTTTTCTTTCTTCTTTTGCTAGAAGATTTGATGCTTCAGCTTCGTCGCAAAGCCTGGGAAAAAGAGGATGTAGCTATCAAAGAATGGGAGAGGAAAGGTCGGTGAGAAAAAAGAGAGGAGAGTGAAAAAAATAAATGAGCAAGAAAGTGGATATATAATATATTATAGGGGTATCTTAGCAAATTAAGTGTTAAACTAAAAGAGCTGACATGGCATGTGATAAAAAATGCCAGATCACGTATCATGTTAGTTGACGTACAAAAATAGATATTGAAATTAATGTTTCTAGCCTCATGGATGCTCATTAAAAGACTAATACCAAAACAACATTTTATTGATGCTTATTGCTTAGCACCACTACGGTCACGGCAAATCATGAATAGACATTTTTGCGATTGTAACGTAGATGGTTTATTAGAATATCATGCGTGCTTAGTACTTTTTTTGGTGTCTTTTTAACATTCTTTAATTTTAATTTAAAAAAAAGAAAAATAACATTTTAGTACCATGTGTTTCATCAATTTAGAATTTAGATAATAGAGTAAATTACTTATTTAGTCTTTAAATCTTTAAGTTCATGTAATTTTGATCTATGATCTTTTTTTCACAGTTAAAATGTCCTTAAACTATTAAAATATTACTATAATAGTCGTTTTCATTAATTTTTAGACGGTATCTGTTAATAATTTGATCAAAAAGTGATGTTAACTACTGGATTCTATTTAAAATTTAATAAAAATGACTACCATAACAACATTTTAATAATTTATAATCATTTTAACTATGAAAAAAAAAAAGATTAGAGACAAAAGTTATAAAAATTTAAAAGTTTAAAAACTAAATGAGTAATTTGCCTTTAGATAATGTACAAGTGATATCTGGTATTTCAAAAAAATAAAACAAAAGGAAAAATTGTCCTTTGAGTAGCCTGTGTATGTAGGACTTAAAATGTGTTGCTCAAAAGCATTATTTTTATTTCAATATACTAATCCGAAAAACTATAACGTAACAAAAGCGAAACAAGAACACGAAAACAAATGAAGAGGGGAGAAACATTTGAAAACCAAATCAAGTGGCCATCAGATCTTAATGCATCTTATGCCCCTTTGATTCCTCACATCAACACAAAATACATATTATTACATATATTATGTACGCTATATATTATGCTTACGTGAAAGATTGGAATTTTATTGGAGAATGATATATAGCAATTTGGCAAGATTTATACCTTAGTGGGTAAAAAATTCCAGCAGCACTATTTCTATTAAAATGCCTGGCCTCGTCTCTGACTTCTAATGGTGGCGTAGTAGGCAAAGAAGACTCAACTCAAGAGAAGAGTCCTTTCATTGCTGGGTGGAGTGAGGAATCACATTCTTTTGGAATCATATGTCCACTGGGATTTTGGGAATCCGAATTCCAGTGTTGGACAAGTACAACATGGGAATTTTTCAGAAGAAGGACATCCTTTGAGCATCTTCCCCACATATTGGTAGGATTCCATGGTTTATAAGTAACTACCGTTAAATCGTAAATTTGTCTCATATTGTTAAGTTACTTAACTGTTGTATATTATTTATATGTACATTGGGTTTCTCTCTTCCTCTTGAGCTAATTTTTGGAGATGAATTCCACCAAAATCTAACATGATATCAGAGCTAGACTTTATACGCGATGGTGGCTAGACGTTGTATGTTCAATAATCTATTCTAACCTTGAACTCATGGGTGATTTAGACTTATTGTCAAATTAAAGTAGTGAATTAGATTTTTAAATGTCATTAAAAATGATAATGATTCATACGATGCAATGATCAAGTAAAAGAGTTGTAATACCCTCATAATGATGGTTTTAAAGTTTTAAACTGGAAACTACCATAACAAAATTCTCTTAAACATAGGTATAAGCAATGAAAATTACCGAATGAAAACTAAAAAATACGCAAAGGGAAACAAAACTAATATTACCTTAATTTTTTTATTGTCACTATTTGTTGTCAAATTCAACACTAATCATAACCTATGTCAAATTTAGCACAGCAAATAAAATGAAAACTAAAAAATACGCAAAGGGAAACAAGACTAATATTACCTTTTTTTATTGTCACTATTTGTTGTCAAATTTGGCACAGCAAATAATTACCTTAATTGGGCAGTGATTTCTTACTTAAAAATCAAAATTTGATATTGATATATTAATTTAGCACCGAATTGAGGATGCTTTAATTTATTACTTTGCAGATTGTTCTATTCTTCTTCTCTAAACATACATTGTGGTCCATAATTTTAAGATTTTTCTTAAGGAATTATATGATCACTTTTTAGAGAAGACATTTACACTTGTAGGAAAAATTAAGAAATAAGAAAATAGAGACAGATTTGAATACACTTAGGCCATTAGACCATGAAAATGCATTCAATTTTAGTTAGAATTGCAGTGATGTTTTTCTCCATTTTTACTGGAATAAAATTAAGTTTTCAAATTATTTGCGGGTCTATATATAGTTTTGAAAAAGTAACTATAATTTTAAAACAAAAAAAAAAAATGTTAGTAGGAGACCCTAAGAAAGTTATATATTTAACCTGTCCCATTGCATGTGACATATAAAAATTGAGTAATTAAAATGGCTGTGGCATATAACATAATATTAAGATCGTATCAATTCAATTTGTCATATTGTACTTACATTGAAAGCTGTGGAGTGAGAGATGTTGACCAAAATTCTACTAATGATAAGTTACGGTCGGTTTGAACAATAAATTTAAATAATAAATTTAAATTTTTTATAAGAGAAATATGCTCCGTTTAGATGGAATGTTCATTTTTAAAAAGGAAAATTTTCTCGATTTAAATGAAAAGTCTTTTTCATTTTGAGAATAAGATGATATTTGGATATATAAAAAAAAAAATTTTTGAAAGCAAAAAATTATTTAGAATGAGAAAAAATGATATTGAGAATAATACATTGTGAGAAGATTTTAAAAAGATTTACTTTCTTTTTCTAAATAGGTACTGTACAAAGTAGGTTTGAAAATGAGATAACTTTTCTTTTCAAAACGAGAGAATGATGAAAAAAGTTAAAAACAAATATTTTTTTGTAAAAATTTTTTAATTTTGAAAATTGGATATGTCATTCAAACATAGAAAAAAATTCTTTTAATAGTATTAAAAAAAAAAACAGTTTTGAGACCGTGATTAAAATGATCACGTGGTATCATTAAACACTTAAAGGTCCGTTTGACATCCGGGTTTAACTCCAACTAAACTGTACTTTTTCATCTTAATTTTTGTCTTTTTCTGAAATATCAACAAAGTTTATAACTACTTTTTAAAAAATCAACTCAACTCAAACTTAAAAATTTCAACTCAACTCAAACTCAATTCATTCACCAAACACCCTATTATATTCTTATCATACTGGCCGTAGTGGTCTTCTTTATTTCAACTGGTAATTTCAAGGTAATTAATTATGTTTTATGATTGTAGATCCAACAAAACTATCATTACCATTAGGCTAAAGAATCCACAACAGTGATCGGAACTACTTTTTGGGTAGAAAGTTATATATAGTTGCAAATCAATTTTATCATTTTCTTGATTCACGTGTTAGTGACCACAGAATCCTAAACCCTTTTTACCAAGTATTCTAGTAATCCAAAAAGATAGTGCGTTTGTGGGACATAGCTCAAAATGAGGCTTATTATATTAAGAATGAGATTTTTAGGGTATGATCTGCAAATTAAAATGCATTACTGCTAGGGTTTTATTTTTCAACAATTAGATATGTATCTTAAATTATTTGTCTTGTATATATATATATATATTTTATTTTGATGTGATTTTAATTAGTTCTAACGATAAAAAATGTACAATACCGGTATGTGATTCAAAAATAGGAGAGATATGTAAAAGAAAAGAAAACGTAGGACATACTAATTAAGAGGTTGTTCAGTATCATCTTTTACAAAATTGTTTACTGTATTTTTTTATATATAAAATGGGAAACAACTATGAAAAACATGTTCACCATTAAAGTTTCAGTTTATTATTTTTTTAAGTTGTTCCCAGATTTAATAAAATTTATGTAGACGGTGAAATTTACCGTCAATTTGTATTTGGGGTCAATGACCAATATGACATCAACAAAATCAAATTAGGTCCCTAAGGATATTTGTGTATTAATAAAAAGTAAAATACAGAGAATAAATAACAGACTCAAGATTTATAGAGTTCATCTTCAAAATAAAAGTTACGTCCTTGCTGATGCTAGAGATTTCACTATTCAAAATGAAAAGCACATGTCATGTGTAGTATCGTAAATATTTGCGAGTATAATATGTATCATGCGAATAATGCCCCTCCCTATTTACAGGATGGGCTAGCCCTAGGCAAGTTGATTGATTCTATTGAGGTTAGATTACTAGAATTTTGAAGGTACTTCTCATATCTTAAATGTGATCATGTCGTGAGTTGATTCGAGTCCTTTTAATAAGGATAAAATAGATATTTCTCAAGATATCTGGTTAATTTGAATCTTCTAAACTTTCTTAATAGATTTTGTAATCGTCATAAAACTGCTAACTCCTCTCAATAGTTATCGATCTGTGATCATCAGATTTTCTGATAGTTAATATCTTTGTAAATGATGACAAATTTCCTTATAATATCTCTTTTTTATCTAGGGTGGGTGACATAGATGTTGAATCATTACGAATATTGTTGATTTCACTTTTCATTTGACCGAGTAACATGTAAAGTGACTTGGTCATTGTGAGCATGCATAGTTACCTCACGTGACTAGAAATTACCCATAATACAACAACAATAGACCGAGTCCTCCTGTTATTTAGTCTTCACTCTATTGGTCATCTAGTAAACTGAGCTGACACACGGACGTCTCTGTGAAGAGACGAATTGCTCAAACAATTTACATCACAAAAATTTGATGTTTTCAAATTTTTAAACATATTTTATAAACAAATTTGACATAGAAAAGAACACTTTCCTCCCCATTTTTCCTTTTTTTTTTTGTTTTTTTTTTGTTTTTAACTTCACGATCTCCTCCCTGTCTCTGCTCTCGTTTGTTTCCTGAGAAAATGATTAGGAAAACTTTAGGGCCTCCCAAATCCTAACGAAGGTTCTCATATTTTTGCATGTTACTTCTCTCTCTCTCTCTCTCTCTCTCTCTCTCTCTCTATGTTAGTTTTGAAGGCAGTAGTTTTATCTCTTAACAGGCACGAAGCCAATGTACCCCCACTCAATTTTTTATTAACAAAACTATATATAAATAAATAAATATATATATATATAATAGTAACACATACAAAAGCCACCACTAAAAATCAAAATTTAATGTTAAGTCCCTATTAAATATCTCAAGTTCAATACACAATCAAGTTATAAACCATATAAATTCAATTGGTTGTCACTGTTATTATGAAGAGGTTTTTTTTTTATTTTTATTTTTATTTTTTTTTTGTGAACAAGCGGCTAAACAATCAAATTAGTGACCGATTTATAAATAATAATTTATTTATGTCCATCAAGAAAGATATCTTTTTATAATTTTTGATGGATAATTGTAATACATTAATAACTAGCTGTTTTTATTAATTTTTCCTTTCAACAATTAGTCCCCACCGACCAAAATTCTTGACTTTGTCATTGGCTCTTAAGACATCTCTTTAGGCTTGTCGGGCCAAATTTTACATGCACGGATACCAGGCTGCAAATGTGACGAGCACTATTAGCACCATTACCTTTTGGGCCTTCAAAAGTTGGTCTTGATTCTTGAATAATATCTTCGTCAGTACAGGAATGGTGGTTTTTGCAGTGTTCTCGAAAAAATGAGCGAAATTTTAAGATGTGAAAGAAATGGCACTTCTTATATTCAATTTTCGAAATGTCATTACAGGAATGCAAAATTTTGCTTTCCTTTTTTGTTGCAAGTCGTGAGGATCCAACCTTGCGGATGTTGAGGTCTGATCCTCATGACTTAAAGGACATTCCATGTTTCTTCTTGCAAGCTATCTATGACACCATTATTTTGACGATGATACAATTACGAGATTATTACATAACGTTAATGTTAAAAATATTATTTCGGATTTGAAAAACATATAAGATCTCGATCGCTTTATTCTAATTAGTAATAACCAAGTTATATCCTATATATATGAACTTATGAATGTCGCTTTTCAATTATAAAAGATAGGAACTTTAAGATAAAATTATTGAGAAGGAGAAACAAAACTTATCCTTGATTATGAATAACCTAAAGAGATATTACATGCTATGACAAGTCATGGATAAAAAGACTATTTGAAGCTCACATTATAAGATATACAAGTAAGAGTTCAACTTCGGATATTTAGTGGAGTAGCATCGAAGTTAACAATCAGATATATATTTAATTTGAAATTTAATTTATCTGTTAGTGTTGTATCTTGAATTATATATGTTCATTGGACCACTTTGCTAGCTTATAAAATTCCAATAAGCGGATCGTGATTAGTTGTATACTACCAATACAACAATGGTAACACATGAGTTTACCCACATTTGGGGTAGACTAGTGCACGCCGCAACCCTGGGAAAGCAATTTGGGAGCCGATCTAGTCCCAATCAGAAACTCTAATAAATAACATATTTTTAAAAATACTTACAGTAAATAGTATTTTTTTAAAAATAATAATTTAGATAAATAGCATATTTACAGTGTATAATTTATTCATGAGAATAATTATAAAGTAATTTTATTGTAAATATACTTCGTAAATAAATTATTTATCGTTAAAATTTTATTTACCTCAACTATTAAATATGCTATTTACCATAAAAATTAACAGGAAAAATGTTATTTACCTCTTTCTCCCATTTTCAATTGATAGTATCTTATATAAAATTAGGCTTGAAGCATGTCCTTCCGACGTGCGTGTGTGGTAACATAAGTAATCTACACTTTTTGTAAGGTTGAAATAAAATTAATTTCTAAAAAAAGACAAAAATAGAACGTGCTATTTTTGTAAGTAATAATACTCATTAAAATTGTAGTTGTTTTTTTAAGAGTAATCATAATCATCTCTAATACTTCAAAAAAAAAAAAAGTCTAATAATTTTAGCAAAAATTTAAAATCGTATCCTGCTTTTTGGATAAATTATAAACTATTAATGTTTGTACAAATTTATTTTTTTTTAAAAGAACTTATCTACTTTCTTTTTAAAATAATTATTAGCGCTTGAGGAAGAAAAAAGTAATATTTCAAATTCACTTTTTCTAACAAGCATTTTAAATTCACTTTGTCCCTTGCCAGCTTGCCCTCAGTGATGTAGGCGATTTAGGCTTGGGGCTTGAGCCCCCTCAACTTAAATAAAAAATAGTTTGAAGGACAAATTAGGGGGAAAAAGAATATATAATAAAAATAATCTAAAATACACTATTTCTGGAAAAAAAAAAAAGAAAAAAAAGAAGAAGATAAAACAAAGAAAGTAATTGAGGTACAAAACTTTTATAACTTCTCCTTTACATAAGTTGGAGATTTACTTAGAATCTCTTTTTTGGTATAAAGATTTTGGTAATTATAACCTTGAGCAAATATCAAAATATTACTTTAAAATTACTCAAAAATCTCCTCAAAACAAGAAGCTCAGGCAAATTCTTATCCATTGGAAAAAGCTTTTAAAAACTACATTCTTTTTTTTTTTTTTATAGAAATTATAGTAAATAACATTTTATAAAAATAATTGAAGTAAACGGTAATGCTTTAAAATATTTTAAGTAAATAACAAGTTTTATTAGATAAATGAAAATTTTATTATGTAAATAGAAAATTTACTAAGTAAATAACATTTTTGCAACAGGAAATAAATCATCTATCTGATAATTTTATTTCAAATATTTTTATTAATTGTCATTTACTTTAAATATTTCCTAAAAATTGTTATTTACTTTTCTCTCTCTCTCTCTCTCTCTCTCTCTCTCTTTCACGGGGAGAAAAAATAGCCTTCTAGCAATTAGCATTCTTTTGGATGAACAATTACATTTGAATGTTTGTTCAACTTAAAAAATTTAGAATTTGAATTATTATTCAAATAAATATGTGTTTGGATAGCTTTTATTAAAAGTAATATTTGAATAGTGTATATGTAGAAAAAAGAGTATGGTGTGGATTTCAAATAATGAAAATTTAGGATATGCATTCGAGTTGAATTATTGTGAAAGAATAAAACATTCAAGTACTTACACTCTAATAGTTACATGGGTAATTTATTCATTAGTTTCTAAATTATGAATATTTTGTCACTTTGATTTTTAAATTTTTAATTTTAATAAATTAGTCCCTGAATTTTTATTTTTTGATAGTCTTGGTCCCTCATAAAAATTGATGAATGACTTTTGAAATTTAACGTAGATAATCATATCCCTATTACAAAATAACTAAAAATTTTAAAGAAATTAGTACATTAACTTTTAGTTTATAAGGATTTTAAATAAGAATAAGTAGGAAATTTTTATACTTAGTAAATATTTTTGTAAAATTTCATGTTCCCATAGAAGTGAAACCTAATTATATAGACTAAATCAAAAAAAAAAAAATATCAGTTTCAATGTTATGGATCAAAACTATAAAAAAAAAATTAAAAATTAATTTATTAAAATTAAAGTTCAGAGATTAAAATAACAAAATATATATAATTCAAGGATTAAATGAGAAAATTATCCTAATTATATAACCAAACACACATGAATAACTTTAATTGTTCATAGAATGTTTAAAAAGCAAAAAATAAATCATGTTTGTCAGAATTGGACACTAAGGTTGTTTGATACGTGTTATTACGGCTTAAAGCAATCATCATGTTTTTTATGTTCTTTCAAGTTTTCATCGTATTTTGTTTTACATTTAAATTTAATTTTAATTAAATTATATTTTTTTATTTTAATCTTTATATTTTTTTAAAAAATAAACAAAAATTTATAATTAATTTTTAAAAAATTAATCAATTTTAATTTAAAAGTTTTCATGAATCAAATACAAGTTTAATTTTTGCTACCGCCTACAAAAATCAAGGATTTGCACTGTGTCCTACAATTGGTCCCACATGAATACAAAACTTTTTCTTTTTCTTTTTCTTTTTTTCCGGATCTAAAAAGAAGAAAAAGCGGACGACAAGTTATTATTTTAAGGATATTTTGGACAAATTTATGTCAAAAATAGATATTGATCAAGAAAAGAAAAACTTTTGTATTAAATATACTTTCGTAGTGTATAAAACATAAAATTCAAAATGCAATATAAATTTTTTTAATAAAAACAAAATATAGAGTTTAAAAAGGTGAATAACACTTAATTTTAGTTTTTCTTTAGAAACATATTTTGATACTACTAAGTCAAAATTAAGTATTTATTGATAAAAGAAAAAGATATAAATGTATATTAACGTATTCTGATTGAATAAAAATGTAGACTTGAAAACACAGAATATACTTTCTTAATAATAAGAAAATAAATAACACAACTTACTAGTATGGATACTTTAAAAAAAAATCATCAACATGGGAGTAGGATAAGATATAATGGTGAATTTTCCTTCATCAAAAATATATATTTTTTTTTCCAAGTTCTATTGTAGGAACATGTGTTTTATTTGATGGGTTAATTTTTCAACAGTTTAATTTATAATTAGAGTAGTTTTTTGTTGTGCGCAATAAATTTTTAAAGTGTACATTTATAGACAAAATATTTAAGAGCCTGTTTGGTTGACAGTTTCAGAATATAAGTTTTTAGATTCATTTTTATCTTTTTCTGAAAAATCAACAAAAATTATAACTAGTTTTTAAAAAATTAACCAACTTCAACATAAAAATTTCATCTTAAGCCCGTATTTCAAACGCATACTAAGCCCATGTTTGGCATTCAGGTTTAACTCCAACTAAACTGTACATTTTCATCTCAATTTTTATTTTTTTCTAAAAAGTCAAAAAAATTTATAACTAATTTTTAAAAAGTCAACCAACTCAAACTTAAAAATTTCATTTCATCTCAAATTCAACCCAAATACTAAATGAACTATGAGAGTTTAATATAAAAATTAAAAAATAATTTAATATCAATAGTGAAAAAAAAGAAGTTTAACAGTAGATATTCCTCTATTTTTTTGTTTTTACTTCCTGAGAAGTTCTTATAAACATAATACCGGGCAAAATGCTATGAGATTTTTTAGTCCTAAATCCAGAAACTCGCTATTCTCTCTCTTGGACTTCATAACTTTAGCAACTTGCTCTTTCTGTATGCGACTTTAAATTTGAAGGGAAAAATTTAATAAATCCCTCAATTTGAGTCTCTTTTTCCTTTGCCCCCAAATTTAAACACCTATTAAATCTCTCACATGAATTTTGATTGTTATCAATATCTAATTTGTTTTAATTTAATCATTAATGTCTTCTAGCCAAAAAAAAAAAAATCATTAATATCATATCATTTTCAAATAATTTAAATATTAAGATCCCGATTGAAACAATAATAAAAGTTGAAATTTTATAAGTTAAAATTAAAATATGTGTTTAGATAAAATTTGAATTGAAAATAAATTATGATATAAAAAATAATACAAAAATTTAAAATATATTAAAAAAATATATAATATAAATCTTATTTAGTTTAAGAATACAAGCACTTAATACCCAACAATCAATGTCACCTATGAATTCAGTCAAAATTCTGAAGAACATCTTCAAACGTACGTCTGCTAACCAAGTATTTATATATATATATATATATATATATATAAAGTATTTACACAACAAAGTTATCAACCAGTCTCATACTTTTACTTACTACAGCTAAAGTCCAAAAAGCCCAAAGACGCCTCTTCTCGCGCTCTCCGCCCAATCCTCTCCTTCCTCGTTAGGAGATCTCCACTCACCTTCCCATCAATGGCGTCCGTTCTCAACACCGTTCCTTCACTTCGACTCTCTAACCTCATCACCACCCCGCGGCTTCGAGCTCATCCCATTTCAACGCCTTTTTCCGTTTCTTTCACCAGTGAGTTCAGCTCTTATTACCCCTGTTTGGTCGCCGAGAAAATTCACATTTTGTTAAAAAAACTCTTTTATTTTATTTTATTTTTGTTTTTGCTTTTGAGAACTAAGCTTTGAAGTCGAAAAAGAGTCATTTCGCGAGCCGTTTGTTTTCCGGGAAAATTCAATTGGTTCATAAAATTTGCCTACTCTTCACTGCCACTGAGAATTTTGCTAGTTTTTCAGGGAGGAGACTTACGATCAGAGCAGCAGAGACGGATGCGGATAAAGGTCCTGTGAACTTCTAATCTCTCTCTCTCTCTCTCTCTCTCTCTCTCTCTTTCAGACAGCTTTTCATTTCCCCAGAAAAAAAAAAAAATGACAGCTTTGAGAGTAAAAGTTGAGATGAGGCAATTAGGGTTTTAATTAAGTATTATTAATGAATTTTGCAGTTAAATCTACGGCACCGGATAAGGCGCCGTCCGGTAATGGTTCGAACTTCAACCAGCTTCTTGGGATTAAAGGAGCTGCTCAAGAAACTGTAAGTCATAAATGACGGATTTTAATTCTATTAGATTAGATATTCTTGAAAAGAAATGTTCAAGTTTTTGTCTCCAACACACAGATTCTTGTGAGAAGGAACTTGTGATTGTAAAATATAAGTTTGATAATTTCGCAAGTTATTCTCAGTAGATTTTCAAGCTGATTCATGAAACCCGCTTTTAGAACCACTGCTAGATTAAATCTGCAGTAAAGTTATGCCCATATCAGAAGCATGGCTATATCTATATCCCAGAAAGGAAAAATGTATATGTATATGTAGGTACATATAAGACATGTGAAAGGTGAAGGAAGACTTGTAGAGTTTGATTGTATCACTTGGAATGTACAGAATAAGTGGAAGATTCGTCTACAGCTGACAAAGCCTGTAACTTGGCCTCCGTTGGTATGGGGAGTAGTTTGTGGAGCTGCTGCTTCTGGTACTTTGCTTAACACAGATTTAATAATTCATTAACACGTCTAAATTTCTGAAGTAAATTCAAAAGTTCCTCGAGTAGTATTGCTGTGTTGTCAATAGATGTGATATTGTCCATCATTGTCACTCTTAATAAATCGAATCATTCTTTTCAACTTTTATTTGTTTGGTGATAATAATGCCAATCGTGAAATTGTTCCTAATCCGTCCATTACTCCCACGAGGTGACAATATGCGAGCACTGTTTAATTTTTTAAATTTAGAAACTAAAGCTACATGTTGCTATAAAACCAAGAATTGCTGCTATATGTCAATAATTTAGCAATGGGACTACACTGTGATATGGATTTGGCCAGATGCTTTTAACAGGTCTTATAAGACTAGTGACCTTCATTCGTCACTGAAATGCTACTTTATGAATCCTAGCAAATATGCCAGGCTCTGTGGTTCACATTTTTTTCATGTTGCAGGAAATTTTCACTGGACTCCTGAGGACATTGCCAAATCAATTGTTTGTATGATGATGTCCGGTCCGTTTCTCACGGGATATACACAGGTCCTTTTTAGTGGATATAAACTCAATAATACTTTTGATTGACTGGCATTTTATACTCAAATAACCTCACTGGTCGTTTCACTTTTTTCTCTTTCTTTAGACAATGAATGATTGGTATGACCGAGAGATTGATGCAATTAACGAACCCTATCGTCCAATTCCTTCGGGGGCAATATCCGAGAGTGAGGTGGGAGTTTGATTATTTTACTGCAGGTGGATTATTACGGACTGCACTTTTCTTTTATTGATTTATTTATATTTAAAAATTCCTCCAGGTTATTACACAAATCTGGGTTCTGCTTCTTGGAGGCATTGGCTTGGCTGGTTTGCTTGATGTTTGGGTGAGTGGGTTAAACAACGAGTACTTGCTATTCTAAGAATAATGTTTAGGTGAATATTGACTCCTCATCTTACTCATCTATAGGCAGGACACGACTTCCCTATAGTTTTTTACCTTGCTTTGGGTGGGTCCCTGCTGTCTTATATTTACTCTGCTCCACCTCTAAAGGTAGTTTCTTTTTTCTCACACTTTAAAGTCAACTTCCTTTCTTTCATTTTCGAGGAGAGAATTTTCTTAAAGCCTCAGTCCTGATTGTGCTCCATATGCGTTGCAGCTGAAACAAAACGGATGGATTGGAAATTTTGCCCTTGGAGCTAGTTATATCAGTTTACCATGGTGCAATGTCCTTACTCTTGCCATTCTTGATAAAGTTGAAGCCATCAAATCCAAGATTAGGTTTTCAGTTTTCGAAAAATGATGAGTTTATGAGCTTATTATCCACCAAATTTTAGCAATGCATTCAAAAGTTCGTCATGATCTCTTAAAAAGGAAGTGATAATCTAGTGTTCTATTTGTGGAGGTTTCGTTAACCCAAAAAAAAAAAAAAAAAAAAAAAAAAAAAGCCTACACAAACACATAATGAAAAGGAAATGCACGGCAGACAGTGTTTCCACCGTCAGATCAGAAAATTAATAAAATATTTGAAGATATATATATATATATATATATATATATGAGCCAAGGAGTTTTAAAAGAATCAGAATTCTCGTCTATCAGGTCTGGTGCTTTGAAGAAAAACTTTTGAACTACTTATTCATAACCACTTGATTTTCTGCAATGTTATAATAGTGTGTAAGTCATGGACTGTACCTAAGCTTTCAAGAATCTTTATCTCTCTCTCTCTTTTTTTTTTTTTTGGGGGTTGACTTTACTGCTTTGAGCTGATTACAAAAAAAGAACCAAAAAAAAAAAAAAAAAAAGGAGAAAGAAAGAAAAACTCATGTGACCTGTCTTGTATATCTACGGTGTTTTACATCAAGTACTTTTTTGTTAACTTATTGATAGGTGGGCTGGTCAGGCTTTGTTTGGGACTCTTACACCTGATATAATCGTTCTGACACTCTTGTACAGTATTGCTGGGGTACGTTTTGAATAGAACTGTCTTGGTGTATGTGTTGTGTTGCTTGTTCTAACTTACACTTTACTTTTTCAGTTGGGTATTGCCATTGTCAATGACTTCAAAAGTATCGAAGGAGATAGAGCATTGGGACTTCAGGTCTTCTATGTCTTTTTCCCTTATTTTTTCTTTTTTCTTAAAACACCCGTAGAGGCTAACACTATTACTAATAATTTGGTAATTCTATTTTCAGTCGCTTCCTGTAGCTTTTGGCGCTGAAACTGCTAAATGGATTTGCGTTGGTGCAATTGACGTAACTCAATTATCTGTGGCTGGTAAGTTATTTCAAATTGTTCAAGTTCTTCAAATTTTAAGTTTATTGGTACTATTTTACAAAAGTATGACACGACTCTGTATAAGATATATAAAGCCATAACTTTAGAGGAAGAATGTATAAAGCCAGATGAGCTTTACCCTGTTTGCAAAAGCATATAGGTGAGTAAGGGCATTCCAAGCTGGTAAACTTGTAAAAGTTAGAAATTAACTAAATAGGTCCAGCATTAACTTGCTTACTCAACATCTCATTTTTCGAAGCGTCCTGAAGACTACAAAAAGAAATATGGGGTCAGAATGTGATTACAAACTTGGTCGTATATTGCCGTATCTTTGTGACTCTTATTTTTGTGTCAAAACCACATTATTCGCTCATTTATCAAAACGATGGAGAGTCATATCTAATGCCAAACTTGAGTTCCTTTTTGGTCACTTAATTTACAATCTCCCGTTGTAATTCTCTGTATTGTCTTAAAGTGGAAATACATTAACATACTCCAGACTTCACAACTAAGAAACTGCTGATTACCATTTTACTTTGCTTAATTTTTCAGAACAAAAGTTCAACCACGAAGGATGCTTTCGTAATTTAAGTCCCCAAATTATGAATTGCTTGTTTTATGAGTGACAATGTTGTTCTCTGGTTGATTTTGGAAAAAACATTTATTTGTGCTTTTACACATGGATGAAGTCACCTTTCGATGGTTGCAGGTTATCTGCTTGGGGCTGGAAAACCCTTATATGCCTTGGGCCTCCTTGCATTAATAATTCCGCAAGTATTTTTTCAGGTAATACATTTTAGAACTTAGTGATATCATTGAGGTTCTAACCTTAAGAGTACTCCAATGGAGTGCCAAATTGAGGTGCCATTGTCAAATTTAGCGCTTGATTGGTACTGGTTGATGGTTCAACTTTTTCATTTAATCGTTGCAATATTGTCATTTTCAAACTGTTTTAATGACAAAGTTTACTTTTATAAGTTTCAAAACTTCATTGCCACGACAAAAAGTATATATAGCATTTGAAGTAGTACATTGGAGCACCAAATAGAATAGCAAGTTAGATATGCCGTTTTCACACTTTTTAGAGTCAGATACAGCATTGGCATGGGCATTTTCATTGGAGATTGTCTTAGGACGAATGTATATATATCTTGTATTTTCTTTGGACTTGTAATTGGTTTAGTTCACATTCATAACAAGAGTAACTACAACATGTGACGAACTTTTTGATTTGGATGCGTTAGTTTCTTGGAAGATAAAATCCTTGTGAAGAAAGCAGAGCGTTTATTAACACCAACTTTTAATATCCTGCAGTTCAAGTACTTTCTCAAAGACCCGGTTAAGTATGATGTCAAATATCAGGTATTTTGTTCAACACTTGGGGAATTAATTTAAAAGGTTTTCTCACTTTTGCCCCTGATTTTTTTTTTTTTTTTTTTTTTTTTTCAAATTGGCAACTTGTCCTGTGAACTTTTAATTTTGAAAAACTATCAAATTGGCATGTTGTCCTGTAAACTTCAGACAAGCTCGTTTGAAGGGTTGATGTTGGAATTTTGGATGACCGGGCATGTCATGTTACTCCCCTTGAGGGAGAACTTGTTTCACGAGACTGCCTAAATAGACTCCTAGTGTTAAACAGCTATGTAACTTATTAGTGAAGGACTGCGGCAAAAAATCCCAAGGCTTAAGCCCTCTTGGCAGACTATGACCAATTAGTGCACTGGTCTGACAATCCTGCACGCTTGCATGAGGATTTTAACAGTCATCGGTTATTGGCACTTTGCCACACTTAGTTAAATTGAAGGGGTTATATGCTTATCAAAGTTAAAAGCTCAGGGAGCAGCTTATTAATCTGCAAAAAGTGTATGGGGTCGCCGAATAGCGCCATGTTAATAGGGGGACTAACGTCGATTTTTCTTATGTTTCAGGCTAGTGCACAGCCATTTCTGGTGCTTGGTCTGTTGGTGACTGCTTTAGCAACCAGCCATTGAGACTTTAAGTTGTGTTACTTATTGGCATTTGGAGGAGAGACACGACACTAGGAAAGCTTTGGAGTTATAATGTGAAATAAATATAGCTAAAACATGTCGTGCTCTATCCCTCAACTTTCTCCTGTAGGAAAAATTTTGTTAACTTGTTGAGTATTTTCCTTTTTCTGTTTGTATCTAAACCATAATCAGATGTAGCCGTTGTAAATTAGAAAACAATTTGCTTATTGATTACCCTTGGATTGCTTTTTATTTTATTTTATTTTACAATAACGCATGAAATTTATTCCACGAAGTTATCTCCTGTCTTTGATTAAACCACGTTTTGTTTTTGGGTTGGTATATGAAAATTTTAAGCTATAATCTCCAATCCAATGGCAAATGGACACCAAATATGATATAAAGGGTCAGTTTGATAAAGCTGTGACTTTTAGAAAGTTGTCTGTTAGCTTAGCGTTTGGTAAATTGTATCTTTAATGCTATGGTTGGTATGGTGGAAAAGTGGAAGGAAGGAAATGTGGGGAGGGATAATTTGGACGGAAAATGTTAGATTGACTTGTTTGGTAGGAAGGACGAGAAAATGGGAAGGAAAAATGGATGTAAAAAAAAAAAGTACAGTGGATCCACAAATTTAATCCCTCTAAAAATGCAACGAAAACTAAAATTCACCCTATAATTATTAAAATTTCTTTTTTACCCTTGCTTTTAAAGTAACAAAGACTGATAAAATTATCTAAATAACCACATTTTTTTCATCAATTAATCAACATGATACAAATTTCTTATTCTTGACCAATATAACACAAATTTTGTTAACTTTAGTTTAATTTTGTCTCATGTTGGTCTAGTATTAATTTTTTGTGTTATGCTGGTGCAATAATATTTAAATTTGTATTATTCAGTTACTTTTCCCTAAAAGAATATGTTTGTATAAATAAAATAATAATTATACAACTTTTTTCTTTTCTCTTCTTCTATGATACCAAATTGTTGGAATCCATATGTGCCCTAAGGATAGAAAATCAATTCTAGGGATTTTCTGTAAATATGACATTTTGATATTAATAAAAAGAGGTTATTCATGTTTAATAAGTTATGTCCTATTTACTTTCATTTGTTGATTGTATGATTATTTTGAGCAAACATAAAATATTCCTAGGCTGTTGGTAATATATCGGATTACCATATTTATATGGGGTATAAATAGAAGACGTGATAATTTGATAACGGTCTAAATAAATGGTCCGCAATCGATGGAATAAGATTTAGGGATCTTATTCATGATAATATTATAAAGGTTGTCTACTTCCTTAGAGGGATGGTTTGTCTTGACCATTGGATAGGTTCCGAGTAGAAACTTTAATGTATACCAGTATTGAGGTATGACATTAGACTGGACCTAAGGTGTTAATTGATTCGGTTTAATAATTCCGTTTATAAGAATCAATGATGCTTTGATTATCATCCTGCATTAATCTTAATTCTGAAATGAATACTTGAGTTCGCATCCATGACTTATACATTTTGATCCATTATAAGTGAGACACTGATAATTGATGGTCAGTATACTTGTGTTTTGAGTGTATGACTTATGGATGGAGAAATCAAGATTCATAGATACGGAATCCATAGCTATTTTAACGATAGTATATGTTATCTACTTAAAGGTATTATTCGGGAATTGAAAGATAATATAACAAGATCTTGACGATCGGTTTACTTTGTGTTCTCTAATGGTTTATCGATTGTGTGGCTTTACAATTGGTGGTTCTTTCAATGGAGAATAATAGAACTTTAAGTTAAAATGATTGAAAAGGTAAAACGGAAAATGTCCTTAATTCAATTATGGATAACATATGGGGATTAAGCAAGCGATGAACAAATCATGGAAGAAGCACTGCGTTAGAGAGCTTTCGTAATACGGTATATAAATGGGAGTTCAGCTTCAAACTTTTAGTGGAATAGTCCTGAAATTGATAATTGATGAATAATTAATCCGGGATTAATTTTTCACAATTATAGGAGCCTCTTTACATATTTCCATCAAGTCACTCTACTATCTCATATAGTTCCACGAAGCATCTCGGGATTTGTTCCTAATGATTTGATGACCCACAAAAGTGAAATCTTTGACAAGTTCAAAGAATTTCGGACTGAAGCGGAGAAATAATTAGGCAAGTCCATTAAATCCTTTCGATCGGATCGAGGTGGGGAAATACCTATCGGATGAGTTCTTAGGACATTTGATAAAGAACATGATACAATCTCAGTTGACTGCACCTAGTACTCCTCAACAGAATAGTGTAGCTGAGATAAGAAATAGGACCTTATTGGATATGGTCCGATCTATGCTGAGTTACTCCACATTACCTTTGTTGTTTTAGAGGCATGCCATATAAACTGCATGCTATCTTTTGAATAACGTTCCCTCTAAATCGGTTCCTAAAACTCCTTTCGAGTTATGGACGAGTAGGAAACCTAATTTGAATCATATTCGAATTTGGGGTTGTCTGGTACACGTCCTGGATAAGGAAGCGAAGAAGTTAGAGTCACGATCAGAAGTATGCTTGTTTGTTGGCTATCCAAAAAGGACAAAAGATGGCCTGTTTTATAATCCGAAGTAAAATAAAGTTTTTATCTCCACACATGCAACATTCATCGAGGAAAGTTACATGGAAGACTTTAAACCTCGTAGTAAAGTTGTGCTTGAGGAGATATCTTCGGGTTTGGATGCTCCTAAAGTCACTGAAAACCCTGTAGAAAAATCATTAAAGAATCAACAACTACGGGAGCTTCGTCGTAGTGGGAGGATTGTCCCGGAACCTGAAAGGTATATGTTCAATGGTGAAGTCATTGAGGCAGAATCCATAGAACATGTTGACGATCTGGCTACATACAAGGAAGCTATTGAGGATTTTGATTCTAGTATTTGGCAAAAGGCTAAGAACACCAATATGGAATCTATGGATTCCAACGGGGTCTGGAAACTTGTAGACTTACCCCAAGGCATAAAATCTATTGGGTGTAAGTAGGTATACAAGAGGAAGAGAGGTATGGATGGGAAAGTTGAAACTTTCAAGGCAAGACCTGTAGCAAAGGGCTATACGCAGAAAGAAGGAATTCACTATGAAGAAATATTCTCACCTGTAGCAATGCTTAAGTCAATCCATATTCTTTTATCTATTACGGCTGCTCTCGATTATGAGATATAGTAAATGGATGTTAAGACAGCTTTCTTTAATGGCTCTCTTGAGGAAGATATTTATATGATACAACCAGACGGGTTCAAGGCAAAGGGCCTAGAAGACAAGGTATGCAAGTTACTCAAATCCATCTATGGATAAAGCAAGTATCTCATTCTTGGAATATTAGGTTTGATCAAGAGATCAAAACCTATGGATTCGAATAAACATTGATGAACTATGTGTTTATAAACGTATCAAGAACGAGAAGGTGGTTTTCCTTATACTTTATGTGGATGATATATTACTTATTGGAAACGATGTGGCAACACTATCATCAGTTAAAGTTTGGTTAGCCAAATAGTTTGACATGAAAGACTTAGGAGAAGCTAGTTATGTTCTTGGAATTCAACTCTTTAGAGATAGAAAGAACAAAACGATAGTACTCTCCCAAGCTTTATATATTGATAAAGTACTTGAGAGGTTTTCTATGAAAGATTCCAAGAAAGGTGCCCAACCTTTCAGAATGGGAATCAAGCTTTCTAGAGATGACTGTCCCAAGACATCAGAGGAAAGAGAGCGTATGAAAGATGTGCCTTATGCATCTGCGGTAGGTAGTCTTATGTATACTATGTTATATATTAGGCCTGATATTTGTTTTGCGGTTGGTATAGTAAGTCGATATCAGTTGAATCTGAGACCGAACCATTGGGTTACGGTCAAGCATATACTCAAGTATCTACGGATAACGAGGAATTTATATGCTAGTGTATTCCGTTCAGGACCTTGTTCCTATAGGGTATAAAGATTCTGATTTTCAATTAGATCAGGATTCGAGGAAATCGACTTCAGGATCTGTCTTTACCCTTGGAGGTGGTGCCATTGTGTGGAGGAGTGTTAAGTAATCTTACATTGTTGACTCGACCATAGAAGCCGAGTATGTGGCTGCCAGTGAGGCATCTAAGGAAGCGGTATGGCTCCGCAGGTTCCTTGGTGACCTTGAGGTCGTTCCTGGTATGGATAAAGCTATGGTGCTCTACTGTGACAACAGTGCAGCAGTAGCTAATACCAAGGATCCAAGGCATCATAAGAGGAGTAAGCACATTAACAGAAAATATCACATTATCAGAGGCTTTGTTGAAAGTGGATATGTGACGGTTTGCAAAATCGCATTAGAGGACAATCTTGTCGACCCATTCATGAATATTTTGGCGGCCAGAAGATTCAAGGAACACGTGAAGGCATGGGGATGCGCAATATGTCACATTTACTCGCATAGGGCAAGTGAGAGATTGTTGGGATCCATATATGCTCTAAGCATAGAAAATCAATTCTAGGGATTTTCTGTAAATATGACATTTTGATATTAATAAAAAGAGGTTATTCATGTTTAATAAGTTATGTCCTATTTACTTTCATTTGTTGATTGTATGATTATTTTGAGCAAACATAAAATACTCCTAGGCTGTTGGTAATATATCGGATTACCATATGTATACGGGGTATAAATAGAAGACGTGATAATTTGATAACGGTCTAAATAAATGGTCTGCAATCGATGGAATAAGATTTAGGGATCTTATTCATGATAAGATTATAAAGGTTGTCTACTTTCTTGGAGGGATGGTTTGTCTTGACCATTGGATAGGTTCCGAGTAGAAACTTTCATGTATACCAGTATTGAGGTATGACATTAGACTGGACCTAAGGTGTTAATTGATTCAGTTTAATAATTCCGTTTATAAGAATCAATGATGCTTTGATTATCATCCTGCATTAATCTTAATTCTGAAATGAATACTTAAGTTCGCATCCATGACTTATACATTTTGATCCATTATAAGTGAGACACTGATAATTGATGGTCAATATACTTGTGTTTTGAGTGTATGACTTATGGATGGAAAAATCAAGATTCATAGATACGGAATCCATAGCTATTTTAACGATAGTATATGTTATCTACTTAAAGGTATTATTCGGGAATTGAAAGATAATATAACAAGATCTTGACGATCGGTTTACTTTGTGTTCTTTGATGGTTTACCGATTGTATGGCTTTACAATTGGTGGTTCTTTTAATGGAGAATAATGGAACTTTAAGTTAAAATGATTGAAAAGGTAAAACGGAAAATATCCTTAATTCAATCATGGATAACATATAGGGATTAAGCAAGCGATGAATAAATCATGGAAGAAGCACTGCGTTAGAGAGCTTTCGTAATACGGTATATAAATGGGAGTTCAGCTTCAAACTTTTAGTGGAATAGTTCTGAAATTGATAATTGATGAATAATTAATCTGGGATTAATTTTTCACAATTATAGGAGCCTCTTTACATATTTCCATCGAGTCACTCTACTAGCTCATATAGTTCCACGAAGCGTCTCAGGATTTGTTCCTAATGAGATCGGTAAATAAAATGGGAATTTAAAATTGTCTATTGAGACATGGTACTCTCTTACATGCAATCCCGGAAAAGAATTGGACATGTGAAATTAATATAGACAAATAATGTGATTTGTCAACATATGATTGGTTGTAAATAAAATAATTATTTGTTAATTATTTTGGTTAATTGAATTTTGGAAATAAGATTGTGTTTGAATTATTTAATTTTTGAAAACAAAATTTTTCTCTCCTAATTAATAGTGCACGGTTTTTTAATGGATGGAGGGAAGAAGATTTTGTTTCAAAATTATTTGAATATATTACAAACATTAAATTATTAATTGATTTAAATAATGGAGCTTATTTGATAGATTTTCTTTTCTTAAAGAATGGTGCACGTTTTTTTTTATGGAAAGGAAATCTAAAATATTCAATTTATTTAAATTAATTAAATATGGATAATGTTTGTGGAAAATATTTATTTAAATTCAAATAAGAAAATCTTATTTAAATTCAAATGGTTTAAAAGGAGTATGAATCTAGATAGGATTAAGACTTTTTGACTAGTCTAGATTCTTGATTTAAATTTGAACTACCAATCAATCTCCACATTAGGTGATGCACGAATTTTTTGAGCCTTCTCCTTGTTAAAAACCGTCCATAAGGTTTAAAGAACCTAGCCCAAAATTTGAATGATTTTTTGGTTCAAAAGATTATCCAGAAAAATAATTATTGATTATTTTTCAAGTAGGAGATATTTTTGAAAAAGGATTGGAGTATTATATAAAGGCTAGGGGTTCTTGAAAAAAGTCAACTATCATCATATACTCAAATAGGTGAATGGTTTTTGGAGAGAGAAAAAATGCCAAAAAACTAGGTTTTTGTACTTGAGAAAATTCGTCCTTCTTAGGTATGAGAAAAAGAGAGAAATTTTCATTGAATCAAAACTGTGAGGAAGGTTAAGCCGAGTGATATTTTTCATAGAAGGTTAACCAGTTCCTGTTTTGTAGTTTTGAAGAACGAAGCTGGATCGAATTCTCAACGAGATACGTCAGGATTGAGAAAGTGGGATTTAGACTTCGGAAGAATTACCGGTCGTTTTGATTCATAGCACGTATGCCCACACGCACTCTGAGACGTGGGGATTCGAGAATAGTAGAGAAGACACGTTAGTCGACGCTCTAGCAATTCCAGAATCCGAGAAACATGGTACGTTTGATTATGCATTTAATTTATTGTTATATACATCATGAGCTTATTTTCTAAATCGGCATAAAAAATTTTAAAACTTCCGCTGCATCGTAACTCTGATATCAGAACCGTTTTTCTAACACAAACAAACATAAAGGAAATGTAAAATCTTTCCTCTCCCTCTTATTTTCTTTCACTTTCATTTTTCCTTTCCCTCTTGTTTTCTTTCCTTCTTACCAAACATACACTATAAGTACTATTCGTTTTAAAATATATACAACAGTGTTCGGTAAACTAATAAGTTGAATTGTTGTATGTGTTAAAAATGATCAAAATAGACCTAATGAGAAAATTTTAATTTGGGGAAATATTTATTTTTATCTTTGCCAAACCAAAAAAAATCCCCACATAAATTGTAGTATTATAAATATGTTCATATTATTTTTAGTTCTTTTGGAAGGGAAACAAAACAAGCTAAACAATTTCATTCCTTAATTTACTTATATTTTTGTTGAAATGAAAATTTGATAATATGTCTATCCCCGTATAAAACACAACTCCACAAGTTCTCATCATATATAAAATAGGTTAACTATTGATCCCTAAACTATTATGTTTGTGTCATTTTAATCCACATTCTTTTTTTGATAGTTGAAATGATCTGAACTATTAAAAATGGTACAAAAGATCTATTTTAATTGAATCCGTATTAACTAATACGTGCATGCAAATTATTGTCAATGTTCTGCTTCTTAGAATAAGTGATATTTCGATGACTTGGTAAATAGTGAGCTTTGCCCGATTAAACTTTGTGGTTGTGTTCCTTGCTAAAACTTTGAATATACCATTTCCTACTTAACTTTCGTCTCAAATGTAACATTGCTTTGCAGTCAAGTCAACCTTCAAATAAGAGCGTTGATTAGTAATGTTAGTTATTTATTTATTTATTTTTTTACACCATAATCTAATATGTTAGATGAATTTTTATCAATTTATCGAATTTAATTAAATTCATATCACAAGCAAACTTTACATCAATAAAGTCCTAAGTTGTCTTTGTTCGATGACTATGCATTATTGTTATTCATATGCACTGTGAATAAAATGAGTGTGTAATCTTGTGAATCGAATTCCATACCATATAACGTTCCAAAAAATCTACGCCATCTTCACGAGTCATATTCTTGTCAACCCCACCTCCAATAGTTTCTTTATTGCCTTTTTCACGAAAAGATACTGCACAGTTAAAAAAGAAGGCAAAACATAAAAAAGCCAAAAAAGCCAAAAAAAAAAGAAAAAAAAAAGCAACGAAAAATTGGCAGCGAAAATTATATAAGACCAAAGGCATCATCGCGTACATAGGGCAGTACTACTCTCATATCATTTTGTTTTTCACAATAGTCAATGAAGAGTGCTATGTACATATTTCATTTACAACATATTTAACATATAATACTTAGTAATAATTAACCAATAAAGGTGAAAAAAAAACAAATAATGAATCAAAAGGAAAATTGTTTATGTTGGGATATGTGCTCGTAAATAAATGAGATGTATTATTTTGCTGATTTAATTTGATAAATTTTTTCAAGATTATTTTTACATGCATGGTTGATGTTTTATAAATATCGAAAACCCTAAATTATTTAAATGTGAGTTTAAATATTATATATAAGTGTTATATACAGAGAATAATATTTAAAGTAAAATAATCTAAAACTATCTGTAATTATAAATTTAAATTAGAATCTTTAATTTAAAATTACTAGCGTGATTCATCAAATTCTGAATAAAATGATCGTATCCGGATTTTTAATAATGAGATTATTATAATGAAAGCACTTTATATAATTTGATTATATTGAATTGGAGCACGATGAATTATTAATTTCTAATAATTTCCGTTGTCATATAGAGCATACAAAATTAATCAATGTGGTTATATATGAATCGATCTTAATTCTGAATAATTAATAGACTCTATAATTTAATGTATTGTATTTTAGACATACCAGATAATGACACAAATGAATAGTCTTAAATTCTTGGTATATTGGAAATATAATATAATAAATAGAAGGGAATATTAATATACAAGATGAAATCCATTCATTTGTAAAGAAGTCAGATAGATGGTTTCCATAAGTATTGATTCGGGACTTGAATAATAAGAGCGCTCAATTTATGATTAGATCATAAATATATTCATTAGATAATCAATGATACTTAAGGAGAAAGATATAATTAAAGAGGTTGATGGACAATACTTATATTTAATTATGAATCGTTTATGGAGGATTGATTTATATCCAGTGACTATATCAATGGATAATTCAAATCCTTTGAATATAATTAGTTTTATAATTTTAAGAGTGCAATTCTAAATTTTTAACGGAGTAATTTGGAATTAATAATTTTGACATTTTAATTAAGCTGTTAATTAATTATCAAAATTATTGGAGCTTAAAACTATAATGTCCATAGTTCCTCTCAACGGCTCTATTGAATTACGTGAACATTATTTTATGTTAGGTTAAGTTTAATATTAATTTGGAATTGAGAATTCTAAATTAATTTTCACACAACAAATTAATTGAATTAATTTATATTTTAAATAATATGATTATATAAAATAGTTTTAAATTAAAAATTTTATAGTGTGGTAAGGACCACACCATAGTTGTGTATCACAAAGTAGTTCACATATTATCCACAAACAAAGTGCACGTGGGATTTTAAATTTTGATACGCCTGGAAAATAAAAAGATCAGTAGTTTTTATTTTTTATTTGGAATAGTTCAAAACAAAAATATTTTTTAATTAAAAAAAAAAAGAAACTAATTAGTGGATCTCTATCACATATCTACCTAAAATGCCTACTCTAGAGAGGTGATGGGCGTGTGGTTTTTTCCACTAAGTGGGGAGTGGAATGAATAAATAAATAAATAAATAATTAAATTTTTTTTAAAAGGTGTCAGTTATTTCTCTTGAATGTTAAAAAGGGGGCACAAGCAATGCATTTCAAGGATTAGTTAGTCTCTCAATTTCTAGTTCTTTCTCAACTATTCCTCTTTAGCCTTAGAAGAGGAGGGGGGGGGGGGGGGGGGGGGGGGGTGGGGGGAGGGTGATGGCCAGTTGGTATGGTGGAGGTGGTGGAGCAAATTTCTTTCATCCAAAGGTCTAGAGTAATTTTTCCAAGCTTAAAGGTATTACTCTTGATCCTCTAACTAAGAATTTTATTAGGTTTTAGTTTGAGGATTTATGTGTATTTCAAGCTATGAGATGTAAGAGTATAAACTCATGTTCTTTCATTTTCTTATTTTATCGTCTCTAATGGTTGGTTTATGCCAGATCTATGCATGGGTTTGATTTTATGCTCTAAGTTGAGTGTTAAGGTTATACATGCTCACCATGTGTTTGTGATTATACTCTTACATATTTAAGTATGGAGATTTTATGAATGAAGATGATGATGATGATGATGTGATTATTATGGGTATGTTGGTTAAGAAATTAACCTAAAGACACAAGTTGGTAAACAAGTAAGTTATCAATATTGTGTTTATCAAGAACATGAGATAAGTGAATGGCTAAAGTTTAAGAATGAAACCAACATTCTGTATATTGAGGTAGGCTCACGGCTTTGATCGTTTGAGGTAGTGTGTGTGGATATTTAAGCTAAGAATCCACAAAATACAAACTACCGGTTTTTGAAAGGAATTCGGATAGTTTTCTGGAAACCCAATTTTGAGCTCCTTAGAGATCGAATTTGAAAAAAGTTATAACTGTAAAATTGTAGAAAACAAAAAACCCTAGAGGGTTATTTGAACTTTGAAAAAAGGGCTTTAAATGCCTCTGTTTTTATGAGTTTTCAAAACTGGCCAATCCCGGATACTGTACATGGCCAGAACTTTTCAAGGGGAAAAACGAGTAAGTTAAAGGCAGATTTAAGCTTCATGAAAACATGAAAGTTGTAGATTTCAATGAGATCTACAACTTCTATGAAGAAAGCTTTTTCAAATTCTAAATCGATTTAAAGATAAAACTAGATTTTTAAAACTGTACATAGTACAAGAAATTTCCTAAGACACATTCAAGGAAATTAAAAGGCAGTTTAAAAAGTAGTTTTTAAGGTGTTACAGTTTTATAAAGGAATAATGGCTTTATGAAATAGTTTCAAAAGAGGTTCTAAATCCATTTGAAATTTGATAAGTGATTTTTAAATAAGAAAATTTCAAGTATTAAATCAAGATAATACTTTATCTATAGAATTAAGATATTTTCCAAGAAAATAAGATATTTTCCAAGAAATTAAGGTAAAGGGAAATTTAAACCCAAGTTACTTATGAATATAAGTAATAATTCTATGACGGATGGTAATCGGATTAGATACCAATTTATTATATCAGAATTTGTATATATGATTACCAATGGTTGGTAATCGGATTAGATACCGATCTAGTATGTTATGGTTTGTAGTAAGATAGAACGATTCTTATCTTACGCCCTATTTGAAAACATGAATCTAGCCTGTTGTCTTGCCTTTCTGGAACGCTAGAACAAGAGCGTAGGACAATTTGTAAGTACAAACCTCACCAACAGTATGAAAAATAGCAAATTGTTTTCAAGCATAACATATTTACATGTATGTCATGATATACCATATTTATGTATATGTTATGTTTTTATCAATATGCTATGATCATGTATATGCTACACTTTATGATTATGACATACTTTACTATTATGCCATGATTTACGATAATGCCATGTTTTAAAATAGTGCCATGTTTTATAAACATGCCACAAGTTATTTTATGCCATTGATCTTTATGTCATGCTATGTTTATGTATTATATGCATCATGACTAATAATATCATAAGTTAAGAATCTTAGTCTTAAAACTAGTCTTTGTTAAAGACTTCATGTAGAAGAATGATTTTAAGCATCCTCATCAAAAATTAAATAATAAGACTAAGACTAAATCAAGAAAAAAAAAGTATCATACCAACCTCCCACAAATTATGGAGGATTATACATGTTTTAAAATTCCCAGACCTTCCATAGATTGTGAAAGTTTATGTATGTTTTATGATTCCCAGAATTGTTAGGGATCTTGCAAACCCTAACTTTTTATGGATTGCGTACATTTGATACGTACACAAAGGGCCTATATATTAAGCAAAATAGTAAGTCCATAATGGAACATAAGAGATCCATAATCGACAATAAATGATTTATACATAAGCTATACGATAGTTTGAATGTTTTTATGAGATTAACTTTGTACTTGCTGAGCGTAAGCTCATTAGTTTATTCTATGTTGTAGGTAAAAAGCCTGCAGCTTAATTGGTGGGTCATAAGGACGATGCGGGAAGTGAAGGGCAGTGTGAGATGTCACTACGCAAACTTTTCCGCAAACTCTTTTGAACTACAAGCATATGCACCATACTATATATGTGATATTTCAAGACTCCGGTTAAAAAGAATTATGTGTGACTTTTTTTTAATTAGTTTAACAAGTAATGTGTATGCATGGTAAAGTTTGCTCATATGGATAAGTATATTTACATTGTATTTTAAAAGGAAAAAAAATTATTCTAAAATTTTCAGTAAGTTTAAGTATTTAAAACCAAGATTTGATTTAAGCAAGTAAGATAACGGCCCACATTTATGTAGCCGGGACGTTACACATACAAAGTGTCTCAAGGATTAATTCCCTTTTACAGAGAAAAAATATGTGCATTGTTCAAACGTTTTTGATTCTCCCCTTCCTTCACTTTGTCTCATGAGTTGAGAATGCAAAGTGAGTCAAAATTCAGGTGTGTGATCAAATCCAAAATTGGAAACACCCACTTGTTTTCTATTCATTGTGATTTGGAGAATGCTGAGAAAGAATCGACGGTGTTTCCGAAGGATTTAAAGTTCCTAGAAAGGTTTTTGAAGGAGTTTAAGAATTTCGACCTAATCGGCTAAACTTTCCTGTATTATTTCGTTGAATTGGTATAAGTACTGTCGCTGAATAAATTTTTGAAAAAGATTTTTATGTATATGTGATTTGATTCATTCTATGCTTCCGCTAATTTATTTTTAAACTGGTTTTCGAAACCAACATTTTATGCTTCTATCACATCTTATGACAAAAATTGCTTGCGAAACTGATGTTATGTTTTCCTTCTTCTTCAACTTAGTGACCTTTCATTGTGCAATGTTTTTTCCCCTCCTAATTTTGTGGACGAAAAAAAAAGAGGCAAACAACTTCTATAATGGGGCAGAGCATATATATGTATGCACACACATTAGAGTTGATCTTCATCCTCTTTGTAGAGAGAGTTGCGACACAAAAATCTTTATCAACTTGCTGAAACGATCTCTTAACAAATTCTATTACCTATAACTCGCCAAAACCTTTCATGTCTTCTTGTTTTGTCGATCGCTTTTACGATGTTTTGACATGTACTTCGTGAAATAAAATTAAAAGGTCAACGATGAGATCAAGCACCTTTTGTAATTCTTGCCCTCACTACGTACAGTCGTCGCATTTTGGGTGGGAGTGTGATTTGTGAAGAAGAATCGCATCAGTTACTATTATTCACACATGGTGATGAACCTACATACATATATATATATATATCTTGATTGAAAATAAAGATCTTGTATCATACCGATTACTATCCAGCATTAATGAGTTTGTTATAAAACCTAAATTAATTAATTAATTTATTTATTATCCAGCATTAATGAGTTTGTTATAAAACCTAAATTAATTAATTAATTTATTTATATATTCCTATGTACAATAATTAAATAATTAAATTTTTATATGATAGGAATATAAATACAAGTAACTTATTAAAAAGATGTCTTAAAGCAGCCAATCCATACAAATGTCCCATGTTACATTCCAAAACCACTTTGGGAGCTCCACTTGTGCACTTTTTTTTGGCCCAACTGAAAAAACAAAAATTTCTTGCTTTTTTGTACTATAAGGGGAAAAAAGAACCCAAAAAAAGAAAAAAAAAAGAAAAAAAAGAAGAGTTTAGTTTGCATACGACCTAGTTCATTACCTGCAGCTCGGTGACATTCTTCTCTTTTTCGTGCGTTTATCAGTTTGTTTATTTTAATGCTACTCCATCAAAGCCGATTCAATGAGAAACTGGGGAAAGAAACAAAGTTTATCCAAAAAGAGCAAAAGAAAAAACGTGACAACAAGACAAAAACAAAACAAAACAGTAACCATATTCATCAATACAACCAGAAACAAAGAAGACAACCGTCCTCGTACATCCAAAATGGTTGTCTAACCACTCTCCAAGACTTCTCCAAAACCATCTACAACCTAAAAGTAAAACCACCAATTTTATTTTGAGGGAAAAAAAAAAAAAAAAAAACACCAGACCACTAGAACTCACAACACAAAGAAAAACTTAACCTACCGGATACAAGAAAAACAAAAACATAGCCACTTACAAACGACACAAAAACAGACAAAAACTCATATTTCTGGCTGTTTTTCTTATCATCCAACGTCACTACTTGCTCTTGCTACGAAACTTGGACTCATCAATCTCAATCCCTTCCTCGGCAGCTCTCACTTCTCCGGACTTCTCCGTGGTGCTGAGCCCACCTTTGCGGCCCATTTCCGAGTAGCCCTCTTGCCCAATCTTCTCCTTCCTGGTCTCACCACCTTTGTAGCCCAACTCCTTGTAGCCCTGGTGGCCCAGCTGCTCCTTTCTGCTCTCTCCTCCTTTGTGGCCTAACTCCCTGTACCCCTCGTGGCCCAGCTGCTCTGCCCTGCTTTGCCCTCCTCGGCTCCTCCCTAATCAAAAATAGTCACACAACACAGATTTGTATTACACACATTACTTGAACATAATTTACCTCCAATTAATTAAATGAAAAGACATTGAGAAACAATATTAATCTCAAGTACGCCAGCTTTTCTGATATTCAAACTACTCTCTTTATTGGAAGTTATTTGTTCTCCAAAAACACAACACACCTCTTGTATGTATCTATATATACAGACGGATTTAGGATCTTTTTTAAGAGGGTTATGTTACTAATCTGTTTAGTTCTATTGTGGGTAATGTATTTGGGTTCAAGACCCTGTGTGCGCTACATCTGGAAATTTGAATTCAGGGTACAAATAACATCTAAACTAATAAAATAAAACCATATAAAATCAGAAAAAAAAAAAAATCGAATATCTTTTAATGATAATATCTTATTGAGTATTATGCATGTTTCAAAATAATATTATGCAAGTAAAAAAATAAAATAAAATAACTATACAAACATTGAACCTTATCTCCTAAAATAAAATTCTTAAAAAAGTTTATAAATTTCTAAACATTTTAGACATATGCGTAAGTGTATATATCTTAAGGTATTAATTATGGTTATCTAAAATAAATAAATAAATAAATAACAGTGGGTTGGTCTCTGAAAAGTAGAGATAAAATAGAAAAAATAAAAAAAATAAAATGAGAAGGAAGAGAAACAAATAAAAGAATGGGAGTGGGGAAAAAAAAAATGATACAAAAGTAGTCTGATTGGGTTCAAGCAAAATAAGTTTAATAAAGCCCAGTTAGTAAAAGGTCTAAAGACAACCTGCCCACCAATCAATGAGGACACAGACTGAAAACTCACAAATGTATACGAATTTTTACGTTTTTTCAATGGGGGTATATGCTCTACCGAGCCCAACGAGAGTCTGTAGCTGCACAGATATAGGTTTATGATGTATATTATATCTATACTCTCCTGTCAGTAGCTTTCTGATCAAAGAATAAGTAGATCTACTTATAAGTTAATTTAAAAACTGTTAAAATTAAAGATAAATACCACTTAAAAATATGATAATGAAAATCAACGAACGTAAAAAAAAAAAAAGTTAAGGCGTCGGATAAGAAAATTTGTATATCTATTTATATAGATACATACTGTGTAGAGTACTCTAAACTCTATTGATGTGTATATATTGTGTGTGTGTGTGTGTGTGTGTGTGTGTGTGTGTGTGTGTGTAAATGTATATATACCTTCAGCAAGGTGCTCTTGAGCCTCGAGGCTTTTGCCACCAGTTCCACCAGGGACGACAGTCTCGCCTTGCCTTGCCTTTTCGTCGAGTTCTCTCCTAATTTCCTGTTCTGAGGCCATTCTCACCGCGGCTACTCAATCTTCTCTCTATATATGAAGGTGATGTGAAAAGTTGTTTGTTTGGTAAAGCTTTTCGACTAGTACAATCCTTATTTGAAGTTTTGATGACACTCGAAAATGGAGTGATAATCGAGTGTTTATATAGAGGTAAATGTTGGAGCTGAGTTAAACGCAGAGGAGACGAGAAAACGACACGTTATGCGGTTACTTGGCTTACCTGGAGATGAGGAGCTATGTTGTACGACAAGTGGATGGTTTCTACAGTCAAAACGACGCTGAAAAAGCTTGGAGACTGACACGTTTTTTCACTCCGTGGTGATTCACCTTCTCTCCTCAGTTTAGCTACAGTAACTCGTAACATTTTTTCAAGTAATTTTTTTTTTAAAAAACATTTCGAGAAGATTCGAACCCTTTATTTATGCGTGATGTGTTTTTTTATTTTTTAATTTTAATTTTTTTTTAACGTGATAGGAATGGGTTGTATTCATAATAAACATGATTTACAATTAGAATTTTGAGTCCGAATTATTATTTACTTGATTCTAGAATTCAAAATCAAAATTAATCTACTTGGGTGTTTGGTGAATGAGTTTGAGTTAAGATTTTTAAGTTTCAATAGTAATTTGTGTTGATTTTTCAGAAAAGATAAAAAACTTAAAAGATAAAAAACTTTTTCAGAAAAAAACAAAAAAATAAAGTACATTTTAACTTGAGTTAAATTATTTTGCCAAACAGGACCTACATCTTATTTATGTTTTTATTGCAAGACAGACTCATAATTAATGATTGTAAATTTACATATATATTTCTTTAAAATATTAGTATATATTTATTATCATAATGTTAACCACAATTATACTAATCATTATAATTTTAACATACTAAAGAATTTTTTTTTGGTTTTAAAACACTAAAAAGTGTAGAATTTTGAACTAAAATAAATACAAAAAATAAAGTTAAAAACAAATATGACAATTAGATTGTTATTATATTTTCTTGGTATTTTGTAACATATTATTTGCAAGTAAACAAATGATAAGATAATAATTTAATATGGGAGTCATAAAAGGAACATGAAATTGCCTATGTTAATTTTAAGTTGGGGGATTCATTATTTACACTCTCATTTCAGGAGAAAAAAAAGGAGCAAGTAAAATTGACTTCCACTCTTCAATCTTAACAAGTAAACTTTTAGGTTTAGAGTGGTCGTTAAATTGTCTATCATTAAATTTATTTTCCATAGAGATGAAGACAGAAGGATATTTTCTGAATGAAAATGTTATTGTCAATTTCCGATTTATATTTAACATAGAAATATTTCAAAATTAATATACAAATATGAAATATAGTATAGAGAAAAGATAAGGAAAAAAAAATATAGTTATGTTTTACAATATGTTGTCAAAAAGAAACCAAATTACATTTAAAAAAATGAAAATAGTTATTTTTTACAATACACTGTCAGAAAGGAAACAAAAGTACATAAAAAAAAAAAAAGACAGGAAAAGAAAGCATAGTTATGCGTAACAGTACATTCTAAAAAACAAACAAAATTACATTACACAAAATTAGTATATTAATTTACACTGTTTATGAAAATTTTCTTTTCCCCATCACAAGTGGTGCTGGGGAAGATTCTTTTTCCTCAAACATGTCGATAACGCTATAGGTAAACTGTCGACCTTCGGAATATGTTGATTGGTTAATCTTGACATGTAAGAGGAATTCTTTGGATCTTGCAAGCTTTGCCGCAGCCCTAAAGTTTTTAATTTAAAAAATGAGTTTAGTAATAAAAAAAATATGGAATTGTTAATGAAAATAGAAATAATCATTTTAATTCAAAAAATGGGCTTATCGAAATTGATACTTGTATCAATATAATCTTCAACATTTTCTTCATCGTTGTCAACTTCTTCAATCACTGTAGATCCATTAATGATGTATTCATATTCATTATCCACGATTTAATATTCAGGCTTGATGCGCTGTGTGTAAGCATTTAATATATAGTAAAACTTTGACATTTTTAATGTGTTCTCAAATTATTCAACATATGATTCCAGTATAGTTGTCTGTAATTTAGTTTCCTGATACATTTTTTAAAAATAATAACATTAGATAATTATTTGAAATAACAATATTAAAAAAAAATTAAAATGTAAAACATACCATGGTGTCGATTAAAATCAACTTTTGATATCGGCTGGAGCTAAAACGTGCCGTGTTTTTTTTTTTTTTTGGTCGAATACCATGGTCTTGGCTTCCGGCCTTTTGGTTTGGTAGATATATCATTTATAGCAGTTGCTCTTTTTACTGCTGGTAATCATGAATATATAGACAAGAATACAACGGACTAACAAATGCCGATCGTCAATACATAGACAAAAAAGTTAAACGAGATACATGAGTATATCCAAGTTTTGAAAGAAAACGGATTTAAAATATTGTCAGAACTAATATAATTGTTGGACGGATATTGTAAAAGTGAAAATCATGCATAATGACGTTTGGCATTAGTCATTACAAATGTCCAAAATTTTATGTCAAGTTATATATTTATAAAATATTTTAGTTTTATCCTTATCCTCATCATTTTTCAGTTGCTATTTAATTCATACCTTAAAATAGAAGGAAATGTAATATTGGGATCAAATACTGGAGAAAAAAAATCTCGATGATGATGCGTGTAAATGTATATACTGATGAAATATAGTTAAAAACAAATATTTATATTTATTAGGTATAGGACTCAAAATAATTTTGAATAAGTTTTCATTTTATAAGTTTGGAAAGTGTTAATTTTATATCACATTGAGAGTTTATAATATTAGAAACTATATACAAAGGGAGCATAAACAACGAACAAGTATATTCAAATAGATTATGATGAAAATTGTTTACACCGAAACTCAACCTTAACCCGTAGGAAGCAACAGAAAAAGAATTGTCGAGGCACGTGCCACACGCTTTCCTTAAAACAGATTCGTCCCCTCCGGTAGGTGCACGAGGCTTCAACGGACGTCTGTCTCCCAGGATACAACGACAACCGCGGTAGTCTAGCACGATCGAGAACCGCTTCCAGCGAACTTGAAACGAAAGTCTTCCCTCTATCACCAAAACTCAAACAAGACCGAACTCGACTACTACAAAAGGAGAACTAGAACAAGAAAATAACAAAAGAAAACAAGTATTTCTCTCTCGGATTTGCAGTGCACACAGAACTTGTGGAGGCCTCCTTTTATAGGAGCAAGAATTGGGTGTTACAAAAAACCGAATTCATGAGGCTTTAATTCGGATTTTATAGCTGCCCATTAACTCTTGGTTTTAATCCACTAAAACCGCCCATTTACTCTAAAAACGTTCTCATTTTCGAATTCCAACAGACATCAATGATGGCTGTTAATTCGGAATTGTGTTGGTGGAAAGAAAAAAAATTCCAAAACAAAGCCCGTGCAAGGGCAGGCTTGACGGACCGGCATTTGCGTCGCCCACGTCGTGCGGGCACACACATTGGGCCCCTTACCCACCGGAGCTGGGATTTGCACCTCCCCTCCTGCGCGTGAGAGAGCATGTTGGGTTCACAATCTTACCCAAGTCTAAAAGTTCAAATCCTTATAAAGTCCATCTAACTCTCATGCCTAACCAATGTGGGACTCCACATTTTATAAGCAACTTTCTAACAAAATTCCATTCCAATGGGCACACTTTGAGCATCAATTTCTCATTCACCCGAATACCATTTTGAGCGTTTGAATATATGATTTCGATCTCCTCACAACGGAGAACGCAAATCCACCAAGACCCGTTAATTTTACGAAGTGGGTCCCACTCAAATTTGAACCTCAAAATGGTTCCTCAAAATGGTTTTTAAACCATTTTTCCAACATATAAATAGGTCTATTGTATTTAGGTGTGTGTGTGTGTTTGGTTAGAAAAATATATAGTGTGCGTCTCCTTTTGAGAGAAAGCGAGAAGAGAGATAGGCAAATGGTAGAAGGGGTTTTGGGTAGCGAGAGGTTGAGAGTATTTGACTGAGTGTGTAATTGTGAAAGTGTTAGTGAATTTATTCTCTCTCTCCCGTAGACGTAGACAATTTTTTCGAACTGCGTAAATTCCTTATCTTCTCTTTATTTCTGTTTTAGTTGATTTTTCTGTTGCGCTTCGGGTATAGGGGTATTTTCCCCAACAAGTGGTATTAGAGCGACGGGTTGAAGATCTGAAGAAAAAAAAATCAAGATGCTGTATGGAGTAAGGTTTGATTAGATTGAGTGTTTTGACAAAAAGAGTAATTTCAGCATCTGGCAGAGTACCGTGAAAGATGTTCTGGTACAGCAGGGACTTCTGAAAGCATTGCAAGGGAAGAAGCAGAAAAAGATGAGTGATGAAGATTGGGAAGAACTGGAAGCAAGAGCGGTAAGCACTATTCGATTAAGTTTGGCTCCTGAATTGAAATATAGTGTTATAAATGAAAAATCTCCTTCTAAGTTATGGGAAAAATTAGAAAAAGTTTATATATCGAAATCCTTAACAAATAGATTATATCTGAAGAAGTAGTTGTATGAGTTGAAGATGAGTGAAGAAAGTGACGTTAGGGATCACATAAATAATTTTAATAAGTGTATAACTCGGTTATTAAGTGTAGAGGTCAAGATTGATGAGGAAGATAAGGTGGTAATTTTGTTGGCCTCCCTACCCAAATCATATGAGATTTTTGTGACTACACTGTTGGTTGGAAAACGGATGAGGTGTTGATTGCTCTGTTGGAGACTGCAAACATGAAACAACCTTGTAGTTCATCTCATGCTGAACAAGTTCTGATGGTGAAGTCAGATTTAAGTAAGGGTATGAGTAAGACACGAGGGAGATTTTATGAATGGAGAGATGATCGTTCTCAATTGCATTCATCAAAGGATGTTGAGTGCTTTTACGGCCATGAGAAGGGGCATATTAGGAGAAACTATGAAGAATTGGCAAAGTATCTTGAAGAGAAAAGGAAGCAAAATGCAACAGACATAATCTGCAAACGTTGTTGGTGACATGTATGATAGTGAAGATGATGTACTGAAGGAGGTAATTTTGACTCTTGGATTTTGAATTCGGGATGTTCATTCCACATGTGTCCACATAAAGAGTGATTTGATTCTTATGAGCCCTGTGATGCCGGTATTCTTCTGATGGCTAATGATTCGAGTGTTAAAACTATTGGAATAGGTACTGTGAAAGTGGAGATATTTGATGGAGTTGTAAGGAAATTGATGAATGTTAGGCATGTTCTTCAACTCAGGAGAAGTTTAATTTCTTTGGGAGCTTTGGATACTTTGGGTTGTGAGTATTCTACTAAGGGTGGCTTTATGGAAGTTCATAGAGGTGCTTTGGTTGCCATGAAGGGTGAAAAAGTGAAGAATTTGTACAAGCTGATACGGAAGACGATTGTAGGTAGAGCTATGAAGTTGGAGCCACGTCAAGAAAGGTCTTCTTCAGTTGTGAAAGAAGTTGCAAGAGTGAAAGAGTGTAATAAAATGAAGGCGACAATTGAAGATAAAGCTTGGAGGAAGAAGAAATCAATTTCTCATGTCAAGTTCGATGAGAGTTTGAACTCGACACATGTTTACTCTTATTAAGTATGCGTGTGAGGTGAGAGAATTTGAGTCAAGGTGGAGATTGTTATGTATATGACTCAAATTAGTTTTGGGTAAGTTTTTGTTTTATGAGTTTGAAAAGTGTTAATTTTGTGTCCCATTGAGAGCCTATTAATAGGTCTATTGTGTTTAGGTGTGTATGTGTGTGGTCAGAAAAATAGAGAGAGTGTGTGCCTCCTTTTGAGAGAAAGTGAGAAGTGAGACAGGCAAAGGGTGTAAGGAGTTTTGGGTGGAGAGATGTTGAGAGTGTTTGACGAGTGTATAATTATGAAAGTATTAGTGAATTTATTCTTCCTCTCTCGTAGATGTAGGCAATTTTGCCAAACTATGTAAATTCCTTGTCTTCTCTTTATTTTTGTGTTAGTTTATTTTTCTACTGTGTTTCGGGTATAGGGGTCTTTCCCCAACAATATTTTACAGTACATTCTTTAAGAAAAATATTACATCACATAAAACTAATATAAATTACATAAGATTTTTCTCTTCCTCATTACACTTAGCTTTTGATATTCTTCTCCTGACTCAAACATGTCAATTACACTATAGGTAAACTGACTACGTCCAAAATATTCATATATATTGATCTTGACATAAATGAGGTACTCTTTGGTGCTTTTGTGTCTTCTAGAAAACTTCAAATTTTTTGCTATATCCTACAATTAGTAAAATTGTTAGTTTTTTTTTTTTTTTTTTTTTTTTTATTTTTTAATAGAAAAATTCATATACATTAAATTAGAAAATTTACCTGTGGACTTTGTTGGAACATATCCTTTTCTGAACAATTCAATATTTCTTCACCATTTTTGGCAAAAATTGTTGCTGCTATTGTACCTGTAGGATTTTTCAGATTTGCTAAGAACTTACATCTGTAAACATAGTAACAATTAGTAGTCATTAAATATAAGTTAGTTAATAAATAATAATCAGTTAATATTTAATTTAAGCAATCATTACCTTGGAGACGCTTTAACATTTTGTCACAATTACTGCATGTAAAGTACTGATTATATGCTGCACCTGTGAGTTTATGGCATTGTGGACAAGCTACATGGCAAAACTTTTGTTGAAAGTTTTCTATTATAACAAATGCTTTGATTCAGAACTTTGTTTCCTATAAATCTAATGCTAATACTTAATTTATTAGTTGTTTAAAAAATTAAATTGTAATCGATAAAGGCATAAAATATTTTTTAATAAACAATAATTACTTTATTAGCAAGATTTTGTATGTCACTAATTGTTATTATCGTTTCAAGTGTATGTAATGCATTTCTTGCTGTAGATGAAATTTGTGAAAATTCTGAAATTAATTTTGTAAGATAATCTCCATTGTTGGAAGCTCGGCAATCATATAATGTTACAAATTAGTGTTATGAATTATAGAAAGCATATATATAAAATAAATTATTTATATATTTATAAATTAGTGGATATAAAATACATACCAAGATTGTCGTTCAGCAGCTTCAGGAATATTTGGATTTATGAAAAAAGTACTTGATTGTTTTGTTGCTATTGAGATGCCTACAACTGTTTATCAACAAACAATAAGTAATTCAATTTAAGTTTAATAAATGAAGAATAATATGTTGTACACCGTTGTATCGCGAGGCTTTCACTCGTAGACATGCAATAGTTCGCTTTGTTTCAATGACTTTTAATATAGTTGCAGCTTCATTTGTGACATATTGATTCTACATGGTTAATAATATAGGACGATGTCTGAAAATATATAAAAATATTAATATTATTACTAAATGTAATAGGTAATATATTATCCAAACAACAATGATATAAATTGAAGTTAATACATACTCTTGGTTGACCAGTATATCACTTGAACTTCTGATGTTCCATAATTTGCGTTGACTTGTTTTGACGGTTTTATGTGAAAAGCTACACTAAAAATATCTTTCATATGAAAAAAGAGATTAATAAATATGAAAAAATAATTTATAGTTTAAAGAAGTTTTAATTAAAAAAAAAAAAAAAAACTTACCAAGTTTTATAGTTGTGTCCGCATAGTCCTTGAGGTCAGCAAAATGGACAAAATTGAAGACATATGGAATTTCAACATCTTCTTCACTGTCAGCTTCTTCGACACTGTAGCTCCATTAATAATTCTTTCGTATTTATTCTTCACAATTTGATATTCGGGTTTGATAGGACGTATATAGGCATTTGACACAAAATAAAATTTTGATGCTTTAAATGTGTGTTGAAATTGTTCAATATCAGCTTTCATTATTGGTACTTGTATTTTAGTTCCCTGATACATATTAAAATAATTAAAAAAATTATATCTTTTTAGAAAATAAAATGTTGAAAAAATTACAAATATATTTCACATACCATTGTGTCGATCAAAATTAAATTTTGATATCTTTCAAAGCTGAAACGTGCTGTTGGTGATTTTTTATCAACTACCATTACTTTGGTCCATCCTTTAGTATTTGTAGATATGTCTTTTATATAGCAGTCATTCTTATCGGAATGAACAACAATTGGGAAGGAATTTAGATCTGATAGAAGAAACGCGGGATGAAATAGCGACAAAGCTTCACGCCTATAAAAAAGAAACTGCTAAATTCTACAACAGAAGAGTCAGAGAAAGAAAATTCTAGAAGGGAGATTTCGTTCTGAGGAAAGTAACAGAAGAGAAAAGAAATTCACAAAATGGAAATCTAGGTCCTGTATGGGATGGACCCTACATCATCGATGAAGCTTACGGAAATGAATCCTACAGACTGAAGTCAGTAGGAGATCCTAATAAGAAGATACGAAGCACGTGAAACGCGAGAAACTTAAGGAAGTATTATGTGTCAAAAATAATAATAATAAAAAATAAAAAATTTTAGCATAAAGTATAGAAGCTATAAAAATACATAATAAGTTAAAAAGCCAATAGATATAATTTGGCTATGGCATTGTAAGTGCAGCCATTGTACATGGTGAATAAAAATGACTAAAGAGGATGTAGGACACAACTGGTTCAAACTTCTATAAAATTGTTTGTTTCTTTGAAGTATTGCTATACTTACCTAATCTAGCATAGATATTGATATAGACCTCATAAAAGCAGGTTTGATATCAATATAAAATTTAAGTCAAGTCAGAACTGAGTAAGACCCGACTAAGGGTTAGGGTTGAGAAAAACTCAAATCTAAATATTGATATGATCCTCATGAAATAAGTTTCATATCAATATAAATTTTATAGGTCAGAATTGAGTAAGACCTGATTAAGGGTTCGTACTGAGAAAAAACCAAATCTAAATATTGATATAGACCTCATAAAAGCAGGTTTGATATCAATATCAAATTTAAATCAGGCCAAAACTGAGTATGAACTGATTAAGAGTTAGTACAGAGAAAAATCCAAATCAAATATTAATATAGACTTCATAAAAGCAGGTTTGATATCAACATCAAATTTAAACCAGGTTAGAACTAAATAAGAGCTGACTAAGGGTTAGTACTAAGAAAAACCCAAATCAAAATATTGATATAGACCTCAGAAAAGTATGTTTGATATCAATATCAAATTTAAACCAGGTCAGAACTGAGTAAGACCTGACTAAGGGTTAGTACTGAGAAAAACCCAAATCAAAATATTGATATAGATCTCATGAAAGCATGTTTGATATCAATATCAAATTTAAATCAGATCCGAATTGAATAAGATCTGACTAAAGGTTGGTACTGAGAAAAACCCAAATCTAAATATTGATATAGACCTCACACAAGCAGGTTTGATATCAATATCAAATTTAAATTAAATCAGAACTAAGTAAGACATGACTAATACTGAGAAAAATTCAAACATCCTATAATTAGAGAATTTAATTAAGGATTCATAAATGTTCCTTAGAAGAATTCTTAAAAATAAAGCAAGTTATCATGATAATTAATGAGTAAACATTAAACTCAGTTGAATTTTTATATCGATACAAAAGTAAGAATCACAGGACATGAAAATAAAAAGATCTGTTGATTTGAAAATAAGGCCTACATATTGCAAAATAGAAAGTAAAAACACAATAAATAGACTACAAAATAGACCCAGATGGAATAGTAGGAACTTTCTCCACCTTCAATACATTCAATTTAGCTTCAAGATCTTGAATCCTCATGTTTTCCATTCTCAAAGTTTCAAGATCGGATTCCAAGGTAGCAATTTTGATAGCGGAAAGTGAAGAAGCATCACTACTTTCCAATAATGAAATCTGTTTTTTCAGCTGACGAGTAATAACTTCGTTAGATTTGGCAGAAGACACTATTGGTTTCTCTTTGTCAAGTCCTCAATAAGACTATCTTTAGGTTTAATAATCCTTGAAAATTGATCGTCCTTCAAAGAGCATTCCTTCTCCTTAGCAGCCCAGAGCCTGAGAAACTGCAAACAAGACCTTCAAATTTCTCGAGTTTGCGAGACTTTTCAGTCAGATCCTTAATTGTGTTCTCCTGGATAAATAACTTATCCTTTAGATCATATATTTTTGACTGAGAACTCTGAAGAGACAAGATCTGAGTTTCCGGAGTCCCGATTTTGAATTCTAGTGCAGAGTTCTCAAGAAGAATTTGCTGATAGATGCTACCAGCTTGATCGCACTGACGATAAAAGAAAAATGGTCAAAATAAATGTGATAGCATTATCATGTTAAGATCGTAATTAAGTTAAAATATTACTAGAGAAGGAATTTTAGAACCGCGAGGTTCAGTATTAGAAGTTGAGGCCATCCAATGAACAAGACTCGGAGTCTTCATAGCTTGATCAGGATATTCAGAGTTGGAGGTTTGGACTTTTGAAGGATTAGTTAGATCAGACAGTGTCATAAGAGCCGTCGGAGCTTGGCTTTGTAAAACAATCTGGGATGGAATAGGGAGGCTAACTAAAGGAATAATGTTTTCTAAATTACTCGTTAGACTGGATGACTCAGAAAAATTCTCAAAAAAAGAATCAACCCATTCTGCCGGAGGTGTGATTTTAACAACTTTGTCAGAAATATATCCTACTTTGGAATGAGAGTTAGAGGATCTCAGTTCATAATTAAATGCTGATGAACCGGATGGAAGAATAACGGGAGTAGGCGAAGAAAAAAGTGAACTGGGACTGAAGCTGGTAAGAGATGGAATAAAAAGAGAGGTTGGAATAAAATTCAAGATGGGGATCTAAGAGGATGGAGGAGTAGAGCCTAAGGGAATAGAGGAAATTTTCTCAACATTCTGAGTTTCAAATTGAACCTCAAAATTGGAAGTGGCAGAAATAGAGATTAAAGGAAGAGGAAGAGTTGTTGATTTTTCTGCAAGAATATCAACGACAGCTTCCGTCCGTGGCTTCTTGGCTAGAGGAGTCTCAGCAGAAGCAAATGTATCTTTAAGGACTTCGCCAAAAATTGGAAGTCAAAAAAACCATTTGATTCAGACTCACCTTTCTAAGCTGAAGAGGAAGATGATTTAGAGCGTTTCTTGCTCTTTTTGCTTTCAGAATCTGCAAGGAGAATTCAAAGGAATTAAAAAATAAAATAAAAATTTAGCGATATGAGAATAAATGACTTAAAGTTAGAACTTACTTCTGTCAGTTGTTAGGGGTCTGAATTGAATAAGGGGACGAGTAGCGGCAGTAGACTCGTAACCCTTAGGTGATGGAGGTTGTGAACTGGCTAAAAGAATGGATGGAGAGTATGATTTGGATTTGTCTGGGAGTAATTGGAATGTGGTTGAGAGCCAATCCTTGAACTTCACAAGGAAGTTCACGTTCACCGTGAAATCCGAGCAGCTCCTCGGCCGGAGGAACCTTAGGAGTGTGAAACACTCAGGACGAATAACAGCCCTGATGTCGCAAAGAGAAGATTGCATAATCTGAGTCAAAATCCCCACTTTCTCCTGCGAAATAGTGGAGTTGGGGGAATTAATAGAAACTGCCAAAAAATTTGCCAACCAGCATAAGAAAAGTGTAGACAAAGGAGCAACTACAAGAATAAGGCCCATTAATAGCATCTGACAATAGCGTTTTTAAAAAACTGTCTGCCGACATGTTTTGCCAACGATTAATATCAAAATTTCAGCGCAAAAGAAACCGCGCCAAGCAGGGCTTTCTTCCCTCTCATTTATTAATGAATAAACTCCTTTTTTATCTTTAATTTAAAAAATAAACCGAAAAAAAAAAAAAGAAAAAGACTCTCTATTCCCCACGAAAAAATAACTCCCTTCCCCACGAATCACGATCATGCAGTTCAACCTCTCTTCTATATTCGGTTCCCACAATACCGCAAGCACGGATGGAATATCCCATCCAAGGGTATTTCCTTCTCTTCTTAGTGATTTTCCCCCCCTCAAATTTTCCCCTTCTTTATTTTCCTTCCTCAAATTTACTCTCTCAATATTCTAGGGTTTGAACTAGAAGGCCACCAACTTCTTTGGATTTTGCTTTGGCTTGAAAATTCGCTTCATTCTGTTGATTGATTGCGTTCCGTGAGTATATTTTCTTTATATTGCTATTTTATTTTCTATCTTTCACCAATTCTTTCTGTCTTTGAATTTGGCTATTCAGAGTTTAGTCCCAAATTCACGAAAATTGAAGGTGGGCAAATAGCCGCAGTTGTAAATTTTGACTCTAATCAATCTGACCTTCGGTAATCCCTTTTATTTCTCTCTCTCATTTATTTCCTCCCTCATTTAAAAAAGAAAAAAAAAACGAATTGCATCTTTGATTCATGTTGAAAGTCTACGGTTTGTTTGTTGCTTTGTTGTTTTCGGTGCTAGTTTGTTTGTATATATGGGTATATATATATATGTATATATATATATATATATATATATAAAGAAAGAGAACAGTTAGTCCTGTGTATTCTATTGTGTGTTTTGCTTATGTGGTGATGATATAGTTCATTTAAGGGTATGGTTTAAAGATATTAATTAGTTTTTAATTTTTGGGAATTTTGATTCCTGATTATTCATTAATGGCTTTCTCCCTCAAACATCAAACCTTAAAATCATAGGTGAATCTTAACTCGCTAGAGTGCTCCTAAATCTTTCATGATTATTGCTCTTAGCCACGATATCTCCTCACCGTTCTGAACTTCCTTGCATTTTCATCCGTTGCAAAGCAATCCAAGTGTGTGTGTTACCAAGTGAGAAGAAAGGACCTCCATCCGCAGACAAAACGATCGTGCACCACCAATCATAAATACCCATTTTCCAGGTTCTAACTAATTAAATATGTTGAACTATAACAAAGTTGCAGGTGCTCTGTTTTTTTTTTTTTTTTGGTTCTCTTAATTTTTTTCTTCTATTTGGTAGCTTAAAACCTTTAAAGACTGCAATGTTTCAATGCTGCAGACCTGAAAGAATACTTGATAAGAATTAAAGGAGAAAATAAAAAAAGTAGAAAATAAAAAGCAATGTTGAAATGTATGATTTTTGACACATTTGTTTTTCATTGAAGTGCAATATAAGGCGAGCTATTTGAGCTTGGTGGCCTATCTAGGACCTTTTGCTAGAGAAAGAATATTGTTTTCATGAGACATTGATATAAGTCATATGATACTGTCAGACACCATACTTCTAGCATCGTATTATGCTTTTAATAGAAGAAGGATGACTGATTGTAGGAACATGTATCTTCTTTTGGTAAAGACGTGTATATAACTTGATCATAAAATGAAAAAGGTGAAAAGTGATGGACCATCCTTGTCAGGCTTTTTACTATTAGCTTTAATTGTGTTTCTTTCTCATTTTTTAAATATGTAGTACATACTCAAATACATGTTTATTACTAGGTTAAAAGTGAAAAATTCAAAGCGATGAAGAAGAAACAACTCCCATATACTGGCAGCCGCAAAGGATATGCACGTTTAATTGATGACATGGTAATGTCATGTACTTTTAGTTTTTATTGATGAGATCAGAAAATTTTTTAATGCTAATTCTTTTTTCTTATAGAGTAAAGCTAGCGCAAACAAAAAACAGCCATCTAGAGTTGTTGTTTGGACCAAAGCACATACGAAGGAAAATGGTGAACCTATATCCATGGCCGTTGGTGAAGCTATTGTACTAATCTATGCCTTTTCCTTCATTATTTTAATTTTTATTTACCATAATGTTATCAAGAAATTCAATTACAATTTAACATTCTTCAGGAAAACATGGAAGAATGTCATAAAGAGTTACCTTTATCATCTCAAACAAATGTAAAAGAGGATGCTGTTTCGAAAGTTCTTGGTTCTGAAAAGAGTGGTCGATCAAGAACCTATGGTGGAGGAGTTACCATTACCAAATTGACAATTGTGTTGGAAAGAGACGAGCTCATTATCCAATTTGAAAAAGAATGTAGAGAATTGAAAGAACAAGTAGCAACCCAACAAGGCTTAATAAATACTTTATTGAAAAAACAGGTTAGTTTCTAATTCATATATGTTAATTCTTATAAATTATACACTATGATAAATTTTTTTATATGATCTATTATAGGGTTCATCTTGTCAAACAGAGAAACAATCGAATGCACCTATGCCTTTTTCCATGGTAAATTTATGCTTATAGTTTTTCTTATTTATAAATTAAACACATCTTTGTTTTCTAAGTGAAAAAGAATTTTTTTTTTTTTTTGTTTTTGCTATTTTTCCTTCTTGAAAGAGTGTCAACACTAGCTCACAAGCAAGGAGTGTAAGATAATGGATTGGAATGGATTGGTTCTAGAATTGCATGGCCCATTGATAAAATTATAAGGTAAAAAAGAAAAAAAATACACCTATGTGATGTATTGTAGATTTGATTGGTGATGGTGTAGCTTAACATGTGAGTTGATTTGTGGATGTAAGTATTAATTTCTTTTTCTGTATGCAGGACTTGAAGGAAGATATCTAAACTACTGATGGACAGAATTTGAAACACTAGAGAAAGATTTGAACCATTAGTAACAGACATGTATGCAAGCTTTGAGTCGTGAAGTTGCTTTTGGAACTTTGAAGTATCATCGTTTTTTTTTTCCTCTTTCTTTTATATTTTTATTTATTTTTGGTTAAACATAGTGAACTTATGATGTTTGGTTGAAAACGTTGTTTTTATGTTGTTAGATTAGGGAATGAATGTACGGATGTTTGTATACTTGAAGTATTCAATCAAATTAATTACCAGTAGAGCAATAAAAAAATATTTATGAAATGTATCAATTATCCTTACAAAATGTAAGTATTGCTTGTAATCAAAATAAAGAAAAACATGAAAAAAGTGACAACACATTTAAATGTTATGGCCAAATATAACAAAAACGTTATGAAAAAATATACCAGGCTACCATATGTACAGCGCTGTAGGAATGCAAAGACATTATATAATAACATTGTATAAACGCTATAAAAATGTTACTATAGCATGTTATAAATGCTATGAAAATGTTATTATAGCATGTAATTAATGCTATGACAAACATAATTATAGCATTAAAAAAATGCTATCAAAAATGTTTTTTATAGCATCGATGGAACGCTATTAAAGCTTGTCACTTTTAATAACATCAGCTAATATAGCGTTTGAAAAAATGTTATCATATATTTACGATAGCATTTTTTACACGCTATGAAAAAGGCTTTTTAAAATCAAAATGTTATAAGAAGCATAAAATAAATCATAAAGAAACAGATAAATTTGGTAAGAAATGACTTCTGGGATGTTCTTCATGAGGAATAGGAGGGCATGATTCCAATCTTGAATGCCATTCCCAGTTTCCTCTGACGATGAACCGATTCTTCGCCCAATCTTTCTCAGTATCGAGCAAGTGAGAAAAGAAGTTAGGGAAACTAGAATTTTTGTGAGTTTAGAGATGGAAATGCCCTTTATCCTTCTTGGTACAGGCGAGAGAGTAGATTGCCCACAAGTCATCCAAATTGAGTGGAGCATCCATCAAAATTGCAGATTCAGTAACGTTTAAGGCACAGAACCCACCCAAAATACGGAATGTATTAGGATTACATTGATTTGGACGAAGTTTTAGAGAGGAGAAGAACTGACTAAATAGTAGATGAAGACGAAATTGTAGACAAAGGAGTTTAAATGAAATAATCAATTCGCCTAGTTTCACCTGATTAATAGCGGAATCAAAACGATCGATCGAGACATCCTCTGGAATCCGGCATAATTGCTGGATAGTTTTAAGGGGAATAGTAGAGATCTTGGGAGGCATGGTGAAGATAAGATTTGGAAAGAAGATGAAGAAAGAAAAAAAAAAAAGTTATTTTTTGGAGATTCTTGGGAGGAAAAGGAGAATGAGTAGAAATTAATGATCGCTGGAAAAGAAAATAAAAAAGAATGAAAGAAAGAGAAGAAATGAGATTGAAGTAGAGAAGATTTGAAATTTAAAATGTGAAAGTTAATTGTCTCGAGAAATGAGAGAGTTTTGAAATGACATCATGATGGGAAATGTAAAGACGGGAATTTGACAACAGACATACAATGTAAAGACGGGAAAGTTAATTATGCATTTGATAGTAAATTTCAGTAAATTTAAGAATAAAGCAATGTAAAAGGAATGTACAAAATGAATGAAGAAATCAAAATATGAATGTATATTATTAATCATTTACATGAACAAATTACAAGGTACAGAGAGGATATGAATTATAATACTACATCTAAGGGAGTATGAGAATTTGGGGAAGAATTGGAGTTAGAAGAATCATCGTCAGAAGAATCAAACCCAGAATTCAAGTTAGAGTCAAAGGAATCAACGTCATCCTCATTGACTGTCCTGTCATTTATAGCTCTGCAGTTGTCCTTTACAAAGTCAAAACCGAAGCTTTCATAAAATTCAGCTATACTCTTGAATCTTCTCTGAGATGGTTCCTTCACAACAGTAGTCCAAACAAGTTCAAAACCATTACAACACAAACTTGAACCCAACTTGAGGTATTTGTTACGAAAGTAAGTTTTCGCGTTGTGGATCTTCTTTCTGCATTTCTGTTTCAATCCTTGCTTAGATCTTAAAAGGCTAGCCAAAAAAGCTTTCGCTTCAGCTAACTGATCCTCCAGTAATTTGATAAGTGGATGGAGCTCAAAAAGCGTCATACTAGGGGAATCATCTGATAATTCAACGATATCTTTATCAGAAGGGTTTTGATCTCTAGTTGCAGCTTTGTCCGAAGATCATTGATCTTTATTTCTTTTGTCAGTCAGTCTTCGGATAGGGTCTTCAAATTCTAAGATCTGCTCCTTTAATGCACTATTTTCATTAGTCAGAATCTCGTTTCTCTCGCTAAGAGAATTAATGAGAGTAGAAATGGGAGAGTCAGAATTTGATGAAGCCGACCGATCATAAGCCTCAAATTCAGACTGATGCTCAGAGATCCTGTCCTTACGCAATGATCCTTCTGCAGCTGATAGAGGATTGTAGTTGATCCTTATGCAATGATCCTTCTGCAGCTTTTTTGAAAACATGTATTAAGTTATATAACCTTAAAAAAGAAAAAGAAAAAAAAAAAAAAAAAAAAAAACATATTTGTTATTATTTCCAAAACGTTTTGGAAATGAATCTCACGGTTTCCAATAAAGTTGTTTTAGAAATTATTTTAAAATAAGGGGGAGTTTGGTGAATGAGTTTGAGTTGAAATTTTTAAGTTTTAATAGTAAATTTTTTTAAATTTTCAGAAAAGACAAAAAACTTTTTAGAAAAAAGACAAAAACTTTTTGAAAAAAAAAACAAAAAAAAGTTTGAAAATCTTAGTTTAAACTCATGAACCAAACTCCCCCTAATATTTGTTTTGTACAAAGCTAGAAGACAAAAATGAAAACAAAAAATCATTTTTATTTTTTATTAAGAAATTTGAAAATGAAATAAAATTATTTTATTGTTTATGTTTTCATTTTTTTAAAGCTTACATACTCGATAAATATTTTCAAAATCATACCCAAATATAATTTTACTTTTTCGTGTACTCAAAGTACCAATTTCTCTAGAAACACGATCAAAGATAATTTAAAAAAAAAATTAAAAAGCCATTTTCAAAACACAAACATATCTCGTTAATAATATTTTATTAATTAATATAGATAATAAAATTTGATGATTATATTATTCAATATCATCAATGATCATATGAAGCAATGCGTAATTTTTTGTTATGAAAATTATATCATTATCAGCATTATTTTGTTGACATTGTGTATTAAAAAATTTTTAATTTTGTTATTTGATCTTGGTTTGCTTTTATTTTCATATTTGTTTGTTTGTTTTTTTTTTTAAATCTAATTATTTTTATTCTGCTTCTTTTCAATAGTTACATCATCACTACTACAATTTTTTATCAACCAAAATTTTACATAATCAATTTTGTGTATGTTATTTTACATAATAAACCAAATTAGGTCATTGAGGCTAGCCTAGTTGGTGAGAGAAATGGGAATTAAGGGTTTAGGTCCGATTAGTCTAAAGTATAATCCTTGATAAGTGTAAAAAAAAAAAAAAAAAAAGTTATTTTTGTAAATGCCATAAAATCATGAATCATGCATTGGATTAATTTTTGCCACACAGGAAAAAAATTCTTACTAGAAATGTCATAGATTATATCATAAATATTTATTTATTTGATTATTTTAAATTACTTATTATAATTATTAATTGGTATACATGATGTAACCACCTGAATTACTAATTACTAACCAACTGATTGATAACCACTTGGTGGGTTTTCGACCAATAACCTCCGTAATCGGCGGGTTATCGGTTGGTTACGAAATTATAACCAGTTGATTACCAACAATCGGCAGGTAACCAATTGGTTACCTACCCGTTACCACCACCGCTCATGGATAATCAGTTAGTTACCAAGTGATAATCACTTGGTTATCGACCTCCGACAGGTAACCAGTTGGTTACCAATTAGTTATTAGTTGTTTATCAATCGAAAACTTTCGATACTACCAAATTTTTGGCGTTCCGTCATTGGAATATTTTAAAAAGAAAAAATAATAGATTTTATTATTAAAATTCAACCGAACACCAGATTTTATCACAAATCATAAGAAAATAACAAAATCCACAATTCAAACACAATAACAAGGTGCAGCGGCTGCGCTTTGGTGACTTTTTCCACCTCTGGTGCTGAAAGATGGTGATGACAGAACAACGGTGGCACGTGATCGAGGTCGCGATAGGAATTGCAGTGATGCCTTGCGACCGAAGCCATGGTAATCTAAACGGATGAGATTTTTCGATCTCCACAGGCAAATAAGATCCAATGCATGATGCTGCATCTCCTTGGCGGCGATCACGTGAGGAGGCACGGTCTCTTCCATGCAACCACGATCATGCTAGGAGGATATCTGCTCTCCCCACTTATAGATCTGAGGACCGATCGGATGGAAAGAAATCGTGTGACTGGCAAAGGAGATCTGGCGATCTGACATGAAGAAGATTCGACGATCCTCCCGTAGCAGATATGACGTGCGTGGATCTCCAGTGGTTATCTGATGGTGGGATGGTTGTGGAGAGATCTTCGGCCTCAAATCAACAGCATAGAGAACATCCAAATCGTTGACCAACGGCGACAAAAAATTGTAGAAAACAAAAATACCAATTTGGGAAATGGAGAAAGCTAGGGTTTCTTATTCCAATTAATAAATCAAAATAATACATCAAAAGAGGTTTATATAGACTAACTAGAAAATATAAAAGGACTAATCTACCCTTAACTGCTAAAAAGAAGAAAACCTAATAATAATAGGAAACATAAAATAAATATAAAACTATATCATCTAACATTCCTCCTCAAACTCACGATGCTACTGTAAGTAGCATTGAGAGTTTGCCAAATAAGAAATGAAAAAAGGAAGCGAAAAGTACCTTGGTAAATATGTCAGCAATCTATATGTAATAAGAAACGAAAGGCAGATGGTGCCAAGTTGAAAGTGATGTTGAATGACATGACAATCAATCTCAAGTTTGGTCCACTCATGGAACACTGAATTATAGGCAATCTGAATAGCACTCTTACAATCACAATATAAAGGAGTAGGTCCATGAAGAAAAACATTCATATCTGCAAGCAACCAACGTAACCAGACTATCTTACAAGTAGTAGAAGCCATAGCACAATATTCTGCTTCAGTAGAGGATTGAGAAATAACATCCTGCTTTTTACTCTTCCAAGAAATAAGAGAGTCACCCAAAAAGATACAAAAGCCAGTGGTGGACTTGCGATACGTCGGATTACTAGCCTAATCCGCATCAGAGTAAGCATGAAGCTTTAAGGACGAAGTAGTTGGAAGTAAGAGATTTTGAAACAGAGTGCTCCGAAAATACCTCAAAATGCGAAGAACAGTAGCCTAATGAACTGTAATAGGTGCAGTGACAAACTGACAAACTATATGAACCGCGTGTGCCATATCTGGCTGAGTGATAGTGAGATAAACCAAGTTGCTGACAATAGTGCAGTATAAACTAGGATCCGGTAAAGGAGGACCATCAAAAGGAGTATATCAAGCATTAGTCTCAAGAGGTATATCAACAATCTTATTATCAGTAAGACATGTACGCTCAAATATATTAGCTATATGCTTTGATTGAGAAAGAAGATAACCTTTCGGAGAAGAGGCAACCTCAATGCCTAGAAAATAACATAGTGAACCTATATCTTTTATGGCAAAACAACGAGCTAAATCAATCTTCAATGCTTCAATATCGTCAACATCATCACCAGTAATAATCATGTCATCAACATATAAATATAGTAGAATACAACCCTCGTGTAATCTTCCGAAAAAAATTTGAAATCACTTTAAAATTTTGAAATTTAAAGTGATTTTTGGAAGATTACACGACGGTTAAGGGAAACCGTTGTGGTGTAATCTTCCGAAAAAATTTGAAATCACTCTAAAAATTTAAAATTTAGAGTGATTTTTGGAAGATTACACGACGGTTTAAGGAAACCGTCGTGTAATCTCGAAGATTACACGACGGTTTAGGAAAACCGTCGTGTAATCTTCCGAAAATTCATTTAAAATTTTGAAATTTTATGCTTTGAAATTCGCGCATAAACCCTTAACTTAAATCCACTTTTCTCATCCTTTCTCATCATTTTCATCCTTTTCCCTCTCGACCACTCAAAGATTTCTCCTACCCACTATCTTCTTCGCCCACCCACCGATAGCGCCGCTGCCTTACAATCTCTCTTATTATCCCCGTAATGCCGCCGCCGCTCTTCCCTCTTCCTCATTCGACCGTCGCCCGCAACGCCGCCATCCCCTCCCCCTCATTCTCCCTTCGCCCTCAACGCCGCCCTTCCCTCTTTCTCTTTTGTTCACCGCTGCCGTCGCCACCTCCATTGCCACCCTGTCTTCCCATCAAGGACGTGAACTATTTTATATCAGAGAAAGGCAAGGTGACTTCCATATTGCTCAATTTCTTATTTTCTAATAAAAATACGAACACACAATTCTTTTATAACTTACTTGGAGTGTAATTTGTGCATTTTATTGTTGTTCAATTTTTTTTATTGCTGCTCTTTCTAGACGAATCTTTTATGCAATTTGTTAGCATTTTAAGATCTATGAACACACAATATTCTACGCATTTTTTTTCCGCCCACCACATGCTCTATGAAATGTCAAAATGGAATTTTGTTTGATTTAATCTTAATGATACGCATCTTAATTATTTTGAATTTTACAAACTTGCTGGGGCCTTAATGGATTGGAAGCTTATAGCCGGAGAAGGGATTAAAAGGAGACGAGACTATAAAACAAAAATCTCGAATCATCTTTGATTAAGGGAAAATGGACTAAATTTGTAATGCAATTCATTAATTATGATTTGTAAACTGGTAATATAATGAATGGTTTTTTTACTTTGATACATTGTAGCTAATATTTTGTCAATCATATCCTGGGCCGTGTATTGGATAACACTTTACATGACAGTTGTTGTTCAAAACCGTCGTGTAAAGACTAAAGTTCTCACTTTAACGAAATTTGCTTCCTTTTTCTTTATTCGACGACGGTGTGAACCGTCGTGGAATATTGAGATACCATGACGGTTTATTAACCGTTGTGGTATTTCAAAACATTATACGACGGTTATCTAACTGTCATATAAACTTTACATGATGGTTAATAACCGTCGTCAAATCCATAATTTTTACTAGTGTCTATGCCATTGACAAACAGAGGCAACTGCAATAAGAGTGTGAATAGTAGTCATTTTTACAACTAGGATGAAAGTCTCCTCATAATCCATACTATACTCTCGAGAGTAACCTTTAGCAACAAGTCGAACTTTGTATCTTTCAATAGAGCCATCAGACTTGGTTTTGATTTTATAGACCCAACGAGATCTAATTGGTTGTTTTCTTGGTGGCAAAGGTACCAAGTCCCACGTATATATCTAATACAAAGCAGTAAGTTCCTCAGCCATAGTATCCTGCCAGAGTGGATCACAAATAGTCTCTCTATAGGACAATGGCTCAGAGAGACGATGAATAGAAATTAAAAAGGAAGTGAAAAAGCTAGAATAACATAAGTAAGCAAAATCTGATAGCTTAGTAGACTTACGAGAATGCATAGAGTGACGAAGGGGAGGAAGAGGAAGAACCGTAGTCTCAGGAGGTGATTGGGCAGCCGTAAGAGGAGTGGGAGCATTGGTAGTATCAGGAATCAGAGTACCAAAATTTGCTGAGCTATTAGAGGGAACTCTGCAAGAAACATTATCTGAAACTGGAGCATGTGCTTGTGAAACAGATGGTGGACTATGTCAGTGTCAAGAGTGAAAGGATCGATATGTATGAGATCAGACTTGGTCAGATTATGATAACTAGTAGTAATAGAAAAGAATGAGATATGTTCAAGAAATACAACATGATGAGTGACATATAATTTTTGACTAATTGGATCAAAATAACGATATCCTTTTTGACCTGCATTATAACCTAGAAAGACACACATAATAGACCACGATGACAATGTACCACGCTTGACATGAGGACGAAGGACAAAACATGTGGAACCAAAATCACACATGGAAGAATAATCAGGAGCATATCCATACAACTTTTCAAATGATGACAGACCTGAATTGTGTGAGGTTGGAATCCTATTAATTAAATGAGCAACAGTAAGAATTGTTTTCCCCAAAAATTCACTAGGAACGCTAGAAGACAATAAAAGAGAACGAGAAGTTTCAACTAGATACCTATGTTTCCTTTCGGCAATACCATTTTGTTCGGGAGTACCTGTACAAGAAGTTTAGTGAATGGCTCCATTAGAGGCAAGCAAATTAGAAAAATTATTAGAAGTATATTCTCCTCCCAAATCACAACGAAAACACTTTATAATAGCCGAATTGAATTTTTACAAGAGCTCGGAAAGTATTAAAAATACTAAGGAAATCAGAACGACGCTTGATAAGATAAACCCAACAATATCGAGTGCAATCACCAATAAAAGAAACATAGTATCGTGACCCCCCCTTTGTGATTACCGAAGAAGGTCCCCACACATCAGAATGAATTAGATCAAATGGAGCAAGAGAGAAAGAAATACTTTTATAAAATGTAACGCAGAAAATTTTACCAATTTACAACCACTATAATCAGAAATGTCATGAGATTTTAAATTTTCTAATGCTCCTGTAAAAGCTAAATACTGTAAATGAGACGCCGAAACATGACCTAGACAAGAATGCCATAACTAAAAATCAGAAGACAAATGACTCAAATGAAAAGAAGATAGATCCATACTAGAAGCTGCAGCTTCTGGTACTTTTAACTGATCCAAAACACAAAGTCTCCCTCACCCACGACCTGTCCCAATCAGCTTCTGAGATTGTGGATCCTGAACATAACAAGTGGAAGAAGAAAAAGAGACTAAATATCTTAACTCATATAATTAACTAACAGAAACAAGATTTAAAGTAAGACTAGGAATGTGATAAACATCCGAAAGAGACAAAAAAGGTGTGATAATTGAATCAACATCTGCTAATAGCATAGGAGTACCGTCAATAGTCATAACTGATGTAGAGGAATTAGTACATAAAAAAACAAAGGATGATAGATCATGTGACATATGATGAGAAGCTCCATAATCTAAGACCCACAAGGAAGAAAATTTACCTGAAGGACCATGGGATGACAAACCTACATGAGAGGAGGCAGACATAGCTTGTGGCTGTGTAGCAAGGAACTTCTGAAACTGTTTGAACATAAATGGATCTAATGACGGTGCAGCCATTGCATTGTTTGGTTGAGGCGTTTTGTATGTCCACTGTGGTGGCTACTGCTACTACTAAGATCGTTGTTGTTGGTGTTGCTGCTGGGGTCATTGTTGCAGGTGACGGGTTTGCTGTTGCTTACCTTTATTCAATAAAAATGGACATTGAGCCTTCCAGTGACCTTTTTGCTTACAGAAAGCACACTCATCAGGAGAAACCTTCGAGTTCGATCTATTCTGATTACTAGCTAGGGGTCTTTGAGAGGTTGCAAAAACAGATAGAGTAGGCATTGGGATTATTCCCTTGTGTGCTTGAGACTTGAGGTGTATCTCCTCAGCCAAAAGTTCATTGATACCTGAGTCAACAGAAGGTAGTGGACTACGATACAGAATCATTCCATGCAATCCCTCAAAATCATCTCAGAGGGCCATTAGAAATTGTACTAGACGCTGCTCTTATCTATGAGCAATGTAGGGCGCAAGTGCTTACAATTCTGCTGGTTCTGTAAGTGCCAATTGATCCCATAAATCTGACATGGCATAATAAAACTCCTGAATGCTTATATCCTGCTGCTGAAAGGCGCGAATATCTATCTCCAAATGATACTGTCCTGCAAAGTTAAACTGCGTTTATAGCTTCGCCAGATGATCCCAAACCTCTTTGGCAGTCTCCAACTTTACCAACTTAGCATCTATCGAATGTGTAACAGAATTATTGATCCAAGTAATAATTTTTGAATTGTTGGCTTCCTAAGCATCCAACGATTATGCATAATCAGTATCTTTCTTGTCTACAGGTTTAATTCTTGTGCTTGTAATATAACCCCACATTGATTTGCCCCACAAAAAATTCTTCATAACATAGCTCCAATACAAATAATTTTCACCATCTAATTGCATACTGATTGACTGGAGAGAAACATCTTTACGTCTAGTCATGACGAGAAAATAAATAAAACAAACCAATAATCACCAAACAAGAGAGAACAATACTGCAATGTGAAATCAAACTAATAAACAATCAAGATGTGCAGAAGCGAGCAATTGTACGGAGATCCGAAAAAGTGTATGGATGGTAGGCGGTAGTACGGACGGATGGCGGTTGTACAGACAGTGGCTCTGATACCATGTAGAAAACCAAAATATCAATTTGGGAACAAGAAAAAGCTGGGGTTTCTTATTCCAATCAGTTAATCAAAATAATACATCAAAAAAGATTTATATAGGCTAAATAAAAAATATAAAAAGATTAATCTATCTTTAACTGTTGAAAACAAGAAAACCTAATAATAATAATAAACAAACAATAAAATAAATATAAAACTATATCATCTAACAAAAATAACCACCGGGACGTGAAGAAACACCAGCCTTCGATCGGTGGCATCGCGTTCCAGAGAAACCCAACAATCTTCTCACCGGTCGGTGCCTGAGAGGTGAGAGGACGGAGTTCCGACGTGGTCATGCACACGGATGGAGAGAAAGAGAGAGAAACAAAGGTTGTTGTGAGGAAGAAGACAGAATGAGGGGGAAAAAAAAGAGAAAAAAAGTAAATTTTAATATTTTTATTTAAATTATTATCAATATGACGTCATTATTTTCTTAATTTTTGCAGAAATGTTTCAGTTGCAGCAATTTTCAATCCACAAGTCATATCTATGGCATGTTGCCTAATTTTACGCCAAAAAATGTGTAGGTTAGACTAGTTTAGTTGGGTGCGGTGGGTGCTTATCAATCAATAAACTAATTTCTATCATGTCACCCACTTGGGAATTTGACATAGAGCAAATATGAAATCTTTTTGAAAATTAAATCATAAAATAATCAGTGACGGAGCTAGAAATTTTTTTCAGAGGGGGGATGTTAATTAAACTAAATTTTAAATTAAAAAATTATTCAACTGTATATTCTTATTTTCTCTTTTTTAAGCTTTATAATCTAATAAAACTAACTTCAAAAAACCCAAAATATGAATTTAAATAGTAGTATAAATGACTTTTTGTTTATTTCGGGTTTTAAGTGTAAAACAATGTGTATTTATAAGCCAAATCTTGGGACATAATTAAAATTTTTTAAGAAAATCTAGATAAACTTAGCAATTTCAAAATTGGGTAAATTGCTTATTTAGTCCCTAAATTTTTTAATTTATACAACTTTAGTCGTTAAACCTTTTTTGTAGCTGGAATGCCCCTAAACTTTTAAAATATTGCTATAATAGTCCTTTCCGTCAAGTTTTAGATGGAATCGGTTAGTAATTTGGTCCAAAAGTGATGCTAACTACGAATTCCATCCAAAAATTAATAGAAATGACTACTATAACAACATTTTTAATAGTTTATGGTCATTCTCGGTACGAAAAAAAGAATAGATAATGCCCATGAACTATTAAAAGATTACTACAATTGTCATCTTTGTTAATTTTTAAATGGAATCCGTTAGTATTTGGTTAAAAAGTGATGCTAACTAATGGTTTCTGTCCAAAAATTGACATAAAGGACTATTGCAGCAACATTTTAAAAGTTTAGAGACATTTCAGTTACAAAAAAAAGTTCAGGGACCAAAGTTACAAAAAGCCAAAAGTTCAGGAACTAACCTAACAATTTACCCATTCAAAATTTCGGGGGGGGGGGGGGGGGGGGGGAGGGGGGAGTAAGGACTTAAGTAAAAAAATTGTTGTGATAGAGGTGTAAAAGAAAAGGGAGCCCATTGGGCAATGTGGCTCCATCACAGAGAATAGCGAATAATAAAATTACTTTAGAACTAATTCAAATTTAAAGAAATGATATTGAGGGCTCATTTTGGGGACATTTGGAGACTAAGTTTTGGAAGTTGGATTGGAAATGTGTGCTTTGATATAGATAATAGTACAAAAATTTGAAATGCGTTCATGAAAAAATATGCAAAATAGGTCTTAATTTGTTCATCTCTTCATTGTGATCATTTTGACACAAGAATCATCTCATTTTGATATGAAATAAGAAAGTTATAAACTTATAAAAATTGATTTTACTGTAGACATTTGAAAATGTAAATAGTAAAAAATAGTTTTGAATTGAAAACAAAAAAAACAAAAAAAAATTTTGGAAATGGAGGTTAAAGATGGCCCCCAAACAGACCCTGATTGATATGATTAATGATTTTTTACCCACAATTTTAAGGTTAATTCGTGGTACAGTTATATAAAATTTACAGACCATTAGCAAGATAAGTAAGATAAGGGCAATTATGTCATTGTCTTCTTGTCATTATATGTTTGTCTTTTTTTTGTTTTTTTGTTTGGTAGAAAAAAGAATCTAATGGCCGTAGCTTCATCATTTTTAGATTTTCAGCCTCACAGGTAACAACACTTCCCTAGGTATGATAAAATCAGGTTTTTTATGTCAGTTTCTCTCAGTCGTCCAATAGAGCTTACCTTATCCTCACCAACCCAAGCAACAACAGCTGAAACTAGAGCAGGGACCTAAACGGAAGGGGCCTAAACTAGAGCAGGGGCCTAAACCCAAAGCAGGGGCCTCACAGGTAATAATACTTCTCCAGGTATGACAAAGTCAGGTTCTTTATGTCAGTTTCTTTCAGTCGTCCATCCAGAGCTTACCTTATCCTCACCAATCCAAGCAACAACAGCTGAAACTAGAGCAGGGGCCTAAACAGGAGGTATTGTGACTCGAACTTGGATGGACGAATGAGAGATACCTAGCAAAAATATCTTGACCCTTTATCATCTCATCCACTTATGTGGGTGTATTATATGTTTGTCTTTTGCTATTAGTAAAATATACTCTTTTTAAAATTTAAAAAAAAAAGTACCATTTCAATGCGATATTAGTTAGCATTATGCTATTTGTCTCATTAATCTGTTTCCCAAATATCAAAAACTAAATTGGGTTAAAAATATGAATGCGCCTGTTAAATTTTCTAGAAAGAATTAGGTAAATAGCATTTCTACAGTAAATAATTGAAATAACTATGTTTTAAAAATATTTAGAAGAAATAAAAAATTTATTAAGTAATTGATCTCTATACTGGATTACTAAAAATAAATAAATCATTTAGTTTATAAATTTTATTATTTAAATCTTATTTGCTTTAAATATTTTAAAAGCACGTTATTTACCTTTTTTTTAATTTCGTAAAAATATTATTTATTACAAATTGAAATTTTTCGTGGACACCAAACCATAACGCCATGTCCTAAGAAAAAGAAAAAGACCATAACGCACTTGGGTTCTTTAAGCGTGGTCACAGAGAAGGCCCAGTCGTGTGGTTTGGGCCTTACGATTACGGGTTAATTAGGTTACATGCCATAACTTTTGTGTGAATTGATTTTTATCACAATTAAATTTTTTTTTACAGAAAATGCCATAGGTATGATTACATAACTCCTAAATTAATTTAAATTTTTATTTCTTTTTTCTCCTCTCTCTATCTTACCTTTCTCACTGTCTCTCTCTCTATCTTCCTTCTCTCTTTCTCCCGACACTGGATTCTCTATATCTCTCTCCTTTGGTTCTTTCTCTTCCTCGCCGGAAAGAAGCCGCCGCTGTTGATCTACCTTGCCGAATCGGAGTTCGCGTTGGGACCTGTGAGAGGTCGCGATCTCCTTTCAGATCGCCCGAGTTCATGCCGTCACGGTCGTTTGTGTGCGATCTCCTCCGATGCGACGCTAACGCCGCTCTCCTTCTTTCTCCCCACACCGATCTCCTCCGTCTGCCCTCGGACATACCCTGATCGCGACCTCAGCGCCTCCTCCACCAAATCGAAGCACTCGCGAGTTCGGTCTCCGGCCGATCTTCATTATCGCCTCTCTCACAAACGAGCTCGTGGAGATTTTGAGCAAGTAAGCGTAGGTTGCTCCAACGGAGCGCAACCGCTGTAACTGCCCCAGAGAGAAAAGAACAGCCCAAGCCCAGTCCGCCGCAATTGAGAATTTTTACTTTTTTAGTTTTTATTTTCTTTTATTTTTTTAGTTTTTAGTTTTTAGTTTTTAGTTTTTTTTTTTTCGTGATTTTGGTATTGGTGTTGTTGATTTATTTTTGTAATTTTAATGAAATTTTGGTTTAATTTTCAGGTGAGGGGAGAGCGATTTCCTCCGCCGTGGTGATGATTTTTAATTTTGTAATTCTAATTTATTATTTCTATAAGCTTTGATTTAAAATTTTTAAGTTTGGATTAGTTGATTTTTTAAAAATTAGTTATAATTTTTGTTGACTTTTCAGAAAAAGATGAAATTGAGATGAAAATTTTGAGTTAGAACCTGCGTTTGAAACACAAGATTATTTTTTTTATAATTTTTTTTGTTGAATTTTCTAATGTTTCCTAATAATCTATTGTTTTTTTTTAATACTCTGGTGACGGAATCTGAAAATTTCAACAAATCGAAAGTTTTTGATGGGTAACCAACTGGTTACTTGTCTGTAGCATTATTATTAGTCAGTAACTAATTGACTATCCGTTGATGGTCGATAATCAATCGATAACTAACTGGTTACTTGTCAGCTGCGGTGGTTATCAATCAGAAACCCACCGATGGTTTGTAATCAACTGTTACTAAATGTTAACCCAGATGATTATATCATGGATATCAACTAGTGTTATAATTAGTGTTTTAAAATGAATAAAAAAATAAATATTTATGATGTCATGTTCTAATATTTTTGTACAAGATTTTTTTTCTTGTGTGGTAAAAATCAACCCAAGATAGGACTAGGCCCACTAATATTTATGAATTTAATAAAACTGTTTTATTTCTTAAAATCCAAATTGTCTACCAAATAAAATATAGAGAACTCTTAATTTAAGGGGGGCAAGATTAATTTATACACATGCATATTTTTCTAATTTGAAAAAGATCCCATTATATTAAAATGGGTAAATTGCTTATTTGGTCCTTAAACTTTTAATCTTATGCAATTTTGATCCCTGAACTTTCTTTCATCGCTGAAATACCCATAAATTTTTAAAATGTTGCTACAATAGTGATGTCCATCAATTTTAGATGCAATCTATCAGTAATTTGGTCAGAATATGGTGCTAACTACAGATTCCGTTAACAAATTAATGAAAATGACTACTGTAACAAAATTTTTAATGGTTTATAATCATTCTAGCTACAAAAAAAAGAACATGAAATGCCCATAAACTATTAAAATGTTACTATAATAGTCATTTCTATTACTTGTTAAACGAATTACGTTAGTAATTTGATCAAAAAGTGATGTTATATAACGAATTTTGTCCAAAAATTAACATAAAGGATTATTGTAATAACATTTTAAAAGTTTAGGTGCATTTTAGTTACGAAAAAAAGTTCAAGGATCAAAACTGCATAAAGTTAAAAGTTCATGAACCAACCTAATAATTTTCCCTATTAAAATTAACAAAAAGAGTTAGGGCCATGGCCCTTCCCCTCCTAGCGCACTAAAATTACCATAGAGCCCTCCTCTTTTCTATATTGAATATAATTAGTTAAAACCCATTTATTGACTTTTTTAAAATATTGGGCAGACTTTGTTGACGAAAATATATTGAACAAATATATTTGGTAGACTTGAAAGTGTGTAGTAGTGCTTTTGCACAATACTAGGTTGAGACAAAATGTGACAAGTAACAAAGATTAATTTTTTTTTTTAAAAGGACCATAACAAATTATACTCTTACATCATCAAATGCAAACTATGATATAATAAGACTTTAGTTGACAATATAGCATATGGTAAAGTACATTGAATCTGATAATGTGACAAATACTCTAATTTTATTGGTTTTTTGCAAGAGTGTAATAGTTGATCACTAGAATCTATTTATATATAGAATAGTGTAAGTTTGATGGTTTGTTGTATGCGACATTTTTTTGGAATTATTAGCGAAATATTTTATTATCTAAGCACGTGAGAACTTGCCATAAACATCAAAAATTGAAATTAAACACAGTTATAATCTTGTTCTCTAATTAGCTTACGGGTTATTAGCATGCATATATATATATATATATATATTGCTTTTGGGTCGACCCATACTTGTATAAAGTCTCTAGTCTCAATTAGTTATCTACTGGTCCCATGTTCTATTTGTCCTTAAAATATATGACATGATGTATTTTTGAGGCAGGAGTTAAAAATAGCAAAGTTCACATACTCTAATAAATTAACAAAGTTTTTAATTTCAACATAACAGTATGTCAATTTTGCCCTTGTTTTATTGTAGAAGAAATTGATCCTATATGAATGACACACACAAATCAAGAAATGGTCCTTTTTTTTTTTAATCATAATTTAGGCTAGCTCAAATAGTTTTTAGTGGTATATGACAGTGTGAGTTGTTTTTAATGTATTGAATATTGAGTTCAAGTGCTAGGCGATAGTAAAATTTTTAAAATTGAACGAAATATCATTTATGAACATATTACATTAACAAATTTCCTAATTCAATTCTTTGTTCTAACTTCTTTTGGGGACATTACAAAAAGAGTGTATTATGTTGCTAGTTTTGGTGGGGGAGAATGAAATAAATAGGATTAATTTTTACATAAATAATTAAAATAAATAACAAATTTTAAAAAATATTTGGAGTAAATAATAGTAAATAATAAATTTATCAAGTAAATAATTTATTTACTTCTAATAAATATTGTTAACGTCAAAAATCTTGACACAACACCAGATAAATGACTTGTTGTGATTGGCACAATGCATTCTCGATCCGCCTAGTCACCTACAAAATGAAGAGAAGCACCTCCAAGTAAAGATGACAACAATGAGATGTCTGAGAAAGGCACTTTGATGTTGAAATCAGTAAGTGATACTGATAAATAAGCGAAGAAGCAGAGTATAGAAAGGAATGTAGCTCATATCCGAGGGAGTGATGTACTCCTCAATTTATAGATATATCACATAGACTTGGGTGTCTGGGTTGAACCTAGTGGATTGACCTGTGTCAGGTGTACTGATGTTTTGTACCCACTAGACTGATGCCACGTGTGTCCAGTTACTTAGGTAGCGGGGGGAGATGTAGGTACTAGCATAGTGATGCGGTTCTAAAAGAGCTGATCTTTTATGGCATATTGGGATCATTCCAAAGCCAAATAAGACAATTTCCTGATTTTCAAAGGGTCTATTGGCGATGTCGGATTTGGAAGGAAAAATAGTGTTTTCTGGATCAAAATGCCAATGAGGAAAACTTGTTACTCTACTACGATGTACAACCTTTTTTTTTTTTTTTTTTTTGTGGAAGGAGGGGGGTTCAAATTTCATCGTTTTGGCCATCAAAGGCCTTTTCTTTCTTTCTTTTCTTTTCTTTTCTTTTCTTTTTTTTTTTTTTTTGTAATAAGTTGACCTAGGAATTTTGGACTATAGTTTCGATTGTGTTTCCTTACTACTTGAGTCTAGTAATTTCCATTTCCGCTTTATGTTCAGTACTTTCCATTTCCGCTTTTTGTATTTTATTATTTTTTAATTATGTTAGGCCGTTTTTATCTAGTTTCCCATTTGTACTTTGTCTTATAAATAAGGACACCCTTTTGTAATGAAATGCAGTCGTTGTTGAATGAAATCTTGAGTTTTTACTTTTCTATTTCCAATTTTCGGTATTTTATGTGAATCAATGACTTTTTATATCAATCATGGAAGCAAATTACTCTCTTTTATTAGGTCTTAAATCCACAAATTTTCTATTTTGTTTCCCTGCATCCAAATAATTTTATATCTGTTTTTTCTTTAGGGAAATTCTCACACCAAGAAATTTTTTTTTTTTAAGTATGAGTCGTCTTAATATATATAATTACCAAAAGTATGATGTGTATTTAGTGTGTATTATTATTATTATTATTATTATTATTATTATTATTTTGTCAAATATGTTTGGATTTCCCCCAAACAACCAAGATTGAGGTTTTTTCTTCCACGAAGATCACAAAGACCAAGGGGCTAAGTTAATTTAATGTTTTAAAGTGGACAAATCATCATTTTTATTAATAATACAAAAGGAAAAAACACATGATCACTTTATTCCTTATTAAAAAAATCCCAAGATTACAACTTCCACACCCGGAAAGCCGCATTTGAAAATATCAAAATAAATAAATAAAAGTGTGTCACTTAATTTAATCTTCGCCCGTGTGCGGCCAAAATCTTTTGACATTATTTTAATTACATCATCTCTGTCAACCTCAAGTAGCAGTTTGAATAAGATTTTATAATTTTTTTACTATTTTCTCCCATCGAAAATTATGCGCTCTCTCATGTATGATGTAAGTAATGAAATAAATATTCATTCACCAAAAAAAGTAATGAAATAAATATTCAACCAAAAAAGAGTAAAGAAATAAATAACTCACTAAAAAAAAGTAAAGAAACAAATAAAAACTCTTTTAACAATTAGATATGTATCTTATTCCTTCAAAAAAGAATTTTATCTTAATTAATTTTTAAAAAAAAAGTATCTCTCTTCATAAATAACTAACAATTCCCACTGCTCACGAGCCACATTAGGATTGAAAATAATGTTAGTATGCTAAGTCTAAGAGCTCGTTTGATAGAGTTATTGTTTTTAGTCAGAAGTAAAAAATGTGACTTTTTAATCAATATTTAAGAATCATATATATATAAAAAACTTCTGAAGTCAAAATGATTTTAAAGTTTTCTAATACGCAATAGAAATAATTGCCACTAATGAGAAGGTCCAATGGAGCAAAGGGAAGCTTGTACGTTGTCACACTATGTACCAAAAGCCGGTCTCTCTTTCCTAAATGAACGTTTAAAGGAAGTTTATAATATCTAACTTAAATTCTAATATAAGTTTTAAAATCTATTGAAAATAGCTTTTTCAAGAAAGTCAACATTTCCTGGTTTTAAAAGTAAGCCATTTTAAAAATTAGAAGCACTTACGAAACATCATTCAAACACCTCAAAAAGTAGTATTTGAACCCAAAAACAAATTCTAGAATAGCTCCACCAAATAAGGCCTAAGCGTGTTTAAAGGTGTTTGTCGTTTTATACTTTCATTCCCTGCTTTTATGTAATAACGTGGTCCATGTGCCATAAGAGATGGTATTTAATATTTATGTTATACCCTTTTTTAAGAAAGGAAAATGTATTCTATAATATGAAAGGCAATACTATATCAATTCACTCCTAAAAAGACTTTTATTATATGAAACACAATATCGCCAAACAATCGGTTTCATTTGTAAACTCGAATGAAACGTTTTTAGAGGAAAAAAGTAAACCGAGTTCTACAAATGAAAGTCACCCTACGATATGTACCGAAAATCAAGAAGACACATAGCTCTTTTATAGATCTTCTATAGTTAAAGAGAAATACCTGATCACCAATATTGAGGATCCAATAACATCATGGCCACATGCAAAAGTGACAAAGAATTTAGCTCATGGAAAACACAATCAAAGATAAAACAAGCAATTGGACAAACAGACAAAACAATGAAACTAATTAACTAGAAAACAAATCTAAAGATTAATTTGACCTAAAAGTGATCATCTAAAAATTTCTTAAAAACTGTATGCTTTTTTATAGAAATTTCATAAAATTTAACGAATAAACATGTTTGTGTATTCCTTATTGCCTTGGTTGGTTGTTGAAACATGTAAGTCTTCAAGATAAAGAGATATATTCGATTAAATTGATGCAAACAAGAAGTGAGAAATTAAGTAGGAGGGAAGAAAAATTAACAAATGATGGTAAGGTTATCGAAAAAGATTAAAAAGAGGCAAAATGACTTAATTGGCCACTCTTATTAGGGAAATACAAAAGTATGTTTTATATTATTAGAAATGGTACAAAAGTAAATCTTTAATTGTTATGCCATTTCTCGTAAAGCAAATGGTGTAGCCCACGCATTAACTCGTCATGGTATCACTCATGATGTTGAGTGTTTTTGGTTGGAAGAGATACATGATTGTATCTCTATCTAATGCTGTTGTTATTGATTTGAATAATTAATAAAATCAGCCTATTAATTTTTCAAAAAAAAAAAAAAAGTCAAAATATTAAAAATAAAAAGACTGCCCTCTTTCTTTCAATTAATTATTTTTAAACGTTAATTGATTAAAAATTAAACAAAAGCAACATAAATAAACTGAGCACGTTTGGGATGAAAAAACTTACTAGGACGTATAAGTAAATATTGTGTAAATAATTGTTAGAAGATATAACGTTGTGCAAAGATACACTTGAATTGTGTAGAAGTAATAATTGTTATTGGTAATTTTAAAAGTAATAAAGGTGTGTAATAATTTAATTAATTATTTAAAAATTAAAGGGGTGTGTGTGTGAAAAGTCAAAATAGTTGTGATAATATAACCACCAAATATAATATAATAGATAGATTAACAATAGTTTGTTTCCCTTGAACAAGATTAGATGTATATATAAATTTTGAATGAGATAAATTAAATATTATTAAATCATGCATCACGATATAAAGTTTATATGTAATTGCTATTAAATTTTTAATTCGTATTAGCCTTGAGTGAATGACGTTAGAGATCTCAAATTTTGTTCTAATTAATGTGATTAGTGACTTCTTATCTTTCTATTAATGATTTTTATATGATTTTATAAGAAGTTTTATCTCTCTAGTTAAAAATCACTTATTATATCAATTATTATGACAAACAGACTACTAAACTTTTTTTTTTTTTTTGAACTCAACCTATCTGGAGCGGTATTAAGCTTTTAATAAGCTGGCTAATGAAGATCTTTTGACTTAACCTATCTGGAATGCACATGTTATAGAAATTTCAATAATTGTGTATGATGTTGTATCTTATAAATTTAAAAATAACAATGCTTTTACCAAGTCTATATGTTATTAGAATTAAAAGTTGAAGAAACTCTGCTGCCCACCAGTTAGCTTTCTATGGTTTAAGTTCTTTTACTGATTTCATTGGTGTAGAGTGTATGGCATATTGTCAGTGACGTAATGAAACTAATGTACAACGATGTAATTTTCTGAAAAGAAAAAGAGAATTCTGTTTTAGAGAATGAAAAAAATCATATCTATTAAATCTTTTTTTTAACATGAGGTGGGGATTCAAATTTTGTATATTATAATATAGTCAAGTGTGAAATTATCACTACATTATATTTGCGTTGACAAAATAGTCTCTTTTTGAACTTTATGTAAAAATACATTTTTACAACTATAGTATTTATCAAATCTGTTAGATTATCATATTTCTTTAATTTGCATATAATAATGTGATATGACGATTACTTAGAAATATGTTAGCATAACAATTTTTTTTAATTAAAAAAATACAATAAAAAAATGTATCCTTATTTTATAATTAAGTAGATATTATTTTAATTGTCAGATCAATTTTTAGCAGTTTGATCTATAACTTGAAATACTTCTGTGTATTTCTTATAAATTTTTAATGTGAATGCTTAGATTATTGAGATGTTAATCAAACAACTAAAATAATAAGGAAATTTCTATGGTATGAACTTTTATTTCGCATTACTACTAAAAACTATTTTTTACTTGTATTAACTTTTTAACAGTATGATATATGAATATCAGGTAAAAAATTTATAACACATAACATTAAAATTTTTTTTTGGAGAAAAGATTGGCTGATTTTATTGATGATTTAAGTCAAATGCAACAATAGTGGAAATAACATATGGTATTTCCTCCAGCCAAAAACACTCATCATCTTCCATCACAGGGCCTTCGGGAGCTAGAGGCTTTGGGTGACGAAAGCGATTCACAGCTTGAAGGGAGTCACTCTCTATCTGTTGAACACGAAGAACAAATTACGCAGCAAATTGAAGTCCTCTTATGGCGATACACTCAACCAGGAACGTAACATTAGATTAGTCCAATGATTAAAGCATTCATTTTTAGATGTAGTGCAAAGTAGGAGATCTTACCATAAAAACTCTCAAAGAACGATATTTATCGGTAACTATAATTTCTACAATAAGTTATTTAGAGCTTTTATGATACTACCTCGTATTTTGCATACTTAGCATATGTTTGGAGACTGGAGCTCTCACTCCAATCAAAAAATTTCAAAAGTTTTTTTTTCTTTTTCTTTTTTTCTTTAAAAGTAAACTAATTTTACTGTTTATATATCTAAATATCTCTTAAAAACTCAAATTTTAAAAGTTCATAACTTTCTTATTTCAAGTTGAATGAGATGATTTATTTTTATTTTTATTTATTTATTTTTTTATAAATTGCATGAAATGATAAAATAAACGAAATAAGATTCATAATATTATTTTTTTCCGAATACCGTTAAACCTTTTACACTTTTTAGCTTCAACCCAAACTCCAACTCAAGTGTACATCCAAATGGGGGCTTATAGAAACTACTTTTTATCCATTGAATTAATTGTACTGGACAGATCCATAAATATTGACGTTAAAAATTTATAACACAAAAAACAACACTACTTTAGTCATGATCTGATCGTTGAGAAATTAATTCAATAATTAAAATAACAATTCTTATTGATAATGCAAAACAAGAGTTCGTACCCTAGAAATTCCGAAACAACAATATCAATTGGAAGAATAAATTATAATTCCTTTAATAAGTTTTCGAGAGTTTTTATAATACCTCTAACTTCCATACTCGTAGGAACTATTTTCATGTTTAACAGTTGGATTATTTTTTTAATATTCTAATCTACAAATATAAAGATTAATGGTGTGTTTGTAATATTGATCTAAACTAAAGTTTTCGATTGGATTTTAAATTTTTTTTTTTAATTTAACAAAAATTATAAATAATTTTTAAAAAATAACCAATTTCAACCCCAAAATTTTATTTGTTACAAACGCAAATTAAAAATATATTATACTTATCACAAAACTACTTTAATAATAAATCATGCGTTACCAAAAATAATCTAACTAATCTAACTAATAAATCATATAGTAGAATCTTCTCAAGATTTTATATAATAAAAATGGAATACACGATATGTATTTTTCACGCAACCACGTGCTACTTTTGAGTCTTTTTCTATTCAACCAAACCAGCTGGAAACTGGAATTAGTTGAGCAAATAGAAACTGGAATTAGTTGAGCAAATATTTGGTCATATTTTATTATTTCGTTTTTAAAGAATAGAAAAAGAAAGAAAGAAAAAAAAAAAATATATATATATATATATATATATTCTCAATATTTACCTGAGCCGTGCATTGGACCTGTCGCACGTATGCCTCCGTCACTTCTATATATATATATATACACACACAAATATATATGTATAAACCTACACATAAATCTCCCTAAAGCTTGCGTACGGGGCAGCGGATGATATGAAAGCGCAACGAAACTGACAAACCACACAAATAGAGAAAGGAGAGAAAAAAGAGAATTTTTCTTCTTTCTTTCTCTTTTCTCTTTCTGATTTCTTCTCCGACTAAAAACCCCAATTTCGTTTTCGGGTCTCTCTCGAGTGAAGAGAGAGAGATTCGATTTTTTCTCGATTTTCAGCCATGTCGGACCACCAGGAAAACGGGGCGAACAATGACGGCGCGAGCCCCAAGAAGACGATCCCGCCGTACACGAAGGCGGTGTCGGGGTCTCTGGGAGGGATCGTGGAGGCGTGCTGTCTGCAGCCCATTGACGTCATCAAGACGCGGTTGCAGCTCGACCGGAGCGGGACCTACCGGGGGATTATCCACTGCGGCGCGACGGTCACGCGGACCGAGGGCGTGCGGGCGTTGTGGAAAGGGCTGACCCCTTTCTCGACGCACCTGACCTTGAAGTACGCGCTTCGCATGGGCTCCAATGCCGTCCTCCAGAGCGGCTTCAAGGACTCCCAGACCGGCAAGGTCAGCAACCACGGCCGCGTTCTCTCCGGCTTTGGCGCCGGCGTTCTCGAGGCTCTCGTCATCGTCACGCCCTTCGAGGTCTGCTTCTTCTTCTCTTTTTTTTTTTGGATTATTTTATGGTTTTTAATTATTATTTTTTAGTATTTTTTGGAATAAAACAATTTTTAATGTGTAGTTTCTCGGAATCGGATCTTTTGTCTTCTTTCTTTAAACTTTTGATTGAGTTTCTTTTTGGGGTCCGATTTCCTGGGAAAATTGCTGACTTCAAGAGATTTAGGTGGGTTTTGAAGGCAAATGGGAGATAAAACTATTCATAACAGTGCAACTAGAAAAGGGAATTAAAAAAAAAAAAAAAAAAAGAGGGCTCTGAAGGTAGAAAATAGCGTACTCAGATAATCACAACTCACAAGGAAAAAGAGTGCCTTAATACTCAGAAAAGGGATCAGGGAGGTTTCCAGATGCATCATGGGCCTTACTTTATTTACCAGAAAAAAAAAAAAACTGGTCTATACTTTACTCGTATTGTCTCCAGCGTATTGTGGGTCCCATTGTATTGAGGCATGCATATATACTTATACATACTTATAGATAATTGTCATATTTTTCTTGTGTTATCGTGTTGATCTGTTTTATGTTGTGCTTGTATAGATTGGGTTGGTCACTGGGTCTTGGTGTTCCTAAGGTGAGGGGAAATCGGAAATCATTTTATTTATTTATTTTAAATTGGAAATTGCTGACTTTGTGGTCGAATAATTATTATGTCCCAAAAATTTTCAAAAGAAAAAAAAATTAGTGTTCCACTATAGGAGAACTGGTAGCTTGGTTTTCCTAGGGAAATGGGAAGTAGAGGAAATTATGAACAGTGTTGCTGGGTTGGTTTTGTGGGGTTACCACTCATTGGATGCAATCTTTGGTGACATTTAGGTGGGCATCGTGGGAAATTTTTGTTTTTGTGTCGGTCACTTTTGGAGAGATCTTCAAGATCTTGACCAACCTTTGTATCGTCCGATTAACAAAATATATATATGTTTGTGTGTTTATAGATACACATATATAATTCAAATGCATGTCAGAGAAGGTCTGACTACCTTGTTTAGATGTTGGTCAAATTTGAATTATGGTTTTTGCTGGTTGTCATATCATAGAAACGGGAATCACTTTTTGCATCTTTATATCAAACTTTTTTTTTTTTTTTTTGAGAAAAAATTATCGGAAATATTCGTTAGTGATGTCTGCAAGTTTGGAATATTTTGCTTACCTATCAAAAAAAGAGAAAAAAAAAAGTTTGGAATTTTTTGGTTGGCACTTGAATGGTGAATATAACATGTGGAAATGAAATATGGATACTCCATATCAACATTTTGAAGTGTGAGTAAGTTTTAGGACACCAATTATAATTCAAATTTTTGAGAGTATCAACCTTACATGGTATGTAAATTATCATTTTTTTATTGGTAAATGTTTAAAAAATTATCACATCAATTTATTATATATATCACTTAAAAGATGACAACTCACTGTTACGTAAGTTAGTATTCAAAAATTAGGATTAGAATTGGTGTTCTTGATATTAATCTTTGAACTGCACGGTGCACCCTTTTTGATCCAATGTACATAGTGGTTGCAACCTTCATTTCGACTTTCAAGTGCATCTTTCTCTCTTTTCTTCAGTATGCTGTTTTTCCCAAATTACTCTATTTACTTCTATGTTTTTTCCGTGGGAAATGGGGTTTGTGATGCATTCCATACATTGAACACATGAAGCGAGATAAAAAATTTAAACGAGTAAAAATGTTAAATGATCTTAGAGCAACAAAGAAAGTGTGACCCTAATCGACTCTCTTCTCAATGAAAAATCGATTGCTAAAATGTCTTTGGAGAATCATGGCATGTAGTTGCTAGAAAACCAGAAGTTCGGCAAGTTTCAACTTAATATCTTAATTCCCCTAGTCAGCTTTGTTGCATACTCGAGCCTTAGGATTATAATAAACATTAACACCTTTGATAGTCTAGTCGATAATAAGTTCAAGCTCTCTGTCTCCTGCTCTTTTGTAATTGAATGGGAAGTTATTTCTTTTCTTATTTCAGGAGCTTTGTCATACATGACGTTTTTGTTTGTGTTCAGAACATAGGAAATCCTAAGTAGATGGTTGGAATTTATTCGTGCAGGTGGTGAAAATCAGATTGCAGCAACAGAAAGGACTTAGTCCTGAACTTCTTAAGTATAAGGGTCCTATACACTGTGCACGCACAATCATCCGGGAGGAGGGCCTCCGTGGGCTGTGGTCTGGTGCTGCTCCAACCGTCATGCGCAACGGGACAAACCAGGCTGCCATGTTTACAGCTAAAAATGCTTATGATGTGCTCTTGTGGAAGAAACATGAAGGAGATGGGAAAGTCCTTCAACCATGGCAGTCCATGATATCAGGATTCCTCGCAGGTACAGCAGGTCCCATATGCACCGGTCCCTTTGATGTTGTGAAAACAAGGCTGATGGCTCAGACCCGAGAAGGGGGTGAACTCAAGTACAAAGGAATGGTCCATGCTATCAGGACAATTTATGCGGAGGAAGGGCTTCGCGCCTTGTGGAAAGGTCTAATACCCCGGCTCATGAGGATCCCTCCTGGTCAGGCCATTATGTGGGCTGTGGCTGATCAAATAACCGGTCTGTATGAGAGAAGATATATTATCAATGCACCCTTGTAGGTGGAATATAAGCATTGCGTTCCTTATTGTTATAGTCATAAATCATCCTAGCTTTTTATTTTATTTTATTTTATTTAGTTTCGATTTCATTGCTTATTCATAATCGGCAACCTATTTCGAAGATGATATAAATAATTCCGGGGTTGGAGGGATGGCAAATTCTGCATTTTGATGAAGTATCGTATTGAAAGAAGGAGACTGCCGGATAAAATGATGTGGACGACAATGAAAGAAGTAGACGCCTCTCGTTATAGAGGAACAGGGTGGAGGCCGGATAACTAGTAGTTGTGTATTCTGTGATGGTTCTTTGATTGCTTGAGAATTAGGAGTCTGATCACCAATGGTTGAAATGGTCAGATGTATGGCATTTGATTGTGCGTTAGTTGTAGTTTTTGGGGTCTACCATTGAACTTGAGGCCCCTTTGTAATGAAAACCTGATATTCAATTATCAACTTGAACCATTTTCTTTTTCTTTTTCTTTTATTATTACTATTTTTATTATTATTTTTGTTTGAAAGGAACTTGAACCTTTTTCTATGTCAACATCAACGTAGAATTAATTGGTCGACGTCAAGAAAATATTGATTGGTTTGAGTTCGTTTAAAGAATGAAAATGCGGTGGTCACTGCGGAGCAGAATTAGCATTGCCTGTGGTTCTGGTTAATTTGTCAAGGAATCTTAACTGAGTGGATTGTGGAGGATGTAACATCGTCGTTTCATTTCCGCTTGACTATATATATATATATATATATATATAAAACAATTTATACTCTCACGAACACAATTCATAATCCCAAATTCTCAATTTTCCACATCTTCCGTGGGTGTCGTTACCAATTTATCACTTACCCAACCCATATTGTCAATTGCTGACAAAGACCCAACACAAACAAAGGAAGCCCAAACATATATATCAAGTATTTAACTATTTATTATTGGTACGAATCCTTGCACAGTTCCATTGATTCTCCTTTGAGTAAAGAAAAATTTTGGTATCATATTTAACCAAATGCTAAAAATTGAAGAACCGATTTGCTAGAAAAGAAAGAAACTTGCGAAAAAAATGTGAAGATAACAACTCTGGTGTGGAACAATTGCAAATGACGGCAACGAACGAGGATGGCTGACGGCGAAGGTCAGGGGAGGAGGAGGGACAGACCTTGATTCACAAAATTTCATTGATTCACTAAATCATTCAAAATCCGTTGATTTACACAAAATATCGGAAGTTGACATCAAAATTTATTAATTCACAAAGAATACCGAAAATTGAAAAGAGAATAGTAAAACTCAAAATATCATGCAAAAACTGCTATATCTTTTACATATAAATGGACTAACATATTTATAAATTAAAATGTCCCAAATAGAAATGGAAAACTATAAATAACATTAGGTAAATAAATAATTCTGAAAATAAAAAAATAAAATGAGAAACTAACTTATTTTTTACATTAGAATTAAGTCAAAATTAAACCAAACTTTTCTAATTATGAAATTACTAATTGACTTTTTTTTTTGTAATTAATAATTACCTTTGAGTAAAAAATATGCTTTCAATTTCGACACAATTTGTTTCCCAATATGACTTCAACAGAGAGAGAGAGAGAGAGGGTGAGGGGAGAGTGAGAAAGAGACAGAGAGAGAGAGCTGAGAAAGAGAGGAGAGAGAGAGAAAGAGGAGGAAAAAATGAGGGATATTTTAGTATTTTTAATTTCAATTGTTATAATGACAATGTCATCATGATGTCTTTTTCATTTTTTTTTTTTCCACAAGAGTTTTTTAGTTGTGGCAAATATCAATTCACGTCTCATTTTTATGCCATATAACCTAATTATCCCTTAAAATTCCAATAAACTCCCAGAATGCCTAGCAACCCCAAACAGCCCCCCAAATGACCAAAGAGGTTCAAGTAATCCGTAGATTGCTTCAGAAAACTAGTTGGTTACCCGGCAAACATGAGTGAACTACGGAGTTTTCCATAAAAGAATTCTCTCAGCAAAGCGTTCCTTTTAACTTCTCCACGTGATTATTTCTTCTCAAGACATGGATGTTAATATCCAATTGAAAACTGTTGGCGGTGAAAATTCACCTAACAAGTATTGTAGTGTCGGTTTTCCTAAAAACCAAACACGGTTGCAAGCAAACAAAAAAAGTAAATAATTAGTGTCAGAAAATAAAGAACTCAGAGATTTATTAAGGTTCGCTTTTTAAGGTAGGGCTACGTCCTTTTTGATACTGGAAGCTTTCACTATCTTTGATAATCACACAAGGTCATAATTTTTAGAAAGCGACTTTAAGATTTTCAGAGGTCTTAGTCATATATAGTCTCCTAAGAGACAACAATTTACAATTTTTAAATTAATTATAATACGTTCATATTAATCATAATGATAATTACAAAAGCATAGATCACGGATCTTTGGATTCTATCTGCTCACCTGAACGCATACCTACAAGATGAGTATCTATGATTTAAGTCCACGTTTGGCATCCAAGTTTAACTCCAATTAAACTGTACTTTTTTATCTCAATTTTTGTATTTTTCTGAAAAGTCAATAAAATTTATAACTAATTTTAAAAAGTCAACCAACTCAAACTTAAAATTTTCATCTCATCTCAAACTCAACCCAAACACCAAACGAATCATAAATATTTAAATCTGTTGCATTCCTTTACTTTAATTGAAAAAATGTTTTTTTTCTCATTCGAACTTATCCGGATTCGAAGATATCGGAATTCAACATTCTTGGTTAGGATGCCGAAATGAGGTTATTGGCTACCTATCAACAAAGTCTAGCGAACGAAGCCCTAGTACAAAGAAAAGTGTATTACAAACAAAAATTCAAACTCAACTCTTAAGAACTACAGTGACTTGACTTATCTTCGGATATGTAGGTAACCCTATTAGAAAAATTAGTGATACAAGATTGTGGCTCTCCATCCATCGGAAGCTTCAATTGATTGTAGAGGTTTATTCAAAAAGAGTCTTATGAGTGCTCAATATTAGCGTGCCGAGATACTTCCCCGTTTCGGACCTTAAGCATGCGCTTTTCTCTCAGAGCGTCATGAGATTTCACTGGTGGAACCAGTCTCAGTTGAGAGTTGTGTCCATCATATTGTGGGACATTGCATTATCTTTTTTGGTTTATACCTACTATTTTATTAGTATGAATGATATTTATCTTTTAAGAAAAAATAATTAGTACAATCATTATCATAACTTTTAATAACCTGTTGCAAGGGTATTAAAAGAAACTTTCCTCTTCTCTCTCTCTAACGTGTGAAAGTTATGCTTTTTTAATCGTTTTCTTCTCTTGGGGCCAGACTTCAGTGGTAGCCTTTGGATTATCTCTGGTTTTCCGACCCAAGGGATAGATGTGAGAATCATATGATGAGAGTTTTGAAAGAGACGAGCCTGTTGGAGGAGGATCGGCATTGCGGAAAGAAGCAAGATGAAGAGATCCTGCAGTGGCTCGGCTTTGGCAACCTAGTTTCTCTCGACGATGTGGATCTTGCTTTCAGCAAGGACTCTTTATTTGTGATTGATATTTTTTTTTTTGTGTGTTTTGGTTTGTAGTTTTGTGTGTACTAATGTCTTCTCCGTCTTTTATCTGTATGTTGTGTTTCAGTTTGTTAATTCTAATAATGGAGGTGGTCTGCTCACCTTCCGCGTTGATTGTTTATCTGCCAGATCTGAGTCTTGGCATTGCTTTGGTCCTAGAATTTTCTTGGCCATCGATCAACCGGGATATTACATCGATTATTGGGATTGTCAAAAAGAGCCTTACATGTGCTTGATTTCAGTGTGTCGAGATATGTACTCATTATCGGGTCTCAAGCATACGTCTTTCCCTTTGAGCATTATCAGAATTTACTGATGAATTCATTCTTATTATAGAGTTTTATCTCATGTAATACATGGTCATTTGTTATATTTTGTGTATTTGTATCTCCTTATTAAATTTAATGAAATTTCTATTTCAAAAAAAAATTTATCATAACTTTTAATTCTTTATTGTAAAGAGGCTCTTATTCTTTCGTTTGATTTAACGGATTTCATTACCATATTATACCACAAGTTTTTTCTTTTTTATCACAACTTTTAATTGCGATGCAAAAGACTTAATAATATGAATCTAATGGAAAAATTTTCCTTTATTTAATGAATGTTGTTTCATTTTCTAAAATTTATTTATATATATATATATATATATACACATTGTTTTAGACATTTATACAATAAAAGGAGAAATTATTCAGTAAATCGTGGTACACCCATTGTAGATGCCGGTTTTCTACAGTCAAAATTTAACAAAAAAGTTAATTCAGAAAATATGATAATCGATTGATTGGGCCCTTGGACATCGTAATGAAATTTAGCAAAGCAATGTAAGAACAGAATTTCATGTCAGAAAATGAAATTAAAGGAAGACAGAAATTAAATTGACACCAAGAAGTATAGAGGTTCGCCCAAGTAAGTGCTACGTCCTCTGTCAGTGAGTAATTTCACTATATATGAATGTTTGAGTACAATGAAGACTTGAGGATTCTCGAGATGATTTCTCGAGAAATCTTGGCAGAGTGAAAGTATGTTCTTTTGAAAATAGAAGAAAGGCAGAGATTCAGAATCAGAATTCAGAATCAGTCCCCTTTCCCGTGGGGGGGTCTTCCTCTATTTATAGAGGAAGATGGGCCTGAGCCCGTAACTGCTCATGGCAGTTCAGATATTGTCATCTGGGACACGTGTAAGCATGCCATTGGAGATTTTGAACAGACGGTTACCAGAGTAAACCTAAATCTCGGACAATGGGCTTGGCGGTTATTGATGTAATATCGTTGTTGATATTGAGTTCGACGATTATAGGAGAGATGTCTTAATCTGTCGAATACGAGCGACGAACGCTAATTCGGACACAAGTCTGATATTGTGATCCATCGTTCGTAGCTTATATAGAGATCGCGTTTGATCTGTTGGTTCGACGTTCGAGTGTGAACGAACGTCATATTGTAATGAATTAGAATCGTTAACTGGGTCCGGCCCATGTTAAACGAGCGATCATCGTTCGAGCTTGAACGGAATGGATTGGGTCTGGCCCAATTTTGTGATCGATTGTTGCCCATGATAAAGCAAAATTATAAGTTGGGTCCGGCCCAAAAGTAAGACGTTCGTCGTTCGTTAGACAAACTGTTGGAAGCTAACGTCGTAAAGGGAAGACGAAGTCTAACCCCAACAGATAGCCCCCCACTCTATCGAGCGATGGATCCTCGATAGAGTGTTTGATCGTTAGCGAGAAAATCGCATCAGTCGTGGTTACATCAGATATGGGAAATCTGAACAGACTGACGAATCAATCGATGGGAAATCTCGAGCCCAGTGAGAGATGTCACCAGTGTACACGTGGCATGTATTGAGTGGGTATTCTGAAACGGCATCATTATTTTCTGTTGGAATTCGTACCGTTGTGACGCATGAAGATACAGCTGGAATACGCGAGATTTTTGGGATTTCGAACCGTTGCATCGTACGATTCTTCGAGCGGGAATGCGAAAAGTTGAGTTATTCACGCCGTTTGATCACACCTCCCCGAATAAATCGGGACCGTTGGATGCAAGGCGAATCTATATAACTCTTCGTATTCTCATTCTCCCTTATACTTGCATTCGAAGCGTCCAGAAATCCAGAACCCAAGAGTTTTTCAAGACTTCGAAAACTTCAGGCAAGATTTCTTCTCTCTCGCTCCTGTTCTTCATTCCGAGTAATTTCTTTTGATAGAGTTCTCTCTTTTTCCGTTTCCGAGTTATTTCGGTTATTTTTCTGCATTTCTACCGAAAGTTTGTAGTTTAGTGAGGTTTTTCTGGGTTTTTCTTCGGGTTTTTAGTATATTGTTCTTCGTGTTCATCCGTAACTTCATAGGATCTGGGTTAGGAAAACGCTTCTAGATCCAAAATATTTCCATTGTTCGATACGACTTCAGTTATGGACAAGAGAAAACAAGTCATCGAAGATGTAGATGTAGAGTGGACGAGCACTGACTCCAGCGAAGATAGTTCGGATGTCGAACTGGCTTCCAATACTCAACGCTCGAGGTTCGAATATGCCTTCGAACACAGTCGAACGGATACTGAGTCGAGTAACGCAGCGTCTGAGCGGAATCGACCGGCGACGACATCGGGAGCGGAGGTCTTGTCAATTCCTCCCATCGCTCGATTGACGAAGAAACCAAGGCAATTGAGCATCGAATCGTTTTTGCGAACGTCGAACCTTAAGTCTGTTCTGACGGAAGATGACTTGGCCGAAATACGTGGTAAATTTGGCTTTCCCAATGAAGTCCAACTTCGCCTTCCGATGGAGGACGAACGAGCAGATACTGTATCCGAAGGATGGATATGTATGTATACCATCTATTTCGAGTGTGGACTACGGCTTCCTCTTCTTTCTCTTCTCATCCAGTGTATGAATCATTACCAGTTGGCCATTCCGCAACTGATGCCGAACGGGATGAGGGTTTTCTTGGGCTTAGCTGTACTGGCGAGCGAAGCGAGCATCGAGCTGTCAGTGGATGATGTTCTTGCCACTTACTATCCCCAAGAAAATTTCAAAGACAAAGGGCGATACTCTATGTATCCCAGGAAGGGGAAGCAAATCGTCGGCGAGATGAAAAACACGGACAGATACTGGCAGAACCATTACTTCTTCATGCATATCAATGAGAAGTCGATGGGTGGACTCGCCAATGCATTTTACCCGTTATGGGGAATTCTTCGTAAGTGTCGAACGTCGACTATCGAAGGTACGACGTTGTTCATTGCACGAATACTAACTTTAGTATCTTTCGTTTTGCAGATAAGGAATCCAAGAAGCCACCTCCTCAAGGTCTATTGTTCGAGGAGAAGCTCGAACGTCTGCTCGCCTTGCCAAACAGAGAGTGGGACGAGATCCACACTCCCCAGAGATTTCGAGCATCGAGCCTTTGGAAGAACTTCGTGGAAATCCCTTCAGGTATTCCTAAACGAGTTCCTCCCTGGGTAGATTGGTCTTTTGTGATCAGGGGAGCGTTAAGGAGACTGTTTGGCGCTCCACTGTTTATCGACGCATTAACTAACGAGGAGGCTTTAATCGCAGACTTCGCTTTGGAAACAATGGTGATGGATTTCCCCAATCCAAAGGAAATAATGGCGAAGAGGAAAGCCGCCAAAGAGGCTGAAAAAGCTGCTGCTGCAGCTGCGAGCGTATCCAAGGACAATGACCCCGTCCCCTTTCCGGTGCTCGAGTCATCTCCTGAACCTCCTGCGAAGCCTGCTTCGCCGATTGCCAAGAAACGAAAGGCAATCGAGAAGGGAAAGAGGAAGCTCCCGGCGAAGAGGAGCAAGAAATCCAAAGTTGCAACTCCGGAGGCGGACGATGAAGGTCCGAGGGTCGAGGTGAGCTTGCCTCCAAGAGCGAGGCTTCTACAGGACAGACAGACGAGCGTCGAGATAATGCATCAACTGCTGTCGGATGCTGATGCGGAGACGCTGAGTCAGGGCCCTCTTCAGGGCCATATTGATGACCTTTTGTGGGATGGCCTGAAGGTATGTGAGTGTATGATTTAATTCATACTTGGTGAATTCAATATCAAGTATTAATATTGAACTTTTTGAATGTCTTACAGACTAATATTCGAGCGATGGGACTGGTGAAGCGCACCAACGAGAAGAATCTCGAACAGCGGGCTCGACTAAAGGAGCTCGAAGCAAGAGATAAGAAGCGTGGGGAGATGTTGCTTAACATCGAGCGAAAGTTCGGTGATGTTAAGACGAGCGCTGATGGACTGACGGCCAATCTCCAAGAGATCATGCTTTAGGCGAAGGAGGGTACGAGCATGATGGAAGTAATGGTTGATAGGTTTGATGAGGCGCAAGCCAAAATCAAAAACCTAGAAACCGAGAATGCTGCGCTCGCAACTCAGATCCTTGATGCATTCGAGAAGGCCACCATCAAGGCTCGTTACGATCTCCTGAAGGAGTACAAACAAGGGCTCTTTGTTGATGCTGACATCGACGAAGAGCTGGAACTGTACCGGGATGAGATGGAAGGTCCATCATCCGCTCCTGCAGCTGAGATCGAGGCAACGTCGAATGACCTTGGCCAACCTGGAGTCGAGCCCTCAGCCCACGAGGATAATCCTGAAGACCGCGAGCCTCGCGATTGATTTTTTGTTTTGTATTTTTATTTTGTTGGAACAATGAATTTGTAATCAACATTAATTAATTTTTTTTTATTAATGAAGTTCAAATTTTTTTTATTAATGAAGTTCAAATTTTTGATTTGATTTGTGTGATGACGATGCGAAGTGTCGCATGTTTATTGTCGAAACGAGCGTTTACTCGGACAATTGTCAAGGAATTGGAGTATGATAGTAGCTCGTTTAGTTCGTATCGACGAACGTTAATAATCTGAACAATTATTATAAAATAATGTAGCTGCACCCATTCGTAAAGACGAACGGTGGATGAATTTTGATAACTAACAATTCGTGAAAACGAACGTTAATTTAAATCGAATCCGTAAAGACAAATATCGAATGAAATTTGCAACCGAATAATGTAGTTCGTGAAGACGAACGTTTAGCGTCGAGCGATAGCAAATTTTACAAATGTAGTGTGTGAAACACAACGTTTTTGAATAGTAATATAAGCTGAACTCATTCAAGTGTGATGAGCTGCCTACGTACCCAATGTTTAGGGATCAAGCCTTCCGTAGTTCGATTTTACAATGAAATTGTGTGATTTTCGCGACTGGACTCGTACAAGCGTATACGAGCTGCCTACGTACCCAATGTTTAGGGATCAAGTCGAACGTAGTTCAGGAACTGAACTCAATAGTCTTGAGGCGTAGACCTACAGGTTCGAACGTGTGTCGAACGTTCGCTGTAACGGATCTAGCCTTTACAACAAATGAATCGCGAAAAATTAAAGTGTATGGAGTCTTTAGGCATAGACCTACGGATTCGATTTGATATCGAATGTTCGACGTAATGGATCTAGCCTTTACAGAAATTGTCCAAAATAAAAATTACAAGTCATGAAAACAAAATTATACATAGTATTTTCTCAAGTGATGAGAATTCCAACTGCGAAGAACCTCCACTCCATCGCTCGTCTCCAGACGGTAGACGCCTGGTCGGATAACCTTCAAGATCCGGTAAGGACCTTCCCAATTTACTCCCAACTTTCCTGCGTTTGGCTCGGCAGTGTTCTGGAATACTTTACGAAGTACGAGATCTCCTTCGTTGAAAGTTCTCGGTCGAACTTTGGAGTTGTAGTACTTTGCCACCGACTGTTGGTAGTTTGCCATGCGAATCAGGGCTTGATCTCGTCGTTCGTCAAGCAGGTCCAGACTGTCTTTGAGCATTTCTTGATTCTGACTTTCGTTTTCAAAAGCCAATTGACGCCGGAGTGTAGGGACACCGATTTCTGCTGGGACAACAGCTTCTGCACCGAAGGTTAGTGAGAATGGAGATTCACCGTTCGCTCTTCTCGGGGTTGTTCTGTACGCCCAAAGTACGCCATGAAGTTCGTCTGCCCATCTGCCCTTTCGAGCCTCGAGTTTCTTCTTTAAATTCTGAACAATCGTCTTGTTGGTTGCTTCAGCTTGTCCGTTCCCTTGAGGGTATCTTGGGGTAGAAAAGCTAAGCTCGATATTCCATTCTTTACAGAATTTTCTGAAGTTACCCGAAATGAATTGAGATCCGTTGTCTGTAACAATCTCTTGGGGCACACCAAACCTGCAGATAATGCTCTTCCAAATGAAACCTTCGACGTCCGAGTCCTTCACGTCCGCAAATGCTTCTGCCTCAACCCACTTGGTGAAATAATCAGTGAGTACAAGCAAATACTTGCGTTGACCGCTCGCTCTCGGTAATGGGCCCACTATATCCATTGAATATTTCATGAATGGATATGGAGACGCGATGCTCGATAATCGTTCTGCTGGCTGATGGAAAACGGGGGAATGTCTTTGGCACTTGTCGCACCGCCTGACAAAGTCTTCGCTGTCTTGAAGCATAGTGGGCCAGTAGTAGCCCTGTCGCTTGACTTTGTTGCATAATAATCGTCCCCCAGAGTGGTTTCCGCATTCGCCTTCATGAACTTCCTTCAGAACGTATGTAGCTTCTTTGTCACCGAGGCATCGAACGTAGGGGCCATTGAACGAACGTCGGAACAGGATGTCGTTGATTACTGAAAATCTTGCAGCTTTGGTCTTGAGCTTTCGAGCTTCTTGCTTGGCTTCTGGCAAAACTCCTTCCTTCAGGTAAACAACTATGGGCGTTCGCCAGTCGTCTGGGGCTTCGTCTGTATTGATGGTGGATTCGAGCTGGATGCTTGGTTTCTCGATGTATCCGACTGGGATGCTTCGACGTATATTCGGCTCCGAAGTTGAACCAAATAATGCCAAGGCGTCCGCTTGTGTGTTAAGATTCCTCGACACTTGTTCAATCGAGTATTCTTCGAAATGCTGTACAAGCGAACGAACAACGTTCAGATAAGCTTCCATTCTAGTATCCTTGGTTGTGTATTCTCCCAACACTTGATTCACAACGAGCTGTGAATCGCTTTGAATCTTCAAACGTCGAGCCCCCAGCACTTTCATCAAACGTAGCCCAGCGATCAAAGCTTCGTACTCGGCTTCATTGTTCGAAGCGTTGAAACCCAGGCGAAACGATTGCTCGATTATTTCTCCTTCAGGGGTCTTGCAAAATACTCCCACTCCAGATCCTTTAACGTTCGATGCTCCGTCCACCATGAGCGTCCAGCAGCATTCTTCTTGCGTTTTTGGCGTAGAAGGATCGGGAGTGAGTTCAGCTACAAAGTCAGCAAGTACTTGAGATTTAATGCTTGTTCGAACCCGGTACTCGATGTCAAACTCGCTCAACTCCACTGCCCATTTTGTCAATCGTCCAGACAAGTTTGGACTATGAAGTATCGCTCGTAAGGGGTAGGTTGACATGACAATGATCGAGTGTGATTGGAAATATGGCCTAAGCTTCCTCGCAGCAGTTATGAGGGCCAGTGCTAATTTCTCAACCACCGGGTATCGTGTCTCCGCATCGAGTAATGACTTGCTGACATAGTAGATAGGCTGTTCTCCGTTCGAATCACGTACTAGAACGGCACTTACCGCAACTTCCGTTACGGATAAGTAAATAAATAGATTTTCTCCTGTTTCTGGTTTGGCTAGTATTGGAGGTGTGGACAGATACCTTTTCAGTTCGTCAAAGGCTTGTTGGCACCGTTCGTTCCATTCAAACTTCTTGTTGCCTTTGAGCAGTTTGAAAAATGGCTGGCATTTGTCGGTCGATCGAGAGATGAATCTATTCAGCGCTGCTATATGTCCAGTCAACTTCTGGATCTCTCGCTTGTTCTTTGGTGAAGGCATATTCATTAGCGCTCGTATCTGGTCAGGGTTCGCTTCGATACCACGCTGCGTCACAATGTAACCTAAGAATTTTCCAGACGAAACACCAAACGAGCATTTGGAAGGATTCAAACGCATGTTGTGTAGCCTGAGTACCGAGAAGCACTCTGATAGGTGTCCAATGTGGTCCGCAGCCTTAATTGATTTGACCAGCATATCGTCAATGTATACCTCCATCGTTCGACCGAGTTGATCAGCGAACATTGCGTTGACGAGTCTCTGATAAGTTGCACCGGCGTTCTTTAACCCAAATGGCATAACTTTGTAACAGTAAATTCCCCTTTCGGTTATGAACGCTGTCTTCTCTTTGATCGTCAGGATGTATGAGGATCTGATTATAGCCCGAAAATGCGTCCATGAACGAGAGTAATTCATGGCCCGCAGTGGCATCAACTAAACGATCGATGTGTGGAAGGGAAAAACTGTCTTTTGGGCATGCTTTGTTTAGGTCCGTGAAGTCGATACAAATTCTCCACTTGCCGTTCTTTTTCTTGACAATTACAACGTTCGCTAGCCAGTCTGGATACTGCACCTCTTTGATGAATCCAGCCTCGATTAACTTTCGCACTTCGTCGTTAATGATCTTGTTCCGCTCGATACCAAGTTTCCTTCTTTTCTGCTTAACAGGCTTGTGGCTTGGATCGACGTTGAGTCGATGTGTTGTCACTTCTGGATCGATGCCTGGCATATCCTTGTGCGACCATGCAAAGCAGTCTTGATTCTGCTGTAGGAAACTCAGGAGCTGTGTGCGAGTAGTGTCATCGAGCAGAGAGCCAATGTTGATGACTCGATCTGGCTGGGCTGGGTCGATCTGGATCTCATCCAGTTGTTCAACGTCCGGTTGTACCCGATCGCTCGATTCGCTTTTCTGCTCTAATTGCTATAAGCGATCGGTCTTCTTCATCTTCAGAGAATGCAAATAACATGTCCTCGCGACTTCCTGGTTCCCCTTGATTTCCTTAACTCCTTTCTTCGTTGGGAACCTGATTCTCTGATGATAAGTGGACGGTACTGCCTTCATAGAGTGTATCCATGGTCTACCTAAAATGATGTTGTAGGCAGACGGGCAGTCTAAAACCAAAAATGTGGTCAACTTGTTTTCTCCTCCTGCAAAAACTGGGAGTTTGATCTTTCCAACAGCAGCGGTCGATTCTCCGTTGAAGCCTGTCAATATGGTCGTTGAACGTTCGTTGTCCGACTCAGATAACTCCATCTCTCTGAGTGTTGAAAGGAAAAGAACATCTGCAGAACTCCCATTATCGACGAGAATACGACCAACTTCACAGTTCGACACGTTAAGTGTCAAAACAAGTGCGTCGTCGTGAGGTCGGCTAAGGTTTGTAACCTCGCTGTTGTGGAAAGAGATTGAATGCTCGACGGGATCGTCGGGAAGAATTGACGCGATCGGCTGCATGGCCTTTCTTCGATGAGACTTGACAGCAGTGACTGTATCTCCGCAATAAATCGAGCCTCCGCAAATTATGCCTATCGTCTTTCGAACTGGCGGTGGTGAAGGCGTGTCTTCAATGTGCTGCACAACTCTTCTTTCCTTGCTCTCGCCTCCAAACCCGTACGTCTCTCTGCCCTTTTCTGTGAGAAATTCACGAAGGTGGCCCTTCTTCAAAAGCTCTGCCACCTCCGCTCGCAAAACCCTGCAATCAATGGTCTGGTGACCATGATCTTTATGGAACTCGCAGTACTTCGTTGTATCTCTGGCAGGGTTTGCTGGCAGCTTTTTTGGCCATGTGACGAAGTCCTGACGCTTGAGGTGAGCGATGAGTTCGGAAGGACTAATGCCAAGGGCATACTTTGGTGGTGAGAGAGGACGCTTGTGGTCACGCCTAGTCGAGCGTTCGACTCTGCTGTCCGTTCGACGTTGTGGGCGTGGGCGTTCGCGTCTGAAGGCCTTGTTTTGCTCGTTACGAGCCTTCGACAGTTCTTCCCTTGTCCGAGCAAGATCTCGTTCAACTCGCTCGTTTTCCTCCTCCAGTTCGATAAAACCCTTCGCTCGATGCAAAGCATCCTGGATCATTGGAGGGTATCGGGCACAAATCTCATTTTTGAATAAGGACCTGTGCCTTAGACCCTTCTTCAAAACTTCTCTAGCCGTTCCGTCATCGAGCCCTGATATTTCTGATATGGCTTTGCTAAAGCGCTTAACATAAGCGCGCAGTGACTCCTGTGGCCCTTGGATCACACTCCAAAGATCCTTGGTTGTCTTGCCGGATTGGATGTGAACGAAATAACTTCGCATGAACTCAAGCGAGAGTTCATCGAATGAATCGATCGATTCCGGGGGAAGGTTGCAAAACCATCTTAACGCCGCTCCCTTCAGGCTTTGCGCAAACAACTTGCACATCATATCATCGAGCATACCAGTTGGTATGTTCGTCGATTGTACGACGTGCTTGTACTGCAGGAGATGGTCGTGAGGGTTTGACATTCCGTCAAACCGCGGAAAAGAAACGTTGCTGAACTTGGGGGTGATTGTGCTGGTGATCCGCTTTGTCAATGGCGTCTCGCGGACACCACGAGCAAGGTCGTCGAACCCTGGTGTGGAGGTTGTTGCTCTATGTATTTGTGAGGAGAAGCGCTGCTGCATTTGTACTTCTAATGTCCTCATTTCTTCGGACATTATACTCCTCATCAAGTCTTCAACGTTCGCAGGCTCCTGTTGAATGAAACTTGGTGGTACTGGTACGTCGGGCGTCGAACGCCGCATTGGTGTGGTCTGTCTTCCGGCACCGAATCCTGGTGCTGTCTGTCTCTGCTCCGCTCGCCACTCGTTTACAGCCGGAGTTTCCCCAGGTGTGAATAGGGGTTGCATTGATGCCACCGGGCTGTACGTAGCCCTCGACGCTCGTTGTTGAGGCATTGCTTGTTGCAAGCCTCCAGCGTTCGTCCCATGTTGGTCACGGGAAGTGGATGGTTGCCAGCCCCCAGTGTTCACACCTTGGGGATGTTGTAAGGTGACTGGGTTCCAGCCCCCAGTGCTCGCACCTGAAGAATATCCGACATACGGGTTGTAGTAGTACGAGTAAGCGGCTTGTGAGTTGATCACCATCAACTGATTTTTGAGAACCTGGTTCTCTGCGGTGATGCTCTCCATTTGACTTCGCTGACCGTCATGTTTCTTGGTCAGTTCCTCGACCAATCGCGTCAGATGGGCGATTTGGGAGTTTGCTTCAGAGGTTGAAGCTTCTTCGTGGTTGACTGGGCTTCCCTGGGGAAGTTCTTCCTGGCGTTCATGTTCTGCTGCCATGATTGCTTTGTAGATTTCCGAAGTAAGATTTCCAAGAGCCCCACGGTGGGCGCCAAACTGTAGATGCCGGTTTTCTACAGTCAAAATTTAACAAAAAAGTTAATTCAGAAAATATGATAATCGATTGATTGGGCCCTTGGACATCGTAATGAAATTTAGCAAAGCAATGTAAGAACAGAATTTCATGTCAGAAAATGAAATTAAAGGAAGACAGAAATTAAATTGACACCAAGAAGTATAGAGGTTCGCCCAAGTAAGTGCTACGTCCTCTGTCAGTGAGTAATTTCACTATATATGAATGTTTGAGTACAATGAAGACTTGAGGATTCTCGAGATGATTTCTGGAGAAATCTTGGCAGAGTGAAAGTATGTTCTTTTGAAAATAGAAGAAAGGCAGAGATTCAGAATCAGAATTCAGAATCAGTCCCCTTTCCCGTGGGGGGGTCTTCCTCTATTTATAGAGGAAGATGGGCCTGAGCCCGTAACTGCTCATGGCAGTTCAGAAATTGTCATCTGGGACACGTGTAAGCATGCCATTGGAGATTTTGAACAGACGGTTACCAGAGTAAACCTAAATCTCGGACAATGGGCTTGGCGGTTATTGATGTAATATCGTTGTTGATATTGAGTTCGACGATTATAGGAGAGATGTCTTAATCTGTCGAATACGAGCGACGAACGCTAATTCGGACACAAGTCTGATATTGTGATCCATCGTTCGTAGCTTATATAGAGATCGCGTTTGATCTGTTGGTTCGACGTTCGAGTGTGAACGAACGTCATATTGTAATGAATTAGAATCGTTAACTGGGTCCGGCCCATGTTAAACGAGCGATCATCGTTCGAGCTTGAACGGAATGGATTGGGTCTGGCCTAATTTTGTGATCGATTGTTGCCCATGATAAAGCAAAATTATAAGTTGGGTCCGGCCCAAAAGTAAGACGTTCGTCGTTCGTTAGACAAACTGTTGGAAGCTAACATCGTAAAGGGAAGACGAAGTCTAACCCCAACACCCATCTAATTAAAAGCTAACATTTAGAATAATTTATCTTCATTATATTTATGTAATTACCTGTCTATTTCCTACTAAGTATTACATTAATTGTTTGGTAACAATTATCATAAAATACTCTACCTAAATACTAAATCCCTTACATCAATAATTGACTTCAAATAATTCTTATTATTTTTTCTATATCTAAATTAATATTAGAATGAGAAACGACGCTTGCGAGGTATGTATTCAGAATCTTTATGCTCTTCTTTGGAGGCCTATTGTAATTTGCATGACTCAAACGGTAAGGAGGAGAAAGTTGATTGACTGAATTTTTTTATTTAATACGATAATATGATTTTAGTATTCAAAATAGTATATTACTACGTTTACATTTTTATATTGATTTATTTTATTTTACAAACTAAAAAATTGAGTTATACACATTAATATAAATCGAAATTGTCATGTTTTTAAATATTTTAGTTTAGTCTGTATTTGTTTAGAACTTTCATTAAACTCACTAAGAAGATACAAACACATTAAATGGAATAATTTACATGACACAAAACCTTTTAATGAGAACGAATTCATAAGAAAATTTGAAAAGGAGGATTTTTTTTTTCCCCGTTGTATTGTTTGTATTTTCCGTTGTATTCTTTATCTTTTAAACCCTTATTCTTGTTGGTTGTAATTGATGTGTTACTGACTGTTTGAGTATATATACATATTTATAAATTTCTTTCGTAAACAGATTTAGATATAATAATTAGATATTATCAGAGTAGAACATCAAAATAAATTAAAAAAATGGGTGTGAAATGAAATTCAAAGTGGTGTAGTAATTTTTAATGGAAATAGTTAGGATAATTTTGGAAACATAGGGATGTGTAATAAGTAAATCATTTTAAAATTAAGAGAGGAGTATGTTTAGAAGGGGGTGTAGAGAGTCAAAAGTGATGTGCTAATAGAAATACCTTAAAAGATAATTTTAGACATTTTTTAAAGTAAGGACTTCAAATTAGACATTTATGTAAATAACCCTTCCCTTTGAGTCTAATTGGAATTTTCTTATGAATTTGTTCTCATTGAAAGATTTTGTGTCATGTAAGTTGTTTCATTTAAGGCACGTTTACTTATTGGAAATTCTAAAAATAGGAAATTAATTTCATGAAAAAATGATTTAAATTACACGGAATTAAATTCCAAAAATAGATAAAAGTGTTTACTAATCTATCAAGAAATCTATTTACTTAAGGAATTAAATTCCTATTATATTGTTTACTTTCTAAAAGATAGAAGGATTAGTAATATATTTACTCTAGTTACGAAATTATCCTTAAATGAAAAAAAAAAATTAAATAAGAATAATGATATATTTGGTATAGAGTTAGTTACTTCCTATTTTTTAGGGGAAGGAATTTATTTTCGTAGGTAGTCGGTGGGAGATAAGTTTCCTTTATCAAGGAAATTAATTCCCTATTTCTAGGTGGGATCCACATAATTTAATTTTCAAATACAAAAGTAAACAATAGAATTTAAAATCAGGAATTTAATTCCTTTTTCCGAATTGGATTACTCATTTGTAAACACGCCCTTAGTGTGTTTATATCTCCGTAATGAGTTTAATTAAATTTCCTTAAAAAAAAATCCTAACTATGCAACCGTTAGCAAATAATAATAATAATAATAATAATAATGAAGGGTTTGTTGATGGTGCAATTTGATCTGACGTCGGAATCCCCTTTCCGGGGCTGAACCGGCTGTGTGAGGATGTTAAAACCAGATCCCTTTGCATTGACCGAGTACTCCCAACCGGATCCGAGCCGACTAGGCAAGATTCTTCCCGGGGAACTTCGTTGATCGGCCTGAGTTCACCGCATTGGCGATATCTGCCGTGTACCCTGGACAGGGCATGGCCGGGGCCTGTGCCCTTGGCCCGAACAGAGCTTCCCTCACAACTCCTGAGTGCCACTTGCTCAGTGGGTCCCTCGCTGTCCGTGTCACACCACCCCATACTGACTGACGACGGTACCCTGTTACAACACTCAATCTTCTGCCTGACACCTGACACGTCACCTGTTGCTGCGCCTATCCCATTGCCGATATCCGCCGCTTGTTCAGACTGGAGCTATGCCCACTGGTACTGGTGTTAGCCCACCCTAGTGTCCCCCGACACCAGACCATAGACACGCGGCATCGGCCTATTGGACACACAGTGCCTGTGCACCTGAAGCATGTCTACCCGCTGGGAGTACTCGGAATTCAACCCGATCGGATCACCCGAACACCCGAGCCCACGGAGAACGTCTATAAATAGAGGGTCAGCCCACCTATTCAGGTATGGATAATTTTTCCTTGTCAAAACTCTGCCTCTCCGCTTGCTCATCAGTACCCACACTGATTAAGCATCGGAGTGCCCTATCTGGTATTCCCATCACTTCGAAATGCTTCCCTTTTTACAGGTGACTAGGTATAGAGTGATTGTGCAAGACCGACCAAGTCGGACAACCATATTAGGTGTTGTGCCGGAGATTTTCGACATCAACAGGATTCATCATACTTCTTAAAATCGTAAAAGAAGAAAAAGAAAAAGAAAAAGAAAACATAATTCAGAGTGTCACCAGTGAAAGTTGAATATCAATTTTCCACATAGTATGGCCTATTTTTGCCATAAAAGTTTTATTTTCCTTTCTAAAAGTGACAAAGGCTGCATATTATTCGATCTTTTTAGCGTTACCTACGTTTGTCCCTCAATTACTACAACTTTTGAACATTTTCCAAGGAGTGAGTGCTATTATTGTTTGCTTGTCAAAGAGATTTTTCTTTGTTAAATAAAAGTTGTAGGAGTTGAAGTTTCTATTTTTATTTCTCTTTTAAGAGGAAGTTCCAGGAAGCAGCAGACAATAGACATGATCACTACAAATAATACACAATTTGCTTCTTGTACTATAGGGTGCACATAAACCTACCAACTTTTTTTTTTTTTTTGGGTAAATATAAACCTAAACTACTTAAAAACTCTCTCTCTCACTCTCTCTCTCTCTCAACTGTTGAAAAATCATTTTACAAAGTTCATATAATTAAAAAAAAATTTGTAGAAATTGTACTTTTATTTTATTTTATTTTATTTAGAAAGGGAATACAATTCAATTGAACAAATCTTACAAATACTAATGTGAATGATTCTGTAGTACACAAGATGGAGCCCGCAATTGAGATTAGATCCATTTGTTGTGATCTAAACTTTTACATGTTTAGGGCCCATTTAGGGGGATTTTTGAAGACGAAATTTTGGATGTTGGGCTTGAAATGTATGCTTGGGATAGGATTTTTGAAAATGAACTATGTATAGAAAATAAAATAAAATTTTGAAATGTGTTCGGGAAAAAAAGTACGTAAAATGGATATTATTTTGTTCGTCTCGTCATTGTTGAGCATTTTGACATAAGAATCATCTCATTTTGATTTAAAATGAGAAAATTATGGATTTTTAAAGTTTGATCTTTTTGAAAATAAAAGGGAAAGAAAGTGAAATATAGAGTTTAGAGTTTTGGATTAGACGGTAAAATTTCGTTTGGAAAAGTTCACCAAACAGGGCCTTAGTCAACGTTTACTCATATTTTTTAAATTTTTTTTTAGAATTTAAAGTCTACATATTGTGATTTAATCAGATGTAAAATTATCGTAAAATTATATTTGCAACCTCATGTTATATGCTTTTTATTCTTAAAATATTTTTAAAATATTTAAAATTTCTTATTACATGTTATTATACATTTCAAAATTATCCCTAAGACAAATATTATTCTACCATTTTATATACTTTCATAAGACAAATGTTACTCTACCATTTTAAATATCTTTTCGTGTTGATCATATTTTATTGTATTTACTTTATTAATCTTCTTTTTCAATCTTTCTATCTTTCTTCTCTCTCTATCTCTCTCTGTTTTTTTCAGTTGTTGTTGAAGCTTTAGGGGTGAATTTTTTTTTCTTTATAATTAAAGCAAATTGTAAATTTTAGAAAGATTATTTATTTTTTTAGGTTAGTATATTTACTATTATTATTTAGGATTAATTTTATGAATGTCCCATGAATTATGTACCCTATTTTATTTTGCCTTCTATATTGTCAAAACCGGTCATTATGTCTCCTAAACTATATAAAACTACTTACTTTGTCCCCTTCGTCCATTTCTGTTTATAAACTTAACAGAATTACTGACGTGGCATATATCAAAGAATTAATCAAATATTTTTTAAAAATATAAACCAATATTTTGGAAAAAAAAAATATTAATAAAAAACATATTAATCTTAATGAAAAATCAAATAAAAGTTTAAAACAACGAAAAATGAAAAAATATATATATATATATATATATTTCATTCCCTCGTCGTTTCCCACTTCGCCTTTCCCCCTCGAATGTCCTCCAATGCCCCTCATTTTGCGATCTAGCCCCGGCCAACCACACGCATGATCCAGCCTTTGCTCCCCCTCCCTGGTCGATCCAACCTCCACTGCCTCCTTCCCCATGATATCTAGCCTCTACCGCCCCCTAACCCTAACGATCTAGCCTCCGCCACCCCCTCCCCAACGCGATCCAGCCTTTGGCGTTCCCTTCCCCGCGTGATCTAGTTTTTGCCACCAACTCTCTGTGCGATTTGACCTTTTCTGCTACCTTATCCGCCTGATCCAACCTTTTCCACCATTGGTTCACCTTCTACGTTTTTGGGCATGGCTCCTTTTTTTATTTTTTTATTTTTTATTTTATAGATAAAAGAAAGTTTGGAAATTTTTCCTATATTTATTTTAGTTGATAATTGATAATATTTAGAGAATACTAAAATATTAAATTTTTTTTTTCAATATATGGGTTTATATTTTTATAATTGATAATATTTAGAGAATACTAAAATATTAATTTTTTTTTTTCAAAATATGGGTTTATATTTTTAGAAAATATTTGATTAAGCGTCCATTTGGATCGTTAGTTGGAGTTAAAATTTTTAAGTTAGAGTTGGTTGATCTTTTAAAAACTAGTTATAATTTTTGTTGACATTTTAGAAAATGACAAAAATCCAGGTAAAAAAGTACAGTTTAGTTGAAGTTAAACTAATATGTCAAACAAAGCATAATTCTCTAATGAATACTATGTCAGTACTTCCATTAAGTTTATATACGGAAGTAGACGGAGGGGGCAAAGTAAGTGGTTTTATATAGTTCAGGGGGCATAATGACTAGTTTTGAAAGTCCAGGGGGCAAAGTGAAATAGGATACGTAGTCCAAGGGGTATTTGTAAAATTAATCTATTATTTATTAACTTAAATTTTTATTTTTGAATTTAAAGGTGGGGAAATTCAAACTATGGGGCGTTTGTAAAATTAATCCTATTATTTATTAACTTAAATTTTTATTTTTGAATTTAAAGGTGGGAAAATTCAAACTATACACCTTATGATGAAGTCATATGTGGAATTATCACTAGACTATTCTTGCAACTACTTAAGTTCAAATTTTCAAGAAAAAAGAAGTTTGCAAAAAGAAAAAAGAAAAAAAAAAGTAATTGTTCAATGAATGTTCTTCTAGATTTCAAATAGAAGTGTTTACCATTTGAAAAAAAAAAAAGAAGAAATTTTAGCATATAATATATTTTATAAGTACTTTTGAAATTTAAATTAGATTTTTAAAACATGATAAATTAGAACATATTTTTACGGGTATAATCCTTGGATTTTTTAAATAAATCCTTGAATTTTCTAGTACATAATAGATTTTTTAACTCTTAATAACAGATATATATACACAATTCGATGTTAGAGACAGAAAGAGACGTGAGTAAAGAGGAAGGGTATTTTTGATATTGTGTGTGATCATAAATCTAATTATTTTATTTATATTATGTTTAAAATTTTGTATTATAATTTATTATTATTTTTTTCAAAAATGTTATTTGCTAAAAAAAGTATGTATATGAATTAATATTGTCTAACATTGTAAAAATTTGTTATGTTGGTATATGAAACAATGCAAACGTTTTTAAAATAGTTAACTGCAGTTTTGTTAAATAGTAAACTGCAGTTTCATGAAATAAATAAATACTAAATATGAATGATTTCAATTAAGGGGAAAAAAAAAAAGTTTTTTGAAAAATGTTCGTGTATAATTTTTTTTTTTGTTTTTTTTTTTGCAATCGTTATTTTCTGTCTTTTGCAACTAAGGGGATGTTGTGATTGCAGGCATAGCCTAGTAGTATTACTATATCTGACTCCAACTAAAGGTGTAGAGTTTGAATCCCCACACCCTAAGTTCAAAAAATAAAAAATACTAAGGGGGTATTTGAAACACTGGGTTGAGTTGAAATTTTTGTAGTTGATTGACTTTTAAAAAACTATAATTAAAAAATTTATTGACTTTTCATAAAAAGAAAAAAAATAAAATGGAATTTTTAGCATGGACATAAGGTCATGATAGGATTAGCCAGCAAATCCATAATTTTCTTGTGTTCTATATTTGCTCTTAAGAATTGTGAATCTAATAGCTATGGCTAGAGGTATGATCTTGGACTTCCGCTTTTACTATTTGTGATTCTGAAAAATCTCTAACATCATTCTAAAAATGAATATAAATTGCCATATAATTACTGTTTTTAATAAAATAATTACAGTTTTCTTTTAATAAGCATAAGTAGGTTATTATAACAAGGTTCAAATAATAATAATAAAAAACGTAGGTTATCAAGGGGAAAAAAAAGAAAAATACACCAAAAAAAACTAGTATAAAATAGGGATGAGAAGCGACTTAATGGTTTCAAAAAACATAAAGGGACATCTATTGACATCCCCCAATCTACTTTTCTCATCACCTTTCTTAAATTATCGATCTACCAATTAAAAGTCAAATATCCGTTATTACTTATTACACTCCCTACAATAATCCCTACAATTTAATTCTGTTTCTAATCCTTTTTGCACCCATCAACCAACAAATAACCTCCTATTTTTGAAACAATCCTTTTTTTATTATTATTTGCTTTTCATGTTTTTCGATTTCTTTTTTTTTTTTTTAAGAAATTTAATTTTTTTAATATCAGATTTAATGAAACTATAATAAAGTTGTAGTTTATATTTATCTTTTTATTATTATTATTTTTATGAAGTAGTATCGTTTTTGTGAATGTTGTATGTAGAGAGATATATATATATATATATATATATCTCTATATATTTAGTCATAGATTATCTAAATATAATAATAAAGTCGTTATATCTGTATTGTAAGTTATTGTTCGTAAGTTTTTGGTGAAAATAGTTGTCACCAAAAAAAAAAAAAAAAAAAAATCTACAAGAAAAGACAAAAATACAAATTATAATTCTTTGATTATTCAATTTGTTATTTCATGTACCAAAAGAAAGATGATTAATTTGTTGGGAATTATTTTTACGATAAAACAAATAAAGTTTTTTACTCTTGAATCAAGATTTTTTTCAACCTTGAAACAAAAATAAAAATAAAAATTTTTGTTTTAAAAAAGAAAACTAAAATCTGTATATCTCAAATATACTAATCATTGGATTTAAAAAAGAAGAAGATGAAAAACAATATATGACAAAAAAGAAAGGGATTGTTAAAAAAAAAAAGGGGGGGGGGGGGGGGTGGGTTATTTATTGATAGGTGAATATAAAAAGGATAAATAGTAGAATTAATTGTAGAGATTTGTTTTTTTGGAATTATAATAGAAGTGTAATAAGTAATAATAAACATTTAAATTTTAATTAGTGGGATAATTTTAAAAAATGGAGGGGAAAATAAATAGAGGGGTATCGATGCTTCCACGTATAAAACAGTGGACTGAGCAAAACATTGTCTAGTAGGCCCTGTTTCATTAGGCAAGAATTTCCTAAAATCGAACCACAAGTACACAAAAATAAAAAAAAATAAATATATATATATTTATATATGTTTCACAAAATAATCCCCTTCTTCTTGTTAGAAATATTTCTTATTATTTCAAATCTGTTTTGAAACATTTCTTTTTTAATTCAAATTTCTTTATGAAAGATTTAATAGAATCTTTTTATTCAATCTGTTGGAGAGTCCAACGTTTCTTCGAAAGGAAAAGCTCTTAATTATTTCTTTTTATTAGCCATAAAAATCTGATGCATTTGAACGTTGACCAACATTTCTAAAGTTTTAGAATTAAATGTATATACACGGAACAAAGCTCTATGGTAAGTTATTGTTGTATACGTTGGGAGAATAAATGATTTGTTTTGCTAAAATGAATACTGGTTGCATCAGATGAACTATAAAGAGTGGACTTTTTCTTATTTTTTAAAAAATGTAAAACAAATTATTTGTTTTGCTTATGTTACAGCAGTCCTTATTCATTCTCACCTCTTTAATCCCACTTTCAAAAATTTTCTTCTGTTTTGCTTCATTCCAATCAACTGAAAAACTTTCGTTGGGTGCTTGAAAGAGTCCGCCACGGCCTACTATTCGAGAGTGCACTCTTAGAAGTGTTTCACTGGTTGTCGTATCCTGGAAGCCGGTCGCCACCACCCCGTTGCACCGGATACATAATCCCGAGGGGGCGAAATCAGTTTTAAGGACAGCGATTTTTGCGCTTCAACCATATGCCTATTGGCTAAGTGTTTTTTTGTTTCTATTTATTAAGTTCTTAGTTAAATTTCTAATTTCTTGTAATATTTGGCACATTTTATTAACTAAAATTATTTTAATTTCATTCATTAGTGTATTTCTTTAACAATCATAAAAACGAGTTGCACTATGGATGAAATTGTTTGTCAAGTGCCCGATATTACAAAACTTGAACAAATTGATGGTACAAATTACAAAAGATGGAGTTAAAAACTTCTTTTTATTTTGGAAACCATGAATGTTGCTTTTGCTCTCACTGAAACGGAATCTAATAATGAAATGGAAGAACATGCACGCAGTGCAGTAGCTAAGAGATGGAATAAAGCTAATCATTTGTGCAAGGGTTATATTTTAAATAGTATGGGTAATCAGTTTTATGATGTGTATGCAAATTACAAGAGTGCAAAGGAAATTTGGGATGTCATGAAGAAGAAATATGTAACTGAAGATGCAGGTGTCGAACTTTTTGCTGCTGATAATCTTTTTGATTTCCAAATGGAGGAAGACAAGAGTGTTTCTTCTCAAATCTATGTCTTTCAAGACTTGGTGAATGAAGTTCTCAAAGAAGGGTTCAAGATTTGCGAGAAAACTCAAGCTGTACTTCTCTTGGAAAGTCTACCGCCTACATGGAAGGAATACAAGGTTGGTGTCAAGCACAAGAGGAAGGAGACAACCTTGGAAGATCTAATTGTTCACATCCGAATAGAAGAAGCAAATCGAATACGTGAAAACAAAGAAAAGGCCAAGGAAACAACTACTAAAGCATACCTTGTGGAGATTACTCCTCAAAAGCATGGAAAGAAGAATTTCACGAAAAAAAGATAAACATTCTCATGAGAAGCTGAAGAAGCCATTCAACAAAGATTTCAAGAAGAAGAAAGGAAATTGTTTCTTTTGTGACAAACCTGGTCGTCATATAAACCAATGTAGACTTCGCAAGGCACAAAATTCTAAGCAAGAGGCGAATGTTGTCGAAGAAGAAGAAGTTATCGCTGCAGTTGTTTCTGAGGTTAATTTCATTACTAACAGTGACAGAGTGGTTGCTTGATTCTGGAGCTACAAAGCATGTGTGCTTTGATAAAAGCATGTTTAGTTCATATGCACCATTGAAAGAAGGCGAGAAGATCTACGTGGGCAACTCTCACACCTCTCCTGTGGTAGGCAAGGGTAAGGTGGAGTTAAAACTCACGTCTGGTAAGATACTCCAACTCAACGATGTTTATCATGTACCTGAATTTAGAAGGAACTTGATTTCTGTGAGTATTCTTTACAAGGTGGGCCTCCAAAATTGTTTTCGAATCAAATGCTTTCATTATTACAAAAAAAGGGGAATTTGTTGGCAAAGGGTATTGTTGTGAGAATCTCTATGTACTCAATGTTGCTTCTGTTATGAATAAAAATGCATCTACCTCTGCTTTTGTTTACTTGATCGACTCTTTAAGTGTTTGTCATGAAAGGTTAGGTGATGTAAATGTTGCTTCTATCAAAAGAATGGAAAAACTAGGGCTTATATCTTATTTTTCAAATACTAAGCATAGTAAGTGTGAAATTTGTGTTGAAGCAAAAACAAAGAAAAAACCTTTCAAATCTGTTTCTAATCGAGAGTCACACTTACTAAGTTTGGTTCATACCGATTTGGGTGTTTTTAATAATCATCTAACACGTGGAGGAAAACGCTATCATATTACCTTTGTGATGATTATTCAAGATACACCGAATTGTTTTTATTAAGAACAAAAGATGAAGCTCTAGACACTTTTATCAAATATAAAGCTGAGGTGAAAAATCAACTGGACAGAAGAATTAAGAGATTGAGATCTGACCGAGGAGGTGAGTATGACTCATCTTTATTTTCAGAAATATGCAGCAAACATGGTATTATACATGAGGTAATTGCTCCTTATTGCCCTGAACAAAATGGAATTGCTGAAAGAAAAATAGAACATTGAAAGAAATGGTTAATGTTCTTTTATGTAGTTCTGGTTTACCTACTAACATGTGGGGTGAGGCTATCTATACTGCAGGTCATATTTTGAACAGAGTTCCTAGTAAAAAATCAAATTTGTCTCCTTATGAATTGTGGAAGGGATATAAACCAAACTTTGCATATCTCAAAGTGTGGCCCTAGAACTTCTGATTGTATTTTTATTGGTTATGCACTTAATAGTGCAGCTTACAGATTTTTAGTTATAAAGTCAGAAGATACAATAATAGAAGCTCGGCAAGCAGAATTTTTTGGAAATATTTTTCCAAAAAAGATTGTTTTAGAAAAACATATTTGTCAAGCTTCTACAAGTAAGATTTCCAATAATGTTGAACCTGAGCTTCAACGAAGTAAAAGAGTTTGAATTGAAAAATCTTTTGGAGATGATTTTATCACTGCATTGCTTGTAGAAGATGATCCCACAACTTATCAAGAGGCTATTTCTTCATCTGATGCTGCTTTTTGGAGAGATGCAATTAACAGCGAATTGGACTCTATCCTGGCTTATCATACATGGGAGTTAGTTGACCTTCCTCCTGGAACTAAGACCATGGGATGTAAATGGATCTTCAAGAAAAAGTTAAGACCAGATGGTTCTATCGACAAGTTCAACGCCAGGTTATTAGCTAAGGGATATACGCAGAAAAAGGGCATTGATTATTTTGACACATATTCTCCTGTTGCCAGAATCACTACGATTACAGTTTTGCTTGCTCTTGCATCCATTCATAAACTCATAATCCATCAAATGGAAGGCGACGTTTCTGAATGGTGATTTAGATGAAGAGATTTACATGGACCAACCTGAAGGGTTTGTAGTTTATGGACAAGAACACAAGGTATGTAGATTGGTTAAATCTCTTTATGGTATAAAACAGGCTCCAAAGCAGTGGAATGAGAAGTTCAACAGTGTCCTTATAGGAAATGGGTATTCTGTAAGTGATGCTGACACTTGTTTGTATTACAAATTCTCCCATTCTTGTGGTGTCATTATTTGTCTTTATGTGGATGACATGCTAATTTTGGGCACCGATTTAAAAATTGTTGAATTGACTAAAGGTTTTTTGGCATCAAAATTTGACATGAAAGATCTTGGAGAGGCAGATGTTATTTTGGGAATGAGGATTTTAAAAACTGAAAATGGTTTGGCACTTTCACAGTCACATTTTGTTGAAAAATTGTTGAAAAAGTTTGACTATGAAAATTGTGTTCCTGTGAAAACACCTTATGATCCTAGCATACATCTTGTTAGAAATAAAAATGACAGTGTTTCTCAACAACTTTATGCAAGGATCATAGGGAGCTTATTATATCTTATGAACTCTACCAGACCTGATATTGCCTGTGCAGTTCACAGACTGAGTAGATATACTCACAATCCGAGCAGAGTACATTGGACTGCAATCTCTAGAGTGATGAGATATTTAAAGGGAACTAGTAATTTTGCTCTTCATTATTGTGGATATCCAACTGTAGTGGAAGGTTATTGTGATGCTAATTGGATTTATGATACTGACCAAGTAAATTCTACTAGTGGATATGTGTTTACTTTGGCAGGAGGAGCCGTTTCTTGGAAATCTTGCAAACAAACCTGCAAGGCGAGATCCACCCTGGAGTCAGAATTTATTGCTTTGGATCTAGCCGGTGGAGAAGCGGATTGGTTAAGAAATCTCCTAGCTGATATACCTCTTTGTGAAAGGCCAGTTTCTTCAGTGGCAATACATTGTGACTGTCAAGCTGCAATAGCTCGAGCAAAGAGCAAAGTATATAACGGCAAGAGTAGGCGCAAATTCGCCTCTGGCATATATTGTGAAGCAATTGCTTAGAGATGGAGTGATATCACTTGAGTTTGTAAAGTCAAGGGAAAATTTGGCCGACCATTTGACAGAAGGATTGGCTAGAAAGCTAATCGAAGATACATCGAGGGGGATGGGATTAAAAGCCATTTGAATGAGTTACCTGTGGTGGCAACCCAACCTATGTGAATGGAGATCCCAGGAATTAGGTTCAATGGGTAAAAACAAACCACTTGATCAGTAGCTAGAGAGCACTATCATGTGGTGTTATTCCCATTTGCTCATCCCTATGGTGTAGATAGTGCAACTACATGTGGTAGGTTTAGTTGAAAGCTCTAATAGATCTATAGCCCTATTTTGGGTAGCATGTTTATATGTAGTTACGTGCTTGATAGAATCCACCTATATGTTTAAACTAAGTGTTGATTCAAGTCGAAAGACATCAACATTGATGCATTTCAATTACTTCAACCCAACTAAAGCTATCTTCTATACATTTCCTCTGAAATTTGAATTATGTGGGGATTGTTAGAAATATTTCTTATTATTTCAAATCTGTTTTGAAATATTTCTTTTTTAATTCAAATTTCTTTATGAAAGATTTAATGGAATCTTTTTATTCAATCTATTGGAGAGTCCAACGTTTTTTCGAAAGGAAAAGCTCTTAATTATTTATTTTTATTAGCCATAAAAATCTGATGCATTTGAACGTTGACCAACGTTTCTAAAGTTTTAGAATTAAATGTGTATAAACGTAACAAAGCACAATTGTAAGTTATTGTTGTATACGTTGGGAGAATAAATGATTTGTTTTGCCAAATTGAATACTGGTTGCATCAGATGAACTATAAAGAGTCGGACTTTTTTATTTTTAAAAAATGTAGAAAAATTTTTTTGTTTTGCTCTGTTATCTTATGTTACAACAGTCCTTATTCATTCTCACCTTTTTAATCCCACTTTCAAAATTTTTCTTCTGTTTTGCTTTGTTCCAATCAACTGAAAAACTTTAGTTGGTTGCTTGAAAGAGTCTGCCATGGCCTGCTATTCGAGAGTGCACTCTTAGCAGCGTTTCACCAGTTGTTATATCCTGAAAGCCGGCCACCGCCACCCCATTGCACCGGATACATCATCCCGAGGGGGATAAATCGGTTTTAAGGACAGCGAACTTTGCGCTTCATCCTTATTCCTATTGACTAAATGTTCTTTTATTTCTATTATTAAGTTCTGAGTTAAATTTCTAATTTCTTGTTTGTAATATTTGGCACATTTTATTAATTAAAATCATTTTAATTTCATTCATTAGTGTATTTCTTTAACACTTCTCCCATTTAAAAAAAAAAAAAAATCCTTCTTCTTCGTCGATTAGGAATTGCAGGAGCTCTGCTAAGGGCCTCTCTTTCAGGTCGTCAGAGAAGTTGTGCTGGTTTTTCACTGGCCTTCTTTCGAAGAATTTATCTACATTTGTTTATACACATAAGGGAATCTCTGTCTAATGTCCATTTTTTGCTCTCTTACAATTTTTTCAGGTTTTTTTTTTTTTTTTGGCCTCTATATTTGTTTCCTAGAACAATTTCTTGGTTGCAACTAATTTTGTGAGCTTAGCCTTTTCTTTACCTTAAATGGTATAAATTCCTTGATATCATTTTGCTGGTTTCAGTTAAAGCATTAGTACATGAGAATATGGAATCTAGCATTTAGAGCTATAACCAAATATATATATATATATATATATATATATTATGATTCTATGGTTTTAATGTCGGATTGGCGCAATTTTATTCGGAAATTTCTGTCTAAAAAACTCATTGAAATCGTTTAATGGTTATATCGGTTCGCTATAGGCGAGATAATTATGCTATGGTGGTCACTGATGAATGTGTTTCGGTGTTCATTTGTTTATAGATGGAAGTGCAGAGTTATGAACATGGGGAGATAATTGAAGTGTGCGGGGAGATTCCATCGCAAGACAAAAGCTTGCGCGGGATTAAGATTTGTGGGGAAGCACCTTGCGGATTTTCGGATGCTAAAACAAGTTCTAAAGATGTGCAGGAGCAATCAGCATCCATTCGGAAACTTCTGATTTCTGTTGTACTTCGTGTTATTTTCATGATTGTGGAAATTATTGGAAGTTATTGAAGTTATTGGAAGTTATTGCGATTATGATCGATGCAGCTCATTCATTGTCGGATATTATATTTGTCTGCACGTTTCCCATTGTCTGGCCTGCACGTAAATGAGAGTGTTGAAATATAAAACTATTGTTGTTTTGCCTCCTAATAGTTTAAGTTTTTGGGATGGATTAGTAAACTAATAGGAATCCTCGTTTATGAAGCCATCGATAGACTTATCAATGATACCGGTGAAGTTAAGGGCTTTCTCATGTTTGTTGTTTCCGCATTTGGTTTAGTGGATAATATTGCCATGACAATCTTGTTGGGTCATGATCATGGTGGTCATGGGCATGATCATGGACATGGACATGGGGCGCTTAGTCGTGCCCATGGACAGCATCACCACGGGCATGGGGATCCCGAGGATAGACATCATGGCACAAGTGTTACCGGACATCACCACCATCATCATCATCATGATCATCAAGGAGGGTCGTCACAACATGACAACGAGCAGCACAATGCTTATGTCGCAAATGCAGCAACTGGTGGAATTAAACCGAAAAGGCAATGGAACATCAACATACAAGGGCTTATCTTCCCGTACTCGGGGACTCTACTCAGAGTGTTGGAGTGATGATTGGTGGGAATTATATGGTACGCACTCTCATTTTTTCGGCACTTGTGCTGGGGACGACGATCAGGATACTGTGGAACATTGTGGAAGTTCTGATGGGGAGCACGCCTAGAGAGGTTGGTGCCACAAAACTTGAGAATTGTCTTTGTGAGGTGGACGAAGTCGTTGCCATACACGAGCTGCACATTTGGGCCAGAACCGTCGGCAAGGTCTTGTTGGCCTGCCATGTTATAGTTAAGCCGGAGGCCGATGCTGGTATGGTGCTAGACAAGGTCATAGACTATATAAGGAGAGAGTAAATCACCAGTCATGTGACAATTCAAATAGAGCGTCAGCCGAACTTGGGGAGGAGATTGGCTTAGGTACGGTTTTGAATTTGGTTGAGCAATCTCTCAAACTTGAATAATTTTTTTCCCCTCTTTAATTCGAAATATATATATATATATATATATATATATATTTTAAGCAAATGCGCATTTTGTTGGCAGAAATTTCTTTCTTACACAATGTCTCTCAATGCCTCAACTCCTGGCACCAATGGTAACAAGTTACATCTTGGTTTGCAGTATACCAGTATGGACCATATAGTTTTTTTTTGTTTTTTTTTTTAGAAAAAAAAATATTTCCGAGGAAAAAGAGCAATGATTATACATCACTAAGATGATCATCACAACACTTTTTTAGTCAACAATAATAATTCCACATGTTAACTCTCCGACTCACTGATTATGATGCATATCTCCTAAATTTTTAAACGTCAGTCTCTAACTACTTAAAAAACTAGTAGCGATGACCACCATCAACGGGAAATAGCATTTTTCAAGGGGGAAAAAGGTCATAGAAATTTAGAAATTAACACCTTTTTTCTCATATTTTAAGAATAGTTTTTATTTGGGTGTAAGCGTGATAGAATATATATATATATATATATATTATATAATATATAAAAGCCCAACTAAATTTAAACTGCATTTGCTGGACTTTGAAATTCTTTTTCTGTTGTCTTCTCTCACTGTGATGTTGGTGTTCATCTTTGACGGAAGCGTACATCCATGGTGAGAATCTCGATCCACGAACAACACCGCTTGAAGAATCTTTATCTGGCAATCTGACGGTATCAAGATCATAATTTTTTAGCTCGCGGTATGTGAGTATTACTAGTATACCCACAGAGTTCCACGGCTCAAAAGCCCCTGTGAAAAATACGTGAGAAGCAGAGAGAGAAGGAAAAAATATTATTATTATTATTGTTTGCTGAGTAAGGGTGGTATCTGTATATTGAGGTGAGAAGTTTGCCAAGCAAAACAACCGTGAAACTTGGTCGGTCATCACCGATCAAGGAAAAATGAATCTAATATAGGCCTTTATCATATACCCATTTGCCCATTATCGGACAACCCACTCATTTAGTGACCACTAGCAAAGAATATATGATAAGTAGTTGATTTATTTATTTATGTAAATAAAATAAATCACTAATACCACTAATGGGTGCCATGTCATCCACTGCCAACAATCCTGAAAATGTCAAGTTCAAAGCATTGAATCAATTTAAGTGCTCTCAAAATGCATAACTGACATACTACTACTACCAATAAAAATTGTGCGGTCCTAAGAAATCTATTTTAAGGAGAATATCTATAAAATATATTGAAAGTTTGATAAAATTATTGAACTGCTGTGGTTGCTTATAACTTATATTGATGACATTAATTTACCAGTTAGACATGGAATAAAGTCAGTACTGACTCTTTCGTGAGAGCCTTTCCTTTGCTGAGGAACACCACCTTGCAGTTAACATCGTGGAAAGTGATGCTGCTAATGTGATTTTGGCGGTGAGTTTGACACTTTAATCTGACAAAGTTTTCATGTTGTCTATTCTTAAATTGGTGGAACGATTTATCTTAATAATTTATAAAAGAGTTATAAGATATCATAACTCTAACATATATAAAAGAAGCGAAAAAAGTTAAGATTTGACTCTCCTCCGTAAGTCACATGTCAGTCAAACGCTTTTTTTCTTTTTTCTTTTTAATTTTCCTTACTTGATGGGATGCTTTAAATGATTCCTATTTTTTTTTTCCTTTATTTTCTTTTCTCTTTTTCCTTTTTAATTTTTCGTATTTTCCCTGTTTGATGGGATTCTTTAAAGTGAAATTTTTTTTTTTCAATTTTTTAACAAAATGTCCTCATTCATTAGTGACTCAAATGATACGATACAACGGTGTCAGTCCTCCAATCATTCAAGATCAAAGTCAATCCATAAAAACAACCATCTAGTAATGAAATAGTAGTTATTTATAAATAAATGAAACTTGTAAAGGAAAAATATTACATTGTGGTCCCATTCAATATATTCCTTGTATATACATGTCTCTATTTTGTAACTCTTTGCAAATGATCAAGCTAAATCGTTCCACCAATGTAAAAATAAACAACATCATAACTTTAACAAAATAAAATGTCCAGTTTATTCATCGGTTGATGAATAATATATATGTATTTTTATAAGAAAGCATCCAAGGTTGATGAACAATAATTTATGCTTTATCCTTACTGTTATCTTCTTAAAAACATTATTCAGAATTTGGAAAAAAAAAAAAAATACATAACATATCTCAATCACTTGATTATTTGGTCGACTGAATGATATTTTATTTATATCGATTTAAAAAATAGGATTTTTCCAATAGCGAGAAAAAAAAAAAAAACTTTACGATAAAATAATCAACAACTTGTCCTTACATCGGTTGTAGATAACCTTTAGAGATGTTACATATACATGTTATGGACAAAAGCAAATTGGTGTCTTTCGTAATTTGGTATATAATCAGGAGTTCATCTATGCCTTTTCAGTAGAGTATCCCTTGAGTTAATAATTAAATGGGTTAAAATTAATTATCTATTGTTATTGGAACTTGTATTATATGCATCGGGTCTTTCTGTTAACTTACAAATTCCTAGTAAGTAAATAATTAAGGATATTTCGTAATAACCAGGAAAGTAAAAAATTCACACAAAGTCTACCCACAAGGGTGATTTGCATGCACCACAGTCTCAGGGAATTGAGTGCCGTTGAAACTATGGGCACAATTCTCTTGATTTTCAGGAAGAATTGATTATCTCTTAGGATGTGTTTGTTACACAGGATTAGGATTGGGATTAGGATTATTTATCCTTCACCCACGTTTGATGACACCATTTGGCTGGATAAGTTATTTGTTAACTAAAAATAGTCCGGTGTTTTAATGGACTATTATTCCCCCAAAATCAGATGGGATTTCTAATCCTTTGGACAGGATTAGACTATCTTCTCCCATCTACTAACTCATATTCTCCCTTGCCTTCTATCATATCTCCTTCTTCCTCTCTTCATAGGGTTCTTGGCGTTCTTCTTCATCCCGTTCCGAATTCTCTTTTCAAATCTCCCTCCATCTCTATCGCACAACTCTGTTCACAGATCTAGCATTTTGGCTTTGCCTCGACAATCCTTCCTATATTTTAATTTTTTTTCCTTACTTAAGTTCATCAGTTTTCAATCTTGTAATTTTTTCTTGTGTTTTGCAAATTGTGATGATAGGTTTTAATTTTTTTTAAATGTTTTTTTTGCAAACCCTTGTGTATTTGTTCATGGGTCTGCGGCATTGAGAGATACCCCATCAATTGGGTTTTTTTTTTTTTTTTTTTTGTTTTTTTTTTTGTTTTTTTTTAAGGTTTTCATTTTTTTTTTTAATTTTTGTAAACCCTTATGTATTTATTCGTGGGTCTGATGCATTGAAGAGATACCCATCAATTTGGGGGTTTTTTAGGTGGGTTTTGTTTGTTATTGATTGGTTGTTGTGATTAGCTTCTTAGCATATTGGTTACTTGTTTAAATTTTTTAGTCATGAATTTCAACTACTAAAATTATCAAGCATTTTTTATCCTCATCAAGGTATTGAACAAAATTAATTGGGATTTTTCTTGGGGTCTTGGTTCTTGTTGTCTGATTATTATCTATCTTCTCATGTTATTGATTGTTTCATGAATATGATAAGGTGGATTGTTGTTTCTTTATTTTGTTTGCTATGTTTTTTGAAGTGGTTTTCATTGACCTATGTATGACATGTAAAAGATAGGTCCTACTTTGGATCAAAGCTTGAGATTGTGATTGATAAACATGATATTTGAATTTGCAAATATCTTGAATTCAAAATTACCTTCAAATTGTGTTTTGGATTAAAAAGATATATATGGATATATAAATTTATTATTCATATTTTTCTTTATCAATTTAGGCTTGTCATTTGTCCCCCTTGTGTTGATTGCATATAATGTATGAACATTTTATTTTTGGGTCTAAAAAGATAATAATGCTGTGTTGATATTGTTCTGACGAAAATTGATTAATTAGCTTTTGTGATGCCTAAAATTCTCACATACTTATTGGCCAATGCATTGCGTCTTTTTATAATATTATGCATATGAATCATATGTTTGAGTGATTATTGAAGTGCATTTGTCATGTTCATAATATGCATTATATCTCTTTAAATTGCATAAGTATTGAGTTATGTATAAGGCATTGATGAATGACAGGGTTCCTAGAAGGTGGATACGGTAAGTGGACCAATGAAAAAGGAGTTTATGATAGTGATGTCTATGAAATTTAATGGATTATATAAGTTATGGAGCTCAAATATGGTGAAGGATTCAAAGATGGGGTTTTAGATATACGGGATCTTCGGTGCGAGTGTATACACCACATTTGGTAAGCAAATTGGTTCGTTAAGACCTAGTTTATATTTGAGAATTGGTACGAGTATTCAACACCCCATTCAGGAGGTGAATAGGCTGAAAAAGTAGGACATTAGTTTAGCTTAGGTGAAATTACTTCATAGTAAATAAATTGAGGTGTGTGCTTGACACTTAAAGGTCTAACAAGTAACTAGGTGGTCCATTTTCTACTCAAACTCTCCAAGACTGACTTCCTCTACTTACAAACACCATATTTAGTTAGGGTTGTGAGAAATTAAGAGCTATCTTGAGTGGTTTGATCAATTTTTCGTAGAGAATTTTAAGGAAAAACCTAGTTTTGACCAAGGTAAGGGTGGTTTCGGTTTCTGTTTTCTTAGACACTGGTTCAAAGGGTTTCCTATGGATATTTGAAGGGTAGGTCGCTGTATATGTTAGGTTGAAGCCTGTAAAACAGTGAGAGCAAATTCATTTCGGAGGTTAGGGTTTTACTCACGTTTTGGAAACCTGTCATGTTTCAAGTGAGTTTTCACTGTGATTCAGGTTTTGATTTATTTATATATGCTACAGAGCTTAATTAGAGCTGAAAATTTGAGGGTAGTTCCCTTTATGGGTTTCCTAAATTACCCTAAAGTAGTTTTGAGTAATTCCTTGTGGATTGGGAGATATGGCTCGTACAATAAGGTTGGTATCAGGTAGTGAAAATTAGAGATTTGTGGTTTTGAAATAGTCTTGTAACTTATGGATATTTTTGGATAAATTATATTATTTTCAAGTATTGTATGAGATATTTGAGCTTTGAGGAGGCTTAAATATGGGAGAAACTATGGCAAAATTTTTTAGAAGAATCAAGATTTGAATTTAAAGTCCTTATTGTAAAAAATTGTCGAAATGACAATAATGTGGTTAAAATGTTCAATATTTCAGAAGTGTTGAGAACTGGATCTCCTGAGAGGAAGCTCAAGAATCTTTTATACAATACCAAATTACGATATAAGTGGAATTTCACTTGTATCACTATAAAAGTTGTGGATATGCTTTATATATATACTACAAGAAATCGCAGTTTTAGCGACTAAACTTTTATAGTCGCTAAATCTATAATTTTACGACTAAAAGTTAGTCACAAAAATATCTAGTCGAGAAATATAATGTTTTCAATACCAAATCTATTGACGACTAACCTGTTAGTATTTAAAAAGATAGATTCAGTGACTAAAGGTATATTTAATCGCAAAACATTATGGCGCTAAATATTAATAATGGAGGGAAGACCAAACTTTTACAACTAAAATAATTTGGTCATTGAAAGTATTATTTCACGACCAAAACTTAGTCGCTAAAGAGTAACAACCTTTCGTGACTAAAATATTAATTACAAAAAATTATAAGAAATTACACATTCAACCACCAAACTCTTTTTCTCACTAAATTTATTTTATTGCAACTAAGCTTTAGTTACAAAAACATTTAATAAAAAGTATAAATTTTTTTTACGTGACTAAATTATCAAATGACTAACCTTTTAGTTGTAGAAGGTAAAAGATATTAATCAAATCATGTAAAAATTTTGTATTATTTACCTTCTATTTTTTTCATATGTTGATTAAAAAGAAAAACAACAGAGAAAATATATATATTTATATAACTACAACTAAGCCAACAAACCAAAAAATTATAGTACTTTTTGACAAAAGATGGAGGATGGTATCACAAGGACTACGATTGTGCCGGTGACAGGGGTGGATGTAATGAATTGGAATTAAGGCAGGCTTGGATGCGACGGCCATTAGTTTCGGTTGCAACGTCTGATCATCAGTGGGCTTCAACTAGGTTTCCTTCTATTCTTTTTCCTCGGCATTCTACCCTTAAAGAAGAGAGAGAATCAAGAAAGTGTGAGAAGGAGAAAGAGTCAATATGAGAGATTATCCGATTATTGGTTTTGGCGCCCTTGTTTTGGCTGGACTAGAGTGGATTGTTTTTGATAGATTGTCATCTTATATTCAATTTTAGTGTCCTAAATAATGTCTAACCAATAATATTTTGACACATAATTGAAAAATGTTAGATTTTAAGATATAAAAAATCAGTTATAAATTATTTCTAATTTTTTAAAATGACATGACATAATATTATTTGTTATATATCATTTGAGATAATTAGACAGAGAATTCGAATCTGTTTTTAGCGGGTAGTTGAAGACAAGGGTAGTTTGATGAGTTTTTTTATTTTTTTATTTTTTATTTTATTTTTTATGTGCTATGAGGTTTGAGAAGAACCAATCTAGTTGATTTAAAATTTTTTTTCTTTATTCCTTTAAAATATAAAAACTAAAAAGAAAATGAAGAATCTAGAACCGCTATTGAGATTTCCTCTCTATGTGATTTTGGCGCACTTGTTTTGGCGGGCAAAGATGTGGACTATAGTTTGGTCGCAGATAGAAGGAAAGGAAGAAAAACGTGGGTGCGTGAAGAAAGGTGGGAAGTGGATAATGATCGAAGATGATTTGGAGGGTGGGGTGTGTGTAGTTTTCTTGTTAAAAATACATATTAGAAAATATAAAGTTGTAAAGTTATTTTTTTCTTTCGTTATGTTTTAGATATTATTCTGTCTAACATTTTAGTCTTGAGTTGTGTAATATATTCAATGTTTGATTAATCCTTATTTTGTGATAAATCATTTATTTACCATTTAAAACTATTTATTATATGGGATCGATAACAAATATGCACATATTGATTGAAATTACATATGTAGCATTTGATTATCTAAATTATTATTGAAAATATTTTTCAACGGAATTTGAGTCTCTCAAGTGAATACCGTAAAAATGAAGTTCTAATTACAAATAGACAAAGATAATCTAGAAACCCGAATTTCATGTAGAACAGTCGATAAAGCTTAATCTCTAATCGTTATTTCTTTCTTTAAAAAAAAAAAAAAAGTTCTTTCTTTTTTTGGAAAGAAAAAGTCGATGTTTCTATCTATGCCTTCATTAAGAAAAAAGAAAAAAAAAATCAAAGATTAAAACAGGAAAAAAAAACTATATTGGGGGGTTTTTTTTTTTAAATTTGAATAGAAAAAAAGTATTTGGGTATTGTTATGGCTTTAAATTCAAAATTAAAAAGGATTAACAGAATTAGATTTATTTTCATTTAAAAAAATTATTTTCAATTTAGAAATTAGATTATACCTTTAAAATTAAAGCAAAAACAAATAAGAAATAGATCTTGTATTTGCTTTAGGTTATGGCACCTATAAATAGAACACACTACTATGTTTATTTTACAAGTCAACTAATAAAAATTTTATCATTACAATTTTTACTAATTGTAATGATAAAATACATATATATTTTGTCTGTTGCAAAATAGAACACACTTGTTTAAAAATTGTATGTCTAGAACACACTACTGTGTAAAAATTGTAATGATAAAATACATATATGGGTGCGTGAAGAAAGATGTTTTATTTCCGAATTACTCCACGTCTACAAAGATTCTTCATGTCGCGACACACATGTGATGACATGAGGTGGCACAAAGAAAAACGGGTCGATACTGATTGTGTGCTTAGACATCCTTGCATATGCTGAGGCTTGGAAACACTACTACAAAAGTTAGAATAGACGATAAAGATTACACGATGGTTTTTGTAAAACCGTCTTCTAAAAGGGATTGCCGTATGATTACACGACGGTTTTTTAAATCGTTGTGAAAACTGAGATATTACATGACGGTTTATTAAAACCGTCGTGAACACTGAGAGATTACACGACGGTTTATTGAAACCGTCATGTAATCTATACTTTTTACGACGGTTTATTGAAACCGTCGTGTAATCTCTTGGTTTTCATGACGGTTTATTAAAACAATCGTGTAATCTTTCAGTTTTTATGATGGTTTAAAAAAACCGTCGTGTAATCTCTAATTAAAAATCCCTACCAGTCCGGATTTTATTTTGCAGAACAGTTCTGCAGCCGCAAAAAAATTACAGAGACTTGCGAAATTAGATTCTCCGCTGAGGTTCAACGTCATTACTGCTATCCACCATACCAACACTCTCTTATATTCATTATTTGTAAGTGATTACTTACTCTTTTGAGTTATTTTGTATTCATTGTAGATATTTTAGATATATAAAACTTTAGATTTTCAATTTTTTTTTTGAAAACATGATTTGTTAAATTATGCCAAAAGCTTGATATGTTTTATTTTAATTGCAAAAACTTAATTTTGATGTATTTTATGGTCTTTAATTTGGATTTAAGCCGGGTTCTTGTAAATAGATCGAAAATGGATGTGGACTAATAGATTGACTAGAAAATATGAATATGGTGTTAAAGAATTTTTATCATTTGCCAAAACTCACATGAAAAATGATAAGATTTGGTATCTTTGTGTGAATTATGGAAATCATAGGTCTCATTCAGTTGATGAAGTTATAAGACATTTGCTTACACGTGGGATTATTTGTTTGTACCAAATATGGTATTTATATGGTGAAATTTGTTTGAATCCAACATCAAAGAACAAAAGAAAAGAACCTATTGTTGAGGAAGATGTAGGAGATAATTTGTTTGATATGATTAATGATTTAGAAGAACACTTTGTGTACCGTCCGGAGTTATTTGATACAATGATGAATGATGTCGAGATACCCTTGCATGATGGATGCACTAAATATATGAAATTGTCGGCATTGGTCAAATTATAGAACATGAAGGTATTAGGAGGGTGGACAAATTCTAGTTTCACGACTTTTTTAGAATTTCTAAGAGAGGTTCTACCGGTTGATAATAAAGTACCGTCTAGTACATAAGAAGCTAAGAAGACATTGAGCATTTTGGGAATGGAATATGAAAAAATTCATGTATGTCTAAATGATTGCATCCCTTACTGAAATGCGTATGAGGATTTGGATGAATGCACAATTTATAAAGAGTCAAGATGGAAGAAGGGCAAGAAGCCAATGAATGGTAGCAAAGGAGTGCCAGCAAAAGTATCATGGTACATTCTTTCGGTGCCATGTCTGCGGCGTTTATTCAATAATGCCGATCACGCCAAGAATTTGACTTGGCACCATGATAAATGTGTTGAAGATGGCATCGTGCGGAACCATGGAATCTACGTCTAGGTTTATCAATGGACGGAATGAACCCACATAGTAATATTAGTAGTAGGCATAGTACTTAGTCCGTCATACTTGTCAACTACAATCTCCTTCCGAAATTGAGCATGAAGCGGAAGTTCTTGATGTTGACTTTATTGATCTCGGGTCATCAACAATCAGGGAATGACATTAATGTGTACTTGACACCGCTAATCGATGATCTAAAGAGCTTATGGGAAAAGGGGATCGAAGTTAGAGATTCTTACCTTCAAGAGACATTCACACTTCATGCAATGTTAATATGGATAATTAATAACTTTCCCACTTATGAAAACCTATCTGGTTATTCAGTAAAGAGTTCTATGGGTTGTCCCATTTGTATGAAAAAAACATCTTCCTTCCGGTTGAAGAATGATAAGAAAACCGTTGATCTTGTTCATAAGAGATTCTTACAAAAAAATATCGATACTGCAAACAAAAAAAGGCTTTTGATGGTAATACCAAAGAAAGAATCCCTCCCCAGGTTTTGATGGGTGAAGACATATTTGAGATGGTTAAAGATTTGAAAGTAGTGCTCTGAAAAAGAAAACGAAGTAACAAGTATCTGATGGTTAATGGACCTTGGAAAAAGAGGTCAATCTTCTACGAACTTCCATATTGGAAGTCACTTTTCATTCATCATTACTTGGATATTTTTCATATTGAGAAAAACGTTTGTGAATCAATAGTGAGCACGTTGTTTGACATTCCTAGTAAGACCAAAGATGATTAAAAAACACAATTGGATCTTAAGAAATTGAAATTTAGACTTAATTTGCTCCATATGAAAAGAGGAATGCCACTTACTTATCTCCGGTAAAGTACACATTATCTAACCAAGAAAAAAGAAAGCTTTGTGAATTGCTCTCTTCTGTAAAAGTGCCCAACAGGTATTCTTCCAACTTCAAAAGGTTGGTGTATATGAAGGATTTGAGGCTCATTGGAATGAAAATACATGATTGTCATATCTTGATGTAACAATTATTACCGTTTGCCTTGCGAGGAATTTTAAGAAAGGATGTGAGATTCGCAATTATCAAGTTATGCTCATTTTTCAATTCGATATGCTCCAAGGTAATTGATCCACTTATGCTAGATTTATTACAATTAGAATTGGTTAAGACATTGTGCTTGCTTAAGAAGTATTTTCCACCATCCTTTTTTGACATAATGATTCATCTAACGGTATACTTAGTTCGGGAAGTTAAGCTATGTGGACCGGTGTACTTGAGATGGATGTATCCTTTTGAAAGATATATAAAAGTTTTGAAGGATTATGTTAAGAACCGAAATAGTTCAGGAGGATGCATGGTAAAAAGTTACATAGCTGAGCAATTGGTTGAATTTTACTCCGAGTATTTGTCTAATACGGAAGCAATAGGGTTACCAAAGACTACAAACATTGACTCGAAAGGACTATCCATCGGCATTCCTTCTTCAGTAAATTGAGGTGAATGGGAGCAAACTTGTCTCTATACTTTACATAATAGGGTTGAAGTGGAGCCTTTTATTGAGGTTCACCTAAAGGAATTAAGATATACAAATCCAAGAAGAGGAAGAAATGAAAAGTGATTGCAAGATGAACATAATCAGACCTTTCGTGTGTGGATATGGAGGCATGTCTTTAAGAAGGCTGATATTTCGCACGACTTAATGAAGCTAGCTAAAGGATCTTCGATGATAGTTACATGGTATACATCGTACTTTGTCAATTGTTATACATTCTACACTCACGAAAGAGATGAGAAGCATCCAATTCAAAATAGTGGTGTGAGTATCCGTGCTGAGGCTATGCATATTTCATCCGCAAAGGGCAAGAATCCAGTATATGGGACCATGAACTTCTTCGGTTTCATTGAAGACATTTGGGAACTTAATTACCGTGGATTGTAAGTAGCACTTTTTAAGTGCAAGTGGGCCTATAATAATTATGTCAGTATTGACAGTGATGGCATCACAGTAGTGGACTTTAGACGATTGGGATACAAAAATGATCCGTTCATTATGGCATCACAAGCAATCCAAGTATTTTATACAACGGATCCCAACAATTTAGAGTTGTCCTTAGTTGTGCCGATAAAGCAAAGAATGATTCGTGATGGTCAAGAAGATAAGGAAGATTGCACCGACATTCCATAATTCACAAAGGAATTGCCACTGATTGAGGAGATTGATGATTTCGATGATGATGTTTCTCACTTGCTTCGACCCGATATTGAGTGGACATGTATTGAGAAAGCAAAGAAAAAAAAAAGAGTAAAGCTTGAATATTTTGTCATTTGTATATCATTATTGTTAATTAACTCCTTTTGATTACCATTTTATTTTAATTCGCTATGTATTAGAGTTTATTTTGTTATATTACTTGATATTTATTGAACATTAATGTTGAATAGGGATCAATACTATGACAATTTAGGACACTGATTAAATAACATACGGGGTAGTAGACCGTGGGATGACAAAAAAAAAAAGGAAAAAATAATTGACACATCAATTTTGAAAAAAAGGAAAAAACTATCGTCGTATCTTGGAAAAAAAAGGAAAAAATTAATATAAAAAAAGATTACACGATGGTTGTAGTTTTGAATTTTTGGGCTTTGAAATTCGCACATAAAGCCTTTATTTATAAATTCACTTTCCTCATTCTTTCTCATCATTTTCATTTCTCTCCCTTTTGACCACTCAAAGATTTCTCCTATCCACTATCTCTTTCGCCCGCCGACAGTGCTGCCTCCCTCTCCTCTCTCTCATTCTCCCACCGTCACCACCGCCGCCGCCACTGCCGCCCTCCCCTCTCCCTCGTTCTCTCGTCGTCCTCAATGCCATCTCCCCTCTCTCTCCTTTTTTCCGCTGCCGCCACCACCACCGCTTCCCTCTCTTCCCATCAAGGCCGTGAATCTTTTGTAGCAAAGAAAAGAAAGGTGACTTACATATTGCTCAATTTCTTGATTTCCAACAAAAATTCAAATGCACAATTTTTTAATAACTTTCTTGGAGTGTAATTTGTGTATTTATTGTTGGTCAATTTTTTTTGTTGCTCTTTGTAGACGAATCTTTTGTGTAATTTTTTGGCAGTTTAAGATCTTTATAGACTATATTCTGTGTATTTTTTTTTCTGTCCACCACATGATCGATGAAATGTTAAAACGGAATTTTGTTTGGTTAATCATATAGAATTTGTTTCTAGTGTTTTTATACATACGGTTTTAGGGCATTCTTGCATTTGTGAGGGCAATTTATAGAATTATTTAATATACAAGGAAAAAAATGGTGTTTTAATTACATATATTTAGTATAGTATGCTCGGATTTTTTAACGTTTGGTGAATGTGAATTTGATTTGATTAAATTGGACCGTTTATTTGTTGTTTTGTGTATTTATATTGCAAAAAATATAGGTGGGTGTTGCAATAAAAAATGACACAAAATAGAGCTAGAGTATGCAAAAATGGAAGACCACGAAGAAGAGACCCATTTAATCCCAATGTCAATGGTAAACAAACGGCAACTCTAATAAAACGAGTCCATATAGTAAAGAAAAGAGGTGAATGAATTGAAGTCATCTTTGACGAGAAAGGATAACCAGAAGGGAAACATGGTGATGAATTGATGAGTTAGATTGGTGTACTCGCTCGAGAGCACGTTCCAATATGGATACAAGATTGGAGATTCTATGATTTAGACGGAATGAAAGACCTAATTTGGAAAGAAACTATTACTTCTTTCACCATGGATGAAGGAGTTCGGAGTACTTGTTTAAAATCATGTGGTGAAGTTGCAAGGAATTTTCGACATGATCTTTACAAAACTTTTGTCGAGGACTTCCTATTAGAAGAAAGTGTGTAGAAATGGCCTTAAAAAGTAATTGACAACTACCTTAATATAGTAGAAGATGACTAGGTTAAATTCATTTAGTATAAAACATCCTTACAATTCCAACAACTTTCGAATCGTGGAAGCGGATTAAGGGCCAATAACGAATACACATCAAAAGGAGGCCGAGACGGATATAGAAAGCTTAAAGAAAAATTGGTATGTCATTAAGTTCTGTTTCTAGTAAATCATCGTAAATTTATTTTTTATTATTCATATATACTAACGATGATAAATTAGAGTTTAAGGAGAAGGGGAAATGGGAAAAAAGAGATGGGTTGTGGCTAGAATCACAGACATGAAAAGATGAAGAGTCTAAGGATCCATCATATCGATAAGTTGACGAGTTGATAATAAGTTTACTAATTAATAATAAAATCTTCATCACTAGATCCACTTATAACAGTTTTCAATATAATGTGTATTTTTAATTCTCTCATAGGTAGAGTACAACACACAGGAAAGCCAAGGCACTTTCGAATCCGTTGGCATTAATGATGTATTGACCTAAGTATTATCCAAACCTGAACACCCAGGATGTATCCGTGGTCAATCGAAGTTCATAAAGCAGTCTTAGTACTTTACCCTAAAGCGAAGTTCGAAAGTTGATACTATAGTGTTGTCAATGAGACACAAAATTAAAGAATTAAAGGAGATGGTACGTGGTCTATGTGCAAAGAAAGATGTGGAGCTGTCGGTTTACCAGTAGAATATGCCAACCGTTGACCAACACAACAGCTTTAAGGCTAGTTGTACTCTCCATGATAAACAACCTGGAGTGTCTGATCCGCCAACCATGCCCGTCGATAGGGGTGGCAATACGGGTCGCGACACGACGATACGACTAGAAAACGACACGAATTTCCGAACACGATCCCTTTTTTTCGTGTCAATTTCGGGTCAAATTTCGTGTCAATTTCGGGTCAAATGTCATGTCAAATTCGTGTTGATTTCGGGTCAATTTCGTGTCAAATTTGTTGGTGTTATGTTGTTTGAATTTAGACTTTTAATATTTGTATTTGGATTTGTGGACTTTATTAAGATGTTTGTAATAGGACTTTGCCTAACTATGATTGTGAACTTTGCACTTGAGTTGGAAGTTTAATTTTATGATTTTCTATTTGAAAACAATCCTTAAAACTTATTGTTTTGTCAATGGTATGTTTTTGTTAAAGGTAAATTATTATTATTCTAGGTTTTTTATGAATTTGGGATATAATTTGCTTAAATTGAATTGGTTTTTGTGTCAAATTCAAATTAATTACGGGTTTAATTTGGGTTCAATTCGAGTTGCAGGTTCAATTCAAATCAAATTCGTGTCGCGAGTCAAATTCGTGTCGCGGGTCAATTTCGTGTCGCAGGTCAAGTTCGGTTCGTGTCATGTCAATCCGTTACGGGTTCGTGTCGCAGTTTCGAGTCGTTTTCGTATCACGGGTCAAGTTCGGGTTGGGGAAGAAAAAATTCGACACGGCTCTAACACGACACGAATCCGACACGTGACACGAATTGCTACCCCTACCGGTCGATAGTCAGGAGTGTAAGATTTTTATTATCGATGAACTTCTGGGTGGACAGTTGCTTGTTGCGATTGGAAGGGGATCGATGGAGAGCCTTCCCATCGATACAATCCATGGGCTACCACTAGGTGAAGGGAACGTGTGAGTATCAATCATTATGTCAAAATTTAAAAAAATGGCACTATCTATTCCGACGAACGAGGCAACAACTATGGAGGAGCCTGTTAATGGGTTTATCGCTTGGCCAAAAATATTAATTGAGCTCGACACAAATACGAACAAGGCAAGTCAAGGGCCTAGTCACATTCCTAACCAAGTAGCTAAGGGAAACAAATGCCCAAAAAAGATGGGAAAAATATCAACTCTCGAACTGAGATACAACAAGATGTGAAACAATAAAGACCTCCATTTGACTTTAATAAAATGAGCATGGAGTTGAGGCCTTTGGGTTATTATGCACTTAGTTCTATACGTAAAGGCAATCAGATAGAGATCCCAATACCATACATAATCGGTGGTGCTAACATGCCTGCATTTCTTAACTTTGATGATATTTATAAGTTCATTACTTTTCAAGAAATCAGTGCAAATTGTATATTAGTATACCTTAGGTATTTCATTCTATCTCCAAACTTTGTTTATTTTATCTGGAAAATCTTATATATGTCATCCAGTGCAACAATTTTGATATTCTTATGCAGATATTTGGTGGAACTATGTGTCATTAATGGGACCACTGAAAAGTTTGTGTTTGTGTCTCCAACCCTAATCTCACCAGTTAGAACAGATACTCCATATGCTGGCCTATGAGAACGAGCCGATGATCTTGTCGCCTTTTTGCGTAACACACCAAAAGGGCGACTTTATCTTATACCACAGAATAGAGGGAGACATTAGGTTTTGGGAGTTATTGACCTATGGGAGGACCTGGTCCTTTATTTTGATTCTCTTCAGGATAAGAAACAGGACGAATTTACTAATCTAATGAATATGTAAGTAAATTTTCATATGCTAAATTTTGATTTAATCTTAATGGTATTTATCTTAATTATTTTGAATTTTGTAAACTTGCTAGGGCCTTAATGGATTGGAAGCTTATACCCGAAGAAAGGATTAAAAAGAGATAAAACTATAAAATAAAAATCTTGGATCGTCCTTGTCCTCACCAAGAGGGTAGTGTTGAATGTAGTTTTTTTGTTTTAGGTTTTATGAGAGACGTAGTATCCAACGCTAATGGATTAGACTTACTTGAAAGTAAAGCATTTTATACATGTGATGATATAGATTCGATTAGGGAAGAATAGGCTAGATTTGTAATGCAATTCAATAAATATGATATGTAAACTTGTAATGTAATGAATGATATTTTATATTAATACAATATAGCTAATATGTTGTCACTCCTATTATGGGCTATGTATTGGATAACATATAGATTAGGCCACCCGTGGGAAATCACTAAAAAATGCGAAAGTTTTTTTTTAATTCATATTGAACTTTACACGACAGTTTTTACAAAAACCGTTGTATAAAGTGGAGTTTACACGATAGTTTTTTGTAAAAACCGTCGTGTAAAATCGATATTACATGACGGTTTGTGTCAAAACTATTGTGTAAAGTGAAGTTTACATGACGGTTTTTGTAACTCAATAGTACATGATGGTTTTTGTAAAAACTGTCACGTAAACTCAATATTACACAACAGTTTTTACAAAAACTGTCATGTAAACTCCACTTTACACACTGTGTGCCAAATGATCTTGAACTTTTATATGAAGTTTTGACCAAACCGTCATGTAAACTGTACTTTACATTGTGTAAAATTCTCACATTAGGAACTTTTGCCATCTTATTTCTTTATTCGACGACAGTGTGAACTGTTGTGGAATATCACCTAACTATGACGGTTTATTCCACAATGTGGTATCTTAAACCACGTCGTGGTATTTTAAACTTTCACGATAGTAGATTACATGACGATTGTCTAACCATCGTGTTAACTTTAGATGATGGTTAATAACCGTCGTCAAATCAACAATTTTTATTAGTAATATCAATAATTAACCGTTGTGGTATCTTAAACCATTTGACGACGATGGATTACACAATGGTTGTCTAATCATTGTGTTAACCTTAGACGACGATTAATTACCATAATCAAATCAACAATTTTTACTAGTGAAAGAGTTTGACAAAGAGTATCCATGGTTTGCATAGGACTCGAGAAATGTTAGGTTAGGACTTGCAACTGATGGTTTCAACCCATTTGGTGATCATAATACCAGATATAATGTGTGACATGTTCTGCTAGTACCATACAACTTGCTATCATGGAGATGTATAAAATAAATGTTTTTTATCATGGCAATATTAATTCTCGGTGACAAATCTCTAGGTAGTGATATTGATGTTTATTTACAACCTTTAATTGAAGAGTTGAAAGACTTGTGGAAAAATGAAGTGAAAACTTATGACGCATCAAAAGATGAATATTTTACTATGCATGCTGCAGTGTCATGGACAATTAATGACTTTCCTACTTGTGGTACACTATCTGGGTGAAGCACAAAGGGTTACTTTGCTTGTCCTGTTTGTAATGAGGACAAATCTTCCACCTGCATTAGGGACAAAATCTATAGGCCATCATTGATATTTGCCTATGGATCATCAATGGCGGAAAGATAAACGTTTTGATGGCAAAGTAGAGAAACGACCTCCTTCTAATATATTCATAGGTGATGGCCAAATATATTCCAGGAAAAAAAAAATAAAACAGATAGAAAAAGCAAAAAAGGTGATATGCATGGTAGAAAAAGAAAACGAGTTGAGCGTGTTAAAAAAACTACAAGCCACGACATGCCAACAAATAATTAGAGACGAAAATGCATTTTGTGGGAGTTGGAGTATTGGCCGAAACTGAAACTAAGACATAATTTAGATGTGATGCATATTGAGAAGAATATTTGTGAGAGTATCTATGAGACAATCTTACATATAGATAGAAAGTCAACAGATACTAACAAAGGTTGACTTGACTTGGAAGACTTGAACATACGTAAAGAATTGCATATAAAAAAAATAGATGACCAGGATTATAAGCCAGTAGCACGTTACACGTTATCATTGGAAAAACAACGGAAATTTTGTGAGTGGTTAAATTCGGTCAAATTTCCAGATGGTTATGCAGCAAACATTTCAAAAAATGTAAACATAAGTGAAGGGAAGAAATCTGGTTTGAAAAGTCATAATTGCCATGTTTTATTGCATAGTTTCCTTACAGTGGGGTTGAGGCCTTGTATGAAAAAGGATGTGATTGTTGCAATTGCTGAGCTAACATTATTGTTTCAAAAGCTATATGCGAAGACATTATATATTACAGACTTGGATGCCTTGCAAGACGTGATTGTTAAGTGTTTATGTAAGCTTAAATCTATTTTTCCTCCATCATTTTTTGATGTCATGGTCCATTTAGCGGTACACTTATCTTATGAAGCGAAGTTGGCTGGTTTAGTAAACATACGATGGATGTATCCATTTAAAAGGTAATAAAATAATGGTTTTAACTATTTATGTAAGTTAGAAACAACAACAATTAATGTAGTGTAATAAAATGTTTTCTTTCAGGGCATTAGGAACTCTATAAAAGTATGTTAAGAATAAGGCTCGACCACAAGGATCAATTGCAGAAGCATATGTCACCAATGAGACAATAAACTATTGTTCAATATATCTTCATGGAATTGAAACTCGTTTTAATTGCCCAAGGCGTAATTGAGACCATGTTGAACAACGAGCAGAGTCCATATTGTCAGTTTTTGCTCAACCTATAAGGTTATTTGGGAGACAGGATTCAATATACGAAAAAGCTGATATTTCCAAACATGACAATATACATTGGTACATTTTAAACAATTATCCTGAAGTACAACTGTATATTGAGTAAGTTTCTTTTAAATACATCAATTATATATATATGTATATATATATTAATAAACTTTTATAACGATTGAAATATAATTCAATATCCAACAGGGAACGTGCAGAATTTTTACAATCTCAAGACATCACAAATATCTTACAAGCACAACAATCACATTTTCCATCTTGGTTTACCAAAAAAGTAAGATTTATTGTAATATTTAAATATTTTCATTACAAATATTTTCTACACTAACAAATATGGTTAATAACAGATCCGAACAAAACATAATTCATCACTAGGTGAAGTAAGTGACTCATTGTATGCTCTTTCAATTGTGCCGGATTACCGAATTGATCGATACATAGGATGTATATTAAATGAAGTTTGATATCATACGGAAAGTCGAGATGCTAGTCAGTCACTCAAAATTATGGTATTTGGGTAGAGGGTGAACATAATGGTAACACATGTGACTTTTAAGGTGCTATAACTGATATATGGGAGCTCTACTATTTATTAAACTATAAAGTAGTATTATTCAAGTACACATGGTATAAGACTGATGGAAGAAATAATATATGTGAAGAATATCTTCTTACCAGCATTAATGTAAGATCAAAATGGTATATAGATCAATCATTCATCCTTACAAACCAAGCAAATCAAGTTTTTTAATTGCATGATGACAAGTTGGGTTCGAATTGGAAAATTATGCAAAAGGTTCATCATCGTCACTTCTAGGATATTCCAAAAGAAACACTAGAAATGTAAAAGAAATTGAGGATGATGTCAATTTTTCTAGTGAAGCTTACCAAGAGGAAAAATCATATGATATCAATGTAATATTTAAGGAGGCAATTAATGTCAATATTTCTATGAATCGTGAATATGAGGGACTAATAGAGATCGCTGAAGTGCCATTAGATGATTTCGATGATCAAATTCAACATGAATTAGATGCAGATCTGGATAGTGATGAAGAATTCGGTACGGATTACAGTGCGGAGACAAATGATATCACTACAACACATGATTTAATTGAAGAAATTGATGATCTTGATGAAAGTGATGAGAGTGACTGACTTATAGCAAGTGGTAATTATTTATATTATATTTGAAATTATAATATGTTTTGATAAGTAATATTTTATTTAGTTATTTAAATTATTAAATACTTACTAAATTAACATATATACTATTTTTTTTTTGTTTTATTTTCATATTCGTATTAACTATAGAAGAAGTTTGCAAGTACATCGAGAAAGCTTTTCTTGGGAGTATAAAGAGGTTAGAACAGATAATAGATTTTGTTTTAAAACTCTCAAATTTAGTATTTTATTTCTTATGAATTTGAATATTTTAGTTTCCTTAAGGATGTTTTATTTTTTATTATGGATGTTTTATTTTCATTACAATTTGGATGTTTGATTTGTGAGTTATTGATAATTTGACATTATGATGACATGATTATTTGAGCCGTCTCATTTTTATTATCTTAAAATTCCTACTCCATCAAGTCACTATTCATCATAACTTAGCTACACCTTTTTCCAACATTTTTTCTTAATTTGAGGTGGATATTTACTTTCTCTCAACTCTTTTCTATCGGAAGTTGAAGGAAATTCTTGCCGCAATTTCACTCTTATAATATAGTTATAGATATATATATATATATATATATATATTATGCAGGCTATTTGTTCATCTATACTTAATATGCCTAATTACCCATCCTTTTTTTTTTTTACTCTAATTATGAAATCGGTGGTTCCCAGCTCTTGTAAAAAGGAAATACGAACTTCCTTTATCTCAAGCTTTTCGAATGACAACTTATTATCGACGTTAAACTAGACGATGGCGGTGACATCGAGCGATGGGGTTACACGTGGAGGGCAAGTGGATATGGCACTTCCGATGGGCGCGCAGGGGGAAGGAGATTTACAGCAAGAGAAGATGTGGAGTGGTCCAGTGGTCTCGAAGTAGCCTCGAAATGGTGGAACACTCTCCGCTATGGTGGTAAGTAGCTAGTTTACATGTCTTTGGCTTTTTTTTTTTTTTTTTTCCTTCTTTATGGGTTGATAAAATTTTAATTTTAATTGTAATTTTAATTTTCTTTTTAAAAACATTGTATTAGACACTATTTGAATTAAAATGAAAAACAGAGTATTTCTCCATAGGGGAAAAGACATATTAAATATAAAAACCAAAATAAAAAGAAAAAAATTTTCGCTCCCAAAAAGAACATAAAATTTGGCACTCAATTTACCCACGTTTTATCAATTTAAGTGCGCATTTCATGGTTTTGTAACTTTTTTTTTGTTTTCTTTTTATGAGAAAACATATAACCATCCCTTACAAAACAAATACCAGTACATGCCTCGTATATGCTCTAGAGTCCCAGTCAAAAGAACTATGAAACAGGTTTGTTGCATTACATTTTTTTTTTTTTTTTGTGATTATTAAACTAGAAGTACTTTCAATTTCACTTGTTTCTTTAACTTATGAAGAACTTATTAGCATTGTAGTATTTACTTACTTTTTTTTTTCCAAATATTATGTTACTCTTGTTGAATAATTATGAACACTAAAAAGTAAATTTCCAGTTTTCTCGTGCATTCTTTCAGGTTTGGGATTTTGGGGAGAGAAATCTCAAGTACTACGTATTATCCTACTAAGAACAGTTGTGACTTTGAGAAGCTAGTATTGTATCTTTCTAGAATGATAGCAAGGTAATGTGTTAGATATTTTTAATTTTTTTTGTGAAACTTTTTTACATTTACATTCTTTACTTTTTCCCTTTGTTTTGTAATTAATTAATTTCAAAGGTTGAACTTGAAGCAATAGTGAGATCATATTAATCCCTTTGTTGGAATAGATCGATCGTTTCACGTTCCAACTAGTTTAATTCAAAAAAGAGTATTCGGAAATATTTGATGTATTGGGTTGCCTTACGTAGCTAGGAAACTTGAAACTTGAAAGTAGTGGTAGTGATGATAGTGGAGTGGGAGCCACAGAGACTAAGTGGCAAATAATTGGACAAATTCTGAACATCAAGTAGGATGTTCTTCGGCTTACTAAACCTCCGCTGATTTTTGATTTTCTATGGATTACTAGGACAATCAATTTTGCAATGCACAAAGTTACAAAATGATTTAGATACTCGGGAGTTCTTGGTATCTTAGATCTTGGTGCCCTTCCTAAGGAGATGTTTAACGATGTTGTGGAGTGGTTTAATTAGGCCTTGTGGTTCCTTGCTGTTTGTCGGTTGTTTTTCTTTGTTGTTGTTCTTTATCACCTTTTCTGTCTGGTATTTGTTGTGTGCTTGTGTCTTTTTTGCTTTCTATCTAGTCTGATTTGTTTGTTGGTGTGTGTAGTTTGTTATTTTCTTAGCTGTTTGTAGCCTTTGTGGCTTTTGTTCTTATTTAATGAAATCTCAGTTTAGCAAAAAAAAAAATAAAGTGGCAAATAAGTGGGCGTTTCTATGACTACAATTAGTCTACAACTACAACCAATAACTGCAAGTGCTTTGAGTAGAGATACTACTTATAACAATATTTATATCGACATATAACAATAGAAAAAAATAAGAATTTAGTCTGAATTTGATAACTGATTTTGCAATATTGTATTTTTTCTACAATAACAATAATAATAGTAATAATCATACTGATGAAGTTGGTTTTGTTGTAAAAGTTGTAGTCAGATGGGAGTAATTTTTTTTTACAGTTGTGTGAAAATGATGTTTTCTTTCCTATTTTTCCTTTTCGATCATTTTATGTTAATAGAAGTGGCAAAAAGAAAAAAAGGAACAAGTTTTTATAGTCTATATTTGTTCCACAAATATGCAGCAATCAACATAATAAAAATAAGTTCTCCATTAGTATTCATCATTAACGTCATTCATGAATCTTATTTCGTTTCTAGCCATAATAAGCTTTCATTTTTAATTGATTAATAAACTTTCATAGTTTTCCCTTTAATCATTATTCGCTTTGACTTTTTTTGTTTTTTGTTTTTTTTTTTATCTATGCCGTCAAAGAAGAAAACTCCTACACCAGCCCCTATGCCCTCAGGTATGCCATCAAGTTCCCAACCAATCGTACCGTTTCTCCTCCAATATTAGGGACATCCACCCCTACTCCTTCATCTACACCAAGAACAGTCCATTCCACATCAACTTCTATAATTCCACCAACCACTGTCACCCCTTCTGAGCCATTATCTCCCACAGACCAACAAGATCCAACATCTTCTAATATATCTAAATTAGCCTTATATTTATTATATCATTCTTTGCTATACTGTAGTGATGATTTGTATATATATATATATATATATATATATATATTTTTTTTTTAATTTTTATTTTTTATTTTTTTTGCTTTCAAGCACTACCAAAAAAAAAAAAACTCGTGGCCCTAATCGAAGTAAAGGCACGAGTCACTTGATTAGCCGGAGATATAAGAAGTTGAATGTGGCTTATAAGCAAGGTGAGCTCCACCCTTATGGAAATAATGTGTCAAGGCTTGGATCTGAAATTAGTATTATTATATGAAATCTTGCTCCACTTAAAGTCAAAAGATGGAGTAAGGTTGATGATGTGGATAAGGAGATCATTTATGCACGTATTAAAGTAACTTACAATTCATGATAATTATAATAAAACTTTTTACAATGTATATCATTGCTCTTAGAGTTATGGTAAAGTATATTCCTAAAAGAGATTATTAGTGACAAAGTTTTGTGTCTCGAACTGACCATTATTTGACCCTAAAAATACTTTAAACTTTTTTCATATATTAAGGGTATTAATAAATATTATCCACTTGAATAGTTGGCTGTTCTTATCTCTGGTTCTTGCATCTGTATTCATCCCTATGTCACTATTTACATGGAAAATAGAGCACATTTTTTCCTTCTCATCTCTTTTTAAAATTGCCAGTAAGCTGTAGTTGTTGAATTTGTATAAATTTGAGATTTCAATTTTGTCTTAAATTTTATTTTTTCTTATTATTATTATTATTATTATTATTATTATTATTATTATTATTTTCAGATTTAAATAATAAACATATGTTAGATATTATGAAATAGCCGGTGTGCCCTGGTTCTTACATAGCTTCTATTAATGAAACGTATAACTTTGATTGAACAATTGTAATGATAATACAAAACTATTTAACAAATCATTTGCCCAACCCATCCTTACCAAAACCAATAATAACCATAATAACAACAATAATAAAATAATAGTAAGTTTTTATCATTGCTTTCACAAGTTTTCACCTTAAGCCATAGAATCCTCATTATGACAAAATCCATAAATATATATTGATTTATAAAATTCTTTTAACGCATGTTATAGGGCAAGTTCAACTTAAACTTGATTGATCTAGACTTGATGAATATCATTGATAGCCACTGTTCCACTCGTTACAAAAACTATTGAAGTAGCATGCATAGATACTATAAGGACATGGTAAAGAATGGAGAGGATCCACGAGCTCATCCACCTTTAAACAAGAGATCAATTGAGGATTGGGAGTGGCCATGTGACAACATTTTTAGCAACCCACAATGGATGGTGTGATTTTTTATTTCCCCTTTGATTTGCTTAGTTTCTTGCTAGTATATCCCATGGTATGTAGTCTGCTCTATCTTCTAAACTATATACATGCCTTTTAACATGTGTGCTAATGCAAGATTAATTGACACAGAAAAGATCCGATACATCAGTTCGTAACCGAGGTAAACTCCCACATGTTCATCGAGGTAGATCTAAGTCTTTTATTGAGCACCAGACACAAGTGGTAATTTTTTGTTAATGTTTTATATTCCAATTTTGCATATATGATGGGAATTTCTTTTGGCCCTTCTGAATGTTATTGGGCGGTAGGCTTTGCAAATCACGAATGCACAAGTAAATATATACTACCCTCATATATATATAAACATATATACACACATGAAATACGAGGAAGATTCAAAACCAACATATCCTTATTGTTATGCCAGTTTTCTTTTTGGTTATTAATACTGTTCTTATGTTAATACAGTAGTAGCATCATACTACATATATCATATTTAATTTTGGTATTCATACCAAAACTGTTCCTCGGACTGTTTGGGAACTTGTCTCGGGCATGCTGTTGCATGAGAAACATCTCTCCTTGTTGCACAATTTGTCTGATCCTTGAGAGCAACAGCTGCTCTCAGATGGCTCAATGGAATCTATGATTTTTCCTGAGATTAATATAAAACTTAGTTGATGAGATTTAGAACAAACAGAACAAATGAAATTTATTAGATTGTTCTCATTATTTTTTTAATATATCAATGTATGTATAGCCGTCTATAATCTATTTGCCTAGTATCCATATGGCCAAAAGGTAAGGCTTGAATTGTGAGGTTCTCTATTCTCAAACTGTGGCTGTATATGAAGCAAATATCATCAATTGCAATCAACTATAGTATGCGTGCATATAAATTCAAAGGTGTAGCACTTTTTATTTTTTAATGCTTTACTATTTGTATTGTAGATCTACTAAGATAACATATGTTTAATAGTTATCAGATGATATTGTTGGGCTTGGATGGATTGAATTATTTAAGAAGACTCATTGGAATACAGTGCATGGTTGGATCAATGAAGAGGCAGAAACACGATATGTATGTTTTACTTTTTTAAACCTTTTTAATCTTTTTTTTTAAATATATATTAGCATATACTTTATTTTAGTGTTTGGATTACTAATATATTTGTTAAAATTGTAGAACCATCTACTCGAACTAAGGTGACAAAGAGAGGACAACAATGAGGTTATGGATAACGCTGCAATATATGCTCAGGTTCTTGGTTGTGAAAGAAACGGATATATACCAGGTCTTGGACTTGTACCACATAAAGGACACACCCAAACTTCATCTCAAGTTGAAGCACAAATTCAACAACGTGTTGATGAGATGGCTGATCAAATGTGAATGGATTTTCAAAGAGAACAAAACGAGATGGTTACAACCTTGCGACGTCAACTATGAGATGAGTTTCTAGAGGATGTGCGAAGGGAGATGACAGCTCTTATAAATGGACCAGATGAGCATCCTTCAATACCATATCAACAGCAGCCACCACCACCACCTCCCACACCAGCCGTTTGATATTGCTTGGGTTTTTTCTTTTTTCTTTTTCCTTTTTCCCTATTCTTTTGGAGACATACCTATCTAGTTGGTTTGATATCTTTATAGTTTGAGATATACTCATCTATTTAGTTTGATGTTTATTTTTAAATATTGACTAGATCTTTCTTAACTAGGTGATAATACTATTTAGATATATTCCTACGTGATAATATGTATATTTGGTATCAATTATTTATTGTTTTGTATATTTGATTCTTAAATGTTGTTTCTAAATTCTTTTAATCCAATTATATATATTCAAAAAAAAACTTTTGGCAACCAAAATTTAGTCAGAAAAAGTGAAACTCAATTCATTCTACCAATTATATTTTAGTCGTTGAAGGCAAAAAAAAATCTCTTATTTACCATAAAATAGCGACTAAAAGTTGGTCACTTAAAGTTTGCAAATAAATTGTTCCATGACTAACTATTAGTCGTATAAAGATTAAATAAAAGCACTTTAGTGACTAATTATTAGTCACAAACTCTAATCCTTTAGCAACTAAAATACTAGTCACTATATGTTTAACAATTGATTTAACACCGACTAATGGTTAGTCGCCAATTAACTTCACGTAGTTGGTAAAAGTAAATTTGGTCTCTTTGCAACACAAACTTTTGGTACCCTTTAAGTTCTTTTATGACTAACAAAAAAATTATTTTGCAACTAAATTATTGGTCGTGAAAAGCTAGCATATTCGGTGACTATAAGTTGTTAGTCATAAATGACATTCTCTGACCATCTTTCAGTGACTATGGTGTGACTAAATTTTTTTAATCACAAAAGGTTTTCTACGACTAATTTTAAGCTTTCTACGACCAAAATATTAGTCATTAAATATGAAATTTCTTGCAGTGATATTTGAAAGTGATATATGGGCATATGGTTTGTACATCATGATGGCACAAGCATACATGCACTACATGATGATGGATATCTATCAAAGGCATTTTTATGAAGTAAATGAGTATGAAAATAGCTTAAATGATCTACTAGTGATTTGTGACGGGTTTATTATTAAGAATTGATGAAATGTATCTCGATGGAGACTTCTGGACCTTTATGTCTCGATGGAGACTTGCGGTATGAGAAGCTTCCTCAATGATTACAAGGAAGAAAAGTATTTTAAATATGGTATGTCTCATACGATGACACCTTGTTACATTATATTTGTGATCACGAGGTCGATGGACCTCCTGTCTTGATGGAGACTTATAGAGTGGGAAGCTTCCTTGATGATCACAAGGAAGAACGAATGTTTAAAATAACTTTACTCTACAGGACGGTATTTATTATCATGTTTGTTTTGTGGCCACGAGACCTGATGACTAAGGTATCTGGGATGGCACCCCATTTAAGAAACCCTAATGCACGCAAAAGATAAGAAAGAGTATAAGAAGTAAAATGGAATAAGTAAAGTGAAGTAGTGAAGTCATGAGTTCATGCATTGTTATATTATTTATATTAGGCTTGATTCTACTTACTAGGCTTTAGCTCACTCATTTATGGTGATGCAGATGAGGGCACTTCCCAGCTTTAGCTGAGGACTAGATGGTTGGTTGGCATACTTCCGTTGCTCATGGACTTGTATATCTAGACTAGCTGACCTATTCTTTTGAGGCCCTATTACATATATAGTTTTGAGTACCTTGGTGGCTATGTTTTATACTCAGATGTTTTGAATTATGTATTATATCGTATATACTTGGTCAACCAGATGGATTGAGTGAGATATAGTTATGTTAATATATTTGAGATAATTCCCAAATACTCAAGTTTGCCCTCATTTTCATACTTTATTTATACAACTTCTTAAGAATAACATAGGAATAAGTTAAATAATAACACTACTTAGCATGGCTATTTGGATGATGTAGAGTTGTATTAAGTAGGTGTTATAGCTTTGTTATCAAAATTTGATAGATATAGACGAGATCGACATTGTGAATAATTATTCACTTGAGGAGAATTATGTTGGGTTTGTTGGCTTTGATTAAAACTTATATTTTGGTTAAAAAAATACTATGAGAGACGTGTGCTAAAAAATCACATTTTCGATATAAAGTATGTGAACCAACTTCGAATGGATAGTATGATTTTGATCTCTTGTGTGAGTTATTCTAAACTAATGGGAGATTAAAGATTGACGGAGTGGTGGAGCAAGTTTGTATTTTTATACTTATCCTTGCTAACCATGTAAAAGTTTTTACAATCGTTAATAAGTTTAAAAGGTCGAGTGAGACTATTAGTAGATACTTTAAATTAGTTTTAAATTGGATCCTTCACTTACAAAGCACTAGTGCTGAAAATTCCAATGATGATAGGTGGAGGTGATTTAAGGTATGCCATGTCCATAATTCAAAAAGTTTTGATGTTTGGATTTCTAAATAATATCAATTATTTGACAGTGTCTTATTCCTTAATTTAAGGTTGTTAAGGAGCATTGATGGGACATATATTAAAGTGTAGCTAAGGTACCAAAATAAGAAGGGTAAGCCTGTTACTAGTGTTCTTGGATTTTACGACATAAATATAAATTTCATATTTGTGTTAGTCGGTTGAAAGAGTTTAGCATCTAATTCCCAAGTTCTTCAATATGCAATTTTTAGACCAAATAGTTTAAAGATCCTACATGTACATTATTAACCCTTTTTTTTTTTTTAATTTGGGCAAGATACTGAATTACTTGAATTATGATTAGATAATAATTGATTTTAGTGTATTATATTTAGTAACTTTGATATTATTATTGTATGACTTTGTATTGTTTTTATATGGTTTAATTATGTGAGACAAGTAGAAATATTGAAACATATTGCTATATTTATAATTTTATAATGTGTTGATAATCTGTATATTGGTGCACCCTAAACTTATTATATAGTTATAATTTACACCATGAATTTTTAAATTTAGTAATTTACACCCTAAACTTATAAATCTGTAGCAAATTACACCTCACTAATAAACAATGTTGATTTTTTAATGAAAATTGATACATCACTTGCATATATATTGTTAATTAACAAAGATAAAAATAATTATTTATGTTATAAATTAACAAACCATGTACAAATTACATATAATTTCCTTTAAATGATTAATATTATTGTTAATAGGGTGTAATGTACTATATATTTGTAAATTCATGAAGCAAATTATCAAAATTAAAAGTTCAAAGTGTAAATTGTAACTTTATAATAAGTTTAGAGTGTACTTATACGAAAAAGCCTTGTTATAACTTATTTACTTGCATCATAGTTTTTTTTTTCTTTTCTTTGTAATCTTAACCAACAATGTATTTTTTGTTTCAACACACTTGTATGGTTAGGTATGGAAATTAGAGGCAATATCAGAACAATGATTTTCAAAAGAAAGAGAGTCGGCAAATATGGACCAAGTGGAAGAGTAAGCATTATTGAGTGTATTAGTTGACATTGTTCGTTGTGATAATGGTAGTTTCAAGGCTAGTATTATTACTAAAATAGAAAAGCAACTACAACACTTGTGTCCCAACTTGGGATGGAAAGCTACTCCTCATATTGAAACTAAGATGAAGATGTGGAAAAACAATATGGTATAATATCTGACATACTAAGCCATGTTGGTTTTAGATGGGATGATGTGCTAAAATGCATTTAGGTGAACATCGATGGAGTCAGGCAAGCATATGTATAGGTTTATGTAATGAATCAATGTAACTATATTACACACTTTTACGTTATATTAATCCACTAATTCAATGGTATTTTTGCATTATAGTCACAAAGTAGTAGAAGGATGGAGAGGGAAACATTTTCCACTCTTTGATAAGCTAGCTATTATTTTTGGAGCTAATCGTACAATTTGAAAATGAGCTGAAACTCCAGCAGATATGGCTGACAATGTTGATAATAAAGAGGATCCTAATGAGGAGGACTTCGTGATGCAACAAGAATCATCTTACTCTCCAATGTCTGTGAATCAAACATCAGCTACCATCCAATCCCAAACCAATAGAGAGAAAGAGAGAGAAAGAGAGAGAGAGAGCACTACTACAGAATTCGGATTCCACGACGGAGCTTCCACGACCGTTTTTAAAAAACGGTTATGGAAAGCTAGGCAAAAATACGGAGCGGAATACAGTTTCCGAAAATCGTCGTGGAAGCCGTAGCTTCCACGACGATCTTTAAAGACCGTCGTGGAAGCATCGATGGTTTCCACGATGGTTTCTAATTAACCGTCGTGGAATCTATGATTGCACGACCGTTTTTAGAAACCGTCATGGAAAATTCTTGATATATTTTCCCACCCGATTGTCGCCCTGATATTTCCACATCAATACAGCAGCTGCAGTGAACTAAAATCATTCCAGATTACTCCGAAAACAGTCGGTACACCACTGTGTGATGCCACCACTACCATCTACCATCGATCATATCAATTTCTCTTGTAAGTCATGATCACACAAACTCAGCTTTATGTTATTTTCCTCTGTATTTTTTATTTATGATTTTATATTAATTTTGTATGTTTTGGGATTGCTTTTGATACGTTAAAGACTGCAATGGGTCGGGTGTTTAATATACGAACTTATCATGATCAAATTGTTATTTTTGCCCGCCCCTTAGTTTTTATGTTTATTCGATTTTTTTGTTAATTGTTCAATTATTTAATGCGCCGGTAGCAGTATTTAATTAACTAAATGAAAATGATATGCATGCAATTTAAAATTATGCACACTTTGACTTCGAAAGCTTTAATTTCTTGATTTAGGATTTGGAAATCATGGATAGAAAATGGATGTGGTTTGATAGATTGTCTAAAGCATATGAAGATGGTGTTGAAGAATTTTTTTCATTTGCCAAAGCTCACATACAAGATGATAAGATTCTGTATCCGTGTCAAATTTATGGTAATCATAGATCTCATTCCATTGATAATGTTAGAGGGCATTTGCGCGATTATGGGATTATTTGTTCTTACCAAACATGGTATTTATATGGCAAAGATTTTTTTGATATTAAATATACATCGACGAGTACTAAAGGTAAAGAGCCTATTGTGGAGAAAGACGTTGGTGATAATATGTTCAATATGATAAATGATTTGGAAGAAAACTTTGTACATCGTCCGGAGTTATTTGAGGCAATGATTAATGATACCGAAACGCCCTTGTATGTCGGGTGTACAAAATATACAAAATTAGGGGCATTAGTTAAATTATGGAATATGAAAGTATCAGGAGGGTGAACGAATTCTAGTTTCACGACTCTTTTAGAATTTCTAAAAGATGTTTTACCGGAGGATAACAAAGTGCCACCTAGTATGTACTAGGCGAAAAAGACGTTGAGCACTTTGGGAATAGAATATGAAAAGATACATGCTTGTCCAAATGATTATGTCCTTTACCGGAAGGAATATGAAGATTTAGATGAATGTCCGGTCTGTAAGGAGTCAAGATGGAAGAAGGGCAAGATGCCATCGAATGGTAGAAAAGGAGTACCAGTTAAGGTATTATGGTACATTCCACCGGCTCCACGTTTGCGTCGTTTATTCCGTAATGCCGAGCATGCTAAGAATTTGACATGGCACTATGATAAATGCGTTGACGATGGCAAACTTAGGCATCCGGCCAATGCACCACAATGGAAGACCTTTGATGACAATCATCCAGATTTGGTGCAGAACCAAGGAATTTACGTCTCGGTTTGTTGACGGACGGAATGAACCCACATAGTAACATGAGTAGTCGGCATAGTACCTGGCCAGTCATACTTCTCAACTACAATCTCCTTCCGGAATTGTGCATGAAGCAGAAGTTCTTGATGTTGACATTATTGATCTCAGGCCTTCAACAACTGGAGAGTGACATTGACGTGTACTTGGCACCATTAATCGATGACCTAAAAAGCTTGTGGAAAGATGGTTTACAAGTTAGAGATTCTTACCGTCAAGATATGTTCAATCTACGCGCAATGTTGATTAGGTCAATTAATGACTTTCCTGCACTTAGCAACCTATCTGGTTATCCCGTGAAGAGTTCTATAGGTTGTCCAGTTTGTATGAAGGAAATATCTCCCATCCGGTTGAAAAATGGTAAGAAAACCGTTTACCTTGGTCACAAGAGATTCTTGCCAACAAATCATCGATACCGCAAACAAAAGAAAGCTTTTGATGGTAATACCGAAGAAAGATCCGCTCCTCGGATTTTGTCTAGCGAAGCCGTATTTGAGATGATTAAAGATGTGAAATTAGTTTTGGGAAAGAGAAAACGTAAGGCTCCAGTTGTAGATGGACCTTAGAAGAAGAAGTCAATCTTCTACGAACTTCCATATTGGAAGTCACTTTACATTCATCATTGCCTAGATGTTACGCATATTGAGAAAAACATTTGTGAATCGATAGTGAGCACATTGCTTGACATTCCAAACAAAACTAAATATGGTGAAAATACACGGTTGGATCTTAAAGAGATGAAGATTAGACCAAATTTGCTCCCCGACAAAAGATCGAACGGCACATATTTACCTCCGGCAAAGCACACATTATCCAGAGAAGAAAAGAGAAAGCTTTGTGAATGGCTTGCGTCCGTCAAAGTGCCAAGTGGGTACTCTTCCAACTTCAAAAGGTTGGTGTCCAAGAAGGATTTGAGGCTCATTGGAATGAAAACACACGATTGTCATATCTTGATGTAAAAATTATTACCTCTTGAATTGCGGGGAGTTTTAACGAAAGATGTGAGATATGCAATTACGAAGTTATGCTCATTTTTCAATTCAATTTGCTCTAAGGTAATCGATCCACTTATGCTAGATTCGCTACAATCAGAATTGGTGATGACTTTGTGCATATTTGAGAAGTATTTCCCACCAGCCTTTTTTGATATAATGATCCACCTAATGGTGCACTTAGTTCGGGAAGTTAAGCTATGTGGACCGGTCCATTTGAGGTGGATGTATCCTTTCGAAAGGTACATGAAGGTTTTGAAGGGTTATGTGAAGAATCAAAATAGGCCGGAGGGATGTATAGTGGAAAACTACATAGTTGAGGAATCAGTTGAATTTTGCTCTAAGTATTTGTCCAACATGGACCCAGTAGGGTTGCCAACGAGCGGGCTATTTACGTCGAAAGGACTATCCATGGCCGTTCATTCACCAGTCAAGCAAGATGAATGGGAAAAAGCTTGTCTGTATATTTTACACAATGCTAAGGAAGTGGAGCATTTCATTGAGGTTCATATGACGGAATTAAGATATGCGAATACAAAGAAAACAAGATGTGAGAAATGGATTCAAGATGAGCACAACCGGACATTTCGGGAATGGATAAGCCGACATTTGCATATGAAGCCTAGCGTTTCCCAAGACTTAATGAAGCTAGCAAGAGGACCGTCATCGATAGTCACAAGATATATATCGTACTTTATCAATGGCTACTCCTTCTACACTCACGAAAGAGATGAGAAGCATCCAGTCCAAAATAATGGTGTGAGCCTTCGTGCTGAGTCTATGCATATTTCATCCGCAAAGGACAAGAAGCCGGTATACGGTTCCATGAACTACTTTGGGTTCATTGAAGATATTTGGGAATTTGATTATTGCGGCTTGAGGATAGCACTCTTTAAATGCAAGTGGGCTGACAATAATTTTGTTAAGATTGATAATGACGACGTAATAGTGGTGGACTTTAGGCGATTGGGATACAAAAATGATCCTTTAATTATGGTGTCGTAAGCGGTACAAGTCTTTTACACAACGGATCCCGACAATTTAGAGTTATATTTAGTTGTGCCAATGAAGCCAAAAATAATCCGGGATGGCCAAGAAGATGTTGAAGATTACACCGACATTCCATCTTTCACAAACGGTTTGCCACCAATGGAGGAGATTGATAATTTGGACGATGATTCCTCACACTTGCTTCGTTTAGATGTCGAGTGGACACGTGTTGAGAAGACCAAAAAAAAATAAAAGCTTGACAGCGTTTTTTTTTCCGTTGTATATAATTTGTAAGTTGTATTAACTTATATGTTAATTGCATGTGCACATTATAATCTTTATTATATGCCTTTGTGTGAATGAATACAATATCAATAAGAGCTATTGATGGCTTGTTTATGCATAACACACAAGTTTGGTCGCCTGTGGGATTATATAGCGGAAAAAAAAATATTTTAAAACCTTTGCAGTCACAATACCATGACGGTTTTTTTTTAAAACCGTCATGGTATCTAATAAACCATGACGGTTTTTTAAATAAACCGTTGTGGTATCTTAACACAGGGAATTTAAAAAATGTTTTAAAATTTAGAAAAAATTTTCACAATTTTTGAGAAATATTAAAAAATTGACATACCACGACGGTTTCTTTTCATACCACGACGGTTTCTAAAGGAAACCGTCGTGGTATGTTGGATACCACGATGGTTTTCAAGAAACCGTCGTGGTATCCAGAGATACCACGACGGTTTCAAGAACAGTCGTGGTACGGTTTTCAATAAACCGTCGTGGTATCTCCACGACAGTTTTTAAGAAACCATCGTGATATGTTAATTTTTTAAAAGTTTAAAAAATTTTCCGAAAATCGTGCGTGCTTGTATGTGGCCCAAATTTTACTTCCTAGATATAAAAACAAAATAAAAACCTCATTCCCTCCAATTTCTCTCTCTAATTTTTCGATATCTCCCTCCATTCTCTCTCTTGCTTGCCTTGCCTCCTCCATTGTCTCTCTTGGCTCCATCTCCATTCTCTCTTGTCCTCGCCCTCCCCACCTCATCTCCCTCTCTCTTTTCTCGCCCTCTCTCTTTCCTCACCGTCGCCACCTCCTCTCTCTTTTCGGTTTGTCGCCGTGGCCCACGCCATCACCGATTGTCCCGCCCATACCCACACCCGAGTACACGGTAAGTTTTCGGTCTTTCTTTCACCAAACAGTTGATGGAAGTGAATGTGGTTGATTGTAAACTTCATTTTAGGTGATTGTTAATTGTGGTTGTGATTTTGGATGATTTCTTCCACGAAAAAAAGTGTTGCTTTTGCATGTTAAATTTATGCACATTACATGTTTGACCAAATGCCTCTTTGAGTGAGACTTAGTTTTGATTTGTTGTACAATGGTTGGGTGAGGCGATGGTTTACTAAATTTCTGGAGAAAAATTGTTGAATTTATTTATAGTTGATTTCAGAATTTTCCGTCCAAAATCCGTCCTTTACACCTTTGGTGATTGTTGATTGTGGCCGTGATTTAGTTTGTTTTAAAATTGTTTAGGTAAGTCATGGATTCGACAATTTTCCGGAAAAAGTGTTGATTTTGTGACTTATATGTTAGCATATGACATGTTTGATAAAATGCCTCTCTGATTAAGTTGTGTGTCATTTCCGTAATTAAATAAGTAGAAAGCTATTTTTACTTGTACGGATTTGCAATGATTTAATGTATGCTTTCGATTGTTTTCTATGTGTTTGGATGCCATGATTTTATAATGATTTAATGACTTTGATTTTTTGTTTTGTAACGTGTTTCGGTGCGGAGTTGCTTTAGATTGATTTAAAATGTCGCAAGATCACGAGCAGAAACACTTAACTCAAACTCAAATTAGAAAATCACGATGAACCAACTCACCTAGATTCAATCCCGATGAAGATGGTAAACGAAGAGCAACTCTTATGAGAAGAGTTCACCAAGTTAGGACAAAGGGAGAACGAATTGAAGTTTCGTTCGACTCGAAAGGGCAACCAATAGGGAAGGAAAGAGATGCATTATATAGTTGGATTGGAGTGCTTGCTCGAGAGCATATACCCATTTGTATATCTGACTTTAGAAGTCCTGATTTAGCCCAAAGGAAATAAAGAGTGTGGATAGAAATCATAACTTCATTCACTGTGGAGCTATCGTTTAAAAAACAAGCTTTAAAGTCATGTGCAGAGTCAGCTAAAAATTTCAGATATGATCTTTACTAAACTTTTGTAAGGGATAATATTGACGAAGAAAATGTGTAGCAACGACCGCCAAAAGTGGTTCACAATTACCCCACTATCAGCCAGGATGATTGAGAAAAATTCATTGAGTATCGTCGGACCCCGGAATTCAAAAGACTATCCGAACAAGGAAGTGAGATAAGAAAGAAGAGCAAATACGGATCAACCGGGGACCGAGACGGATATAGAAAACTGACCAAGCACATGTACGTGAATTACTTAGACAAAATGTGTAAATGGCTTGTTATACTTCCAATTTCTTCTTATATGTTTACTAATAGTAATTATTAAACTGCAGTTCAAGAAGACGGGAAAATGGGCAGAGCGGCATGAAAATTGACTGGACATGCGCGTCAAACCCGATGGATCTTTCAAGAATGAAGCATTCAAAAATATTGCCGATACAATAGTAAGTTTTCGAATCCATCTAAAATATATTCATCTCGTATACTCCTTTATGTTTACGAAGTCATAACATATTCTATAATTGTTACAGGATGACTTCAGTGAACAACAGACACAAGGAAGTTTCGAATCTGTGGGGACAGAGGACATATTGACCAAGGCATTAGGCAATGCCGAGTATTCGGGTCGGATTCGGGGTCAATCTAAGTTTGTCAAGCAGTCACAATACTTCGACATTGTGGGCAGTTCAAGGGAAAATGCTGAAGTCTTGGATATGAAACGGCAGCTTGTCACATTAGAAAGAACCGTACAGGAACTTTGTGCAAAGCACGGTATCAACTGAGAGACTATGGCAGAGGAGCCGACCGCACCGACAGTTGATCAACAGAATAGTTTCAAGGCTAGTTACACTTTGAATGAAAAAGAAGCTGAGGCATCGGATCCGAAGACCATGCCGAACGAAAGTAAGGATTGCCATCTATTTCTTCCTGATTTAATTAACGGAGGAGATGTGCTTGTTGCAAACGGCAGGACATACATGGAATGTGTTCCAATAGACACAGTCCATGGGATTCTTTTAGGTGAGGAGAATGTACGAGTGATAATTACAGTCCCAAAACTAAAAGGTGCACTCCTACCTATTCCGACGCACGAAGCCACATGTATTGAAAAAGCTGTCGGTGGGTTTGTTGCTTGACCGAAAAAAATTAGTTGTCGTTCAAACAAGTTTGAGCCAGGCAAGCCAACGTCCTAGTCATGCTCCTGACCGAGAAGCCGAGGGAAGCAAACTAATCAAAAAGAGAGCGGGGAGGAAGAAAATAGGGTCACAACTAGAGGTACAACAACAACTGACGCAACAAGAAATGCCTTCGTTTGACTTTAGTGAAATGCCCTTCGATTTGAGACCTTTAGCTTATTACGCACAAAATTCCATGCATGACGTTACCCAAATAATGTGCCCACAACAACAGTTCGTCATTGGCGATGACATGCCCATATATATTGGGTTTGAAGATGTATACCATTTCATAACATTTAAAGAAATCAGTGCAAACAGCATAATGGTTTACATTAGGTAATACATTTATCTTTAAATAATTTAATTATTTATCCTTCTTAATCTTATATACGTCATTTTTGCGTAACAAGTGTACCTAATTATTTTACAGATACTTAGCGGATTGTTGTGTAAGAGTAGGTATGGATTAACAGGTCGAGTTTATTTCTCCAGTCCTCATCTTACCAGTTCAACAAAGTGTAGATCGCGCCGCTTACGTTCGAGAGAGGGCCGATTATATTCTACGGATCTTAAGAAACGCTCCAAAGGGAAAGTTGTTTCTCATACTATATAACAACAGCCAACATTAGATCTTGGCAGCTATTGATCCGTGGGATGACTCGGTCATGTATTTTAATCCTCTCGGAAATGAACCGGGTGATGATTTTAAAGACTTAATTACGACGTAAGTATTCTTTGATGTTCATATTTCTGAGGCTATGCATACAATAATTGTTGTTGTAATTGTTTTGAAATTTATCAAACTGTTAGGGCACTTAATGATTGGAAGACGTTGGTGAGAAGATGAATAAGACAGCGACGGAACTGGGAGACATTGATTGATACTGTTCGATGTCCAATACAGGAAGGTTATGTAGAGTGCGGTTATTTTGTGTTCGCTTTCATGCGAGAAATAACCCTCACTGTTGATGGACTAGCCGCCCTTCAAACTAAGGATTTTTATACAGATGCTGACATGAGTTTGGTTAGGCAAGAGTGGGCTACATTTGTTATGCAGTTTATTCAATATTGACTGAAAATAATATATCAATTTTGTACTCTATGCATATTAATTGTACATATCCAGGTAATTACAGATTATATTTATCATTTTATTCTTGACTGTGTAATAATGGATAATACATGGGATTTGCCATCCTTTGGGAATGAAACGAATTCGTAAAAAAAATTTTTTGTTGATTCTTGGTATCCAACCTACCACGACGGTTTCCTAGTGAAACCGTCGTGGTAGCCCTATTTCAAGAGGAAACCATCATGGTAGCCCTCAGGATACGATGATGGTTTCCTCTAGAAACCGTCGTGGTATCTTGGTCTACCACGACGGTTTCTAGTAGAAACCGTCGTGGTAGTCGTGTGATACGACGACGGTTTCTTGTAGAAACCGTCGTGGTAGGTTCCTTTACCACGACAGTTTTTTACCACGACGGTTAAAAACCGTCGTGGAATCTATATTCTGTAATAGTGGAGAGAGAGAGAGACAGTAAGATCAATCGGAGATATTGGATTAGGATTAGAAAAACTAGCCAAAACATTTTGACAAAATGATAGAGAAATATGAAGAGGAAACACAATTACTAGTTGAAGCTATTAAAATAAAAGATAATAGCTTGTAACATGTATTTGTATGAGTGAGATTACCAAATTGAACCTTTTTGTGGCTAATTAAATCAAGACAATGAAGTTCTTTGTTGAACAACCATGGAATGTGAGTGCCTTGAAATCTATGGATGAGTCATCCAGTATGAGTATGTGTTGACTCTCATTGGAAAATGATCAAGCAAGATTTAGTTAGACATTTTAAATGTGCTTAAGCAGAAATTATGAGATGATATAGATATAATGTTTCCTTTTGTTGCTTAAGCAAGCTTATTTTGAGTATGTGATGTACATGTAATAGTTATTGTTCTAATCAAGTTGATTAATGATAAGTGAGTTTTTACTCACTTATTTAATGTCGTGAAATTGGATAATTTACAAAATCTTCAAGTTTTTAGATCGGTTTAATGTGTTTGCGAGTGTTTCAGATAAACAAGGAAAAAATAGGATTTTGGAAGAATTAGATATGAAAATCAAGTTTTACCCCGCAACGGAGGCGCGGGCGCGCATCTAAGGGCGCGCGCCCACTCGACCAAGCCTTACCAGCGCGCGCCCAGCACCCGCGCACCCACCACCGCGTGCTCACTAGCGCGCGCCCACCAGCGCGCCCCCGCCAGCCAGCGCGCGCCCAGCACCTGCGCACCCACCAGCGCGCCTCAGCCAGTGCGCGCCCTGCCTCCAGAGCGCGCGGCTGCGGGCTTTCAGGCACGCCTGCCCATCTCTCGGCCTGTAGCCCCACGAACAAAAGGAGGGGAGTTTGGGGGCGTGAAAGGGGGGAGAAAGAGGAGACCCAGAAGCTGGAGACGAAAAATATAGAGAGAATTTCTAGGGTTTGAAGGCTTTTCTTGGAGATTGAATGAGATTGAAGACTTGAGAGCTTGTTCTTCAACTAGTTCTTCTTCTTTTTACTATTCTTTCTCTTTGTAGCCCTTAAACTTGCATTTACTCTTGATTTCGTTTTTAAATATGGGTTGGATGTTTGTTTCAAATTTGGTTATGGATTTGAGAATTTTGATGTCTAGCTAAACATTTCTATACTAGGGGGTATGATGTAGCTTGATGATGACTTTGTTATGATAAATTTAATGCTTGTTGATTGAATTCCATTTTTGAATTGTTTGTGTTTCTCTATGCTTTGTTTTCCTAATTTTATTTACCATTAAATTAGAACTTTTTAGATGTGTGAAATTGGGCTCGGGAGAGTTAATTTCGTATGTTGGGAATTGGGAAACACAACCCATTGTAATATTAAGTTCGGGAGGCTAATATGACTTGGGTAATCACTAGAGCAGGGTTGCGTAATGAGTGCTTAATTGGTTGAGTTAATAGGGATATTAATTTGATTAAATTTTGCATATTATTTTACTCGACACTTGGGAGAGGGAGTGAAATTAAAATTTATCACCTACGATTAATGATTTGAATGAATTCGATTAACAAGCCTAGAATTGGATAAGCAAAGTTAAGTCAAGTGAAATCAAAACCCCCTAGCCTTACACACCATCGAGTTCCCTTCAATCCATAATTTCGATTGCTTTTATTTAGGTTAATCTTAGTTTAATTTAATTGCTTAATTTAATTGCTTATTTCAACTCTCTTCAACCTTGATAGCCTAGATAAAATTGAGTCATTTTAATTGTAGTATTTAGTTAGTTTTCTTAATTTCAATCTCTGTGGGACGATACTCGACAATTTGTCAATTTATTACTTGTGGCGATTCGTTCACTTGCGAGCACACACGAAGAAAAACACGCAACAAGTTTTTGGCGCCGTTGCCGGGGATTGAAAATTTTATTAATTCTAGCTAATATTACAACCAAGTGGTTTGATTTTAATTTAGGCATTTCTTTTATTTTAATTGTTTTAAGCTTGTTAAATTTGTGTTTGTGACAGTTCATGCGAAGAGCTCAAAATCCCAATCTAGTGCCACTTGATCCAGAAATTGAACGGACACTTCGTGAAATCAGAAGTGAAAGGAGAAATCAAGCACAAGCTATGGGTGATCACAATAATAATAACAATAATATTGAGCAACAGAGGGCAATTTGGGACTATTTCAAGCCTCCAGTTCAGGAACACTATTCGGGTATTCGGAGGTAGACTATCAATGCCAATAATTTCGAGTTGAAGCCTTCTTTAATCTCGATGGTTCAACAGAATCAGTTTGGGGGATTGCCTAATGAGGACCCGAACACTCACTTGTCCATGTTCTTGGAAGCGGCCGACATGGTGAAGATTAATGGTGTCACCGAGGGCACCATCAGGTTGAAATTGTTTCCATTCTCTCTTCGGGACAAGGCTCGACAGTGGTTGATGTCTTTGCCAACAGGGAGTATTGGTACTTGGGAAGAGATGACTGAGAGGTTTCTTGCAAAGTTTTTCCCACCATCTAAGGCATCCCAGTTGCGGAGTAAGATTGGATCTTTTCGCCAGAATGACTTTGAGCAGTTGTATGAAGCTTGGGAACGGTTCAAGGACTTGCTCAGAAGATGTCCCCAGCATGGTTATGATGAGTGGATGTTGATTGATAGATTTTATAATGGGTTGAATGGCCAATCGAGGACTATTGTCGATAGCACTGTAGGTGGTTCATTGATGGCAAAGTCTATTCCAGAGGCCTACAATTTGCTTGAGGAAATGTCTACCAACAGTTATCAATGGCCTTCAGAGCGCTCAATACCGAAGAAAACTGCTGGAATTTATGATGTGGATCCATTGGTTTCATTGTCAGCACAGGTCTCAGCTTTGTCTAATCAGATTGTAGCCTTGAATAATAGAGAAGCATCATCTAGCAGAGAGGCAGTGGCAGGTGTTAGTACATCTTATGCTCAGGACGAGTACACTCAAGAGCAGGTTCAGTTTGTGGACAACAGAAACTTCAACTATAGACCCAATCACTTGCCCGCTCACTATCATCCTGGCTTGAGGAACCATGAGAATTTCTCTTATGCCAATAACAGAAATGTTTTGCAACCTCCTCTGGGCTTCAACCAACAAGCGGTAGAAAAGAAACCTTCGGTGGAAGATCTGTTGAGTACCTTCATTGTGGAGACTAGAGGGAGGTTTAACAAGGATGAGGCTAGACTTGACAACATTGAGACACATTGTAACAACATGAATGCAACCATGAAGTCCCTTGAGGTGCAAATCGGTCAACTAGCCAATGCGGTTAAGGGCCAATCATCCGGAAACTTCCCAAGTGATATGGAGCCTAATCCTAAGGACCATTGCAAAGCTATCACTTTGAGGAGTGGGAAAGAAGTTGAGGCTCCTAAGCCCCAAGAGGATAAAACCGAGGAAGAAGATGTAGAATCAGAACAACAAAGGGAGAGTACAAGGCCTAAGTCGATCTCTTTTACGGATAATCCTCCTCTCCTCACTCCTACCCTCCTGTATCCGCAAAGATTCAAGAAGAAGAAGTTGGATGCTCAATTTTCGAAGTTTCTGGGGATTTTCAAAAAGATCCATATCAACATTCCCTTTGCAGATGCACTTGAACAAATGCCTAATTATGTCAAGTTTATGAAGGATGTCATGGCAAAGAAATGGAGGTTGGAGGATTATGAGACTGTTAAGCTAACGGAAGAATGTAGTGCGATCCTCCAAAGGAAGTTGCCTCAAAAGTTGAAGGATCCGGGGAGTTTCACTATCCCATGCACTATTGGAGATTCTTACTTCGAGTAAGCCTTGTGTGATCTTGGAGCCAGCATCAATCTTATGCCTCTGTCTGTCTTCCGAAAGCTCGGACTTGGGAAAGTCACGCCCACCACCATATGTTTGCAAATGGCGGATAGGTCTCTCACTTATCCAAGGGGTGTCATAGAGGATGTGTTGGTGAAGGTAGATAAATTCTTTTTCCTTGCAGATTTTGTTGTGTTGGATATGGAAGAGGATCGGGAAATCCCCATCATCCTCGAGAGACCCTTTCTGGCTACTGGAAGAGCTTTGATTGATGTACAAAGCGGTCATTTGACTCTAAGGGTGAATAATGAGGAGGTAAAGTTCAACATCCTTAACACAATGAGATTTCCAGAAGAGAAGTCAGCTTGTCACCGGGTAGAAGTAATAGACTCGTGTATCAAGGAATTCTTCCAAGAAGTGACCCACGATGACCCTCTAAATCATATCCTCACTACACCCTTGAACATGATCGATTTTGGTGGAGATTTTTGTATTAAAGAAGAGGGCATTGTTGATAGTGTTCTAGCTCTTGAGGCTTTGCCATGTGAAGTGGAGGATGCGGCTCAAGTGAAAATTTTAGAGAATCCTGGTGAGTGCTCCATCTCTCCAAGTTCGTCGAAAGAAGGGTTAGTGTTGAAACAACTACCGGAACATCTTCGCTATGCCTTTTTGGGTGAGGATTCTTCTAAACCGGTTATTATCTCAGCATCTTTGAACAAGGAAGAAGAAGAGAAGCTCCTGGTTGTTTTGAAGAAATACGAGTTTGCTTTTGCTTGGTCTATTTCAGACATTAAGGGTATAAGTCCTACTGTTTGCATGCATAAGATTCTCATGGAAGATGCTTACAAGCCATCTATTGAGCACCAAAGAAGACTAAATCCGGCCATGAAAGAGGTGGTGCGTGCTGAGGTGCTAAAGTTATTGAATGCTGGGATCATTTACGCCATTTCAGATAGCTCGTGGGTTAGTCCAGTTCAGGTTGTGCCAAAGAAGGGTGGTATGACGGTGGTGAAAAATGAAAATAATGAATTCATCCCTTCAAGAACAGTGACTGGATGGCGTGTTTGTATCGACTACCGGAAGCTGAACAAGGCCACTAGAAAGGATCATTTTCCCCTTCCTTTCATAGATCAAATGCTAGACAGGTTGGCAGGGTATGACTATTATTGCTTTCTTGATGGATACTCGGGCTATAATCAAATTGCCATAGCCCCCGAAGACCAAGAGAAAACGACATTCACCTGTCCTTATGGTACTTTTGCTTTTCGGCGGATGCCTTTCGGTCTATGCAACGCACCCGCCACTTTTCAAAGGTGCATGATGGCAATCTTCTCGGACATGGTAGAAGAGATTATGGAGATCTTTATGGATGATTTTTCAGTTTTTGGATCAACGTTCGATCATTGCCTCCACAATCTTTCTCTCGTGTTGCAGCGATGTGAGGAGAAGAATCTAGTTCTCAATTGGGAGAAGTGTCATTTTATGGTACAAGAAGGGATCGTTCTTGGTCATAGAATTTCATCGAACGGAATAGAGGTGGACAAGGCTAAGATAGCTACGATCGAAAAGCTTCCGCCACCTATAAATGTGAAGGGAGTACGGAGTTTTCTTGGTCATGCGGGATTCTATCGGAGGTTCATAAAAGATTTTTCTAAGGTTATCAAGCCTTTGTGTAACCTCCTAGAGAAGGATGCTGCTTTCAACTTTGATGGGTCTTGTTTGGAAGCCTTTAATATCATCAAGGAAAAACTGGTTTCGGCTCCGGTCATTGTAGCACCTGATTGGAATGAACCATTTGAGATCATGTGTGATGCTAGTGACTATGCCATCGGGGCAGTACTTGGTCAAAGGAGAGACAAGATTTTTCGGGCCATTTACTATGCTAGTAAGACATTGAATGAAGCCCAACTCAATTACACCACCACCGAGAAGGAGATGCTTGCAGTGGTATTTGCTTGTGATAAATTTCGGTCATACATCATTGGGTCCAAGGTGGTAGTTTTCACGGATCATGCAGCAATTCGTTACTTGTTTGCTAAGAAAGATGCCAAGCCTCGTTTGATTCGTTGGATTCTTTTGCTTCAAGAATTTGACATAGAGATACGAGACAAGAAAGGTTCAGAAAATATAGTTGCAGATCATCTCTCCAGGCTTGAGAAATTGGAAGTGGACGAAACCCCTGTTATTCAAGAAGCATTCCCAGATGAACACCTGTTTGAGGTTGAAGTGAGGCTCCCTTGGTTTGCAGATTTCGTCAACTACCTTTCTTGTGAGGTTTTACCACCGGACTTGACTCCTTATCAGAAGAAGAAATTCCTTCATGATGTGAGATGTTATCTTTGGGATGATCCAATACTGTTCAAGAGATGCTCCGATCAAGTTATTCGGAGATGCATTCCCGAAGAGGAGATACATGACATTCTCCATCATTATCACTCGTCGCTCTATGGTGGACATTTTGGTGCAACAAGAACAGCGGCGAAAGTTCTTCAATCCGGCTTCTATTGGCCAACCTTGTTCCGGGATTGTCATGAGTTTGTGAAGCGTTGTGACCGTTGTCAACGTGTGGGGAACATCTCTAGAAGGCATGAAATGCCATTGAGCAATATCATTGAAGTGGAACTATTTGATGTTTGGGGCATTGACTTCATGGGACCTTTTCCACCTTCATATGGTCAGCTTTACATTCTCTTGGCAGTGGATTATGTCTCTAAGTGGGTAGAAGCTATTGCCACTCCAACAAATGAAGCCCGGGTAGTCGTGAAATTTCTGCATAAGAACATCTTCTCCAGGTTTGGCACCCCTCGAGCCATCATAAGTGACGAAGGGACGCACTTCTGTAACAAGGTGTTCGATGCGTTGTTGGCCAAGTATGGAGTAAAGCACAAAATCGCCCTAGCTTACCATCCGCAAACCAATGGTCAAGCGGAAGTTTCTAACCGGGAGGTCAAGCTTATTTTGGAGAAGACAGTAAATACTAACCGTAAGGATTGGTCAACAAAGCTTGACGATGCTCTATGGGCGTATAGGACAGCTTTCAAAACACCAATTGGAATGTCACCCTATCGGTTGGTGTTCGGGAAGCCTTGCCATCTACCGGTGGAGCTCGAGCACAAAGCATTTTGGGCCATCAAGAAGTTGAATTTTGACTTGAACGCTTCCGGTGAGCAGCGCCTACTCCAACTGAATGAACTTGGGGAATTCCAGAATGAGGCCTATGAGAATGCAAGGCTCTACAAGGAGCGCACAAAGAAGTGGCACGATCAGAAAATCTTAAGGAGAGAATTTCTTCCGGAGCAAAAAGTATTGCTTTTCAACTCCCGGTTGAAACTTTTCCCGGGAAAATTGAGATTGAGGTGGTCCGGACCATTTAAGATCAAGCAAGTGTTTGCTTTTAGCGCTGTTGAGCTCTTGGGAGATGATGGGCGCACTTTCCGTGTCAATGGTCAAAGGTTGAAGCACTATTTAGGAGGCGAGGAACGGAATATAGAGAAAATCTCGCTTGTGGATCCGAATTGAAGAGAGCCAAAGCCAAGTCCAGCTGGAGACGTTAAATCAAGCGCTTCTTGGGAGGCACCCCAAGTTCTATCACCTTAATATCTTTTAAAAGTTTCTTTTATTTTGTTTTCATCTATTTATCTTTAATTTTTGTGTGTTATTTGAGTGATTTCTTAGAATACATTTATTTATTTATTTTTAGGTACTGATGGACAATTAAAATCGTGGAAAGTATTTGGAAGCATTTCGAGAAGTTTGGGAGAAATTGGAGAAGTTTGAAGGCATTTTTGTGGTTTATCTTGGTGTTCAAGCCAGGAGAAGGCCAGCGCGCGCCCTCAGTCCGAACCAGGCGCACGCCCGCGCGACCCCAGGCGCGCGCCCGCGCGCTTCCTCAGCCAGGGAGAGCCGCGCGTTTTCCTAGCCAAGAGCACTTAAAAACCTCAATTTCTCTAGTTCTTCACCAAACTTTCATTTCCCCCGACCCAAAAATTCAACCCTCCCACTTCACCAATATTTTCAAATTCTCCATACCTTTCATCCACCCAAAATCTCAAACTCAACCATCTGTACTCTCACCAAGGATCTCTCCATCTCCTAGCAAAGGCAATTACGACACTTCGCATTTGGGGGCTTGGAGTTAGAATGAGTGGTTGGGTTCATTCTATTATATAGTCAACATTTTGGGATTGCACACCAAGTGTTTGTCGAAGTGTCCAAGAAAAAACAAGGGGTGCACGCCAGGTGTTCGACACTTTGCCAAGCCAACCAAAACTGTCCCATCATGCCTCAGAAGCACGGGAAAGGAAAAGCATCATCTTCTGGCTCCTCTAGCCTCCGTCTTGTTGATAAAAAATTTGTGAATGAGGCAGCCAAGGCCAAATTCGGGAAATTCATGGTAAAAAATAAGTCCATAATTGTGGAGAGAGGTTTAAGGCCTCCCGAATTTGACATCGAAGGAGACATCGCAAACAACATCGTACAGCGGCAATGGCACAACCTCACCGACATGCAAGACCCAGCAGTCGCAACAATTGTGAGGGAATTCTATGCCAATGGGTATTATCAGCGAGACAATGATGAAGTTTGTGTGCGGGGAACGATGGTATCCTTCGCCCCGGAAGTAATCAACAGGTACTTTGACATAGGGACGGTCGAAGATGATGAATACGCTGAGTTCCTTGAAGAAGGAGGGGATTATGACCCCATTGTCAGAGAGATGTGTATTCCGGGAACCGAATGGACCGCAAGGGAGAACGATAGTGATGTCGCACACTACTTCCCAGAAAATTGCCTGAACATTTACGCCAAGGCATGGAACAAGTTCATCTGCGCCTCCATTATGCCCACCAACCACGAGCACCACGTGTATACAAACCAAGCTGCCCTGCTGTATGCAATTTACAAAGGCTGGAGCATTGATATTGGTATGGTTATTAGGGATGATTTGATGAAGTCCCTCGAGGCGAAGACGACAGGTGCTCATACGCATCCATGTCTTATCACTGGGCTGTGTCGACATGCTGGTGTGACAATTGATCCAGCCGAGCCTTTGAGACCTTGTGGTACGTTAATTGATAAATCTTCGATGGATAAATTTGTTAAATGGCCTGGGGGCAGGCACATCGAATCCGGCTTGGGTTTTGAACTCTATGACAACCATGATGCACCCCGACCTCCCAACCTACTCCCGCGACTTCGCGTTTTAGGAGAGAGGAATCAGATTCGAGGAGTTTCAGCCCAACAAACACGTGCTATACAGGAGCGTGAGCGGATCATTGAGGAGAACCGCCATCGCCAACCATCCCGCCCCCGCACACACCGCGAAGAAGCTGGTCCATCGTCCGCACCAGATATGACCCATGTTGTCCCCTCGATCGAAGATGTTTATAGGATGGCGGTCCAACAAGGCCAAAATCTAACGGAACTACAGGGCAGACTCAATCAACAGGACCGCGTCCTCCATGAGGTCTTAGATCGAGTTAAGGATATGCAACAGCGTGACATCATGAGGAGCCGTTATGAGTTGCAGTTCCATCAGTATTTGGCTTCTCAAGGTCTTCCTAACTCGTCCACTGCGATGCCTCCCGCCTATCCCGATTACCTCCTCCGGCCCTACAATCCTCCACCACTATCACCAGAAACTCAAGAGGAGAGTGATGACAATGAGGGGATGTAACTTCATCCCTGAGGTATGTATCCTTGTGCTTTTATTCGGTCCAACATTGAGGACAATGTTGTCTATAAGTTTGGGGGGAATGAAAAAGCCGAAAAAAAAAAAGAAAAAAAAAATTTGTGTGAGTTTTTGTTGGCAAAAAGATGACCATGAATCGATGATAGTGACAACTGCGAATTGTTATCTTGAGGTCGTTTGTAACGTCTTTCTATTGTGGTTTCTGTGTGCTTGACACTCACGCTAGCTAGAGACACTTTTGACTCTTAATCACTTGAGCACCAAAATCTTAACCACTCACTCTTTCAAATAACTAGAGAACATTTATGCAATTAGCTAGGTTCATGGTCTATCAAGAGCTCTAGAACCCAATTTGGCGAAACTCAAGGCGAAATCCTAAGTTAGGTAACATGGAGAAATGATTTAGGCAAAGTTTTTTTCGGATCGTTTGAGCCGTTCTAGCCAACCTTTCGGAAATTATCCCTTGTTGTCCCCTTTTTAGCCTTTAAGCCAATTTCTTCTTCACCCACACTAGTATAACCTATCCAATCAAAGAATTCACCAACCACTAAACCCATCACCTTAGGCACGAAATGCATTCTTCATTGTATTCGAGTGTATTGTGGTTAGCATGAGCTTAGGATTGGGGTTTGGATCATTCTTCGCTGGTTGTATTATATATATATATTTTTTTTCCGTTGTTACTCAAAAAAAAAAAAAAAAAAAAAAAGCCCCCAAATATTCATGTAAATAAGTTTGGGGGTTAAAAAAATAAAAAATAAAAAATAAAAAATAAGTAGTTGAGCTGTTTGCTTATATATCGTTTTTATGGAATGAAAGGGTGATTGATTGAGTTAAGGCAAAATCGGGAAGTTTGGGGTTTTCCATCAAATGGTTGTAAAGTCGATCAGTTATTCAAGGTGCAAGGCGTGCTTAGGGTGATTTGAGCTTAAAAATTTTCTTTTTCGCCTACCCTTTACCTTAGCCTTTCGTTACAAGCCGTTCAAAGTCCTATTGATCTTCAGTGTTACACTAACCTACATTAGTGGAGAGCAACACTAAATTGGGCCTATGGTAGTTCTTAACTGCATCATGTAGCGATAAGTCCATGAACTTCCTTAATGCATAAATCGATCTGGTGTTTGACCGGTTGGGTGGTTTTGGCCTTCACACACACACGAGTCATGAGTGGATCTGTGCTAGTGTTCAGTGTTGAAATTCTAGATAATCACAATGGTTGATTTTCCTTTCAAGCTTATGACATTTGTAGATTTTGAGGTAAAATTTATGGTCGTCAATTTTGTTGTTCAGCTTCACACTGTTTTGTTTTTGCTCGAGGACTAGCAAAATTCTAAGTTTGAGGGTATTTGATAAGTGAGTTTTTACTCACTTATTTAATGTCGTGAAATTGGATAATTTACAAAATCTTCAAGTTTTTAGATCGGTTTAATGTGTTTGTGAGTGTTTCAGATAAACAAGGAAAAAATAGGATTTTGGAAGAATTAGATATGAAAATCAAGTTTTACCCTGCAGCGGAGGCGCAGGCGCGCCTCTAAGGGCGCGCGCCCACTCGACCAAGCACAGCACCCGCGCGCGCTCAGCACCTGCGCGCCCACCATCGCGTGCTCACCAGCGCGCGCCCACCAGCGCGTGCCCGTCAGCCAGCGTGCGCCCAGCGCCCGCGTACCCACCAGCGCACCTCAACCAGTGCGCGCCCTGCCTCCAGAGCGCGCGGCCGCGGGCTTTCAGGCGCGCCTGCCCATCTCTCGGCCTGTAGCCCCACGAACAAAAGGAGGGGAGTTTGGGGGCGTGAAAGGGGAGAGAAAGAGGAGACCCAGAAGCTGGAGACGAAAAATATAGAGAGAATTTCTAGGATTTGAAGGCTTTTCTTGGAGATTGAAGGAGATTGAAGACTTGGGAGCTTGTTCTTCAACTAGTTCTTCTTCTTTTTACTATTCTCTCTCTTTGTAGCCCTTAAACTTGCATTTACTCTTGATTTCGTTTTTAAATATGGGTTGGATGTTTGTTTCAAATTTGGTTATGGATTTGAGAATTTTGATGTCTAGCTAAACATTTCTATGCTAGGGGGTATGATGTAGCTTGATGATGACTTTGTTATGACAAATTTAATGCTTGTTGATTGAATTCCATTTTTGAATTGTTTGTGTTTCTCTATGCTTTGTTTTCCTAATTTTATTTACCATTAAATTAGAATTTTTTAGATGTGTGAAATTGGGCTCGGGAGAGTTAATTTCGTATGTTGGGAATTATGAAACACAACCCATTGTAATATTAAGTTCGGGAGGCTAATATGACTTGGGTAATCACTAGAGTAGGGTTGCATAATGAGTGCTTAATTGGTTGAGTTAATAGGGATATTAATTTGATTAAATTTTGCATATTATTTTACTCGACATTCGGGAGAGGAAGTGAAATTAAAATTTGTCACCTACGATTAATGATTTGAATGAATTCGATTAACAAGCCTAGAATTGGATAAGCAAAGTTAAGTCAAGTGAAATCAAAACCCCCTAGCCTTACACACCATCGAGTTCCCTTCAATCCATAATTTCGATTGCTTTTATTTAGGTTAATCTTAGTTTAATTTAATTGCTTAATTTAGTTGCTTATTTCAACTCTCTTCAACCTTGATAGCCTAGATAAAATTGAGTCATTTTAATTGTAGTATTTAGTTAGTTTTCTTAATTTCAATCTCTGTGGGACGATACTCGACAATTTGTCACTTTATTACTTGTGGCGATTCGTTCACTTGCGAGCACACACGAAGAAAAACACGCAACAATTAATATCTTACAAAGTACCTTATTTTGTTGGATTATTTGATTATATGAATTGTTTTGATTAGCTATATTTGCATGTTGAATATTTTTTATGATAACTTTCTTTATTTTTTGAAAGATACTTGTCTTTGATTTTAATATCATCTAGTTAATAAGAAAATATTTTATAAAATTAGATTCTATTCTAAAAATGAAAATAAATTAAATAATAAAATTTTAACTTTAATTTTTTTAACATGAAAACTTTGTTTGAATTGATTTTCCTTTTTTTATTTTATTTTTCTAATTTTCTTAAATTTGATTACGTTTTAATTTATTTAGTTCAGTCTAATGATGCATCAGACATTGGATTACTTTTCTAGATACCTAATCCAACAACTTATTAAACACATGAGAGGACCTTAAGCAATAGAAATTTATTTTAAAAATTGAAAATTTGAATGAGATAATTATATGATTCAAGTTTGGATAAAAATATAAATTGATTTAACTTAAGAATTATTATTCCATTAGTAGATTATCAGTTATTGATAAACATTAATCCTAAGTGATTGAAGGACTTACATTTATTGTATTATGTCTTTTGAATCATCAATGAGTAAGTTGACAAAAAGAAAAAGAAAAAAGAGAGAGAAAATTCAAAGTGGAAGGTGAGGTACGAGAGTGAAGAATTAAGCAGGTTGGCAACCATATATCGAATGTATTACAAAGGGGTGTTCATCAGATTCAATCAACCGATCAAATTGATCGATCCAATCAACCGATCAAACTGATTGATCCAATCCAATCTAATCTAAATCTTTTTTTTTTTGGGTTAATTTTATTTTTAGTACTTGTGGAATAAATTATATTAAAAACAGCATTACTTTTTATCCCCTTCACTTTTAACACTGTCACGTCATTATTCAGTCTGATATGTGGGATCCAGCAGGATTAAATGTATGCCAAATTCCATATTTACCCTCATCTCCCACCCACCCAAATATCCCTCTCCCTCACATGCCAATTTTCACTATTTTAGAGAGAGAAACTTCCATCTATAGAGAGAAACTTCCACTTAGAGAGAGAAACTCTCACCGTCTGAAAAAAAACTCCAAAAATCACTCGGAAACCGTCGAAAACCACCATCAACGCTCTCTATAAAGCTTTTTCGAACTCTGTAATAGCTGGAAAATATTCTTAAACCACCCAAAACCAGTTGAAATTTTTTGAGTCTCCCAAATCCAAACTCAAGAAATTGGCAGAGAAAAACATTACTCCCGAAAAGAGGAATGTTTAGCTAATGGCTTCGGTAGAGAAAAGGCCATCAGCGGAGAAAAATCCTCAAAAACCGGAACCAGAGAAAAAAAGAAGGGCGCTCGAGCAATGGTCGAAGAAAAATAAGGGGGAAATCTGTATTGCTAGTTGATTTCTGAAAAAAAAAAAAAAAAATTGCATAAAAATTATAATGTTTGTATTTTTATTTGATTTTGTGACATAAACTAAATGTTTGTTAGTTGGGTATTTCGATTTTGAGAGGAAAATTTAGTATATTAGTTTATCTAAATTTTTATACTATATTAAATATTATTACTGTTGGCGTCATTTACAGGGGTTGGTCATTTACATAATGACCTGGTGATAATTTTTTTAATGACCTTATTTTTGTCTGTGTGAATGGCCAAAAATGTTAGAATTTTTTTAAAATTTTTTTTAGACATAGGTCATAACTGTTATGACCGGGTGGTCATAACACCCGGTCATAACTGTTATGAACGGGTGATCATGACTGGGTGGTCATAACTGTTATGACCGTGTGGTTATGACCGGGTGGTTATGACCGGGTGGTTATAACTGTTATGACCACCCGGTCATAACAGAAATGACCTTTACTGGAAAATAGCTAAAAAAGTTAGATTTTTTTTAAAATTTTTTTTAGACATAGGTCATAACTGTTATGACCACAGTTATAACCACCCGGTCATAACAGAAATGACCTTTACTGGAAAATAGCTAAAAAAGTTAGATTTTTTTTAAAATTTTTTTTAGACATAGGTCATAACTGTTATGACCGGGTGGTCATAACTGTTATGACCTTTACTTAAAAATGATCAAAAATGTTAGATTTTTAAAAAAAAAAAACTTTTTAGACATAGGTCATAACTGTTATGACCGGGTGGTCATAACAGGAATGACCTTTATCGGAAAATGACAAAAAATGTTAGATTTTTTTTAAATTTTTTTTTAAGATATAGGTCATCACTGTTATGACCGGATGGTCATAATATGAATGACCTTTACTCAAAAATGACCAAAAATATTAGATTTTGTTAAAAAAATTTTTTGTTAAATGGAACTATTAAAGTTTTTTTCCGACGGTGAGAGTTTCTCTCTCTAAATAGAAGTTTCTCACTCTAGATGGAAGTTTCTCTCTCTAAAATAGTGAAAATAATTTTAAATCAAGTTAAGATATTATATGAAGATTTGGGTTTCAAAATGGGTAGGGGGGCTAGGCGGGAAAGTGAAAAAAATAAGATTTAGGCTTGCCTGAGAATATTTTTGACTTTTTACATCCATCTTAATTGATGGTGATGACGTGACAGTGCTAGGAATGAAAGAAAATAAAAGTAATATCAATTTTAATAATAATTTTTTCACAAGTGCTAAAAATGGAATTAACCCTTTTTTTTTTTGGATTATTGTTCTTTATTAGACTAGATTGGATGTTAATTCTGAAAAATCGATCTAAATTGGATCTGATGCATTTTTTACTTTCAAAATACCCAATCCAATCTATAAAGTATTTTATATGTAAAAACATGTATAAACAATATTTATGCTTTATATAATGGTCCAATATTTTTTTTTAACCTTCACAATAAAAACTTTAATACAAGAAAAATCATTCTCCCATTTTTTAATTCCTTAATGTATTATGTCACACCTTCACACGCCCTATCATTCTTGCTTGCTTTATTTTAAAATGTAATATTTAAATAATATGTGATATCTATTTTATCTTATCTTATCTTACATATATAAAAACCTTTGTCTACAGCTTTTTTATCATCTCACACGTGTCCACCATTTCATTCTTCCCTTTTCCTTTTTTTTCCCTTGCATTTGTTCCTCATTTTGTTAATGTGCTTTTGGTCTTTGTTGGAATGCGGATCGAGGGAGGCTCATCACCATCAGTGTGGTGATATGATGGCAGAAAAGTTTTACTTAGAATCTTTGCTTCAATCAACTTTTAGGTTCGAGTCTTATCATGTAGGCTTTGTCTAGGCCTTGAAAAAAAGACTATGCAGTTGCTCTTGAAACTTAAGGGTTGCTAGCTGTTGAAGACCTAGGGTTAGAATCTTTATCATTTCACTGATGGTCTCAGTAGATTTTAATATGACATTGGAGGAGACCTGAAAATACTACTTATCCCCTTATTTTTTATTTTTTATTAGGGGGAAAAAAAAAAGGAAAAGTGAAGACCAAAAGAGCCTTTATATCTTCATATATATCTCTTAAAAATATTTTACCAAATGAGATTCTATAAGAACCTTTTCTTTTATAAGACAATTATTAACTTTTTTTTTTTTTTTTAGAAACGTGCCTCAATTTGAGTATTTAACTTATTTCTCATTTAGTATACTCTACCAATACTTTTATTATATTTTTATTCGGTGACGAACGTGAGTTCCAACTAATAAGTGTAAAAAGAATTAATGAAATGTTTGAAGTAACCACTTCAACACAAAAAACTCAATTCATTCTTGTTTTTTTTTTTTTTTTTCCCCTTTTCAAAAAATCAACAAAAATTTTACTTAACTTTTAAATAGTCAAGCAACTCTTAAAAAAAAAATCAACTATAACCTATGCAATAAAAGCATGCTCTTATGTTAAATTGAAGTCCAATAGAAAGATCTAAGTCGAAAGTCAAACTAATCGACCCAATCATATTCAATCGAATATAAGGGCCCGTTTGGTGGAATAGTTTGAGTTGAGATTTTTAAGTTTTAATAATAAATTTTTTTGAATTTTCAGAAAAGACAAAAAACTTTTTGAGAAAAAAACAAAAACTTTTTGGAAAAAAGACAAAAAAAAATTTAAATTGAGTTGTTGGAATTGGTTTGCCAAACAGGACCTAAACCGACTTTAAATGGATTAGAATGAATATTATGTTATACTATTAACGGATTGTATTAAATTAGATTTTTAAAACCTGATATTTAATTGGACCGGATGAAATAAAATTAAAATAAAATAGATTTTGACTTATGAACACCCCTTAGCACTGCACTCTTCTGCGAATAAAATATATGTCCACATCACTTGAAATGAAAAAATAATAATAATAAAATAATAAAAGAGTTAAAAATTGAAGAAAAAAAATTGAGAAATATACATAGTTTAAAAAAAAATTATATATATATATATATATATATAAAAACCCTAACTAAGATGCTGTAACGAGAAATCCTATTTAAGGCAAAGGCAGCGGTGTGTCCAAACCCTAGCACTGACTGAGCCACCCACTCTTTTCTTCTCTGTCTACGTTCTTCTTCCTATTTCTTAAACCCTAGCTTCTTCATTCCCGCGCTCACTTTCTTCGCCGTCAAGCGCTTTTTCATGTCAGTTCCAACGAATTTCTCACTCGAATTATCTCATTTCTTACTTATATTCCGCCATTTTTTGATTGCGATTTCATTTGTTTCTTTCTGATTTTCTTGTGTTTTTCGTCTTCGATTTTTTCTTTTTCCTTTTTTTTTTCCCTGGATTTTTCTGTTATTCCGAAGATTCTATAGCGATTTCGGAGCTTCGAAACGATGTCGGACGATGAAAGGGAGGAGAAGGAGTTGGATCTCACTTCTCCGGAGGTTGTCACCAAGTACAAAAGCGCCGCTGAGATTGTTAATAGTAACTCTCTCTCTCTCTCTCTCTCTCTCTCTCTATATATATATATATATATAAGTTTATTCATATCACATTTATTGTGTAGAATTTGAGTAAGTATTGGGAGAAATGAACCGAATTGGATGAAGAAACTCATGGATAATTTTTCTATGATTTGTTTTGATGGTTTCTGTGGATTATTTTAGTTTAGTTTGGGGATTATATGATAGACGAGAAATTTTGACAAAATTTTTGCAGAGGCTTTGCAGCTAGTATTAGCGGATTGCAAACCGAAAGCTAAGATTGTGGACCTTTGCGAGAAAGGGGATTCATTCATCAGAGAGTGAGCTCTCTTTCAGTTGATTGACTTTTTTCTTTCTTTTTTTTTTTTTTTTAATAAATTTGAGTTTTTGGTGGATGTGGATCATATTTATGTATTTAATTATTTTGTTGTTTATAGGCAAACTGGCAACATGTACAAAAATGTTAAGAAGAAGATTGAGAGGGGTGTTGCCTTCCCAACTTGCATTTCTGTGAACAACACTGTGTGCCATTTCTCGCCTCTTGCAAGTGATGAGTCTGTGTTGGAAGCCGGCGATATTTTGAAGATGTAAGGTTTTCCTGAATTACCCTTTTGTTTATCTTTTTATTTCAAATACATATTTCAATAAAAAATGATAGTGTTCTTTTTATGTTGCAGTGATTTGGGTTGTCATATAGACGGATTCATTGCTGTAGTTGCGCATACTCATGTTCTTCAAGAAGGACCGGTGGCAGGAAGGGCAGCTGATGTCATTGCTGCTGCCAACACTGCCGCTGAAGTGGCCTTGAGGCTTGTAAGGCCGGGAAAAAATGTGAGTTAGGTTACCGTTTGATGTGGTTTCTTGCGAACACTAGTTCAATTATACTTGATTTTTACATTTTTTTTTTCATTTGTTCTTATTTTTTAAAGTGGCTTGAGGTTTTTAAATGTTTTCTGTGTGCTTTGCGAAAATTGGTTCTATTCTTATCAATCTGTTAAACAAATCACTTTCCAGCTTTTTCTGTTATGTATGGTGAAAGTAGCATTTTTTTATTAAAAAAAAAAACAGTTGGTTGACTGGATTAGCACTAGAAGAACGAATGACAATGCCTCTTGGCATGGCCACCTCTTTTTTTAATTGTTTTTAAAGAATGTATTTCTTTCCACATCCAGTCTTCCCCGCTACTTTTGTTGCTGTCTAGTGTGGTGTTGGATGATAATTTGAACTTGCTGTTTGTAGTTCTATTTACAACTTAAATTGCCTTTATTCCTTCACGATCATCTCCAATTTACAAGGTTGCTTTTTGTTTTTTTTAATACCCTAATGATGAATGTTTTCTATGGGCTATGGATCTATATCCACATGTAGCTTTTGTCATAGTTACTCTGATGGGAATTCGTTGAAGTTGAGCGAGCCTGATATGGCAATAACGAATTTGGTAATTAAGTGATGTATGCTTTTGCCTTCTTTATTTGTTGTCGTCTTGAGAGACCATTGTGGCTGCCCCTGCCATTGCTTGTTCCCACAAGGCATAAACATGGATACTTTTGTTGCATCATCTGCATAATGTGTTTCAATAAGAAATTTTGGTTATCTCTGAGAAGTTACGTGTTGAACTAATGTTTGATGGCAACTTTGCCGAGGTGTTCAATTCTTTGTTGATCACCTCTTTTCCCTGTTGCCAATAATAATCTGGCCAGATTTGGGGTTCTTCAGGTAGAAATCTGCTATGTGGTTAAAACCTATTACCCTTTTTGAGCCACATTTCTTTTAACTATTGGTTATTGTTCCATTTGGCTTAACAGTGTTTCTTCTGTAAGATTTATACAATCTTTTTCCATGTTTGAGCAATAATTTTCATGTGGCTTGTGTATTATTATTGTATTTTCACATCTTGGTTACATGATCTCTACATGATGAAACTTTCATTGGCTATGGATTGAATCCAATGAAGCTATTTTTGTCATAGTTACACTGATAGAGAATCATGTATGTTATGTTATCCTTTTTCATCATGTTGTAATTTCTACATGGCAGTAACACAGAATTCTACTTTTCAAATTACTTTTTTATAATCTTGATACCACATAGATGTCACAGTCAAGCATGTCTAGTTAGTTCAGAAATGGTTTTTTATGCTACTCTGACAAAACAATGTGTTAGAATTTTTACTCCCAATGATGATTTCCAATTGAAGGCTATGGACTATAATCCAAGTGAGGCTTTTGTCATAGTTACTCTGATGGGGAAATGTATAATTTTCTATTACATGTGGGTGTTTTCTTTTTTAAAAAAAAAAAAGTTGGGTTGTTATCTTTGGACTATCATTCATGAGATTGTTTCTCCCATTATGCAGTAGCATCACTGCCTTTCTGTTTTTCATCATGAACTTTCACAGTTGTTATCTTATCTCTATGTAATTTGACTATGGCAACTTTGCCGAGGTTTCTAATGTTTATTGGTTTCCTCCTTTCCCTGTTGCCTATATTCTGATAGGCAATGGATAGATTTCGAGTGCGGATATATCAGTTATTTGTACGTTGCTATTCAAATCTAGCCAACATTTTAATGGGCATATTTGTGAGAAATTGCATAATTTCTATTGTTTCATTATGGCTAAGTCCTTCATTTTTATTTTTCTCTGCTGAGTTTTTATATTTGTTAACTGGATGTGATTTGACTACGGCAACTTTGCCGAGGTGACTAATGCGTTATTGGTTTCCTCCTTTCCCTGTTGCCTATATTCTAATAGGCAATGATTTTATTTATAGTACAGATATATCTGTTTTCTGTACATTGTGTTCATATCTAGCCGACATTTTTAATTGCTGTACTGCATATTTTGGCAAACTTGTAGGTAATTTTTATTTTTCAATTTTTATTATGGGGGTTTTGTTGTAGATGTTTATTGTTGTTCCTTTGTTTTGGTGTCAGAACAAAGATGTGACAGAAGCAATTCAAAAGGTTGCTGCTGCATACGACTGCAAAATTGTTGAAGGTGTTCTTAGCCACCAGTTGAAGCAGTTTGTGATAGATGGGAACAAGGTTGTATTGAGTGTATCCAATCCAGATACAAGAGTTGATGATGCAGAATTCGAGGAGAATGAAGTATATGCAATTGATATTGTCACAAGCACGGGTGATGGCAAGGTAATTGAGGAATCAAGCTGTGAACCCAGATATCATCCTGCAACAATATCTGACTGCCTGTGAAAATTTTTATGTCAAACTTGCAGCCTAAGCTGTTGGATGAAAAGCAAACAACTATCTACAAGAGAGCTGTGGACAAGAACTATCACCTGAAGATGAAAGCTTCAAGATTTATTTTCAGTGAGATAAACCAGAAGTTTCCCATTATGCCATTTACTGCAAGGTCAGTTTGATTGTGTGTAAGGTTATCTATTGTTTCTTAATTCCTATTTCTACTTGTCCTAGTCTCTGAACTCATTCTATTTTCTCTCCTTGAAAAATGTTGAATTATTGACAACAGGGCGTTAGAAGAGAAAAGGGCTCGATTGGGTTTAGTGGAGTGTGTTAACCATGACCTCCTGCAGCCATATCCTGTTCTTCACGAGAAGCCTGGTAAGAATCTTGAGATGGAGGTTGGCTTATGGAAAACCTTTAAGCCCAAACGTGCTAACGTCGAGATTTGTCAAATCGCATTGGTTTTTTTGCAGGTGATTTGGTTGCTCATATCAAATTTACGGTTTTGCTAATGCCGAATGGATCAGACCGGATTACATCCCATCCTCTGCAGGAACTGCAGCCAACCAAGACCATAGAGGATCCTGAAATAAAATCCTGGTTGGCTTTGGGAATAAAGACGAAGAAGAAAGGCGGTGGTAAAAAGAAGAAAGGTGAGCTAGAGAGCTGAGAAAATATGCCTTGTGTAAATACTACTATTATATTTTAAATTTATGGAGAAAAATTGAGAAAATCCTGTTTGGCTGCTGGTGCAGGTAAGAAGGGGGAGAAAGCAGAGGACTCCACAGAAGCTGAGCCAATGGATGCTGCAACAAACGGTGCTGAATCTAAAGAATGAGTCGTTTTTTTAATATAAATTATTTGACCCCTTTTGTCAATTTTGGTACTTTTTTTTTTTTTCCTTCACTACATTGTATCTGGTTGGATATGAGTTGGCTAAATATAGTATTCAGACATTGTTCCGAGCCGGACTTTCCCCAGTTTGCGATACCCATAACTCCCCTTGTATCTTATATTAATGCCTCTAAAAACTTATTTAATTGCCACCAAGAACATTAAAGTTTCTAAAACTAGATATAAAACAGTCTACATTTATTCTTTTTTGAAAAGAAAACATTCTATGAACTTGGGAGGAGAAAATTGTGTTTCTTATAGGAGCCTAAGGACGGCTTTATGTACAAAAGTATACACTGATTTACAGGCACAATTACACGTAAAATAGGAATCAAATCTCCTACTAAAACAGGAAACTAATCATATCGTAATCCTAGAAGTCAACAATATACATTCCTAATATAACACACCCGAATTCTTCCAAAGAATATTCTTTGTTTTCCAACATTCCCTCTCAAGTTGGAGAATACGCATCTTTCATTCCGTGCTCAGAAATAATTCGTTGGAGAATGTGCATCTTTAATTGCCACCTTGGAAATAATTCCATGGAATGCTGTACTTTTGAGACCCTTGGTAAGTACATCAGTGAGTTGACCCTTGGTTGAGACATAAGGAGTACAAATAGGAGTACAAATTGGTCCACTAGCCAGCTTCTTCTTTATAAAGTACCTGTCTGCCTCAATGTGCTTCGTTCTATCATGTTGAACAGGGTTATGGGCAATGTTAATGGCAGACTTCTTGTCACAAAGTAATCTCATAGGTCCTTCCCACTTGATCTTCAGGTCTTCTAAGATTATCTTGATCCATAGTAACTCACATATTCCTAAAGCCATTGCCCTGAATTCTGGCCCTGCACTTGACCTGGCCACTACATTGTGCTTCTTACTTTTCCACGTCACGAGATTGCCTCCAAGAAAAGTGCAATAGCCAGAGGTGGATCTCTTGTCGACAGGTGAGCTTGCATAATCCGCATCAGTATAAACTTCAAGGGCCAAACCACCATTTCTTATGAATAGATTGCCTCTACCAGGTTCCCTTTTAGGTAATGTAGCACCCTGTTTACTACCTGCAAGTGAATCTCTCTGGGATTTTTCATAAACTGACGTACCACACTTACAAAATACGCAATGTCTGGCCTAGTATGAGCTAGATATATGAGCTTTCCTACCAGCCTTTGATACATTTCTTTGTCCACGACTGGATCTTCATTTGCTTCGCTGAGCTTGTGATTCAGGTCAATTGGTGTGGATGTTGGTTTACATGCCAACTTTCCTGTCTTCCTCAAAAGGTCTGTGACATACTTTTGTTGTGAGATAAGGATGCCTTCACTAGAATGAGCTACTACGATTCCCAAAAACTACTTTAGTCTTCCAAGCTCTTTTATCTCAAATTCACTGGCTAGACATTTTTTTTAGGGCTTCTTTTTCCTCCTTATCGTTTCCTGTCATAATTATATCATCAACATAAACTAAGAGAGCTATTACTCCCCCTGAAGTTGAGTGCTTGATAAAGAGTGTGTGATCTCCCTGACTCTGTCTATAACCAGTGGCTAGCATCACTTTGGAAAATCTACCAAACCAGGCTCTAGGAGATTGCTTGAGACCACACAATGCTTTCTTCAACCTACAAACTTCGTTTCTTCTCGTATTCCCCTTGAATCCTAGAGGAATTTCCATGTATATCTCATCTTCTAAGTCGCCATGGAGAAAGGCGTTTTTTACATCAAACTGTTCCAAAGACCAGTTGAAATTGGTGGCTAGTGATAGCAAGATTGTGACTGTTCATCTTAGCTATTGGAGCAAATGTCTCCTGATAGTCAACATCATATGTTTGTGTGTACCCCTTCGGCATGAGTTTGGCTTTATATCTCTCTAGTTAACCATCTGACCTGTACTTTACAGTAAACATCCATTTGCACCCCACAGCTTTCTTCCCTGGTGGTAGATCAATGACCTCCCACATATTGTTCTTCTCAAGTGCTTGCATATCTTCTCTCATGGCACCTTTCCATTTCTCATCAGATAATGCCTCAGATAAAGTATTAGGAATATGAATTGTATTTAATTTGACTAGAAAGCTTTTATGTGATTGTGAGAATTTTTCAAGTGACGCGAACTTTGTAAGAGGATATAAAGGATGTTTAATGCACTCCCCTGTGCCTTTCCTAACAGCAATAGGAAGGTGATAGTCATTAGCGACCTGAGGAGTAGTGTTTGGAATTGCAGTTACCTCAATTCTAGGAGTGGGTTGTGATTATTGGACTTGATATGGAGTTGGATTTAGATCTATAAGTCTAGAGAAAACCTGGTCAAATATGAATGTGTCACGAAGTGCTTTATATGAAGAAGTTGGCTCTGTTTGGGATGGTTCGGTTGTTTGGGATGATTCGGCTAACACAAGAGGCTTAGGCTGAGGAGACACAGTTGCAATAGGAGGTTGGAATGTTGTAGAGGGTAGGTCGAGTAGAAACAAATCCATATCCTTATCTTCCATATATGACAATGACTCTCCCTAAAGATGAGGCTGAGTGAAATATGATTTTTGTTCCTCAAAAGTAACATCAGTAGAAATAAAAAATTTCCTGGTGGGTGGATGGTAACACTTATACCCCCTCTGAGTTGAAGAATATCCCACAAAGACACACTTAACAGCTCTTGGATCTAACTTCCCTCTGTGATGACTATGAACATGAACAAACGCAGTGCACCCAAAAATCCTAGGAGTGAGGTTATTTGTGATAATGAGATCAGGATAGGATTTAAAGAGAATTTCCATTGGTGTTTAAAACCCCAAAACCCTTGAAGATGGTTGGTTGATCATATATGTAGCTGTGAGAACAGCTTCCCCCCAATAGCTCTTTGGAACATTTTGATGAAAAAGAAGGGCTTGAGTGGTAGCTAATAAGTGACTTTTCTTTCTCTCTATGACTCCATTTTGTTGTGGTACGCTAATGCATGAGGATTCATGAACGATGCCTTCCTTTTGAAAGTATGGAGACAAGATTTGATTGAAATAATCTTGTGCACTATTTGATATAAATCTTTTTATTTTAACCCCAAATTGATTTTGAATCATGTTATGAAAATTTGGAAGTACACTGCTAACATCAGATTTTGATTTAAGAAGAAAGATCCAAGACACTCTAATGCAATCATTAATAAATGAAACAAACCAACGTGAGCCAGACACATTTGGAACTATAGAAGGTCCCCATATATCACCATGAATCAAATAAAATGGAATAGAACATTTTTTATTTCTGATTAGAAAGGGCACACGTTTATGTTTTGCAAATTCACACGCTTCACACTGAAAATGTTCATTCCCTAACCCTTTAAACAAAGCTGGAAACATTGTTTTTTGGATCCCAAATGATGGATGTCCTAATCTAAAATGATGAAGCCAGATGGTGTCTTTATTGAATGATGATATAAAAGATAGAGAAAATTTATTTCTGACAAATTATATTTGCCTGATTCCTCGAGATAGTATAGACCGTCTTTCTCCTTAGCAAGTTCAATCCTTTTCCCCGAATCCTGGTCCTGAAATAGATAATAGAAAAGATAAAAAAGTGCATTACAATTCATATCTTGAGTGAGTTTCTGTATGGATATCAGATTGGTGTATAAATTAGAAACATGGAGCACATTTTTTTGGGTGAGGGATGGAGAGATATGGATATACCCTAGGCCAGCTACGGTAGTAAGAAAACTATCCACAACGGCTATTTTCCTACTACTTAGACAAGGAGTATAAGTGCCGAAACTTAGTGAAGGGTGAGTCATATGATCAATGGCTCCTGAGTCAATAATCCATTAATTCTTAATTTGAGACATTTAATCCTTGATAAACATAGAACTTACCTGAGAGTGCAAGAGAGCATGCACTAGTGGGCTTCTCCAATGATCCGAGAACTCCTCTTAATTTGTCTATCACCTCTTTGTTGAACTCTCTCGGACTCGGATGCCTTTCCTGACTCGGCTGGTTCTGGTTCATAATAGCATTGGCTTGGCTTTGATTCTTTTGTTGTTCTCCTCGTTAATTCCCCTCCCTGCTCAGTGGTTTCCCATGCAATTTCCAGTAGTTTTCTCTAGTATGCCTCAACTTCTTGCAGTAATTATACCATGGGGCATCTTTATTGTCTTGACTACGGGACCTTGATAAATCTGCCTTTCCACTATTTTTGGTGGTGGTTCATTAGCCACCATTGCAGATCCTTCCACGGTTTGGGGTTCAAGCATAACCCTTCTACAGCTTTCCTTAGCACGAATCAAAGAGATAGCTTCATTCAGAGATGGCAATTCCTCTTTGCCAAGAATCTGGACTCTGACCTGGTCAAAATCAACATTAAGTCCTGCAAGAAAGTCATAAACTTGATCTTTCGCGATGAAATTCTATAGGATTGCTGCATCTTCCTTGCATTTGGTTTCAATGCACCAATAATGGTCGAGCTCCTGTCACAGATTTTGCAATAAATTTGCATATTCAGTCACTGTTTTACTACCCTGCTTTGTTGCACCCACCTTGACTTTAATCTCAAAGACTTGTGCTGCATCACGAGCCTTGGAGTATGTTTGTCGAACAGCTTCCCAAATCCCCTTTGCTGTGGACAAGAACATGAACATGTCGCTGATTTCTGGATTCATAGAGTTCCACAACCACAACATGATCATGGAGTCTTCTTCATCCCACGCTTCGAATTTTGGGTCACCCTTCTTTGTTCTTGTCCCGAGAAGATGACTTACTTTTCCTTTCCCTTTCAAGCATGTTCAAACAAATTGAGACCACTTTAGGTAGTTCTTTCCGTTCAACCTATACGCTGCCTACATATTCTGAAGGTCTCCGAATGTTTGCTGTACCACGATCTCTTCGGATTGTCCGGCGGTATTCGAATATGTGATCTCAGATATATTGATTCGGGTCTAGGCTAAAACCGGAAGATAGATACGGCTATGAAGGCTAGAAAGAGAGGAAAAAACTTTCCCATATTCGTGAGCCTAAGGCTCTAATACCATATGAACTTGGGAGGAGAAAATTGTGTTTCTTATATGAGCCTAATGACAACTTTATATACAAGAGTATACACTGATTTACATGCATAATTACATGAAAAATAGGAAACAAATCTCCTACAAAAAAAAAACGAAACTAATCACATCATAATCCTAGGAAGTCAACAATATACATTCCTAATATAGCACACCCGAATCCTTCAAAAGAATATTCTCTGTTTTCCAACATTCAAGACTCTCTACATCATATGGAGGTGTACGGTTTTTAAACTTGTTTTTTCTAAAACGGTTTTTGCCACTCTCTGCGTTTGTTCAATAAGATAGCATCTCAATCAACGCTTACACATCATATGCTTGTGTGGATAGCTGCTGTAAGGCACGACAAAGCTTCTTGGCGACAGTGATCGCCAAGAAGCTTCCTCCTTGGCGATGGTGATCGCCGACAACTTGGTGGCGGTAGCTTGCTATAATAAAGAGTTGAAACCTCTGTAATATGGGAACCTCAAAGCTGGCTGGGGCAAGGAGGGTGTTTTCTTGTACGTTTTATTGATGATAAGCTGGTTTTTAATGTAGTTTCTGTTAATCGACTCTAGATAATTCATAATTCCCTCTCTTTTTTTTTTTTTTACTTATTAAATTTAAGGGAAAATGTAGGTCCTACACTTCTGACCTTGTCGAAATCATAGTAAAATAAAAACAATTTTAGATCTATTAAAAAAATTTAAAACAATTTTTGAATCATGGGAAAGGGCTCTTAGAAAGAATAGAGGATGATCCCTCATCCTAGACACACACAAACCCTCCATCTCCATGTAAGAATTTTTATGATTTTAAATAATGCGAATTTATTTTTGGTGGAGTGAAATATCTTTTCCGTTTCTGATTTATTTATCTATTGAAATTATCATTTTTTTACTTATGTATATTTTAGAAATTCAAGTTACGCGAGAACTTTTGATTGAGCAAATAAAAGTTATCTTATTAATATAAGTGTTTATTAAATTTTTTTTTGAAATTATGTGCATTAATTTAAAAATATATAGTTCTAAAAAAAAAAAAGAATTTACATAAGTACATATTGTAATTTAAATCAAATTTAATATTCAGAACATGCAATAAAACTTCTTAAAAGTAAATAATCATTAAATCATCGAATTTCTGCGCCAAACGAAGAAAAAAGGAATGGGTAAGAGAATTCCATTTTCCCTCCATCTTGGATCTGTTTTCTTGTCAACCGAACATCTAAGTACTGTGTTTTTTTTTTTAATTTTTAAGTTAAAAAAAAAAAAACAACAACAACATTATTGAAAAACAATAATAAACAGCAAAAGTAAAGATGCAAAAGGCAATTTGGTAAATTAATTTAACATGATTTTAAATTAATAACCCATATGTAGAAAACTCAAAATTTTAGGTACTTAATACCTATTATAAAAATTTACTTAAAAAAAACCAACTATAAAATTATTGATATCTATAAAAATATTGGTACCAATTATAAAATTATTGGTAGTTCAATTTTACGATAATTTCTAGCATCGTAGAAATATGGGAAAAAATATGAAAATTATGGAAATTTGCTTTAAAACATTCATTTTTCTAACGTTTTAAGATAACATAATAAAACAATAAAACATTAAAAAGATATGGGCAAATTTCTTTTTTGCTTCCTGAACTTTGGTATTATTGTAATTTTGTTTCTTAAATTTTGAAAATTGGTAGAAATGCATCATGAACTCTGAGTCATGTTTGCTCCTTCCATAAGTTAATAACAGCTGAAGTGTAATTTATTAATGACAAACTTTATTTTTGCTGCTTGAACATAATATTCTTGTAACATTACCCTTCGAATTTTGAAAACAAGTGTTTATATCCTTCAAACTTTAAATGGTTACCAAGAATGTCCCTCGAACTTTAAACCGCTAATAAAAATATCCTTCGTTTCATACATTAGCACTAGTATAGTAAAATGTTAATTTAAATTAAAATCATTATGATGACAAAATGACCTTAAGAGTTAATAAAAATTTAAGGGATTTAAATATACAAGTTTCTTTCTTTCTTTCTTTCTTTTTTTTTTTTTTTTTTTTTTTGTAATGGCTTCAATTTTGGAAAATAGAATTGGCTTTTTATTTTTAAGGTTATTAAATTTATAAAATCTTTAAGGTTATTTTTTTTAGTTATAAAGATTTTAATTTAAATTAACGTTTTATTATAGTAGTGCTAAAGTATGAAACAAGGGGTATTTTTTACGGGAATTCTTGCTTACTATTTAAAGTTGAAGGAGTATAACACTAGTTTTCAAAGTTAAAGTTGCCGGGAGTGGGGGAGGGGCAAAGTTATAAGAATATTAAAGTTCATGGAGAAAAAATATGTCATATAAGCAATTTCATCCATTTAACTAACAGAAGGAGTAAACATGATAACATTTCATAGTTCAGAGAGAATTTGTATTAGTTTTTAATGTTCAGGGAGCAAAGTTATAAGAGTACCAAAGTTCAGTGAGCAAAAATAAAATTAATCCAAAATATATATAAATACACAAGTTTTGTATAAGAAACATCTTTTTATATTAGATATCGGATTTTTTTTAATCTATGTCCCCTAAATTATAGGGTCACTCTCACTTTGTCCGTTGAACTTTAAAAACTCTCATTTTGCTTTATAAGAAATAAATTTAATCTCACTTTACCCTTTCTATCAGCATTTGAGTTAAAAACAAACATAAAAAAGTAAATTAAATGCAATCAAGTGGTCTTTTTCTGTTTTTTTTTTTTTTTTTTATAGTAAAAATCCTAATAAAATTGGCTTAATGAGACTAATTACCATATTTTTCCGTTCTTTTAACTAAAATTTTGATAGAAAAGGTTAAATGGAGTTAAATTTAAAGTTCAATAGACAAAGTGAGAGTTTTTAAAGTTTAAAGGATAAAGTATGAGTGTAGCTAAAATTCAGGGATATAGATGAAAATAATCCTTATATATTTCAATACCAAAAAAAAGTTAAGTTTAAATATGATTGAGATGCCAAACTGATTCACAAATATTGTTGTCACGACATATTATTTGAATAGTATTGAATATAGTTATAAACATATCATTTTGTTAATCTCCTCCTCTTGTATTTTCATGAATAGGAAATTATGTATTCTTCCAATTGTTTGCCAGAGAGAGTGGTGGAATGCTTGAATGAGGAAAGTTGAAAATTCCGTATCCATTATTATAATTTATAGGGATAATAAACATGAGGAGTCTCATTGGAGGGGCTGTTATAATTAGATCCCAAATTTATAGATTGCAAACTCAAGAAAAGACCCAATTCATCAGAAGTTAGCATTCTTGACATTCCTCTCTCGCCTTGTATATGACTTTATTCATCCTAGTATTCTAGCCAAAATTTTCGAAATTTCACTGAAATTTTCTGATATTTTATACAAATTGTACTGAGTTTTTTTTTTTATAGAAAAATATTAGAAATATCAACTTTAATCTTAAATTTTAAATATTAATTTATATAACAAATGAGTTGCTGTTATTTTATTACCAATGATTTAAAATATTATTATATAAATACTAATAAAAATATAATACATGAGTAATATTAAAAATTAAGAAAATATTAATGTTCCAATACTATTCTTTTCGAAAACTATATTTTTGCTGTACTTTTTGATATTTTGTCGAAAATGATTTTATCATCAAAAGATATTTTGGTAACTCTAAAAAACGAAAATTTTTTAAAAATATCAATTTGCGATCATACTAAATACACGAGAAATCCAAGGGAAAAAAAGGTTAAGATGAACGAGGTGATTGTTCATTAGCTGGAACATGGATGAAAAGGAGCTACAAAATCCCCAGTTCGACATCGAGACAACCGTCATTATCAATATTTTAAAAAAGAAAAAACCAGCGCGTGGGAACGAGCGCGTGAGACAACACAACAGAACCGAATTCTTAAATCTGATTGGTCAATTTGCGTGGAACCAAGGATCCACGCCACGTGTACCGGTGTGTTTAAAACCCGGAAGCCTCTGGATTTTTGTACGATCCCGCGAACTTATTTAATTCAATCCCTCTCTCTCTCCTCTTCGTCTCTGTTGTGTGCCAAATATACCAACTCTCTCTCTCCGGCGTTAAAATTATCAGAAGAAGAAGTAGAGAAAGTTTTTCCCTGAGTTCCGAATCTAGGGCTAATCGGAGTTCGGTTTCCGGCATGGACGGTCGTTTAGCACTGGCGATTTTGGTCTTGTCTTCTGTTTTCTTCTTAATCTTGGATGCCAAAACTGTTGATCCCTATAAGGTGATATTTTTTTTATATTTATTTTCGTTTTAATTTCTGTTGTTGGCGGCTTTTGATGTTGTTTTATTGTGGTTTTCGTAAAATTTTTTGGTCTATGCTTGAGAAAAATCTTATTGATGTGAATTTGGTGGCGTTTAGCGGTCGGAATGTGCTTGATTTTTGCTAAATAGGAATTTTCTATAATTTTTTTTTTCTTTGAAGAGAGAAAATAACCGGAAAATTTTTATGGAATCGAGATTATGAGCAAAATTCTGCTCTTTGCATTGTTTGTAACTGGAAAAAAGAGTTACTTTGCTTCAGATTAAACAATTTATGAGTTAGTCAAAACATTTGTAAAAAGACCTAGATAGATGTAGGCTCATTCGAGGGAGCCCAGAAACCGAAATGACATGAATCATCATCCACATTCTTTTCAGCTTTCATTCAATGACTTCAATAGAGAGATCAGATTATGACCTAAACATAAGGGAACATTATCCAACTGATTATCTCACAAGGCTCTTGTTTGTTGAATCGTTAAATAGCACTAGCATCTGTGTTGTTAACTTTTGTTTTGTTAATTTGTTCTGAACTCTATTCAGGTTCTCGGGGTTGAGCGAAACGCAAGTCAACGGGAAATTCAGAAAGCTTTCCACAAGTATGTTTTTCTTCATATCTCATCTCTTGTTATGAGGGTCCGAATGTCGTGGTTTCCTAGCTCTTCATTTGTTTCACTGCTACTTTAAGAACAAACGGACTAGAATTAGGAAATAATTATGTGTACATGACAAACAATATCATTTTTGCATTCAATTGTTTACGGTGCTACATGGAACTAAAGAAGCTGTATGTGGAATATGAGAGATTGTTTGCCAGTCGTGTACGGTCATGAGGAATATAGGGTATATTTTAGTGCTGGCACTATTGGTAACCGTGCTGATCATTATGGTACTTGCACCTGCAATACTTTAGTATTGTCTTATGCTTCAAAATGATCGGGCTGCAGAGAGTCTGATCGAGATTCTTTTTCTGGGTACTTTATATTACAAATGTGTAGTGTAGGATGCATCTCATTTTGTTTTAATTGAAGTTTTTGAGATTTTAGACCAAGTGTTCCAGGAGTTCTTGGGAAATTTTTTTTACTAAATGTGATGCTTTATTTTATTGAAGTCACTAAATTTGAATACCCCTTCTGGTTGTTTGTAGTAGTGCTTTTTTTTTTTTTTTTTTTTTTTTTTTTTTTTTTTAAGTTAAAATTGTTGCAGCACCGAGATCCCTGTAGGGGCTTTATATTATCTTGCGTCCATTTGCGCACTTGTAACAACTGTTTATGAGTGTGTTTTAGCATCTATCCATGGGTGCTGCACGTATACCAACATGTTTCATTTTGATAAGTTTCGGTCACTCATTCTTTCCTTCGTTCCTCATAATTATGTTCTTGATATGTAGGCTTTCTCTTCAGTATCATCCAGATAAGAACAAAAGCAAGGGAGCCCAAGAGAAGTTCGCCGAGATAAATAATGGTAATGTTATAACAACTTTAACCTCATTCTTTTTTCCTCTTGCCCGTCATCTTGGAATATTAGCATATTTGTTCCTTTACCAATATTGATGTTTTTTCCTTCTTGTTTCATCAGCATATGATGTCTTATCAGATGAAGAAAAAAGAAAAAATTATGATATGTATGGAGATGAGAAGGGACATCCTGGATTTGAAGCTGGTCATCCTGGGAATCAGGGTGGATATACTTACTTTACAGGTGGAGGACCAGGACAAAACCAATATAACTTCAGACCGGGTGAATGGCAGAATATGGGTGGCCAGGGAGGTTCACGGTCATTCTCCTTCTCCTTTGGTGGTTCTGGCGATTCAGGTTTATTTGGTTTTGGCATGGATGATATCTTCTCAAATCTTTTTGGCGGAAATTTTAAAAGCGGTGGTCAGTTTGGTGGTTTTGGTGGCCAGGCCTGGTCCCAACCTGGCTCAAGAAATCCATCTAAGAGCATCAGGTCCATTGATTCTCAAATCTATAAGAAAGAAATAGTTGACCAGGGAATGACTTGGCTTTTGTTCAGTTATACAACCTCATCAAAAGCGATCCAAAATGTTGAATCTGTCGTAGAGGAGGTTGCTAATTCTTTGGACGGAGCCTTAAAGGTAATTCCTTGTTAGCGAACTCTTTTCTAATTGACTGTTTATTGATTGTTGCATATACTCAATTCAATGATTCCCTCTGCCAGGTAGGAAACATAAACTGTCAGATGGAACGGTCTCTATGTAAAGAGCTGGACATAGTTCCGCATGGAATACCCAGGGTCTTTGTTTACTCGTTCAAAGAAAATGAAAAGGGTTCTCTGGTTGAGTACAGTGGCGATTGGGGTGTAAAGACTTTAAAAACGTTTTGCCAACATCAATTGCCAAGGTTCTCAAAACGGGTTGACTTAAAACGTTTTGAATTTCAATCTCTAACAGTTGAAAAACTGCCTACGGTGATGCTTCTTTCATTGAAAAAGGACACTCCTGTAATATGGCGTGTCCTAAGTGGCTTATATCGCAAAAGATTCATCTTCTATGATGCACAGGTATGTTACGACTAAAATTACACGATTTTACCTGTTGTTTGTTTCTCTACCTTTTCAGTAACCAGTAGATAACCATGACATTAGACTGGCTTTCACCCTTTCCATTGTGCTCCTGAATATACCGGAATTTGACGTAATGGTGTTAAAAATAGTGAGTAATTTCACCCTTTCCATTGTGCTCCTGAATATACCGGAATTTGACATAATGGTGTTAAAAATAGTGAGTAATTTCACCCTTTCCATTGTGCTCCTTTCCGTTGTCTTACAAATTCAAATGGTGTTAAAAATAAGGAGACTTTTATGATGATTTAAATATTAGACATAATGGCAACTTTTTTTTGAAAAAAAAAAAAAAAGTTGAGTAATTTATGTTGCTTCTAGTAATGACAACATAACTTTGATAAAATGAGGTGACTCTTGATGATGATTTAAAAATTAGACATAATGACAACTCTAATAGGTTTATAGCTGTCTTCATGTTTGATCTCCAAATTATTAACATTCCTTTTCTCCTAAATTGTTGTGCAGGTTCATGATGCATCTGATGCTACAGTAAAAAAATTAGGGGTTGATGCACTTCCAGCTGTTGTTGGATTGTTGTCAACTGGGGAGAAGCATGTCCTCAAAACTGGGATTAGTGTGAAAGATTTGAAATCTGCGGTTCACGATATTAGTACCCTGCTTGATAGTTTTGAAAAAAAGAACAAGAAAGCAGCTTCAAGCCAGATGGGCAAAGGACAAACCAACTCAAGGGAGAATCAGATACCTACGTTGATGGGTTCTAATTTTGATTCTCTATGTGGTGAGACTACTCCAGTCTGTATTGTTGGGGCATTCAGATCTTCCAGAGCAAGAGAGAAGCTCGAGTCAATTTTAAAAATGGTGAGTACTCGTTTTATTTCAGGTTTGATAGAGAGTGAGTTTTATTATTGTTGTTGTTATTATTATTATTATTATTATTATTTGCCCGAAGGAGATTTACATTATTTTGCAATTATTCCGTGGAAATGATTTAGAGAGAGACATTCTTCGGGAATCGCATCCTCATTTATTATTGGATGCTTCATTGTGTGGTGCAACATGGAATCTTCACCGTTAAAACGACTAGATCTTGTAGCGGACCTAATGACTGAAAAGTGCAAGGCACTGATCCGAGGAAATGTTTGGGCTCGTGTCTTCATTAGAACGAAGAATTTTATAGAATGTTTTAGTTAGTATTACGATTTGATATCTCACACATGCTGCATATTTTCGTTCTCAGGTCTCCCAGAAAACACTATCAAGAAGACAGAATTCAGCCGTTGGATTGAGGGACACCGTCTCCTACAGCCTTTTAGATGCCACAAAACAGCCAGCATTCCTGACTGCATTAGACAAGTCGAGATTTAAATCAGCAGATAAGCTGTTGGTGGCATACAAACCTCGGAAAGGGAAGTTTGCAGCATTTGAGGGTGAAATGACGTCGGAAGAAGTGGAGAGGTTTATTAGCTCTGTTCTCAACGGCGATATAAAGTTTACAAAGACGTGCCAGAAGCCTTTGCTCAAGTGAAAGCTAGTTGCACGAGTATCGGATGTGGTTTCTGAATGTATGTATATAGCATCTTCTTTCTGATTTAAGGGAAGGTAAGAAGAGATAGACCTGGGATTTTTTCACTGGATAACGGCTTCGGTCTCGTCACATTGAGGTTGAAGTTGGGAGGCTCATCTGTAAATGATGAGAATCCGCGGATTAAAGAAATCTACAGTTATTACTAGTTGGGAGAGTGAGAATCATTTTGAGTCCCCAACAAAGAAAAAAAAAATTTCAACATTTCAATGTTGGCATAATTTTTAGTGTACAGAACATGGTGTATAATTATATCCGAGAATTTAGTTCTTTGTTTTTACTTATTTAATTATAGAATACAAATCCTAATTGAGGTACGGAAGAACGTTTGGAAAAGTGGCACAGACACGCTGAGAGTCCTTCGGAAGGACTGGTACTGCTCCTGTGCTTGTTCTGTTGGGACTTGGGATTTCTAAAAAGTTTGGGCTTTCATCAGAAGGGACCCAAGTTTTTTAAGCTATGGGGAGGATGAACTGTGAATTGGAAATGTGTTTAATTTTACTGAGAATTAAAAATAAAATGTGATATAGAAAATAATATAAAATTTTAAAATGTGTTTAAAAAAATATATAATATGGATATTGTTTTATTTCTCTTATCATTAAAAATATTTAGACATAAGAATCATTTCATTTTTACTTAAAATTATAAATTTTGAAGTTTGAATTTCATTGAACAAGAAAATTAATTGGGTTTTAAAGTTTGAATTTCATACAAATTTAAAAAAGAGAATAACATTTAAATTTGAGAGGGAGTTTGACATAATGGTTCAAATCATTCAACTCAAATTTTTTTTTGTCTTTTTTTCAAAAAGTTTTTTGCCTTTTCTGAAAATTCAAAAAAATTTACTATTGAAACTTAAAAATCTCAACTCAAATTACTCCACCAAACAAATCATGAGAGTTTTAGAATTGACTAAATACAATTCTTGTTGAAATTGGTGTTTTGAATAAGCCCTTAATCTAAAGATGTCTCGAGGATTGAAATAATATTTTGATAGCTGATGCTTCAATTTTCAGATACTAGCTTATATTTAGTTCACCAATTGGAGTTGAAAAAACTCAACTCAAGTTTTGTCGTCTTTTAGAAAGTAAATTCAATTTTACTATTTAACAGTTCTGACTATAATTTAAAAACTCAAACTTTAAAAGTTTGTAACATTGAATATACAAGTTCAAATTAGATGATTTTTTAAAAATTATTTAGAATCTCATGATGAACACAATGAGATCCATATTGATATTTTTTTTCCAAAAATATTTCATGTTTTTATACTTTTTTTAATTCCGATCAAGCAAATCACCTCAGAATCAACTCAAGTGAACACCCCCATACATATGCTAAAACTGTGTACTGATGTAATGGCTGAATGACATAGTAACAAGTAATGAAGGAGATGTAACAAAAACTTAAGTTTGGCACTTTGAAAAATTTAGAAGGATAATTTTTGAAAAGAAAAATTAGTAATTAAAAGGATTGTAGGGGGAGGGAGGTAATTAAGGGACAAAAATGTTAAATATTATGTCACAAGGGAAAAAAACTATAGGGAATTATTGGAAGTTTAAGAACTTCGGAGGGTATAAATTTCATTTTCATTTCAAAATCAAAATCATATTTAGTATCAACCTATTTGGAAGAAAAATAAAATAAAAATAAAAACCTATTTGTTAAAAAAAATAATAAGGACCCATTTACGAAATAACTCACTAATTTTATGTATTTCATACCTTTTTTTATAATTATATTTTCGGATTTAAAATTCTCTCTATTCTACCACAAATTTTAAGATTTTATAGTCTTTTCGTTTTATCTCAGACTACAATGATATTTTTGACATTGTATTTATAATGAAAAGAGGAAATAAGTGATAGAGCATACTGTATAATTAGATTTAAAAATAATAACATAAATTAAATTATTATAATCAAATAGCATATTTAATTGAGTAAAGTTAGGAGGTCCTCTGATGTCTTATATCATCTAGGTGACCTTATATATGATTTATCATCTAATGAGAGGTAGGATCTATGTTACTAAATCAAAAAAACAAAATAATTTTGTCATGAGGGGCAGCTTTATTCTATTTAATTCTATTTTTTTCAAAACTTCCCGTTCTACCCCTGTCTACTTCTCTTCCCGTCGTCGCTGGAACTGCCGCCGTCGACCGCTCACATTCTCTCTCCCTCCGGAGAAGTCGCCGTCGCTGTCGCAAAGGACCGCCGGAGAAGTCATTATGGCAATCCCGCCGGAGAATCGCGATTGACATCGCAGCTTAAGTCGCGATTGAAATCACAGCGGAAATCGCGATCCAAATCGCAGCGTTGCTCGGAGAGGAGAATCGCGAGGGCCGGAACTCGACGTCGTCTTGTGGCAATGGAGAGTCGCGATCATCTCCAACGCCAATACTGTCGAGTGTCGACGTCGCGATCTGTTCGTCGCTGCCGGAAACTCGCCGGAATCGCTAAGAAAATCGCCAGAAAAATTGAGGCCGTCTTCCCTCGTTTCCGTCGGCACCGGATTGTCCGGCGGCCGGCGGACTCTTTGTCTCCTCCGGCCAAAGCTTTTTGGTTATGGGTTTTGGGGGTGGACTTTTAATTTTTAAAAGAATCTGGATCTAATTACTAATTAATAATAAATCAGTATTATGAAGAATATTTAAAAAGAATGGAAAATAAATTTATTTTCGAATAACAAAAAAATCTATTTATAAAAGAAAGAATCAGTAAATAAATTTATTTCCAAACAACATAGTATCTAGTTATCAGTAAATCTATATATTTACTAGCAAATCTAATATTCACATTTTAAAAATTACCAATTTTGTGAAGTAAATCAAAATATTTATTAGTAAATGTCATAATTTCTTAATAAATATTTGGATTAACCATATAATTTAATTTAAAAAGAATACATATTAAACTAAAAACAACGTAAATATTGAATTTACATAGTAAATATTATATTTATTATAAATTAAAAAACTAAAAAATTACAATGTTGATTATATTAATGAATACTAAGATTTATTATTAAATATTTGATTTGATTGATAAATTGAAAATTCTTAAAACAACATAAGTATTGGTAAATATTAGATTTACTAGGAGAAACTAAAATTTACTAGTTAATATTTGATTTACGTGATAAATTATTAATTTTTTATAATGACGTAAATACTAGTAAATATTAAGATTTACGAGCAAATCTTTCGATTTACTTGATAAACTGATCATTGTTAAAACAACGTAAATACTAATAAATACTATATTTACTTCATTTTTTTAAAACATAAATTATTTATAAATATTAATATTTGTTAATAAATATTTTGATTTACTTGGTAACTTAATAATTTTTAAAACGTAAATACTAGAAACCTAAGATTTAAATAGACTCTATTTTCTTCCATTTAAAAATACATTTTTTTTTTTTTTGGAAAAACACTATTTAGTTTAAAAGTTATCAATTATCAAGTAAATCTTAACATTTACTAATAAATATTAGTATTTATCTATATTTATATCGTTATAAAAATTGTCGATTTACGGTTCTATCACAACATGACTTTTTTTTTTTTTTTTTTTTTCGTGTGTGCGTGTGTGTGTGACATAAGCATTGTTGTAAAATCCAAAAGATCGTACATGTGTCACCTAGGAAAATCAAATATACTAATTTGACATGACTTTTTTTTTTTTTTTTTGGGTGTGTGTGTGGCATAAGCATTTTAATAAACAGGCATCTTACATGTGGCACCTAGTAGTGGAGTTCCGCCGTATTAGATTGCTGACATTCAGAAATCAGGACCCCTAAATTCGCGGGTGTGATGAAAACTTTTTCAATATTGTTTTCAAGAAAAATCCGGTGAATGTTTTTTCGACGTTGGTCGGTTGTATCATACAAATGCTTTCACGTGATGTCACGTGAAAATTCGTAAAATAAGCTGTCTCATTCTTACACTCTTTAAAAAAAAAAAAAAATTCATACTCTTAACTAAAATAATAATAAAATAAAATAAAATGAAAACAAAAGAAGCAGCTTATTAAAGTCCACGAAATGAAAACAAAAGAAGCGTCTTATAAAAGTTCACGAAGTGTTTACATACGTGGACATGTGTGCATAGCTCCTTAAATTTAGGGGGCGATTGGTACTCTAACTGGTTGTAGTTTTAAAGGGTTTTTTTTTCTTTTTGTTTTTTTTTCTTTTTGGAAATAAGTTAAATTAATTATGATAGTTAAATAGTATAAAACTTAAAATGTGTTTTAAAAAATAACAATAAGAATTTTGTTTTATTAATCTCATTATTCTATGTAATTTAAAGAAAAATAGCTACATTTTGATTTAAAATAAAAGAAGGTATCAATTTCTAAAGTTTGAATTATTTGAAAATTAAAAAAAGAGAGATTTTAAAGATGTGAATCTGAATTTAAGTTATTTTAAAGAAAAAGACAAAAAAATATTTCTAAAACTCCACCTGAAGTTGGATCACTAAACACTCTTTTATTTTTTTTATTTTTTTTAGAAAATTACTTAAATAACAACATTTTTTAATCTATTAACTAACATGATATAAAATCCTCATTCTTGACCAACATAACACATGCTTTAGTTAATTTTAATTTAATTTAGTGTCATATTGATCTAATATTAATTTTTTTTTTGTCATATTAATACAATAGTCTCTAAATTTATATTATTAAAATGTTTTTCCTTTTTGTTTTTGTCTCTCAATATGACACATCATCTGCTTGTAAATAGCCACAATAATTGTGCCACGCATCGTTTTTTGTTCCACGGATTTTCCTTTCCATTTGTTTTTAAAATTTTACTTAAGAAGATTTGCCAATACATCTCATAACTGACATTATCATTTATAAATGAGAGAATATGTGACAAAGCCCATTCTATGTACCATATCGGTGAGCTTCATCTAAGACCGTTGGAATCTAATCCAATAGATAAAATTTAAAGGGTGTATAAAAACTAAAATAAACACTATTCTATAGGATTGTAACTAAAAAATAAAAAATTGAATTCCTTATTTTTATTAATTTTTTAATTAAAAATAAAAATTAAAAATAAAAAAAAATAAAAATTGATCTATAGATTACAGGTAGGAGGTTAGGGGGGAGGGGAAGAGGGAAGGGAGAGGTGACAGCCAATGGGGATCAAGGGAGGAAGGGTGGGAGGATTTCATCATTTGGCGATTTCGTGGGCGGGAAGGGGGCGACGACCGATTGGGGGCTCGAAGAGGGGGGGGGGGGGGGGGGGCGACAACTCATGGGGGCTTAGGGGGCGGGGCGCTGGCCGATGGGGTTCACTTTGAGTCTAGCGATTTCACAGGTTGGGTGGGGAGGGGGAGGGGAGGAGGGGGGGGGGGGGGGGGGGGATTTCGCCATCACTGGAAGTGGAAGTCACTGGTGGAAGGGTTGGGGTTTTTTTTTATTTTTTCTTTGATTTTTATTTTTTAATTTCTCAGCTATGATACTATGAGCTAAGGTGCGTAATAATTAACGCACATAAGTAAAATCCTAACTATTAAAATATATCAAACGATCTATAAAATGAGTTCTATCGATAGAGTATATAAAAAGGGTTGTACCACAGCTTTTCCCTTTATACATATATAGAAAGAAGGGGAAAAAAAACTATTGTTTTCGTCCAAAATAAAACAAAATCAAATTTTCTTTTCTTTTTAGTCCTTCATTTTTTTTCATTTCAGTATTGGTCTCTCTTTCTTCATTTTAGTAATTTTATCTTTTAGGTTCTTTTTTAAACAAAAAAGTAAAAATTTTATTTTTGTTCTTTTATTAGTTCTTAATTATTTTTCTTATTTTCTTTTATTTGTTTTATTTTGTTTGTCTTTCGAGCACACAAAAATTTTCTTATTTTTATTTTAAGGACATTAGTGTGCATGTACAGAAACACATCATATGTAAATATATATATATATATATATATATAATTTTTTTTTCCGTTTTCGCTTATTGGCACTTTGAAGGAATGCAAAACTAGTTGCTTGATGCCGTGTGCCACTGCCAACCACAGAGGGAGACGAAAATGTGTTGTGCAAACAAGCGCATTATATGGTTTTGGTTCTCATCAATTAAGTATTAATTAGAAAATAACTCTAACATGTGTTGTGTTCTGTAGAATTACTGGTACGCTATATCTGTAATTATAGGGGATTCTAAACCGAAAAAAAAAAACAGCATTTGCATAAAATATAGCTAATAGAAATTTAATGACTTCACAATGAGAATTGGTTTAAAAGCACGCATTACTGATTTTGCGCTCCTTTTTTTTTTTTTTTTAATTCTTCTTATTTCATTAAATTTATGTACGCCATTAAGAAGCGGGAATAACATTTTCCAAATGATTTATACCCTTTTTGTTAAAAAAAAAAAAAGGAAAAACTATTACTAGACTTCATCATTTTGTTAATTTCTTGTTTTTGGTTTTTGACTTTAACTATTAGTGCTTGATTTTTTGTTAAAATGAATTTCTATATTGATTCTGGTCATCAGTCACTTAAAATTTACTTGTTTTGGTAGTTTTGAACCTTCATCCCAAAAACGAATAATATACTACTAAAATTTAACCAAAAACAACAAAAAAGTTTAAGTGCTCATCGGATAATTACTTAAAATTTCACGAAAATGATGAGAAATTCATACTAACGGCACCATGTCCCGTCGGCTTCATGAAATTTACCGTCGGATTTTTTCTGCGAAAGTCTTGTCCAAAAAGATCCTATAAAACGAAAGTATAGGGATGGTTTATGCATGTGTGTCCTCTCCTTTTTGAAGCGGTATTGTTTTTTAAATGATAAGCTTTATTATATTTGCTTTTTCTTATTAGTATCATATATGAGATAGATTGACGAGGAGTACATAAAAAGAATGTCAATTTATTCACGTGAGATATCTTATAATTCGTTTGGTGAATGAGTTGAGTTTGAAAATTTTAAGTTTGAGTTGAAAATTTTTATTGACTTTTCAGAAAAGATAAAAACTTTTTCAGAAAAAGATAAAAATTGAGATAAAAAAATATATTTTAGTTTGAGATGGACCAAATCACCAAATAAAAACCTTAATACATATATTGATTTTTATCATCATTATTTATTTTATTTATTAAAAAAAAACAGCACCAGAAATCATTTAACGCCCAATATCCAATGTCCAATGTAGAATTTTATTTTATTTTATTCCCAATTATTTATTTTATTCCTGAAATCATTTAATATGAATGAATGGCCTACATAACTCTTATCCCAATTAGTTATTTTATTCCCTCCAGTCCAATGTCCCTTCTGTCCTTCACTTTTTTTGGTTTTCTTTAATTTGTCCACGCACATTATATTAATATGAATGAATGGCCTACATAACTCGTTCTTCGTGGTGTGTCTGTCATCTTTAAGCATCTGGATATATCCTGCCACTATGTCCATGCATACATATATATAGTGACGTGGCCTGTAGAGGACTCGTGTATGCAGCAGGTGTACGATTGCATGTCCCCCCTTGGTGAAATATGGTCACAAATCTTTATTTCTATTGGGAGGTGTATATATATATATATATATATGTATATATATATGTTAAAGTTTTTATATGACCATAATAATTGCTTGATTTTAATTCGTCTGTCTTAAACTTTTTGCTTTTCTTGTTACTAGCAACTCTCGTGGTTTTGAGATTCTGAAAAACCGGTTTTGATCAATTTGCTCACGAACAAACCAGAAAACAGCCTAAAGCCACGGCTCTAATTGGAAGACATCATCATGGCGACATGCATAAGTTCGAGAAATCTATACGAGTAAGTGTTTTTCTTTTCTTTTCCTTTCTTTTCTTTTTCCCCACCTTTTTTCCCGGAGAAACTAATAAGTAAAAGCAGTATTGTACTATTATTCGTCGAATTATATTTAAAAAAGAAATTTGAAGTTACAAAACAGTCTTTTTTAGGTAATTTATAAAGAAAATTATAAATAAAAATTTTCATAATTAAAGGTAAAAAAAAATAATATTATAGTTGTACCATCGCCAAGTCAAGAAAGCCAACGGTGGCCGATTTAATTTCCTACCGTGTTTATTACTACTACTATTATCACTATTATTACTACTATTATTAACGGTGGCTGATTTCCTTCCGTGTCTATTGCTGCTGCTACTATTACTTTAACTAAAAATCAAGGACTAAAATTGAAAAAAGTTAAAAATTAAAGGACCAAATAATTAATTTACTAAGTAATTTGTGCATAAATACGTGTCACTTTTAAAACTCAATAGGGGTACTAGATAACCAATTTTGTCATGATCAGTCCAATTGTAGAGGAGACAAACTAGTCGAGTACTGGGATTGAAATTTTTGAGGTTAAAAAAAATTGCAAATCCAATTGGAGGACTAAACTTATGAATAAGTTGGAAAGTGAAATGACTATATCCTAGTTCTTCCTATTCACGACTCATCCTTGATCCAAGCCAAGTTTTAATGCATGTCTTAACTTGGTGCAGAAGGCATTTCACGGGTCATTTTTTGAGCCATCTTGAATTTGATGCGGCAGGGTACTCGTGACAATGTTGGTGGCTGGCACTGCCTCACATTTGGGATCTATGATCTGGACCCAAAAATCCCATTTTAATTTTTTTTTTTAAATGTCAACAAAAACTGTAATTAATTTTTTAAAAGTCAACCAATACCAATCTAAAAATTCCAGTTAAACCAATACACCAAACACAAACTTAAATACAATCAGCTAAAGCTTTGTCTTTCTACTTAAAGTATCGGCTACCTGGTTGGTCGTCTAATCTTACATTCTAGCATCATATCAATCAAACTCAGCAAGTTTGTCTTGCTTGCCATCGCCTTGTTTTGGCACGAGTTTCCTTTGGTTTAGGAAGTTACTTATCGCCACATTATCCATCCTGATCACAAATCATGACCTATCTCAACAATTCTCAAGTAACGTTCTAATGCTATCATCGCTATCATCTTCTTCTCTTAGACCACGCCTTTAGTTTCATTAAGCTTTTGGCTCTGATCATATGCTACTAGGGTCAAACCCAGTGACGGAATCATAATTTTTTCTTGGGGGACTGATGACTATGTAAGGGGTAATAAGAAGATTATTATGAGTAAGTTTTTATTTTTACACTCCTAATTCTGCCTTTGAACTTTATATTCATCATTCTTTACTTTTTTATTATAATATTTTGTTGAAAACAAACTGAAAAAAGGAGAAATAGTCTCCCTTTACCCGTTTGTTAGAATTTCAGTTAAAAATAAATAGAAAAGAACATGAAAAAACTTTAATTCTTTTTTTTTTTTTTCCATATGTCCGTTTAAGGGAAATTCTAATCGGGTCTAATTCAAAATTCTTGAAGTAAAGTGAGAGTTTTTAAAATTTAGGAAGGAAAAAAAATGACTCTATAATTAAGAGGGCAATATAATTGCAGTCCTTAAATTTTAATACTTAAATAAGTTATTACAAATAAACATAAATAAAAACTATTAGTGATTGCAAATATAATTTAATCATAATTTTATATTATTCTTAAGTTATATGTATATATATATATTTCTCTAAATATGTGACAGCATAGTCATAAAAGTTTTTTCATTTATATAAATTTTTTTTTTCTTCTTTTGAGTTTGAGGGTGGAATAATTTAAGATATCATTTTATGGTGTTGGTCAAACATAAAATTCCTGTTGTAGTACACATGCGGCAACGTATGGGATAGATCGAATTTTTTCAAGTATTTTTTTTAATAAATTAATATCACAAGTTTTGTTAATTTGAAACAATGATCGTTTTTTTTTAAGGGATCAATTAATGAGTGGTCATTAAATAATCAATCATTCATTAATTAATATCAATATGTGTTAACAAGTGTAAGATTAATTGGTCAATCAATGATTGATCAGATGTAATTAATTAGTTCATTAGCATTTTAATGACCAACTTTCTTGTTGTGTCATTTCTCGTCTTGCAAATGGTGCTTCTCCCATGGCACATACTAACTCGTCGTGCACTAAATCATAATATTAAGCGTTTTTGACCAAAAGAGATAATGCAATGAATCTCTTATATTGTTATCAATTATTTAATTCAATAATGGGTCAACCACGTACCATTTTCAAATACATAAATATATATATATATATATATATATTAATGGTCACAGATGATTTTTTAAATTAAAAAAAAAAGTAATCATATTTTAAAATAGGTAATGGAAAAACTGCCATCGGATCAAATTTGTCCGACTTATAGCTAATTTTATATTAACCTCACAAACATGGGCAGTGGAAAGTTGTTGTACGTTTGTCGGATATTTGATGACCGATATTGATGAATGATATTGACCTTTCTTAGCCTTTCGGACCACTTTTGGCCTTTTCTAGTTACCAGCTTACTCCTGTGGTTTTTTTAGGTCTTCTTTCCAAAACCAGCGAATTCACAGATTCAAAACAAAAAGTAAAATAAAAAATAAAAAATTCGGCCCGACTTCACTGCCAGGTTCCACGTGACTAAATTGACGAATGACTTGCAATGTACTTTCTTGGATCGTAATTAACTAGTGTTAGTTGTATTTAAAACCATCCATTTTTAATTTTCATTCAAAAACCAGATTCCAGCTCAGCCATAAAATAGCCTCCGAATGGAAGACAATTTTGTTAACAATTACGACTCTAGTTTTTTTTTTTTTTTTGACAATTATTTTGAGTCGCAATTTTCTTAGAGAACACGTGGAAAAAGTCTCCACCACTAAACCATCAAATTCGTTTTTAGCCTTACTTAAAAACAACAAACTACACGCGTTTCCTTTGTTTGGCATTAATGGAGTAACAGTAATGAGGGAATTTTTGTCGGTGAAGTGAAAATTTACGTTTGTTTTTGTCCTTATTTTATATCTTGCTTTTCTTTTGTTTCTTCGGGACCAACTTTTCATATCTTAATCATAGGCGCTTAATAATTCGGTGTTAATAAATAATTTGTAATAAAATGCCAATATACACAAGTCTACGTACAAAAAATCCTTTTTTTTTTCTTTAAATAGAAAAAAAAAATAAAAAAATAGAGAAGAAGGTGACATATTCAAGTGTTGTTAGATCATTGACGTACACATCTTAAAATGATGCCTTTCGAGCAAATAAATAAATAAATAAATCTTTGAATGAGAATATAGCAACTTGATATGAAGAGAGAATATGCAGCCATGCATAAGACCAAGATCCAGAGAAAAAAATAATAATAATAAGTTTGAAGTTTGAACTAACACATTATCTAGTTAACTAGCAAGTTTATGACAGGCAACTAATCTAACCAAAAAATTGATTCTTTGGGAGGCATTAAATGAATACCATTGTGATGAATATACTTGACAGCTAGAAAATGGAGCCACGTGTGATAGTATAGCTTGAGAATATTATTATTATTATTATTATTATTATTTTTTGCATAATGAAATTAAAGTTTTTGAAAGTTAGACATCATAAAAATTAAAATGTGATTTCCTAAAATATAAAATAAAATAAAATAAAATAAAATGTGAAGCTTTCTCTTATGGAAATATCCTAAATATTTATCTTTTCGGAATTACAATTTTATTTTTTTAAAGCATGCAACAATTCAAAGTTCTCAAATTAAAAATTAAAAAAAAAATTTCGTGGAAACATTACATTCATTCCATTACTGGAATTATTACATTAATGAAGGCTTCCCATTAATGACTTGATAAATCGATTGCAAACTAAGAACTAGTTCCCTTTTTGTTTTACTCACTCATTACGTGTGGTGCTCCTACAACCGCTCATTACTTGTGGTGTTTTCGCGTGACACCAAATTTGTTTGTATTCTTTCCTAATGAATCTCATCCTTGATCCTCAAGAATTGTTAGTGTCTTGATTGTTAATTATTAACCAAATTAAACTCTCCGAGTCTTCGTGTAATTTTATTATTATCACTTTCATATACTTCTAATGATATTATAACATGTTATTTAAAAAAAAAAATCATTTTACTTATTATATCATATCACATGCATCAATTAAAAGACCATATTCGTATTTAAAAAAAAAATAAATAAAGGACCATATTTTTTAAATGGATGGGTCTATTAACACCCCATATTTAACTTTTTTCACCAACTTACTATATTAATTTTAAAATTAAATAACTACTTATTTCATTCTTAACTTTTCCAAAAACCCCTTTATAAATAAATTATTACCTTTTTTCTCTCTCCTCCCACGATAGTCTAAATCCTTATACAATTTTTTTCTTACTTTGTTTTAAATGTTCTATTTTGTTGTTTCTTTTAATTCATTTCCACAAGAATTTTTTTAAGAGAAGATTCTTTTATTTTGTTTGTTAATATTCATATTTTTTAATAGTTTTTGTAGTTACATGTTATAACTAATTTTTTGTTTTCTAAGAAATAACAAGCAAATGAAAAATACGTATGCATTATATGGATATATAATCAAATATATTGACTTGATTGGTTATTCATTTTACAAATAATTGAGAGAAATAGTTAGGAATTCATGCAAACTTTGAATTGTAAGCCTTTTCTAATTATCTAATAAAAGTAATAATCAAATTCATAATATGTTCAACCATGCTAGTGGAATACTCAACTTCATCAGTATATTATCCTCAAGTTTTTATCGTCTCAAGAAAAAATATACCATAGAATAAGTTCATAGATTTTTATTTCTACATATAAACTGATGAAGTATTTTAATTGGATATTTAAAAAGAAAAAAAGAAAAAAAAATCTTACAAGAAAAAAATTTAAAAATAAAACAAAACATATTAAAAAAAAAACTGTACAGTGATTTAGATTAGTATGTAGAAAAAAAAAAAAGAACGAAGAAAGATAAATGATTTAGTTATAAGTATTTTTTTAAAAAAATTAAAGGGTGAAATATATAATTTTTTAATTTTAAAATTGATTTGTTGTTGATTTTAAAAAATAGATAAAAAAAAAATAAAATAAGAGATATTATTAAATTATTTTTAAATATATATATCATTATATTATTAAAATAACTAAAATGAAGACAAGAATAGACGGACAGGAACCAAATCGTTGTTAACCTAGTATGAGAATCTACGTACACCTACAGCTACTTCTAAAAGCACTCTCTCCGTAGAAAACCGCCCCTAGTATCTTCCGCACTTTCCCCTTATAAAAATTCCCCACCTCCACACCTTCACTTTCCACCCAAACAAACAATTCCTCTTTATTTTCCCACTACACAAACAGAAAGAAAGAAAACTCCTTTCAAGCCAATTTCCCTCATCAAAAATCCCACCAAGAAGAAAAGTACAAAGACACTATTATTTATTGTTTTTTTTAATTTATTTTTTCTGTCGTGATCATCGCAAAGAAAAGTTCCACTTTCCACTATCCATGGACACCAAGATCGGAGCGGTGGACACGTGCAGGCCGGCGTGCAACGACTTAGGCAGCCCCCCAAACGGTGCCGTTTGCACCATCCAAGGCTCCTCCGTTGTGCCGGCGACGGCGGTGTTTTCCTCGTCGGAGGCCACCCTCGGCCGCCACCTCGCCCGGCGGCTCGTCCAGGTGGGCGTGACCGACGTCTTCACCGTCCCCGGCGACTTCAACCTCACCCTCCTCGACCACCTCATCGCCGAGCCTGGGCTCACCAACATCGGCTGCTGCAACGAGCTGAACGCCGGGTACGCCGCCGACGGCTACGCCAGGGCGCGTGGCGTCGGCGCGTGCGTCGTGACGTTCACCGTCGGCGGCCTTAGCGTGCTCAACGCCATCGCCGGCGCGTACAGCGAGAACCTGCCTCTGATCTGCGTCGTCGGAGGGCCCAACTCCAACGACTACGGCACCAACAGAGTGCTTCACCACACCATCGGCCTGCCGGATTTCAGCCAGGAGCTGAGGTGTTTTCAGACCGTCACTTGTTATCAGGTTCTTCTTTTTCTTGTCGTTTTTGATTCGTAAACATCTAGTACGAGGTGTTTGTATTTGTTTGTGTTTTATGTTTTCTGTTCTTGTTCCAGTAATTTTAAGGAGAAAAAGTGAAAAATTGATGTACGGTTTTCGATTACTCTGTATTTTTTGGATTTAAAGTTTGATGATTTAAAGTTTTGGATTTTTATTTTTTATTTTTTATTTTTTTGGTTTTGTGTTATTAGGCGGTTGTGAATAACCTGGAAGATGCACACGAGCAAATCGACACGGCCATTTCGACTGCTTTGAAGGAAAGTAAGCCTGTTTATATTAGCATAAGCTGTAACTTGCCTGGAATTCCCCATCCTACTTTCAGTCGCGAGCCTGTCCCGTTTTCCCTTTCGCCTCGGTATGATCTTACTGTCTTGACGACTTTTGAACTCTGAATTTTGTTGAAAATAAAAAATCTTATGTCTCGTTTTTTATTCCTTTTTATTTATTTTTTATTTTATTATGCAGATTGAGTAATCAGTTGGGATTAGAGGCTGCAGTTGAGGCCGCAGCAGAGTTCTTGAACAAGGCCGTAAAGCCAGTTCTGGTGGGCGGTCCCAAACTGCGAGTTGCTCACGCATCGGACGCCTTTGTAGAACTCGCCGACGCATGTGGCTATGCTCTTGCTGTGATGCCATCAGCCAAAGGGCTTGTCCCGGAGCAACACCCTCATTTCATCGGAACTTATTGGGGCGCTGTCAGCACTGCCTTCTGTGCGGAAATTGTGGAGTCCGCCGATGCTTACCTCTTTGCAGGGCCTATTTTCAATGATTACAGCTCTGTTGGGTATTCCCTTCTTCTGAAAAAGGAGAAGGCGATCATTCTGCAGCCCGATCGGGTGACAATTGCGAATGGCCCTGCTTTCGGCTGCATTCTGATGAAAGATTTTCTCAGAGCACTTGCGAAGCGGCTGAAGTGTAACACTACTGCTTATGAGAACTACCACAGGATCTTTGTTCCGGATGGGCAACCTCTGAAATGCGAGCCTAAAGAGCCCTTGAGAGTGAATGTTCTGTTTCAACATATTCAGAAAATGCTTTCAAGCGAGTCTGCTGTGATTGCTGAGACCGGGGACTCGTGGTTCAATTGCCAGAAACTGAAATTGCCACGGGGTTGCGGGTAAACATAAAGAAGAACTTGATCTTTCTTGCTTTTTTCAGGTATTGGAATCCATGTTCTGACAAAAACTTCGAAAACGGGTTTGCAGGTATGAGTTCCAAATGCAATACGGATCAATTGGTTGGTCAGTTGGAGCAACACTTGGGTATGCGCAGGCTGTACCAGAGAAGCGAGTCATTGCTTGCATTGGTGATGGAAGCTTCCAGGTATAAAGTTGTTTAATTTTCTCGCTAAAAATTACCCAAGTAAGCTGTACGAATAAAAAATCCACTGTTCTAGATGTACAAAAACATGTTATAACATTTGTCTATTAATGCTCATAACCTGATTTTTTAGCTGAACCAAATTAGAGAACTTGAAAATGTTCCGCAACATTCGATGCTGTCCTAGAGCTTTACATTGCCTACTTTTGGGGTAAAAAGTTATTTTTGTTGATTTCCTTGTAGGTGACTGCTCAAGATGTGTCGACAATGCTGCGAAGCGGGCAGAGGACCATCATTTTCCTGATAAATAATGGGGGATACACCATCGAAGTTGAGATCCACGACGGACCTTACAATGTGATCAAGAACTGGAACTACACCGCGTTGGTCGACGCCATCCATAATGGCGAAGGCAAGTGCTGGACCACCAAGGTGAGCTGGATCCTGAGGTGTCATTTTCAGTCAACATTGATTCTTGTAAGAGAGTAATGTTTGATTTTTTTATGGACTCTTTGTGGGGGTAAATTCCTTTGTAGGTCCGATACGAAGAGGAGCTGATCGAGGCCATCGAGACGGCAAATGGAGCGAAGAAGGACTCTCTGTGCTTCATTGAGGTGATTGCTCATAAGGATGATACGAGCAAAGAGCTGCTTGAATGGGGCTCAAGAGTCTCTGCAGCCAACAGCCGCCCACCAAACCCTCAGTGAAAACCAGTCACTTTTTAAAGAGTTGAGCATTTGTTGAAGAAGAAGTCGTTTATATATATATATATGATCTGTTTTCCACTTTTGACATCTTTGTCCTAAAATGGTCTGTGTATTCCTTGTCTTCTTTTTATAATAAAAAGTGAGTGATTTTCTTTAATGTTGTTGGGGACTCTGTTTAGTTGCTTTTTGTTCCCGGGTCTGCGGGAGAACTATCCGTGTCGTGCCTATGGGACCATAAGAGAGGTGGATGGGTGTGCGAATGAGAGGGGGCCCGCCATAATACGCATTTTATGAAGTAAACCAGAGTTTGAATTTTAAATTATTTAATTGTGTAAGCACTGATCGAAAATTGATTTAAATGACACGTTAATGACAAATTAGGCACTGCTATATAAGTATCGCATTTTGAAATTAATAAATTAAAAAGAACGTGACTTAATCATGATAAATTTGTGTAGGTTATTATTAATGGATCAGAGAAATGATCAAACAAAAGAGATGAAAAATTAGCTATAACTTGAAAGTTAGTCTTGTAGAAGGAATATTTTAAACATTATGGATGACGTAGTAATTCGAAATAAATATTTGAATTATAAATAACATAGAATGAAAAAAGTTAAAAAATAATAAGAATAAGAATAAGGATAACGAAGAAGAACACGTAACCTATGATAGTTCTTGAAAGTTCTTGAAATGAGAAAGAAAATATATATAAGTAAATAATCAAATAACTAAATAAATAAATAAATAAATAAGCATATAAAAAAATCTAAATAAGTTAGAAGTCATCATAAATATAAAAAAAGTAATAAATCAGTTAATTACATATTAATTTGTAAAAAATTAGTTATGGTCCAATAAATGATCCATGGATTAAAATATTATTCAGTCATTATGGTGTCCATTCTCTATATCGCTCGAGTACAATCCAACTTAGTTATAGTCATGGATTAATAGTTCAGATCTATTTGTCCGGTCATAAATTTAGAAAAGTGTCAAGTTCGTTTGTCCAATGGAGTCCAAATGATGTCCAGTATAGGTATTCAGTGACTGTCCAATACGAATGTCCAAATAATATCCAATATGAATTATCTGAATCATAATAAGTCTTTTTAATCGAGTTCAAAATCGGAAATACTATTTATGTCAATTAATTCAATATCAATTCAATTTCATGTTTAGAATCGATTAAATATAATTATTAGTGAATCTATTGATAATGTTACTAACTTTTTTATTTAATTATTTTATCTCCTCCAAGAGAATAGCTGGAATAGCTTATAATAAAATTGTATGATCATTCTAGATATTGAATTTGTTACTTTAATAATTGATTCCCAGATATATACGTTGGGCAAGTACATAACAAACATACATGGGAATTGAATTATTACCTTCATTATTTAAATAAAACAATATTCCAACATGTATGAGTTCTCAACAATAAAATAATAAGATTAATGGTAAAAGTATTGTTTGTTACTACAGTACTTGAAAAATCAATATTTAAACAGGTATGTAAATCTCCAACAATAATAAATAGAATAAGTTTAATGTCTTTGAGCGTAGACGTGTATGAATGAATCTAACAAGTGCATATATATATATATATATATATAACACAAATATATATACATGTTTTTTAGTATAACTCTGTTGTTTCATAAGTATACCAACACAATTAAACTAACAATAGAGAAAAAGATAATTGGACGTTATCAAATTTAATCAATAAAAAAATTGAAAGATCGATAAAAAATACAGTACCTGAGTCGGCTGATGAGATCAATTGAGAGAATAAGAATGATGTCACAGGGATAGTTGGGAAGAATATGATTCCCACTTTTTAAGAGTTTAGATTAATTAACCAGAGATAGACTAATTAACCGGAGATGGATTGCCCATTCTATTGGTTACTAATAAATTTAACATTTAGAAGGGTAATTTTTTTTTATTGGGAATTTTGACATGATTTTTATTAATTTGTTAGCTCCCTAATGAGTAAGGGCTTTTGGCTTCTAACTATTTGTGGTTGCATTAGGTTGCTCCTCTCGCTTTTTTTGTTGCAAGTATTTCACAATGATGCAAACTAGTTTGACAACTTTCCAACGTTTTTTTAGATTTTTCTGATTGCCTGAGGTTGCTTCAATAGCTTTGGGTGGCTCTAATTCCTCTCTCTTTCTTCTTCTTATTCTCTCGTTGTTATTGTCTTTTTTCCGTGAAAGAAGTTGAGCTCTATTTATAGGGGTGTTGGAAGGCAATTTTCAAGATTTAAATAATGTAAATTGTTTTACATTCAACTATTATTAAATTCTATAAATTGGCAAGTATGCTTTGAACATACTTTACTTTTACCATGTACACAAACAACTTCATTTGTTTGTTAGTTGATTCATCTTATGAAAGAGGAAAAGCATTCAAATTCCGCCACGTATTTGAAGTTGCATTTGATTAAATATATTTCTTTCATCACCTATTATTTTCTTTTGTTTATTCACTTTGCTCTTCTGCTTTTAACGCTTGTGGAAAGGATTTGTTTTCAATGTATGTACAAAAATCTTGATGAAGCATTTGGTAACTAGGCTTAAAGCTTAAATGATGTCATTATTATTATATTATTATTATTTCTATTTTTTGAGCTTCTTAAGTTATTAGTCTAAACTGAGCTAGTATGGATCCTTTTACAGACAGTATCATACTCAATCGCACCAGACCATAATCCAGACATCATTTCTATTTTATAGCCTAAAATCCATCTCCATTCCGATAAATTTTATTTTACACATCTCCATTCCGATAAATTTTTTTTTATAAATGATTTTCTGAATGTACCCCTAAAACACTTTTAATAAGCAAAGAAAAATGCCAAATGAACACAAATGATGTTAGTAGATGCAAGTCTTATTCAATCACAGTGCTGTTCAATAATTTGTTATATAGTATTGATAGTACACGAAATTATGATAGTTGTGATATGAGGATGAAAATAATATCGTAATGAAAATAAAAATTTGATTTACGAATATTTGTTTCGGTTTTGTTATGATGATTTGTTTGTGCTTAACATGATTTGATAAAAATACAAGAAACACAAATTTATATTGCGAAAACTCATGAATTCATTACGAAGATTTTGTTTGTGTTCAACAGGGATTTTAAAAAAAATGAAAGGGAATAAAATTTATAACAAGAAAACTAGTGGTGTCGTTACGAAATATTTTTTTTTTTTTGGTTTTGTTTTGTGTGCGCCCAAGTGACGATAATTGCTAATAAAGATACATGAACATTTAATTTATTATTTAGCGCTGATAACAATACATAAATTATGTTAATGCAGTCATATCGATCCAACGGTTTTGCACTCGATACATACCATAATTATATGTAACAAAATATGGTTAAAAACTATTAGTTTATATGTGATGCAGGAGTGATGTAACTATTCCATCCAAAAGTTACAACAGATGAAAGAGACATAATTAACTCCTTAAACACCACTCATTACTAGAATCGAGAATATATTTCAAACACTATCTGTTTATGCCCTCAAGCTACACATGCCACCTTTCAAATTCAAGTATGCTCATGCATTAGATGTACCCTACAACATTTTCTTTGTTTTCTTTTTTATTTCTTCCTTCTCTTTGTGTCATTAATCTATTCGTAACCTTCCTTTGAGTACATCTTAAATGGAGTGTTAAATTAATGTGTTAGTTTTTGATAGTTGAGATAAAAAATGATTACCAATAAAGCTATGTTTTTTATGACAAATTTTCCATATGATAAATTCCATATGATAAATGTTAAATTTAACATTTGATTGCTATTGGTTGGTATGTCAACTATTTTATCCAATTATTATAGTTTTGTCATTTTTAAATTGCTAAATATACTAAAAGTTTACTTTTACGAAATTCAAAACTTAATTATTTTGAAAAAAAAATGTATATATATAATACTATAAATAACATGATATATTGGACTACAAATATCGAATATTCTTTAAAATGGTTCCATACTTCCTCCCTCCCCCCCTAATTAAAAGGTCTCTAAACTCTTTAAAATGATACAATTTGGTCCTTTTTATAAAAGGTTAAAAACTGAATGTAATAGATCGCGTATATGACACATGTAAGTTGAATCATATAAGTTTTTTTTCCCTTAATCATCCTTAAATAGTAAATCATGTGTGATTAACGTGATATTTTTTGTTAAATTTTTAACCTATGTTACTAAAATGATCAAATTGTAAATTTTAAATAGTTTAGGGATATTTTAGTCACAAAAAAGGTTGATAATCACATCTACATAAAAAGATAAGGGGCCAAACAAACAATTTACTTTAGTATTTGAATAATTTAAAAAATGACAAAATTAGAATGACTAGATGAAAAAATTAATACATCAATCAATAACAATCAAATGCAAAATTTAATGTTTGTTATAATTGGTGATATATTTGTCACCAAGCTTAGTAATTACCATATTTACCATCAAATATATCACTTTAATAAGGAGCAATTTTTTTCATCCAAGTTATAAAATTTGACATAGGCGTATCCGTTTGGCACTCTATTGGAGCTGTTGTAAGTTTGTAACATATTTTGTTTTGTTTTGGTTTTTTTGCTGGACATATTTTGTTAGTTTTGTTACATATTTTGTTTGAAAATGTTTATCCCTAACAAAGTCATTTAGTCATTGACAATAAATTGCAGGTATTCGCAGAGATATTTTTTTTTTTTTTTTTCCTTTAGAAACGTTGTAGGCTGCTCTAGTTCTTTTTTTCGGGAAACAGCAAACTACAACCACAATAAAAAGTTTAGCATTTGTTGACGAAGAAGAGTTTTTTTAAGTTTTCCTCTTTTTTAATCTTTTACCTTAGAATGGTTTGTGCATTCCTTGTCTTCTGTAAAATAAAATAAAATAAATAAAACAAAAATTTAAAAGAAAAAGAAAGAAAAAAAAAAAGAGATTGAATTTCTTGGATGAAGTTCGTGCTCCGTTTGGCTGCTCTTAAACAAAGAAAAATGCCAAAAGAGAGAATATGCCAAGGACGTGCAAGTCTTATTCAATCACATCTTTGTTCAAGAGATAATAATTAATACGCGACTAATTATGATAACGTTACAGTAATTATGATAAAGCTATTACCACAACTTTCATGACTTATGATAACGTCATAATAACAATCAACATTTATGATATGTTTACTTGTTAAAAGTAAGAAATAAGAGTGGAGAATAATAGTCAATTCCTTATTTACTTGCTCATTTTTTTTTTTTTAGAATGAGAGTGAGAATGGCGGGTTCCATATCAATTTGGGATGAGGAATGGGATTGACAATCCTATGCCCCCTCCGAATTATGACTCTCATTCCTACTATTAACATTAAATTATTATTTTAACTAAATATTATATAACTATCATAATTACTATTAACGTTATTAGAGTAAATAAAGAATTTTTTTTTATCATAATATATTATTATGTTTATATTTTTATATTTTTTATATATACTTTATTTATTTTAATTTATTTTATTTACTCTTTTTAATTTTTTTAAACAAAAAATTACACAATTTAATTTCATTGCCTTATTATCATAATGAATATTTTACTTTTGATTAATAGTATGATAATAAATAAAAAAATTAATCATTTTTTTAATTTTTGAGAAAACAATAAATAAATGGATATATAAGTAAATATATAGTAATTAACTCCGATTATTGTTCTAAGTAAATACATGAATGGGATTGACCGTGATTCTGACTCCGATTCCTAGAATCCAAGTAAACGGTATATTCTGACTCCGAATCCTGATTCCGAATTCAGCTCACTCCGAATCCTACTCACTTCGATTCATGTTCACTCCGATTAGGCATAAGTAAACATGCCATTAATTTGTTATATTATATTGATGATTTATTATATAATATTAATATAATAAGAAATTATGATTATTGCGCAAAGAGAATAGTTTATTAGTATTTTATTATGGAGATTTGTTTGTGCTTAATGTACGGAAACTAATGACTTCATTACGAATATTTGTTTATACTAGGCGTAATTTGGTGAAAATGAAGTGGAAAAACAAGATTTCATTACCAATATTTTATTTTTAACAAGATACGTGAATGTTTTACAGATCTAATGATATGGACCATCATTATTTATGTAGCAAATTAATGTGGTTAAAAACTATTTGCATTTTTTTTAAACAAGTGAACACTTGTAGCATGTTTTACTTAAACGTAATCGGGGTACACAGAAATCGAAGAGGATATGATTCTGAATGGATATGATTCGGAGTTAAGAATTGGAGTCATAAGATGCTGTTTACTTGGGTTCTAGGAATCAGAGTCGGAATCACTGTCAATCTCATTCATGCGTTTACTTAGATCAAGAATCAGAGTCAATTGTTATCAATTTACTTATATACTCTTTTAGTTACTTTTGTTTTCAATTTAAACAAGTAAATTATAATATTAAGATTATTTTTGAAATAAAAAATTAAAAATTGAGATAAATTATTTTGATTTAGTAAATATTGAACTTTTTTTTTTTGAAATATTCACTTTCTTTAAAATACGTAATGTTTTATCCTAATCGTTGTTATATTATTAAGATTATTTTTTAAATAAAAAAAGTCAAAAATTGAGATAAATATTTTGTTTTAGTGAATATTGAACTTTTTTGCTACATAAGTTTTATTTAGAAAAAAAATGTTGTAACAAATTTGTACAACTAAAAAAGAACGGCGCTTTTGAAAAGAGAAGAATACAATAGAAGGAAAAGATTAGAAATTTTTTTTTTTGAATATTTTAGTTCTCCTTTTAATCTTTAGATAATAAAGTAAAATTGAGAATAAAGTAGTAATTTAATTTTATTATTAAGAATGAGAGTGTTAATTTAGAAGGAGGTTTGATATTGTCAATCTTCTTATTCAATCTCAAATTAGTATAAATTTCACACAATTTCACTCTCATTAATAAATATATATATATATATATATATGTGATTGAATCTTGTTCGGATTCCCTATTTCTTATACGTAAACATGCTACAATAGTGCTGATTAGAGTTTTCCTTCATAATTATGAGTTTCGCATTGACAAGAACAGAGAAAAATGTGGGACACGTTTGATTGAGACATCAATGAGAAGTCCTTGATTATTATGAGTTTGGTATTGACAAGAACAGAGAAAAACGTGGGACACGTTTGATTGAGACATCAATGAGAAGTGAGCACAGATGTTGCGGATGATGCAAGTCCTGGATATTTTTTCAGCACCGGCCTGCCTTGATACTGATTAGGCAAAGTGAGAGCAAATATTTTGGATAGTGTTAGGGACGAAATTAGAAATTATTTTTAAAAATTAATTATAATGAAGATTTAAATATAATTTAAGTCAAAAAAATTTTTATAAGAAAATAATTCAATCAAATTATTTTTAATGTATTTGTTAATATATCAATGCTATATTTTAGTACAAAAAGTATTAAAATATTGTATTTAATCACGCTCTATGTTTAGGGTGGGGGGCTAAAAAGAAAAAAGAAAAAGTTGAGGGGGGCTTAGGGGACTATATGTGAATTTATAAGAAAAAGTTTAAGAGGGCTTAAGGCCTCCGGGCCTCTTTAGCTTCGTCGCTCGCTGGTGGAGTATTGATCTCTCCGCTTCATACCTGTGTTGGCCAGCTCTCACGGTATTAACAAATTAACAAACGATGGATCTATTGACACTACTTATTTTATTTTTTCTACATATTTTTTTTAAATAACTTACTATATTAATTTTAAAATTAAAAAAAAAAAAACTTTTTTCACCTTTTAGTTTTTCCAAAAAACCCTTATAACTAAATTATTAGCATTTCTTTTTTCTTCACATACTAAATCTTAACCTCTACACAGTTTTTTTAATATGTTTTGTTTTGTTTTTATTTTTAAATTTTTTTCTCACAAGATTTCTTTTTTCTTTTCTTTGTTTTTTTTTTTTTTTTAGATATCTAATAAAAATTCTTCATCAGTGTATATGTTGAGAAAAACAATCTTTTTGGTTGAAAATGTAAGGAATTTGGTTAATACTTTTGTAAGATAATTAGAAAAAGCTTACAATTTAGAGTTTGATGAATTCCTAATCATTTCTTCGATTATTTATAAAATGAGTAACACATCAAATCAATATATTTGATATTATATCCACATCATGCATATGTATTTTCTATTTACTTATTATTTCTTAAAAAAAAATAAAAAACTAGTTATAACATGTAACTACAAAAACTATTGAAAAATATGAATAATAACAAAAATAAATAAATAAAAGAATCTTCTCTTAAAAAAAATTCTCGTGAAAATAAATTAAAAAATAACAACAAAATAGAAAATTAAAAAAAAAGTAAGGGAAAAAATATATAGGGATTTAGATTTTAATGGGAGGAGAAAGAAAAACGTAAATAATTTAATTATAAGGAAATTTTGGAAAAACTAAGGAAGTGGAACAAGTAATTTTTTTAATTCTAAAATTAAAATGGTAAGTAGTTTTAAAAAGTGGGTAAAAAAGTAAAATGAGGGATGTCAATAGACCCACCAATTAACAAATTAGATATGAGGAATCCATAATTTTAATTTAGCTGGAACACTTTTGAGATAGGTTCAAGAAAAAAAAAAAAAAAAAAAACTAAGGTATCCTAAAAAATAAATTAAGTGGTCACATTTAAGAAAAAAATATTTTTTTGAAAGAAAAAAGTATTTTATTGAAGGTACTTTAGAAAAACTAAGTAAATTTACAGATTAAAATTATAAAATTTACAAAATTGAGCGGGGCACCACTCATCTCCACCTAGCTTCGTACATGTTTTTCTTTTTCATCTTGAAAAAAAAAATTAAAAAAAAATTAATATTGTAAAATTTACAAAATGGAATGGGAGCACCACTTATCTCCACCTAGCTTCGTTCATGTTTTTCCTTCTCATTTTGGGAAATTATGTGGTGAAAATATTTTCCCCCTTCCTATAGATAAGGAACAAAATTTAGCCGTTGAAAGAAAAATTAATTTTTGCCAATGGTATTGCCTCCCTTTTTTTTTTTTTTTTTGAACTTGAAAGTAAGGTGATTCAAACTTTGCACTTTATAATAAAATCAGGTGTGATTAGACTATATCTGTTATCACTGTTGCCTCGCAGTTTTAATTATGTACCCTACAACATTTTCTTGGTTTTGTTTTCTCTTTCTTCCTTCTCGTATGTGTCTCTATATCTTCTCTCTCTCTAAGAAAAAGACCTTTCTCTCAGCTTTTTATCTCCCTACACCATCTATTGCCCTCTAAATGAGCAATTGAATCTCTTAATGTATATATTTCTTCCTTTGCAAATTTATTTCTTAATCTCTTTGGATTTATTCGAACTACTTAATTTTTGGGCTTCAACATTATAATTATAAGGTCCTACCACATGGCTTATTTGAAACCCGTTAACACAGAAATATGAACAATAATCTGTACGTATAGATAAATTAAACACAATAGTTAATATACCACAGAAAATTCAAAAAAACATAATAAAATAATAAGAGAACACCATATATGATTATTTAACGTGGTCAAAAATCTAATTGGGAAAAAACCACGGGTGCTAAGTACTCTAGTTCAAAGTCTAGATTTTATTAAAATTCGAATTACAGTTACAACAAAACATGAAATTATGAGTCTTGACTCCACCAGACTAATTGGAACTAGGAATAACTTTACTCCACCAAGCCTACAGGATCACGAACTTGAATCCACAACTCCTAGAACCCACGAAGTCTCCCCCAGTCTAGAAGCCTCCATGCTTGCTCGGCTCGCCTTCGTTCCAACTAACGTACTCTGAGCTCATTGTTGCGATACAAAAGATTTTGAGAGTAATTTGAGTAAGCCTAAATTCTCTTGTTTTCTCTTACTCTTTAAGCTATGTGAGAAACTTTACATGAACGCCCTTTGAGAAGCATTACGATGAAAATTATAAATCACTCTTAATGCATTTAGGGGTATTTTTAATGTAAGGCATGAATGGTAACCCCCCCAAAGATCTTCGAGACTCTTCTCATCCTTATTTAGGCAAGAAATCCACAACTTGAAATATTCTGTCTGTGTTCACAAAGATCCATCGTTGACTTGTGCGGACAAGATCCTCACATGAAATGGCCATATGCTTCAGCCTGTTCGGACTGGTGCTGATTAGCTTGTTCTTGAAAAAGGAAAGTATGAAAAAAAATTATTTCCTAAACAAAATCAATCTAGAAACTTCAGCTCATTATTTTTTAAATTAAAGATGCCCATAAAAACATTAAGAAAAATATTCCTAACAACAATGATACTAAGACCATTAAATACAAAAATATTATATTGTATATTTGAGATTTTACGCTCAAATTTATAATGTTATTTCTAATACTCTATTTATCTTCTGTCATCATCATTTAGCTTTAAAATTCATAAAAATTAATAAAAATTAGTTGAAAATGTCAGCTACCAACCGATAGCAATCAAATTTAGCATTTGTCAAATTTATTTAAAAAATTAAATAACAATCTGTTAGTGACCAATTTTTTGTTTATCCAAATTTTAAAATTTGACATTGACATATCTATTTAATACTCCATCAGAGATGGTCGAAGTTGTAAATATTTTGATATTTTTGTTTGAAATGTTTATACCTAGCAAAGACATAATCCTTCAAAATAAATTGCAGGTATTTGCACAGAAAATTAGAAAATTGCAGGTATTGTTTGCGTATGTGTGGTCTTTATTTTTATTATTTATTTTTTGAAAGAAAACATTGTAGGCTGCTCTCTTAATTGTTTATTTTTCTTCCAAAGGACAATTTTTGTTTCCCATATACGAGGAAAAAAATAATAAATAAAATAAAACTCCCACAGCATAAAATTACCCTTTCATCTTAGGTGCTTCCTCTCCTAAGGTAGTTTGTTTATTTGTTTGTTTGTTTGTTTGTTTTTGTTTTTTTTGTTTTGTAAAGACTCTCCGAAGGTAGTTATTTATTTATTTAATTTATTGGTAAGTTCCCAAACACTGCATTAAATTAACCTAATCTACACATTTTTTAACACTAATCAAAGAGACTCTCCGAAGGTAGTTGGTAAATTACATGTGACTGGATTGTCATTTAATTTGCTTTCTCTTAAAATATCTTGATCAGTGTTGGCCTTTCTCAATGCAGAATAAATTTAAAGCTAATGGATTGAGACAATGTTGGAGTTGACCCCACGTATCTTTGCTTTTATGGAGTCACCATTTAGGTATCAATGGAAAAATTTAATCAAACACGATTTGGAATGAAAATTTTAAGTTAAAATTGTTTGATTTAAAGAACTAATTATAATTTTTATTGACTTTTTAAAAAAAGATAAAAATTGAAATGGAAATTTTAGATCTGAAATGGAGAGCCAAATAACTCCTAAGTAAACCGAATGACAAATATTGTGCATGTACTAATAAGTAACAATGAAAAAGTTTTCCCTAAAAAAATAAAAAATAACTGCAGAAAATTACTTTTTTTGATAAGTAGTTGTAGAAAATTACTCAAAAATCAATATATATAAATGTAAGAACTCTCGTGGGCACACAGAATGACAGTTGTTACAATTTTTGTACACTATTGTAACAAGTAACAACTAATTCATACTAATATAATATTTATCGATGATATTTATCCCTTTGCACTGTTAGTTTTTAATAGTCTACGTTACAATATTTTTAATAGAAAGTTATATGTACATCAACTAATAGTTACAAGTTGCAAAATAAGGCGTTACAAGTGCCGTTCATGTCTGACTACCGAACATGAGAGTATTTCTCTATATAAATATCTCATAATTTTTATCAATTTTTGAAATTTAATCCTTAAATATTTTTGGCATTTTTTTTCTACTCTTAGTCCCTTGATTTTTCAAGAGATGAAAAGTTTGATCCTTGAATTTATTTTTCACTCGTACAGTCTCTGATTTTTTTTCCTAGTTCTATAATCTCTTTAGGGGTGCTAGATTTATAATTGACAAGGGACTTTTGAAATTTAAAGAGGCAGAACATGTTCATCTCAAAATAAATTTAAATTAAAAAAAAAAAAAACAATCACCTAGAGTACAACATCTTCTATTATTTTTGTCAAGTTTTTTTTTATGAGAGTGAAGCTGATAAAATATTGCATTTTATATGATTTTCTGTAAAGCTTCAAGTTTGAATGGCCGTATAATTATTTTCCTTGAATGTCAATAATTTACTGTCCATTTTGTAGCAGTGGTAAAATTACTTAAATCATTAAACTAGGAATTAATCGGCAAAAAACATTAATAGAGACCTGTAAACTGGTACAATGTTACTAGTTAAAGCAGTAGCAGTGTCAAAAACATTTTTTTTTTTAAATTTTAAAGAAGATTTTGGTACATGCTATCAAATTGAGATCAGATTAGGCATCAGTTTTGGCACATGTCTCACCTTGTAAATTTTCCATATGGACACGCTTGAAATCCTCAAACTGATATCACCAATACCAACAATTTTCATAGGTTCTCCATCAGCAAGATACATCTTTCCATGATTTCCAGCAACATAATTCTCCATGATCTCACAGTACATGGTGGTGTGAAAGGAAACTCATGAATCTAACACCCAAGAATCAATAGGACTATCAATTGACAAGAGTAAAGCATTTTGTACCTCTTCAGCCATCGAATTCGATACGTTGTTATTCTTTTCCACCTCCTTTGGTTGTATGCAATTTTTCTTCATGTGACCTGTCTTGCCAATTCTCATTGCAATCTACATTCCTGCCATTTCTAGACTTGTTTCTACCATTCCTTGATTTCCATCCACCATTTAGGGTAATTCGATGTTGATGCTTTTTCAGAATCTTTTCTATGAACTACCTCAGCAAGAATAGTATCCCGAAAATCATCAAATTTCAGTTTTGCATAGCTTATAGAGTTACGAACGACAGCTTTCAACTGTTTGGTAGTGAGGTCAATAGGATTATGGCACATTCCTCGTCCATCAAATTTAATCTCAATAAAGATCAGTTGATTGATAATGGTATTGAATTTATTTAGATGCTCGACTACCGTAGCACCGTCTGCCATTTTCAAAGTGAATAGCTTTTTCATTAGATGTACTTTGTACACAGAGGGCTTCTCATACATGTCGGACAATACCTTCATTAACCCTGTTGTGGTCTTCTCCGCCGCCATGCTGTGACCCACATTTTTCTACGATATCAACCGGGTCACACCAAACATCTGTCGATTAAGGAGATTCCACTCATCGTCCTTCATTCCTTCTGGCTTCTTATTTAGAAGGAGCAAGTGCAGTTTTTTACTGTACAGATAATCCTTGATCTGCATCCCCTAGAATGTAAAATCCATACTATTAAAGTTAATGATTCCCAGTGACGTTCCTTCTTCACCAGCCAATGCTCTCAAACAAGGTCGATTTGCATACTGTCTTTGTGTAGGGCATTTATTCGTAGGCATTAATTAGGCTCCACAACTTAACATGCTCATTTTCCTTGTATTTATTTTTCTTTTAATAGTGGAGTAGGGGGATTAAACTATGGATACCAGACATTAGAATGTTAAGAATTAGACGGTATAATTCTTTATTAATGAGAGCAATACAAAATGTATAAAAAAATGCGAGCACGTAAGATTTATAGAGGTTTGTCTTAATAAGTGTGATTACATCTTATTTCATTAAGATGATAGAAACTCACACAAGTTCAAACTCTGTAACCACTATATTAGTAAACTGTACTGATGTTGTCCCCCATTTATGAGGAAAGAACTATGACAAAGAAAATTATAAATGTAAAATCTTCAAAAAATAATTATTTACATAGGATATCGGTTAGACTTCACAACTTAACAGAGAAATCACTGTGAATAGTCTTGGTGCAATTTTTTGTCCGAAATTAAGAACGCCAATACATCCTATATCTTGACATTCAATCAAGAACAGGTAAAAACACCTTGATGAACATTAAAAATAAAAAAAATTAAAATTAAATTCTCTACAAAACAAATAAAAATTAAGCACCGATTAAACTTCAATATGCTTAAGTCGATAAACAAGCGGAGACAATTCGGCAAAGTTACGGTTTGAGTTTAGAAGGACACACCTTACCTACAACATTAATGAAGGGATTATACTTCCTCTTTCGTGTAAATCGAATGAGCTAGCATTAAAAAAAAAAAAAAGAAAAAAAAGAAAGGAAAAGAAAAAAAAAAAAAAGAATCTAGCGTTCTAAACAAATATTAGATAGGTTAATTCTACTGCACTAGTACTTCAAATTCATGTATATGAATGTGTTCTTTTGGTACAAACCACGTGAATTGGTAATCAGATTAGCACAAACTTTCTTCTTTGAATATTCAAATTGATTAAATAAATGCAACTATTTAAACGTTCACCTTAAAAAATCAAATATTACAAGCCTTAATAGTACTATATTTACATGAAGGCGACAATTAAGGAACTGGCTATCACAAGCTTGTGCATAAGCTGAATTCTAAACTCTTACATTTAGGTAGTTGATAGTTCCATCTTCACGAACGGTTTTCTTAGGAGAAGTCTCAGTCCGACTTCTCTTCGACGGGCTTCACACGTCTTCCTTTTCATTAATAAATGAGAGAAACGAACGGAGACCGCAGGCAGATTGGGAGCGGTGAACGGAACGCTTAGAGAATTGATGCAGCATTTTAATGAGGTATAGAAGCAGAGCAAGCAAACAAGCTAGGCCACAGAGCAGGAAAAGCCCCCAAAAGCTCTTGAGCTGAAGACGGTCCGCTTCTTGCTTTGCACCTACTGAGCTGCAAGCGCTTTTAGTAAGCCATTTATCATGAATCCTTGGCAGATTTCCATTCTCAACTAGTTTCAGGATGGCTGTGGACATGTCAACGGCAAGCGGAGAGTCCCTCGGAAACGCCTATATTATACAAGTGATTAATGACCTCTCCAAATAAAAAATATAATTAAATCTGTATACCTGTTCTTAGGGTGGTTAGTGCTTTTACCCCTTAAGTTGTCATCGTTTAACAACTCGTCCCATGAATTTTTAATTTTAGAAATTTTCCTTGTGAATTTTCTAAATTGTGGTAATGTGTCCCATTTGGTTTAATTTCTCGTTAAATTAGTGACAAAATACCTCTAATGTGAAGATGAAAAACCTCATTTTCAAGGAAAAAAATTCAAAAATTATTGTGAAAATTCAATTTAATGGAAATTTGACAAAATTAGGCATAATACGATAATTGTCAAAATTAGAAATTTAGGAGACAAATCACTAAAAGGATGACAAGTTTAAGGGGCGATAGTGATAAATACTACCTTTTTTTTTTCTTTGGGGCTTAAAATACTACTTGTTCTTATTAGAAATGTCCCTTTGTTATTTTAGAGGATGGATGAAAGATACTTACAAAGCCCCAACCCATTTTGGTGAACTCTTGGCCAACGATGCTGAATTCACATCGTGTAGAAAGGAAGAGCTCCATGTAGGCACGCTCGTCGACCACTGCAGCAACGCCACCATGGCTGGGACCATCCTTCAAGGCTTTTTCATAATCTAGCGCTGTCTTGAGAGGAACAAGCCTTGATTTTGGTAAGCCGAGCTCCTCGGTCAAGTAATTTTCCGCAAACGAGCCCGGGGTGTAACCTATGGGTTGACCGCTCGTCACCAAGCTTTCAATGCCTTTAACCGACGACGAGAGCTGTTCCACTGTCAGGATTGATGTCAAACTCGCTGTGTAGCTCGAGTTCAACACTAGAACTACGAAGAGCCATACGATCAGCACAAAGCGAGCCAGAGTACTCCCTGTATTTTCTCCTACAATGTTGTCATTACGAAAAAGATGTAAGAAAAAATGTAATCGAAAAGATCACATCAAAACACAAGAACTAGAGTCATCATGATCATTCTCACTTACGGTGGGTAGAAAACAGTGTTGAAAAGCTAAACCTGCAAACCAAAAAAAAAAGAGAGAAGAATTAGACAAAAGTAGTAACTTTTATGAAGTTTTGAATCATGGACTCACCAGATGATTGTCACTAGTTGCTTCCTAGGAGGGCCCCGGAAGTTGTCATTCGTCCGGCGCTCCAAGATCCAAATAACTCCTCCTACGACTAGGAAGAAAACACCGGTGACGCTCCACATCATGAGAGTGAAAGGCCTCAGAAACGCCCAAGCACTTGAGTTGAGCTTCCTTATTGGCGCAACCACCACTAGCCCTGATTCTATGTATGGTTGTGTGAAATCCACCATTTTCATTCGACTCGTCGTGATTGTGATGTCTCCCACAACTGCGTCAAAGACCTACACACGAATTAATATTGTTTTTTTTTTTCATGAGAAAAGAAAGGTGTTAGTCTCCCATACCAGTTGTCAAATCATAACCAGTTATTTCTTTTTCAAAGGTGTGATCTGAGACTAAAGCAAAGGAAGGGCAAGATAGTTTGACATATCAAAGAAATAAATAAAAGTGCAACATAATCACTAGTCAAAATAAACACTACACTTACACCATTTGTCACCATTTTTAGAACCTCATTAACAGATTGGATGGTTCGACAGTCCCCATACGGGATGAACTTATACGACAAACCATACTGCAGCTGTTCCACGGCCGCCGTAAACACGTCTATGCAGAATCCAGTGAATGCTCCTGAACCATCAACATGCCATATAAATTGTTCGAAACCGACTCGGTTCGGGACTCCAATTCTCAGCTGCTTTCCGTTGTTGGGGAAAACCCAGCCGCGAGGTTTGTGTGTCGTTTTTCCCGGCCAGAGGACGCCGGAGAGTTGCTGACTCGAGTTATGGCTGGTGGAGTGCTTATGTTGGAGAGCTTCAGGACGCAGAGTTGACAAGCCAGAGGAGTTGGACCAGTAGCCGATCGTATTAATTCCCGAGCCAATTATGTTTATGACTTGATAAGCAGGGTCTATCAGGTCCATATCCGAGTTGAACACTAAAGGACCAGTTACACCTGTGGTGTCAACGTTCACAATGTTCTGAAGCAAAAGATTGCCTCCGTCGAAGATTCGCATAGAATCAAGCCTCATGTTTCCTCCACGCATCTCGGTTAAGCTCGAATCATTCGAGAAGGAAAAGTTTCCCTTTTGATCCAAGAATGAATTAAGTGCGGTGGCGAGAAGCCATACAGAGTCGTAGGCATACAAACCATACATGTTTAGCCCGAAAGACGATCCATTCTTGCCTAAATTGCTGCTTCCACTGATACTACTTGTCAAATTAGTCCACTTCGAGAGAAATCTTGTTTTGAGCTGTGAATCCGGTGTGTGCATACGTAGGGTAAGAACCCCTTGTATGTCGTCCGATTTCTCTGATAGTAGCGAAGGCTCTGTGTCGAAAACAGTAGAGAGCCAATCAGTTGCAATCCAAACGAACCCGGTTTCCATCATCTGAAGATTTTTGGCTTCACCAAGTACTTCTAGACCCCAACTGGGATATATATGTATGACAATAATCCGAGACTCTGTGTTCAACACCTGAATCAATGTTCTTATGATCTCTTCCTTGCTTGCTTTTGATCTCAGGGGTGCTTTGTAGGAGATTTTACAACGCTTCTCAGCCAGCTTATCTCCCAATTTTGAAATCCCGTTTCTTCCAAAATCGTCGTCCACATAGATCGCTACGACGTCTCTCCACTCGTAGTAGCCAACAAGATCTGCCACTGCAGCCATTTGAAAGGCATCACTATGCGTTGCTCTAACAAAGAAAGGGAACTGCGGTGGAGTCAGCATAGAGTCTATTGCTGCAAATGAGAGCAAAGGCACTTGGAGCTCATTTGCAACGTGTGAGATCACATGGGCCGTGACGGAAAACTGTGGCCCTATTATCGCTACCGTGTCGTTCTCCATGAATCGGAAAGCTGTAGTGACGACAAGGGAAAAAAAAAAAAAAGTAAATTTGTTTAAGATCAATGTAACCGGTACGAATTTGTTTATGATACGCGACACAGGTACGTACCTTCAACGATGCCTAAAAAATTGTTGGTCTTGGTGTCCTGCATCACGACTTTGAGCTTAGTTTCTCTGAGAATTAACGGATCGGAGTTGACATCTTCAACTGCGGCGTCTATTGCAATTTTTGCAACTCTGCCAATCATGGAATCGAAACAAATAAGAGCACCAACGTTCAGAACTTCTGGTCTAGTTGAAACGTTATTAATGATGATTGCATAAGAGGAAAATAGTCCGTTGGCGAAAACCGCTAAGAGCACTATCCAAATTATTGTATTCATATTGGTGGTGTGTTTTGGTAAGAAGTGAGACTATTTGCACCGACAGCAGAAAAGGGAAAGGGGGACACGTTTTATAACAGACAGAATAATGAGCATGATATTTACATGGTTTTTTTTTTTTTTTTTTTTTCGAACGTGAATTTCTTCGAAAATAGAGATGGCAATTTTCCTCGCATGAACTGACTCCATAGAACCCGCCCTAAAAGGAGGAGAAGTGGGATTGCTATCAGGATTTGAGACGGCGTTGGAAAATACTCCATGCCCGTTCTGTCCTGATATACATATTATTTAAGAAAGAATTATATATATTATTAATTTTTAACATGTATTTAGGATTAATCAAGTCTATAATGTTGTGCTTTATATTTATGTTGCTAGATTTGGTTTGTTTTGTGTCACTAATTTTGTTCAAATTTGTCGATGATCAATATTATGACGAGTATGAGGAAGACACCCCCAATAAAGGTTCCCTAATTCAGTTTCCGTCTCTCTTTTACATGGGGATAAAAGTACATAAATGGAGACTGTTTCAAAGGATATGATGGAGATAGGGAAGCATTTTCTAGCCACATCCTATCCGGGTGTCATCATTGTTTTGAAGATGAAGTGCTGTATGCTTTCATGAGATATTTTAGAGTGTAAAATGACATGACTTAGATTTGTTCAAATCATGATATTAGATTTTTAAAAAGTTGGAATATCTGATAGTCCAAAGGAATTCAAGAAAAAATAAAAATAAAAAAGGCATTCACAGATGTACCCATAGGGTAATGGACAAGTCGAAGCAACCAACAAAATGATTGTCTATAACTTGAAGAAGAAGCTCGAGGCTCGCAAGGGGAGTTGGGCGGACGAGTTTCATGGCGTCCTATGGGCCTACCGAACCACCCCAAGACGAGCAACCCCTGAATCTCCATTTTTGCTAACTTTCGGAGCAGAGGCGCTCGTCTTAATAAAGATTGGTGTTCCCACACTTCATCGGCAACTATCCTTCGAAAACGAAGAGCAAAACCAGGAGATGCTCAGCCACGATCTCGATACGCTCGACGAAAGATGAGATCAAGCCCTCCTATGCAGGGCAAATTACCAGCAATCAGTTGCACGCTACTACAACTCTAAAGTTCGTCCACGAACGTTCAACGAAGGAGACTTGGTACTTCGTAAAATCTTCCAAAACACCACCGAACCTAACACTGGTAATTGGGGGCTAACTGGAACGGTCCATACAGAGTTTTGAAGATCGTTTGTCTGGGTGTCTACCACCTTGAAACGCTCAACGGTACTGAAGTCCTTCGCAGCTGGAACGCTCATCGCCTTAGGAAATATTACTTGTAATTTCGCGTTTGTTAAAAAATTAAAAAAAATAATGGATTGGAAGTCGCTGGAGCAATTGAAGGTAAAAAAAAAAAAATCCTAACTTCTATACCAGCTCTGTTGCCCATCGCCGCCATGTTGTAAAACGACAAAAATTGCTATCGTGGACAAAACCCCTATAGTCCGACACATCCAATACTCCTCTCTCCCTATCTCCTCACATTCCTCTCTTTCCTCTCTCTCCCCTCTCTCCTTTCTCTTATCTCTCTCCACTGTTTGCCATCATCGTCGCAGTTGACAAAAACGAACGTCGCCCGCTCCTTAGAATCGTGATCTCCTTGGAATTGGTCACAACATTTTGATCGAGATTCAACTTGCTAAAAAAAAAAAAAAATCCAAATTCCAAAGCCACAAAACAGATTGCGACAGGAAAATGGGGAAATCATTATTGGAGAAGAAGCCGAGTCTGAGGATAGTGATGTGCTCTCTGTCCCATCGCAGCGCCTTCTCCATCACCACCGCGGCGTACTCCAGTCATTAAGAGTGAGAGAGATAGTGAGATAGAGTGAGGGGGAGAGAGGAAACAGAGTTGGAGGGAGAGGGTAATAAGAAGGCTAAAGTTGGAAAAAAAAATTAAAAGAAATGTGAGAATATGCTATAATTTACTATCATTTAAAAATTATGCTACAAATTTCATCAACACATTCAAAATATGCTATTCCTTATTACTCTTTGCCAAAATTATTTATCAGATGTTTTCTCCCAAAAAACTGTAAAATAGTGTTAGAAAACATGGAGCATAAACAACGATCAAATTCAATATATAAAATAAAATATTATACGGAAAGGAAAATTACTACAATCAGAAATTCAATCTTATCCCAAATATAACAGCACGAGGATGAAGAACGCCATAGCACGCGTATCATACGCTTTTTTTAGAAAAGATTCGCCTCCTCAGGTAAGTGCACGAGGCTTCAACAGATGTCTATCTCCCAAGATATAACGACGAACAACAGTAGTCTAGAATGATCGAAAAGCCGATGCCGGTGAACTTGAAACCGAAGTCTTTCCTCTATCACCAAATCAACCAAAACCGACTACAAGAGAAAAACGCCGAAAAACAAGGAAAAATGCCGAAGAACTTAGTGTTGTGTGTTCAAGTGTGTGTCAATCACATGCTTGTGGAGGCCTCCTTTTATAGGCTTCAAGACCCACCGGGGCCGTAATTCACAACCACCCTCTCCCCCTCCATGTGAGAGAGCTTTTGAGTATGTCATCTTACCCAAGACCACAAGTGCAATCACTTATAATGTCCATCAAGCCTCTATGCTTAAGCAATATGGGACTTCACATTCTTAGCAATTTTTCCAACAAATTCTAATACCAATGGGCATACTTTGAGTATCAATTTATCATTCACCAGATTACCATTTTGAGGATATGAATATATAATTTTGATCTCCTTGTGACGGAGAACGTATATCTACCAAGATTCGTTACTTTTATAAAGTGAATCCTACTCAAATTTAGACTCAAAATGGCTCCTCAATGGTTTTTTCCAACAAAAAGATCCCTCATGTTAACCTTTTTTTTTTTTTTTTTTTTTAAATGTTCTTACACATCTCAAATTTTATTGCTTTTTAGCTTAGAGTAGGCAAAGTTAGTATTTTTACCTTTTTTCTTTAAAAAAAAAAAAAAAAGCTACAGAAGGTTTAATTTTAATAACAGGAAAAATTCTACAATATGATCTTGTATTTTTCACTATAGGTAAAAACTAGCTTTTTTTTTTTTTTGGAGGTAAGTAAAAACTAGTTTTTAATTATTGGATAAATACTTTAATGGTATGATATATGAATGCTCATGTGAAAAATATATAACATTCAACACATAAGTGCTTTTAGTTATAAATGAGACGGTTGAAAAATTAATCCAATAATTAAAATAACAATTCTTGTGGATATTGAAAATTAATGGCCAAAAAGATACCAAGACTAAAGTGAAAAGATTTACACCTTTGGGGCTAAAAAAAAGGAGGATTTAGGAGTTCAGTTTGGAACCACGGATTTCCAGTTGCAATTTGGGTAAAAAAAAAATGTAAAAAATCTGTACACAGACCTTTTAGACAGCGAAATGTTGTTTTTATAAGACGTAAATACGTGAGATACTGATATACCAAACGAAAGTGTTAAGTTATAGAAACAAAGAAAAACTTGGTGGGGATTAAAACACAATAAATTACCAAAACCGGGTCAAAACAGAAAAATCAAGCCGTAGAAATGCAGAAAGCAAGAAAGTCGGTAAACTGAGTACAGGACAGAATAAGGACAAAGAAGTTAGGTCCCAAGATTTCGTTAGGTAAAAAGCCAAGAAAAAGAATATAGCAATGCATAAAACTTATAAGATTGTGGTCAAACTATAAATAATTTTTCCCATCCATTTTAAAACTGTGAGCTGTATCATGGAGTTTAGAGTACATACAAAATTTTGAAACCAAATAACGAAGTTAGGATCTAACTTAGGGAAAACAGTAATTTTCCAAAGCTAAGGGTCAAATGAGAAATTTCTCCTTAGGGACGATTTACTGCTGTAGAACCACTAAACTAAGTTCATAAACTATTTCTAAGTATAGGTTTTAGGCTTAAATTATAGGTTAGGTGTGGTCATCGGATAGGATCTATCCTATTTTAGTCATATAACATCTGATCCAATCAAAAGTCGGTTTGTGAAAATCTCATCAAATCTAATCTTTTAGTAATATAACATCCAATCCAAACCGACCATAAATCGAGTTGGATTAGATTGGAATGATCAATTGTGCTTGAACCTTTCTATTGGACTTTATATTTTTTTCTTCTTCTTTTTCCATTTCCTTGTTCAGCCTATCTATAATAAGTGATCTATTCGCTGTTTTTGATATAAATGACATATTAGTTAAATGCCAAATTTTGAACAAAACGAGCAAGAATTCTAGTACGTGAGAATGTGTAACATAATATATTAAGGAATTAGAAAATGAAAGAATGGTTTTTTTAGCGTTAGTATCATACTACATAGGTTTTGAAGTTTTTTATTATGAAGGTGTGAAAAATAATTATTAAAATTTGCAAAAATTATATAAAGAGTAATTAGCCTAAATGGTATATAAACTATTGAAGATGTGATAATTTGGTTCCTGTTTTTTTAATTTTTGTCAAAATAGCCCTAAACTCTATAATTTTAGTCAAGATAGTCTTTTCCGTCTATGTTCGTTAAATTTCTAACGGAAAAGGAGATTATGCCCAAACGTGTACAAAAACAAGCGGTCGATTGTAGCACAATTAGGACGGTCGATCCCACGAGGAGGTGATAAAAACAAACAAGAAGAGATTAGCGGAACAAAAGCGTTAGAGAAATAACTAATCAAGAGAAAGAAGAAGAAGAAATATTTTTATGATTTTGAAATAAATTTAAAGACAACGTAATTCAAAATAGAGAAAAATTCAATAATCAAAAGGTGGTAAAGCATCAAGAATCCCTCATGTGTATTGTTTTCCAATTTTAGTTTGGATTCAACAAAAGTATTCAAATGAATTAGACTTTACACGTTAAAACCAAAAAGATTATTATTATAAATTATCTAAAATCGACAATATATCAAATTGACAATATTACAGTGAAAGATCAATTTATAAAATAATTCTAGTTACAAAATATTACGTGACAAAATTTACATAGAAAAAGCATGACTGAATCTATATAAAAACTTAGCACATAATATTTAGCATTCAAAGAAATTAGTAAATGTAGAAGAATATTTCACTCAAATATATATGCATTATAAAATCAAACAAACAAAACCTCAATTAGAATACTCAACACATGAGTTCATCTCTAGCTTCACCAAGAGAAATTTAGCCAAACATACAATTCATCTCACAAAATTCTAAAAGAAAACATGAGATGAAAATGTAAAGAGAAGAAAATCACACTCCAAACTCAGCCAAAAAAATGGTGAAAAAGAAAAACGTCCAAGCTTGCTGCAAAGGCTTGTTTTTATAGGCTGCAATGTCCAGTGGTGATGGAGAAATTTCGGCCCACAAAATCAGCCTCAAAGGATTGGCTACTGGCTGGACCACACTCGACAATTAGCTGAGAACATGGGCGATGATCGAGGGCCAAGATTTGTGTGGCCTGGAGTTGGTCCAAAGCTCACATTTGGGCTTATTTCACGCAAACAGAGGGAGAGAGATCCGCTGGGGTGCGAGCAGGCTTAGGCTGCGGTCTGGGCTGGAATTACTGGGCCTGGGCTGGCAGTGGATTCGCTGGCCTGTGCTGGCGTACGTGGAGGGACTAGCTGGTGCTGGCAGCTAGTTGTGCGCGGGCTTGGGCTGCTGGATTGGCGACCTGAACAGCCCAGAAATCTCATGGGCTTGGATCACGGGCTGGAGTGGCACGCATGAATTGAGCCGAGCAATGGCTATACCTGTGGTAGAAAGGAGAGAAAAAGGAAAAGAGAAGGAAAAGAGAGAAAGGAAAGGAAAACAAAGTAAATCAAAATAAAATTATTAATATTTTCAAAGCAAAATATTATGAATTAATATTATGAAAATACTCATTTAAAACGTAAATTATCTAATAAATTATATGAACAAAAGTGTGTTTTTGTGCATTTATCACAACCCCCAACCAGCTTATTGCTAGTCCCTAGCAATTCAAGTGCAAGAAAAATCAAGTCAAGCTGAAAATTCAATTCGACACTTGCAAAATCATCTAAGCACTCAAACAAAATATCAGCAAGAAATCAGAAAATGCTATCAAAACTACTTCAGTCATTACTCCAGAGTTGTGTGTGTGTGCACCAAGCCATACCTTCTTACCACAGTCCATAACACAAATAGCATCGAAAGATTCACCAAGAGAAAGTCTCAACTCCATTAGCTCACGGGTGTTGGAAATATTTTAGTGCAGAGGTTTCCACTCATGGAGTTGGAAAGAAATCAGTCAACACTCAAATAAGAGAAGGCATTTTAAGGACAAGCTAATAAACAACCATTGATCAAATGATAGGCGAATCAAATATTCGGAACATTACACTACTTATACCATAAACCAGCTTTTGGGATTTCATTCGGATCAAATAGAAATTTACATAAATAAAGAGCCATAAAATACAAACAAATAAATATACCACACTTTTTTTTTTTTTTTTTTTAATAAGAGACATCATGCTTGATAGAACAAATGTAGTAAGGAATTCTTTTGACTGCTATGCAGCATCAGATGAGATTATAACCTAACTACATGAATATTGAATATCAAATGAATGCTCTTGCTTCTTCTTTTTCTTTTTCTTTTTCTCTTTCTCTTTTTATTTTTTTTTTATTTTTTTTATTTTTTGAACAATACAAAAGAATAAGACTCAATTACAAAAAATCAATTCTATCTAACCAAAAATCATCCCTCAAGCAAAAGTACAAATTAAGTAGTGGTGTTCCAAATAGTGATTGTACCAACTCGAAAGACCAATAAAAGTTCAAAAAGCTATTTTCTCAACTCTCACAACTCACCAAAAATGAAACACTTAAACTCGAGAATTTTTCTCAACTAAATGTGTTAACAACCATATTACCACAAGGTTTAGTATGTGCAAAAAAAGAACTCTGGAAATTATTTCTTAATAGTCAAGATAACAAAAACTGACTCAAACCGAACATTTTGAAATCACACTTAGGTAACTTTGTAAAAATTTTGATCTAAATTCCAAAATGACAAAAATTAAACTCACGCATGAATATGCTCACTACCCCCAACCAAAAATCAAACAATATCCTCAATGTCTAAAAATATGTACAAATGTAAAGAAGATAGGGAAAGAGAACACCTGGATGATGACGGTAGGAACATAGATGAGCTACCTGATCTGATTCTCCAAAACACACAAATAAATATAAAGTACATAAATATAAACCGAAAATAAAGCACACAAAACACACGAAAATGAAAGAAACAAAAATATGATACAAAAAGGGTTGGAAGCAAACTACTCATAAACTGAGGCCTCAAGAATGATTTCTTCAGCCTGGCTCACTCGTTCAATGTAAATCTTCAGTCTCTGACCATTGACTCGGAAAATTCTCCCATCGCTTGGGTCCTCGATCTCGATAGCACTATTGTGAAAGACTTGTTTCACCACAAATGGACCAGTCCACCGCGACCTTAACTTACCTGGGTGGAGATGCAGACGGGAATCATAGAGATGCACCTTCTGATTTGGCTCGAAGTTCTTCCTCAAAATCTGCTTGTCATGAGCCACTTTCATTCTAGCCTTGTAAATCTTGGAGTTATTATATGCATCATTTCTCAACTCCTCAATTTCCGACAGCTGGAACTTACGATGTATACCTGCAGCACTGAGATCAAAGTTAAGGGCCTTGATAGCCCAATAAGCTTTATGTTCAAGCTCTACAGGTAAATGACAGGCTTCTCCAAAGACAAGCCTATAAGGAGACATCCCAAGGGTGGTTTTGTAAGCAGTGCGATATGCCCAGAATGCATCGGAAAGGCGCAAAGACCAATCTTTGCGATCGGGGTTTACTGTCTTCTCCAAGATTTGCTTGATCTCTCGGTTTGCCAACTCAACTTGGCCGTTTGTTTGTGGGTGATAAGCGGTTGAAACTTTGTGGATCACACCATATTTACGCATCAGTGTCTCGAAAGAGCGATTGCAGAAATGTGTACCTTGATCACTGATGATAGCGCGGGGCGTACCAAACCGAGATAACACATTCTCCTTCAAGAACTTCACAACTGTTGCATTATCATTGGTTCGACAAGGCACGGCTTCTACCCATTTAGAAACGTAATCCACAGCGAGGAGAATGTAGAGGTAACCAAAAGACGATGGAAAAGGTCCCATAAAATCTATCCCTCAACAATCGAATATTTATATAACAATAATTGGGTTCAAGGGCATCATATGGCGACGGGACAAAGCACCTAGATTTTGGCACTTCAGACAAGAACGACAAAACTCATTAGTGTCTTTAAACAAAGTGGGCCAATAAAGACCATAATGCAAGATTTTTGCAGCAGTCTTCTTCACGGAGAAGTGACCACCACATGCATCGTTATGGCAAAAGTTCAGAACACTATGAATCTCATAATTGGGAATGCATGGCCTCATGATTTGGTCAGGGCAGTACTTGAATAGGTACGGATCATCCCAATAGAAATTACGCACCTCGACCAAAAATTTGCGCTTATCTTGAGCATTCCAATCAGCAGGAAGTTCGCCGGTTGCCAAGTAATTGACGATGTGAGCGTACCAAGGTAGCTTGGTTACAGCGAACAGGTGTTCATCAGGGAAATCATCTCAGATAACAGGACCGTCGGCAGGGTCACTAAATTCGAGTCGAGAGAGGTGGTCCGCCACAACATTTTTGACTCCTTTCTTGTCCTTGATTGTGATGTCAAATTCCTGCAATAAGAGAACCTACCTAATCAATTGCACTTTAGCATCCTTTTTGGAAAGGAGATACTTAAGGGCTGCATGATCTGTGAAGATGGTGATGGGTTAACCAATCAGATATGCACGGAACTTGTCAAGTGTAAACACAACAGCGAGCAACTCTTTCTCAGTGGTTGAGTAGTTCAATTGTGTACTATTTAGAGTACGGCTTGCGTAATACACTACAAAGGACTTGCCCTCTTGTCTTTGACCACAGAATGCGCCAACAGCATGGTTACTTGCGTCACACATAATCTCGAATGGTAAGCTCCAATCCGGTGACTGAATGATGGGGGCAGAAGTCAACTTCACCACGAGCGTTCGGAAGGCATTTTCACACTCTTGTGTCCACTCAAAAACGGCATCTTTGGCTAGGAGATTACATAATGGACGAGAAATCACAGAAAAGTTCTGTATGAACCTTCTATAGAAACCAGCATGCCCGAGAAATGACCGAACTTCTTTTACTGACTTGGGGGTGGGCAAATTAGAGATAAGTTCAATCTTAGACTGATCGACCTCAATGCCTTTCTCAGAAACAACATGCCCCAAGACTATGCCAGATGGTACCATGAAATGACACTTCTTCCAGTTAAGCATGAGACCTTTCTCTTCACATCTTGTCAGAATAGCTTCTAAGTTAAGAAGGCATAAGTCAAAGGAATCGTCGAAGATGGTCAAGTCATCCATGAACACTTCCATACATTTCTCGACCATGTCGTTGAAAATGCTTGTCATGCACCTCTGAAAGGTGGCCGGCGCATTGCATAGTCTGAATGGCATGCGCCGGAAGGCATAAGTACCAAAAGGACAGGTAAAAGTAGTCTTATCTTGATCCTCTAATGCAATCTAGATCTGATAATAACCTGAGTAGCCATCAAGAAAGCAGTAGAAAGGATGACCAGCCACGCATTCTAGGATTTGGTCGATGAATGGAAGCGGAAAATGATCCTTGCGGGTAGCGGCATTTAGCTTTCGGTAGTCAATGCACATGCGCCAACCCGTAACTGTCCTTGTGGGGACAAGAGTCCCTTTCTCATTCTCCACCACTGTCACCCCAGATTTCTTGGGCACTACCTGAGTTGGACTGACCCACTTGCTATCGGCGACCGGATAGATGATATCTGCATCCAGAAGCTTCAAGACCTTATTCTTCACAACTTCTTTCATCGTTGGGTTCAATCTCCTTTGGGGATCCCTTCGTGGAACAGCCCCGTCTTCCAATTTGATGTGATGGGAGCAAATTAAGGGGCTAATACCCTTAATGTCAGCAATCATCCAACCTAACGCAGCTTTGTGCTCTCGCAGCATGTCGACTAACCGCTGCTCTTGTGATGCATCAAGTTTAGATGAAATGATAACAGGAAAGGTATCACCAGCTCCCAAGAAGACATGTTTCAGACCCTCAGGCAATTGAGCCAGCTTAAGTGTTGGGATCTCTTCGGTGGATGGTTTTGGCTTTTCTTTCTCTCGAGGAAGCTCTTCAAAACATAGTTGCCAAAACTTAGTTCCTCTGCCTTGTGAGTCTTTATAAATGGCAGCATTGTTGGCGAACTCACAAGGACCGGAACTCTCAGATTCAGAATTATGGAGGAGATCATCAAAATCATCGGAATTGCTATACAGTTGAACCTCCTCCGAGACAAGTGTGTCGATCAGAAAAGTTTGGTGACACTCGCCATCATCATGCGGCTGCTTCGCAATGTGGAAAACATTCACTTCCAAGGTCATATTCCCGAAAGATATCTTCATGAGACTATTCCTACAGTTGATCAAAGCATTGGCTGTAGCAAGGAAAGGTCTACTGAGGATGATGGGAATCTTAGATTCTATGTTCACCACAGATTGTGTATCCAGGACAAGGAAATCAACGGGTAATAAAACTTCTCAACTTGAACCAGAACATCCTCAACTATACCCCGAGGCTTCTTGATCGAACGATCGGCCAGCTGCAAAACCACAGATGTGGGCTTAATTTCTCCAAGACCAAGTTGCGAGTAGATAGAGTAAGGCATAAAATTGACACTCGCTCCAAGGTCGAGCAAAGCTTGGCCGAATTCCTGAGTCCCAATTTGGCACTAGATGGTGGGACAACTAGGATCTTTGTACTTGGGCGGCACCTTCTGCTCGATCACCACACTCACTTGTTCTGTTAAGAAGGCAGTCTTCTTGACGTGGTGCTTCCTTTTGACGGTGCATAAATCCTTGATAACTTTGGCATAAGCTGGTACTTGCTTGATCACATGAAGCAAAGGAAGATTAATCTTCACTTGAGTCAAGTGCTCTAGGATCTCACTTTGACTATCCAGCACTTTCCCAGCAGGTCGCAGAGCTTGGGGGAAAGGCACCTTTACTGGAAGTTAAGTTGGCTCATCTTTCTTGGGGGCGACTTCTTGACTACTTGAAGTGACGGTAGTTTCTGATGGTTCATCCAAAATCTTGCCACTACGAGTGATGATGGCATTGACCTCCTTGATGTTTTGACCTGCATAGTTGGAAGTTTGTGCCATGTGTTGCCCCGTGAGGTTGGATTGAGCTTAGGAAGGAAATTTGCCTCGTTCTTGAATAGCCAAGGCACCAGTCAGCTTTGTGATCTGGCTCTTCATCTCTTTACTTTCTTCCACCATTTACGTGAAAAGTGATTCGAACTTTTGATTCATCCTAGTCTGTGCCTCCATGAAAGATTGCAAGGTATTCTCGAGAGAACTCCTCGCCGGTTGTGCATGGTACTGAGGTGCAGAATTCGCCTTTGGTGGTTGTGGCTGTTGCTCCGTTCTCCATTGTCCACATGGTGGTTGTGTTTGATTGGAATCTCTCCAACTGAAGTTTGGATGGTTCCTCCAGCCAGGATTGTACGTGTTAGATAAAGGCTTGTTATATGCCCCTAAGGCATTACATTGCTCCTCGTAACTCCCTCTCATTTCACTATAAACAAGGCAATCCTTAGCTAAATGTTCTACCCCTCCACAAATGAAGCATGGCTCTTGTGACTCTGCCCTTACGACCATGTGGATTCCTCTACTTTCCTTGGTTTTGAGGGTCTCAATCTGTCGTGTCAAAGACTCGATTTGGGCCTTGAGGTTATCCTCTTCCCTTTGTTGGTAGATTCTAGCAGGTCGGGATCGACTGGTGCTATCAGTAGCACTTGGTCTAGTCCATGTGTGGGCTTTCTCGGCTAGCTCGTTGAGATACTCGAAAGCCTCTTCGGGATCTTTCTAGAGAAACTCACCATTGCACATCATCTCCACAAATTGACGCTCTCGGATTGTGAGTCCTTCGTAGAAATAACTGATGAGGCACCAACTCTCGTAACCATGGTGGGGACATTGATTCAACAAATCTTTAAACCACTCCCAGACTTGATAAAGAGTTTCATTGTCCTTCTGAGTAAAGGTCAAGATCTGTCGTTTAAGACCATTAGTCTTATGGTGTGGTAAATATTTGTTAAAAATCGCAGTTGTCATCTCTTCCCATGTTCCAATAGACCTAGGTCGCAAAGAATATAACCAGCTTTTGGCTTTGTCCTTCAGAGAGAAGGGGAAAAACTTTAATCGCATAGAATCTGCAGCCTCAGCTCGGTTGTGGAAAGTGGCCACCACCTCGTCAAACTCCCGAATATACACGTACAGATTTTCGTTTTCTAACCCGTGAAAGGTTGGCAAAAGTTGAATCATACTCGGCTTGAAATCCAAATTCGGCAAATTAGGTGGAAACATTATGCATGATGGTATGGCCGTACGCGTAGGGTGAAGGTAGTCGTTAAACGTCTTTTGCTGGACCTCCTCGTTTTGAGCCATCGCAAATGGATTTGGAATTGCTAAAGCGTTTGGAGATGGAGGAAGGCTAGACGTAGTAGAAGAAACTTCACTAGGGTCTTCAGGTCTTCTTGCAAATCTCCCTAGTTCGTTTCTATAACGATTCATTCACCTTGAGCGTTTTTTTTCCTTAAAAAAAACAAAGAAAACTTTTTTTACAAAAATAACAATAGTGTAAAACCGCGAATCGCAATCCCTAAGAGTGCTCCCAGGAAATATTGGTGGGGCGAGGCCTCCTTAAAAACCAATCTCCTAGACAGAACTCCCTTAGTTCGTACTTTCCAACGTTTCCACACAATTGCTTGCAAAATTTATTAAATTTTATGGCGTATTTTATGAAATGTTAGATGTTAGATATTAGTATCCTAAAATAATGCTATTCTAAAACCTAAGGTTACACAAATTATGAGACCTAAATTATTAACACTAAATTAGTAACCTAAACAATTAAAACCTAAAATTATTACAAAGAATTAAAACAGGCTATAAAATGGAAATTAAATGAAAATTAATAAAAACAAAAAACAGAAGAGAAAAAAAAAATGAAAAACTAGCAAATTGATAAAAAGGGTACTACGAAACTAATTAAAACTAATAATAATAATAATAATAACAACAAATGGAAAGAAATGAACAGTATTTTTTTTAATACGTAAAAGAATAAAAATGGAAACTATTGAAAACAATGACAGTAATTTTTTTTTTAAATGAAAACTAGCTGAAGAGAACAAAAGACAAATTAAGTAAAAGAAAGATTTCTATTCAAACAAAACAAAATAAAACTAATAAAACTTAACATAAAAACAAAATGAAATCAATAATTCACAAAAAGAAACTAGCTACTAGTAATTCTAATAAAAATACATAAAACGCTAATTGTTTAGTAATGTAATAAAAATAAATAAATAAATAAACAGAATATGCAAAAACACGCTAACAAAAACTTAGTTATCAAACTTGACTAATCAATTTGTAAAGAAAAACACATGACTCAAACTACAGAAAAATAAAAAAAAATAAAAACAAAAACAAAAATAAAAACGAAAATGTACCTCTTTGGCTTAATATCTACTGATCAATCTTGCTTCTTGGCACCTCCCCGGCAATGGCGTCAAAATTTGATTACGCCCAAACGTGTACAAAAACAAGCGGTCGATTGTAGCTCAATTAGGACGGTCGATCCCACGAGCAGGTGATAAAAACAAACAAGAAGAGATTAACGGAACAAAAGCGTTAGAGAAATAAGTAATCAAGAGAAAGAAGAAGAAGAAATATTTTTGTGATTTTGAAAAAAATTTAAAGACAACGTAATTCAAAATAGAGAAAAATTCAATAATCAAAAGGTGGTAAAGCATTAAGAATCCCTCATATGTATTGTTTTCCAATTTTAGTTTGGATTCAACAAAAGTATTCAAATGAATTAGACTTCTCACGTTAAAATAAAAAAGATTATTATTATAAATTATCTAAAATCGATAATATATCAAATTGACAATATTGCAGTGAAAGATCAATTTATAAAATAATTCTAGTTACAAAACATTACATGATAAAATTTACATAGAAAAAGCATGACTGAATCTATATAAAAACTTAGCACATAATATTTGGCATTCAAAGAAATTAGAAAATGGAGAAGAATATTTCACTCAAATATATATGCATTATAAAATCAAACAAACAAAACCTCAATTAAAATACTCAATACATGAGTTCATCTCTAGCTTCACCAAGAGAAATTTAGCCAAACATACAATTCATCTCACAAAATTCTAAAAGAAAACATGAGATGAAAATGTAAAGAGAATAAAATCACACTCCAAACTCAGCCAAAAAAATGGTGAAAAAGAAAAATGTCCAAGCTTGCTGCAAAGGCTTGTTTTTATAGGCTGCAATGTCCAGTGGTGATGGAGAAATTTCGGCCCACAAAATCAGCCTCAAAGGACTGGCTACTGGCTAGACCACACTCGACAATTAGCTGGGAACATGGGCGATGATCGAGGGCCAAGATTTGTGTGGCCTGGAGTTGGCCCAAAGCTCACATCTGGGCTTATTTCACACAAACAGAGGGAGAGAGATCCGCTGGGGTGCGCGCGGGCTTAGGCTGTTGTCTGGGCTAGAATTACGGGGCCTGGGCTGGCAGTGGATTCGTTGGCCTGTGCTGGCGTACGTGGAGGGACTAGCTGGTGCTGGCAGCTAGTTGTTCGCTGGCTTGGGCTACTGGATTGGCGGCCTGAACAGCCCAGAAATTCATGGGCTTGGATCACGGGCTGGAGTGGCGCGCATGACTTGAGCCGAGCAATGGCTATACGTGCGGTAGAAAGGAGAGAAAAAGGAAAAGAGAGGGAAAAGAGGGAAAGGAAAGGAAAACAAAGTAAATCAAAATAAGATAATAAATATTTTCAAAGAAAAATATTATGAATTAATATTATGAAAATACACATTTAAAACGTAAATTATCTAATAAATTATATGAACAAAAGTGTGTTTTTGTGCATTTATCAAAATGTCACATGACCCATCACATAAGTTAAATCAACCATTAAAAGATGAAAATACCTTTATTATTATTATTATTTTTTTAAAAATATCGAATACACATTTATTTAAAAAAAATAAAAAGGAGAGAGAGAGAGAAAGAGCTCAAACCTAGCACCTTCCCCCCAGGTGCTTTTGCCGGCAAGCTCGAATGCCTCCCTTCCTTCCTCGCTGCCCCCCGTCCTCACCAAGCCCGGTGCCCCACCCACCTTATATGGGCTTTTGATTTGAGAGAGAAAGAAAGAGAGATTTTGTTTAAAATTTTTTTGATTAATTATTATTAAATTACTAAAATACCCTCTAAATTAGGTCACATGCATTGTATATGACTTATTCCACTAGAAATTTAACGGACTTAAATGGAAATAACTATCTCGGCCAAAATTAGAGTGTTTAGGACTATATCGGCCAAAATTAAGAAAATAGAAACCAAATTATCACCTCTTCAATAGTTTGGGGACCATTTATGCCAATTACTCTTATATTAATCATAAGTATAATTTAATTATATATATATTTTTACATAAAGTATAAATAAAGGTTGGATCATATTGGATTGGGTGTTTTGAGGGTAAAAGGTGTATCCATTCCAACCTAAGTTGGTTTTCAAGAGTTGACATCCGATCCAATCTAATAGAGGTTGGTTATCCATAAATAGTGAATTGGATTGGATCAATTGGTTTGATTGGTTCATTGAATCCGACGAACACCCTTAAATATAGGAAAATAGCAAATGTTAAAAAAAAAAAAGATTTCAAATATGAGAAGACAAAAAAATGGATAACCTATTAAAATTAACAAAATCAGAAGGGCAAAATAGTCATTTAGCAACTAAGGGGGTATTTGGTAAATGAGTTTAGTTTAAGATTTTTAAGTTTTAATAGTAATTTTTCAGAAAAGGCAAAAACTTTTTCAGAAAAGACAAAAAACTTTTTCAGAAAAAGACAAAAATCATGATGAAAAAAATACAATTTAGTTCAAACAGAACTAACAACCAAACGGGCCCTAAAACTGTATTTTTGGAAACTGTTTTCTAACTGCTAGATGGCGGTTAGGCAAAGACAGAGAAGTTTTATGCATACAAAAGGTGAAATGTGTATGTAACGGGCCTTAAATTCCAAAAGATCGAAAATTAAAGGGTAGTTTAGAGAAAAGCCACGAAATTATATCTTGAATTGATTTTTACCACACAGGAGAAAACTTTTACAACATATACCATAACATGACATCGTAAATATTTATTTATTTATTTTTATATAACAATTATAATTTCTAGTTAGTATCCATGATGTAACCACCTCGGTTATCATTTGGTTTCTAATTAGTTATCAGTTGGTTATCGACTGCTAGTGAGTTTTCTATAGTAACCACCATCGTGGGCTGGTAACTAGTTGGTTGCCAGCGGCTAACCAGTTGATTATCAATTAGTAACCTATTGGTTACCGAATGTCGATAAGTAACCATAACAATTGGTTACTGAGCGGAAACTTCCGATTCCGCTGGATTTTTCAGGTTCCATTACCAGAATATCTAAAAGAATACCAGATTTTATCATTGAGACACTAAAAATTTCAACAAAAAATAAAAAATAAAAATTCCACGAGAATCATAAAAACTCAAAATTCACAAGCCACAAGAAAAGATACAATCCACAATCCAAACACATAAAATAAAAACAAAGGTTCCAAATCCACCATATCCAATAAGCAAAACCAACATTTTTCCTTCTAGTTAAAAAAAAAAAAAAATTGCATGGCTAGGGTTATGAACTTGTAATCGATAATCTGATGATCGAGTCGATTCCATGATTATAAGTTCATTCCATACCGGATCAGATCGGAATAGGGTTATATACATTATAATAATATTATAATTATGAGAAGGGGTTATTCGAACGCATCAAAATAGATACTATGCTTACTTATGGATCCCTACATCGTTACATTCCATTTAGGGCATCAAGCAGATCAAGAAACGGATTAAAAGTAAAGCAATGGTCTGTTTGGCAGCCGAGAAAGTAGATAGGAAAACGAAATTGTAGCTCTTTCTCTAATTTCATTCATTGAGTATTAGAGCAAATTTTCGTCCGTCGCTATTAGCTTGTATGATATGATAAGTAAGTAGTACAGAAGTGTGGAAACAGGAAAGCGAGTTTGGATACTGAGGCACTTAAACCATCTTAGATGAGTCAAGACGTTTTGAAGCATTGACTACTGACTAGTGACTTATGAAGTCTTCCCACCCCCCAGGATAAGCTTTACCAAAAGGGCTCTCCAAATGCTCAATATTACTAAAAGCTCCACAAGGAGCATGTCATCACTACCCTATGAATGAAACCACTCATTTCATGCTAGTTTTTTCCATTAATGATGCATTACGACGATCATAAGGGTCATGTAGTTTGAGTTCATTTAGTACAAGATAAAATCGCAAATATACAATTTTTTTTAAAGAAAAAATGAACTTTTATCAGAGATATTTCGAAGTAAATCAAAATAAAAATGATTATATTTATTTATGCTTCAAAAATCTGAAGTCATTTCTACTTTTTAAATTTTAAAAACTCTGACTCTATCTCATGAATTTTGAATTAGTCTCACTTAAGCTCTTTAGTTAGAATTTCTATTAAATAAACAAACAGAGAAAAATGAGTTAAGTATGATCAAGTAGTCTTTTCATTGTTTTTAATAGAAATTGTACAATAACGTGCTTAATAAGACTAGTACCCTTCTTTTTCTATCTATTTTTAACCCATATTCTAATCAAATGATAAGTTCAAGAACATAGATAAGAATAATCCTTTTTTAGGCATAACTTTTTGGCTAAGCTCCCCCCCCCCCCCCCCAACCATAAAGGAAAGTTAGAATATATTCAAAATCATGTAAATACAAAAACCAATACTGACTCAGATGGCTCAACTACAAATAAAAAATCACTTCCACATGCAAACTCGAATGATGCTCAAGGAGAATAAACAGGTATTGAATTTGGAAAACGAACACCTGTACAATTATGATCCATCAAAATTGAGAGACCTAAGGCACTAAAAGCCAACAAAACATTGATAATAAAAAAGATCTAGTGGATTGAAACATAAATTCGGGGTAAAAATCATCATTATTACAAACCATAAGATAAACAAAAAATAAAAGAAAAATCCCAAGCATTTTTGACAAAAACTCGATGATAAGACTTCTAGCAAAACAGCTACCAGAGACAGTAGTTGAGCTCATGAGATGCACGATGTAATTGAAGCATTGCCTGAATAATAATGCATAAGCTCTACATGGAACCAACGATTGAAAATTGACATTTCGACCGATATTTCCACGAACATTTCTGTATTTTGGAAGTACCGATATGAAAACAGGGGTGTCATATCTTTTTCACAGAATATCCGCAAAATTTCTATGGAAATTTCTATAAATATCGATTTTTATGAAAATATCAATTTCCGTGAAAAATGTAGTAATTATTGACATTATATCGTTGAAATGTTCAGAAAAATTCCAAACTAAACCTTTTAGTTAGAAAGAGGTCAAGTCTCAAATTTTTTTGGTATTCTAATATACTGATGGAAAAATGAATTTTATGGTAACAAGTCCCAAATTTCATTATTTCCTATATTTTATGTTAGTAATAGTACAAGTAATACAATTTAACACTGTAATAATCTTACGAAGCTGAGTTATATTCGAGAAATTGGACATCAAGTTCATGAAATTGTCTAATATAATCTAGAAAGTATACGATAAAAGTGAAATACTTTGCTAAGTGCTAGATTAGCATACTGTACAGAAATTGTTTGTTAATTAGTACTAAATGTATGAACAATATGAACAAGCTCATAAAGTCCATGACTAAGTACAAAATCACTGAGATAGCAAAACAATGAAAAACCCTAGCCCAACTAATATAATTTCTGGACCAATATATTTTGTACAATACAGGAAAAATTATGATTTTGATGCAAACGGGTCATAATTTGATCTAATTTGATGTTTAAAACCCTAAATAAGCAATTTGGTTTTGTAATGACCCGATTTTTCAGACCGCTAACTAACTTACTTGTTTTTAGTTAGTATAGTCTTAACACTTGTTTATATTTTATTCAAAATATGCAGAATTTTTTTTTGAACTTTTTAAAACATATCATATTTGTACTTGAAGAGTTTAACAAACTAAAGTTTTATTTGAGGAAATTGAAATTTCTACATAATAAATATCACATTCAAATTCATACTTAGTTAATATTTTAAAAGCTATAACATCAAATAAGTTAAAATGAAAGATTTTAAAGTCTTTAAGTACTCCTACTAGTTTAGTAGTATCGGAATATTGAAAACATAGTTATAAATATAGTCAATACAAAATAATTTAAGAAGTCTAAATGCAGAAATTAAATTCATGGTGGTATCCCACTCCCTTCATTCATCGCTTCCACACCACTTCGCCTGTCCAGAAAACATCTAAGTAGTGGGCTACTTACCCACGTTACCTATAACATGAACACACACGTATAAGCTTTCACTCAGCAAGTATAAACCATATCTCACAAAACATTTTCATAGATTATATCATCACACGTCACAATATGAATGTTAAAAAATACATGTCATCTATGTGTATTCAATTTTGATTTATTATATACATGTTTTGTCTATTTAAGGGCCCTTGTATCGAACCCATATGCTTGCAACTAATGAGGAGTTGAGGGAGTGACCCTCTAACAACTTCCAAAGTCATAACTTATAACTTTCGTTTTTATCATATCATCTCAACTAATTAGAGGTTGTATGACACTTTATCATATCTTTCATTAGTCTCATTCTTATTAATTGTGACAATGTGTAGATTGCATGTCACTATGCATATATCATTATGACATAATTATCTATGAGGCATCATGCTGATCATATTAATGCAAGAGAAATTATGCATGTCAACTGCTTAATCAAAACAATATATATAACTCGTATATTCATTACATCATCAAGGCAAGTCATAGCAAATATAGAACATCAACAAAAAAATATTTTGTTCCATGCTGTAGGTGAGGTTTGTGCTTACTTGTCTTATGTACTTAAACTTCTGAACTAGTACCTCCTACTAAACAAGTTTGGATAATTGTCCTGATTTAACAATATCTGATTATTAGAGAGAATCATAGTTATATTATTTTATATATCTATTTATTTATTTTTATAAATTAAAGTGAGATTAATTTACCTGCATCATAAGTTACCTTAATAATTGATTCATATTAATTATTAAGTGTTAAATAAATTTTTACTAAATATAATTTGATTGATTAATTAATTAATCAATCAATTAATTAATCAAATAGAAAATTAGGTAGTACTTAATTATTAATTTATTTAGTTGAGTAATTATAAATAAATTACAAAATTTTAATTCACTAAATAATACTTATATCATTAATAATTAATTATATTACTTAAATATTCTTTCTCATATAATAATTATCAATTATTAATTCTTATATTAATAATTATATTATGCTAATAATTAATATTTAACTAATCTCTAATTAATCATCTATAATTTTTTAATAATTATATCCATAATTAATGATTAATTAATATCTAATTAACCATCCAATATTATAGTAATAATTATATTCATAATTAATGATTAATTAATCATGCATTTTAATTATGTATTTACTCAATATAATAATCTTGTTTATATAATTAATTATCACTTATTAGCTCTTATAAATAAATACTTAATATTAATTAATTATTTTAATTAATTACTAATTAACTTCATTAGCATAATCATACTTTCTTCTATTTTGTTAATTTATTATTTTATTAAGTCATATCTTAATTAATCAATCAACTTACATCACCTTGATGACTAAAAATCACCTAAATGTATACTCTTAAGTGGGTTTTCTTTAATGGATTATTGGGCTTTCGAGGTTCATTTCTACTAGTTGTTCACATTAAATTGGGCTAACGTAGTCTTTTGGTGTATGTTTAGTAATCCTCTATTTTACTTTATCTTGGTCTATCTAAAACTTGTGATTCAACTTATAAAGTTAGGATTTTTCACATTTAGTTGATCATAAATTTAATAGCTAATTCATTTCATTAATAATTAAGTCATTATTTTATTATGTTATATTTTTAATGTTTAATCGCTTTGTCGGCGTGAGATCTTAAATTGTAAACTTTATTTAAATTTGTGTATAATTCTGTTTTGGACACTTGATGACTTGTTAAAAAGTTTGAAGTATCTAGTTTCTGTCCTTATAATTCATTTTCCAAAATTTCAAGGATTTTAAACCTTAGTATGGACTTTTTCTTTAATGTCCTATAGTAAAATTTTAGTTTACCAGATTTCAATATAATGTTATGCGATTTATTAAAAATTATTTACTCATCTATTTTGTATAATAGCTCATTTCAAAGCTTAAGATGTCTACTTTACAATCATAAAGTTATTTTCTTAATTGTTTGAGTTTTACATGCCGTATAATGAGGTTTGGTTACTGTTGATCTCATGTATGTATCATATACTCAGATTTGTGATTAAAATTTAGAAACATCATAACAATTCACTCACAAGTTCAAATAAGGCAAACGATATGTCATTAGAACGCTTATAATGTCTAGTTTACACAACATAAACAGGTTTGCAAAACATTATGGTTTACTAACTCAAAACATATAAAACCTATGGCTGGTATGGGGTTCTAGTAAAATATCTCGTTTCATAGTCTTAATTTTTAAAATTCACCAAATATTGTATATTTATCCCTTTGAGATACATGATATCTTGTTGGAAAGCTAAAAGAATCTAGTTTGTAGATCTATAATTTATAATCCAAAAAATTTAGCTTAAGAGGTCCAGATTTCATAAAACCTGTGTCTAAACTGTACCTCAAAGGTTCATTTTCTTTCCATTTTTGTGTCACAACTTCAAATGCATATACATAAATAAACCAAGTGATTCAAAAGCATAAAATGAAGCTCATTCTTTGTAGAATCTTACCATATAATTTAGTTTTCATACTAAAGTTTCTAACTGATGCCATATTATCACAACCACCAGAAGCATTAACAAAGTTCATAGATCTTATCAAAATGCTCCGTAGATCCTTTAAGATCTCGGGCCTCCATCTTCTTAAAATCTTTTCCTAGGTAAGAAGAAGTCTAACATTAAGATTCTAACCACACAACATGTTTTAGTTCTCTAAAAATGACTAAAACACAAAGAGAACATCTAGGTTACCTCTAGTAACATGTCTTCTAACTCCGCTTCACACTTCTTCAAACTTAGTAATGGAGTTGCTTGGAGCTTGAAAATGGAGGGCAATGGGCGTTAGAGGGGTGTTGGAGATTGTAATATCCAAAAATTTTCACGAACTCATGATTTTCTTGTATATAAGAAATCTAAAGTTTGTACTATGTGTTTATGTGCAATTGTATGGGAAACATACTGCGGAAACCGTCTTTACGGGCAAGATAGTATAATTAAGTTTTAAAACCACCATAGAAAAATCAAGCACCTAAAATAGGATATTAAAGACCAAATGGCTTTAAATAAAAAGAAAAATTTTTATACAGTCCAACTTTACACAGATAAATTTTGGACTGCAGTCAAGCAAAACAGTACTGAATTGTACTGTGTATAAGTGAAAACAGTATTAGATTTATCTGTGTTAGCATAAAAATGGATTGCATATTGAAGAAAAAGCCAAACAAGGCCTTAGGATTATGACATCACCTACCTTTGGATTTATGACATCATAATTCCATGAACCAACCATTGAAAGACAAGTGTCCTATTCTAGAAACTTCTTGCTTGTTCTCCAAGAGTCATGGCCGGCCACATACCCCCCCTTTTTGTGTGATTCCTTGCTTTTTCAAGGACTAATGGTGCAATTTTAGAAAGTTCTTCATCACCTATAAATAGGTGAACCCATAATTCAAAAAAATTAGAAAACCTAAGCCAAACTCTTGCCATTTTCTCTCTCAAAAATCCGGACTTTCAAGGGTGAGCAAGAACAAAGAAAAAAATTTGAGAACCAAAGGGGTTTTAGTGTTAGGGTAGTCGGTTTTTCTCTACAACAACAAGCAAGGGTTTTGAAAATTTTTGTGCCCTTTTTCTAGGCCTAGAGGCCGGCTGTGATAAGGAGGAAAAGTGAGGAAAATTGAGAGTGGTTAGTGGCTGATTTTAGTTCAAGAAGCCACCAAGGAATCAACCGAAATCTTGATGCAATTGGTGGAGTGAAACCGGTTAGGTGGAGCCTAGGAGGAGGAAGAAAAAGTGGACCAAACCCTAGCCCAAAATCTTGAGTGATCAAGGTAATCCCTTAAACCCTAAGCTCTTCAATTTAAATTTCAATTAGGAAATTTATATGTATTTCCAAGCAAGGGATGTAAGAGCATAAGCTCAATTTACTTATTGCCCTAGAATAGTTTAGGTATGGTGCTTGATTAGGTATTAAGGGTGGTTTGGTTTAATGGCTTTGATTGGTTATGTTTATGCTTGTTTGAATGGTTATGTTTATGCTTGTATGAATGTTAGGGTGCATGCTAGATGGATGATGAAATGTATGTCCCCTGTTTTATGTGCAAACCGGTTCCAAAATTTCATGCTAGGTTGTTAGTTTCGGTTATGGAATGGTGAGACAACCTAGAATCATGCAAACCTAGGCTAGGACAGTTCGGTTTTTGGTTTGCATGGGCGCATTTGAGTAGCATGATTGTTAATGTGGGACGTTAGAAAACGCTGCATGTATGCTATCTAGGCTCCCGCGTGTTCGGTTGAGTTAGATTTGCGACAATAAGACGTAAAACGAATTTAAGAATGAAAACTGCCAGTTCGGGTACAAACTGGCCAGTTTTCTGGAAAGTGAAATTTGAGGCCTTTAGAGGCCGAATTGGGAAAAACGTAAAACATGAAAGTTGTTGAGAAGAGATTTTCCTAGAGGACAGCGCGGACAGTTTTTGAAAATAAGGCTCCAAAGGCCTTCGTTTTTGTAAAAATCCGAGCCTGACCGTGCCCAGGATTTATACACGGCCAGGTGAGTTCAAACGGCAATATGAACATGTTAGAGTCCGAATTAAATTTTTCGTAAAACACGAAAGTTTTAGGATTTTTCGAGAGCTAAAACTTTCGTGAAGACAACTTTTTCAAATTCAAATTGGATTTTTAAACTGACACGGATTTCTAAAGACTGTGCTGGAAACAGGAAATTCCTGCACAGGATTTTCTAAAACAATGCAGAAAAACTATATTTTTGCACCAACACCCCTGTTTTGATTATGAAAACTGTTTCAAAGGCAGTTTTCAGCCTATAATGATTTTTATAAAGTCACACTTTAAAAACCACGAATTTTCAAGTTAAACAAAAGATTGTTGTCAAATTTTCCAAATTTGGAAATTAGATTTTTAAAGCCAAAGTATAGTAACAAGAAGTTGACGGATAGTAACCGGGAAGGATACCCGAGTTACTGGGCCAAGCCCAAAGCCCAAGTTTGACCCATAGAGGGTTGACCATAGTTGACCAAAATGTTGACTTTGGTTGACTAAGTTTGACCATAAAATATTGATCACCTCAAGGGTTACCTCATGTAACCTAATGAGTTATCATGTGTATAATTGGGGGACATATAACTAAGATTGTGTATGAATGTTGGAAAAGTTACCAACATCTTATAGGATCCTTATCCTATGTTCTTTTTAATAGCAGGAAGTAACCTGCAGTTGCGATCTGGGTTGAAGCAACAAAACCAGAAACCTAGCATATCAGGCAAGTATCAAACCTCACCTACAGTGTGAAAATAGTAAATACTATTTTCATATATGCTATGTTAAGCTATGCTATTTACACTATATGTTTAAATATACATGCTATGTTGTGTTATGATATGCGATGATATGCTACGACATGTTACATGTTATGCCATGTTATAAGAATGTCATGTTAACAAAAATGTCATGTTTTCTAAAATGTCATGGTTTCAAAAATGCCACGTTTACAAAAATGTCATGGTTTTAAAAATGCCATGTTTTCAAGAATGCCATGTTATAGCAAGTGTTAAGTTTGATAGGACATAGTGACATCATAAGGCATGTTCACTAATGTTAAATCATATGGTAAGATAAATCAAGTAAGGTGTCGTACCAACCTCCCGTGATCGTGGAGGCTACATGATTCAGTTGTGACATTTACCTCTCGTTGATGCGTGAGGGTCAAGTTATAATTCCCAGAACTGTTAGGGCCTTGCAAACCCTAGCTTTGTCTGGAGGCTGCGCGCTTTTGGTACGTACACTATGGGCCCACATGTTGAGACAAGATAATAAATTAAAGATTGAGTCAATAATGAAGCATAAGACTTTCAATCAATCATAAATGGTTCATGCATAAGCTACATGATGATTGGCATATTTTAAGACGTTTGAATTATTTTGTGAGATTACGTTTATACTTGCTGGGCGAAAGCTCACTCTTATATTCATACTGTAGGTAAGAAGCCTGCAGTTTAAGTGGTGGGCTATGCAGACGATGCGGCGGGTGAAGGGCGGTGTGGGATACCACTACGCAAAATTTTCCGCAACCGCTTTTGAGTTAAAATAGATATATTTCAAAAGTAAATTATGTTGTGCAGTATGTATGAAATTTAAAGACTTGAGATTATACTTTCAGTATGGTATGTATACATAACAAGTTTTTCTCTACTAAATAACTTATGTGAATATGTTTAAAAAAAAAAAAAAAAAAAAATGTCTCAAATTTTCAAGAAAAGAACAAGTATGTATGGTGTTGACCTGGCTTGGAAAGTCGGGGCGTCACAGAGATGAGGGGTAATGTTGGTGGTTTTTGGGGATTGGTGGAGGCTAGAAAATGCTAGGTTTGAGCTTAAACTTTGTGCGAATAAAGTGAGATGTTGGGGGCCTGTTTTCAGTCAATATTTGCTTTAAAGGAGCTGTAGTTTGAGGGGGCAAAATGGAAAATATTGGCTGATGCTTCCATTGCCTTGTCACCACTTGAGGGAGGGGGTTGGTGTGAAAATTTTGTTCAACAAAGTGGGAAACAAGTGGTCACTTTCACTTGTACTTTCTTTGTGCTATGTTGCCAAAACAAGCCATGCCATCTCTTACTTGAGGTTGCATGCATGCACCACTTTCTTTTTTCTCATTTGTTCAAATTTCTTCTTGCTTTTAACTACAACAATTCGAATCGCCCCCTTAATTTCTCATTTTTATTTTTGTTTTTCTTTCTTCCAATTTTTCCATCATTGATCAAAGTTTGTCATCCTTACTCTCATCCATTGGATACTCCACCATATTAATCCTTGTCCTTACTCTCAGTGGTCACTTAAAATCCAAAGTTTGGCCATTAATTTTCAATCTAATCACAATTCTTGATCAATCCTCCATCTTTGGATTTACTCCTAAGTAATCTTAATCATTCATCTCCTATCTATGTGGCACATTAATTTTTTCAATCATACTCTCAATACTTAAATGTATATATGCCCAAACTAAATTTAACGGCTCACCTTTGTTCCGACTAACGTACTCTGAGCCTATCATTGCGATACACAAGATTTTAAGAGTAACATGAGTAAGCCTAAATACTCTTGTTTTCTCTTACTCTTAAGCTCTGTGAGAAACGTTACATGAACGCCCTTTGATAAGCATTACGATGAATGCTCTAAATCACTCATAATGCATATAGGGGTATTTTTAATGTAAGGCATGAATGGTAACACACAACACACCCCCCCACCCCCCGCACAAAAAGATCTTCTAGACTCTTCTTATCCTTATTTGGGCAAGAAATTTGCATATGTCTGTGTTCACAAAGATCAAGCGTTGACTTGTGCGAACAAGAGGTCGTTTCCTGATTCTGAAAGATCAAATCAGCATAAAAATAAGAAACTTGGATTTTTCTGATTCAAATAAGATTAATCCGAGTTAGTGGACCCACATGCAGTTCAAAAACCTCCCCAAAATGACTTAATATATTTTAGAATGATTCTCCAACAGTTTTGGGAAAGACAAGGTAAGAAAAATATGGAAAGTTGAAGCTTATACCTTGTATTGGGCTTGCCATAATAATCCAATCTGTCCAGATGGGTCCAAGGGAGTTTCTTGATTAACTCTCTTTACATGAAACTTACTATTTGCATGAGCCTGTTCCGACAGGTGCTGATCAGCTTGTTCTTGAAAAAGGAAAGTGTGAACAAAATATTTCCTAAAAAAAATCAATCTAGAAATTTCAGCTCATTATCTTTCAAATTAAAGATGCCAATAAAAACATTAAGAAAGATATTCCTAACAACAATGATAGTAAGACCATTTTCAATGTAAATGTCAATGTTAATGCTATGTTTAATACAAAAATATTATATTGTATATTTGAGATTTTACTCTCAAATTTATAATGCTATTTCTAATGCTCTATTTATCTTTTATCGTCATCATTTAGCTTTGAGATTCATAAAAATTAATTCAGCATTTAAATAATTAAAATGAGAAAAAATTAGTTGAAAATGTTAACTACCAACCAATAGCAATCAAATTTAGTATTTGTCAAAATTATTAAAAAAATAACAATCTATTAGAGACCAATTTTTTTTAATCCAAATTTTAAAATTTGATATTGACATATCTATTTAATACTCCATCAAAGACGCTCGAAGTTGTAAAATATTTTGATATTTTTTGTTTGAAATGTTTTGACCTAGCAAAGATATAATCCTTCAAATAAACTGCAGGAATTTGCAGAGAAAATTAGAAAATTGCAGGTATTGTTTGCGTGTGTGTGTGTTTTATTTTTATTATTTATTTTTTGAAAGAAAATATTGTAGGCTGCTCTCTTATTTTCGTGAAACAACAAGCAATAACAATAATTGATTGTTTATTTTTCTTCCAAAGGACAATTTTTGTTTCCCATATACGAGGGAAAAAATTATAAATAAAATAAAAACCCTCCCACAGCATAAAATTACCCTTTCATCTTGGGAGCTTCCTCTCCTAAGGTAGTTTGTTTTTTGTTTTTATTTTGTTTTTATTTTTTTTATTTGTCTTTTTGTTGTTTGTTTGCTTGTTTTTTTTTTTTTTTTTTTTTTTTTTGTTTTTGTTTTTTTTGATAAAGACACTCCGAAGGCAGCTCTTTTTATTTTATTTTTTATTGATAAGATCCCAAACACTCCATTAAATTAACCTAAACAACACATTTTTTTTACACTAATCTAAGAGACTCTCCGAATGTAGTTGATAAATCACATGTCACCTGGATTGTCATTTAATTTGGCTTTCTCTTAAAATATCTTGATCAGTGTTGGCCTTTCTCAATGCAGAATAAATTTAAAGCTGCCGGATTGAGACAATGTTGGAGTCGACCCCACTTATCTTTGCTTTTATGGAGTCACCATTTAGGTATCAATGCAAAATTTTAATCAAACACCGATTTAGAATGAAAATTTTAAGTTAAAATTGTTTGATTTAAAAAATTAATTATAATTTTTATTGTGTTTTTTAAAAAAAGATAAAAAGTGAAATAGAAATTTTAGATTCGAAATGAAAAGCTAAATAACTTCTAAGCAAACCGAATGACAAATATTAAGCATGTACTAAACCGAATGACAAATATTAAGCATGTACTAATATCAAACAAGGTCGATTTGCATACTGTCTCTGTGTAGGATATTTATTAGTAGGTATTAATTAGACTTCACAACTTAACATATTCATTTTTTTTTTTGTATTTAATTTTCTTTTAATAATGGAGTAAGGGGATTAAACTATGGATACCAGACATTAGAATGTTAAGAATTAAATGGTATAATTCTGTATTACTGAGAGCAATACAAAATGTATTAAAAAATTCAAGCACGTAAGATTTATAGAGGTTTGTCTTAATAGGTGTGATTACATCCTATTTCATTGTGATGATAAAAAAGTTTACAAGTGAAACTCACACAAATTCGAACTCTCTAACCTCTATATTAGTACACTCTACTGATGTTGTCCCCCATGTATGAAGAAAGAACTATGACAAAGAAAATTACAAATGTGAAATCTTCAAAGAATAATTATTTACATAGGATATCAGTTAGACTTCAAAACTTAACATAGAAATCCCTGTGAATAGTCTTGGTGCAATTTTTTGCCCGAAACTAAGAACGTCAATACATCCAATATATATCTTGACATTCAATCAAGAACAGGTAAAAACACCTTGATGAACATTAAAAATAAAAAAATGCAAATACAAATAAATTCTCTACAAAACAAACAAGAATTAAGCACCGATTAAACTTCAATATGCTTAAGTCGATAAATAAGCGGAGTTAACGAAGGGAAAGTCTACCGCCATAGCACTTCAAATTCATGTATATGAATGTTTTCTTTTGGTACAAACCACGTGAATTGGTAATCAGATTAGCACAAACTTTCTTCTTTGAATATTCAAATTGATTAAATAAATGCATCTATTTAAACGTTCATCTTAAAATATCAAATATTACAAGCCGTAATAGTACTATATTTACATAAAGGCGACAACAAGGAACTGGCTATCACAAGCTTGTGCATAAGCTGAATTCTAAACTCTTACATCTAGGTAGTTGATAGTTCCATCTTCACGAACGGTTTTCTTAGGAGAAGTCTCGGTCCGCCTTCTCTTCGATGGGCTTGACACGTCTTCCTTCTCGTTAATAAATGAGAGAAACGAACGGAGACCGCAGGCGGATTGGGAGCGGTGAACAGAACGCTTAGAGAATTGATGCAGCATTTTAATGAGGTATAGAAGCAGAGCAAGCAAGCAAGCTAGGCCACAGAGCAGGAAAAGCCCCCAAAAGCTCTTGAGCTGAAGACGGTCCGCTTCTTGCTTTGCACCTACTGAGCTGCAAGCGCTTTCAGTAAGCCATTTATCATGAATCCTAGGCAGATTTCCATTCTCAACTAGTTTCAAGATGGCTGTGGACATGTCAATGGCAAGCGGAGAGTCCCTCGGAAAGGCCTATGTAATACAAGTAATTAATGACCTCTCCAAATAAAAAATATAATCAAATCTGTATACCTGTTCTTAGGGTGGTTAACGCTTTTACCCTTTAAGTTATCATCATTTGGCAACTCGTCCCATGAATTTTTAATTTTAGAAATTTTCCTCCTGAATTTTCTTTTGGGCTAAAAATACTGTAAACCTGTTCTTAGGGTGGTTAGCGCTTTTTTATTTTTATTTTTTATTTTTTATTTTTTTTGGGCTAAAAATACTATTTGTTGTTATTAGAAATGTCCCTTTGTTATTTTAGAGGATGGATGAAAGATACTTACAAAGCCCCAACCCATTTTGGTTAACTCTTGGCCAACGATGCTGAATTCGCATCGTGTGGAAAGGAAGAGCTCCATGTAGGCACGCTCGTCGACCACTGCAGCAACGCCACCATGGCTGGGACCATCCTTCAAGGCTTTCTCATAATCTAGCGGGGTCTTGAGAGGAACAAGCCTTGATTTTGGTACTCCGAGCTCGTCGGTCAAGTAATTTTCTGTAAACGAGCCCGCGGCGTAACCTATGGGTTGACCGCTCATCAACAAGCTTTCAATGCCTTTAACCGACGACGAGAGCTGTTCCACTGTCAGGATTGATGTCAAACTCGCTGTGTAGCTCGAGTTCAACACTAGAACTACGAAGAGCCATACGATCAGCACAAAGCGAGCCAGACTACTCCCTGTATTTTCTCCTACAATGTTGTCATTACGAAAAAGATGTAATAAAAAATGTAATCGAAAAGATCACATCAAAACACAAGAACTAGAGTCATCATGATCATTCTCACTTACGGTGGGTAGAAAACAGTGTTGAAAAGCTAAACCTGCAAATCAAAAAAAAAAGAGAGAAGAATTAGACAAAAGTAGTAACTTTTATGAAGTTTTGAATCATGGACTCACCAGATGATTGTCACTAGTTGCTTCCTAGGAGGGCCCCGGAAGTTGTCATTCGTCCGGCGCTCCAAGATCCAAATAACTCCTCCTACGACTAGGAAGAAAACACCGGTGACGCTCCACATCATGAGAGTGAAAGGCCTCAGAAACGCCCAAGCACTTGAGTTGAGCTTCCTTATCGGAGCAACCACCACTAGCCCTGATTCTATGTATGGTTGTGTGAAATCCACCATTTTCATTCGACTCGTCGTGATTGTGATGTCTCCCACAACTGCGTCAAAGACCTACACACGAATTAATATTGTTTTGTTTTTTTTTTTCATGAGAAAAGAATGATGTTAGTCTCCCATACCAGTTGTCAAATCATAACCAGTTATTTCTTTTTCAAAGGTGTGATCTGAGAGTAAAGCAAAGGAAGGGCAAGATAGTTTGGCATATCAAAGAAATAAATAAAAGTACAACATAATTACTAGTCAAAATAAGCACCACACTTACACCCTTTGTCAACATTTTTAGAAGCTCATTAGCAGACATGTTGGTTCGACCGTCCCCATACGGGATGAACTTATACGACACACCATACTGCAGCTGTTCCACGGCCGCCGTAAACACGTCTATGCAGAATCCACTGAATGCTCCTGAACCATCAACATGCCATATAAATTGATTGAAACCGGCTCGGTTCGGGACTCCAATTCTCAGCTGCTTTCCGTTGTTGGGGAAAACCCAGCCGCGAGGTTTGTGCGTCGTTTTTCCCGGCCAGAGGACACCAGAGAGTTGCTGACTCGAGTTACGGCTGGTGGAGTGCTTATGTTGGAGAACTTCAGGGCGCAGAGTTGACAAGCCAGAGGAGTTGGACCAGTAGCCGATCGTATTAATTCCCGAGCCAATTATGTTTATGACTTGATAAGCAGGGTCTATCAGGTCCATATCCGAGTTGAAGACTAAAGGACCAGTCACACCTGTGGTGTCAACGTTCACAATGTTCTGAAGCAAAAGATTGCCTCCGTCAAAGATTCGCATAGAATCAAGCCTCATGTTCCCTCCACGCATCTCGGTTAAGCTCGAATCATTCGAGAAGGAAAAGTTTCCCTTTTGATCCAAGAATGAATTGAGTGCGGTGGCGAGAAGCCATACAGAGTCGTAGGCATACAAACCATATGTGTTTAGCCCGAAAGACGATCCATTCTTGCCTAAATTGCTGCTTCCACTTATACTACTTGTCAAATTAGTCCACTTCGAGAGAAATCTTGTTTTGAGCTGTGAATCGGGTGTGTGCATACGTAGGGTAAGAACCCCTTGTATGTCGTCCGATTTCTCTGATAGTAGTGAAGGCTCTGTGTCGAAAACAGTAGAAAGCCAATCAGTAGCAATCCAAACGAACCCGGTTTCCATCATCTGAAGATTTTTGGCTTCACCAAGTATTTCTAGACCCCAACTGGGGTATATATGTATGACAATAATCCGAGACTCTGTGTTCGACACCTGAATCAATGTTCTTATGATCTCTTCCTTGCTTGCTTTTGGACTCAGGGGTGCTTTGTAGGAGATTTTACAACGCTTCTCGGCCAGCTTATCTCCCAATTTAGAAATCCCGTTTCTTCCAAAATCATCGTCTACATAGATTGCTACAACGTCTCTCCACTCGTAGTAGCCAACAAGATCTGCCACTGCAGCCATTTGAAAGGCATCACTATGTGTTGTTCTAACAAAGAAAGGGAACTGCAGTGGAGTCAGCGTAGAGTCTGTTGCTGCAAATGACAGCAAAGGCACTTGGAGCTCATTTGCAACGTGTGAGATCACGTGGGCCGTGACGGAGAACTGTGGCCCTATTATCGCTACCGTGTCGTTCTCCATGAATCGGAAAGCTGTAGTGACAACAAGAAAAAAGATGTAAATTGTTTAAGATCAATGTAACCGGTACGAATTTGATTATGAAACACGATACGGATTCGTACCTTCAATGATGCCTAAAAAATTGTTGGTCTTGGTGTCCTTCATCACCACTTTGAGCTTAGTTTCTCTGAGAATTAACGGATCGGAGTTGACATCTTCAACTGCAGCGTCTATTGCAATTTTTGCAACTCTGCCAATCATGGAATCGAAACAAATAAGAGCACCAACGTTCAGAACTTCTGGTCTAGTTGAAACGTTATTAATGATGATTGCATAAGAGGAACATAGACCGTTGGAGAAAACCACTAAGAGCACTATCCAAATTATTGTTTTCATATTGGTGGTGTGTTTTGGTAAGAAGTGAGACCATTTGTAGCGACAGCAGAAAAGGGAAAGAGGGACACGTTTTATAACAGGCAGAATAATGAGCATGAAATTTACATGCTTTTTTTTTTTTTTTTAAAGGTGAATTTCTTCGAAAATAGAGATGGTAATTTTCCTCGCATGAACTGACTCCATAGGACCTGCCCTAAAAGGAGGAGAAGTGGGATTGCTATCAGGATTTGAGACGGCGATGGAAAATACTCCATGCCCGTTCTGTCCTGATATACATATTATTTAAGAAAGAATTATATATATTATTAATTATTAACATGTATTTAGGATTAATCAAGTCTATAATGTTGTGCTTTATATTTATTTTGCTAGATTTGGTTTGTTTTGTGTCACTAATTTTGTTGAAATTTGTCAATGATCAATATTATGACGAGTACGAGGAAGACACCCCCAATAAAGGTTCCCTAATTCAGTTTTCGTCTCTCTTTTACATGGGGATAAAAGTACATAAATGGAGACTGTTTCAAAGGATGGGATGGAGATGGGGAAGCATTTTCCAGCCACATGTGTCATCACTGCTTTGAAGATGAAGTGTTGTATGCTTTTATGAGATATTTTAGAGTGTAAAATGACATGACGCAGATTAATTTGTTCAAATCATGAGACGAGATTTTTACAAAGTTGGAATATCTGATGGTCCAAAAGGAATTCAAGAAAAAATAAAAATAAAAAAGGCATTCACAGATGTACCCGAACGGTAATGGACAAGCCGAAACAACCAACAAAACGATTGTCCATTACTTGAATAAGAAGCTTGAGGCTCGCAAGGGGAGATGGGTAGACGAGTTTTATGGCGTCCTATGGGCCTACCGAACCACCCCAAGATGAGCAACCCCTGAATCTCCATTTTCACTAACTTTCGGAGTAGAGGCGCTCATCCTAATAAAGATCGGTGTTCCCACACTTCGTCGCCAACTATCCTTCGAAAACGAAGAGCAAAACCAGGAGATGCTCAGCCATGATCTCGATACGCTCGACGAAAGACGAGATCGAGCCCTCCTATGCAGGGCAAATTACCAGCAATCAGTTGCATGCTACTACAACTCTAAAGTTCGTCCATGAACATTCAACGAAAGAGACTTGGTACTTCGCAAAATCTTCCAAAACACCACCAAACCTAACACTGGTAATTGGGGGCTAACTGGGACGGTCCATACAGGGTTTTGAATATCGTTTGTCTGGGTGTCTACCACCTTGAAACGCTCGACGGTACTGAAATCCTTCACAGCTAGAGCGCTCATCACCTTAAGAAATATTACTTGTAATTTCGCGTTTGTTAAAAAATTAAAAAAAAAAAACCAATGGATTGGAAGTCGCTGGAGCAATTGAAGGGAAAAAAAAATAATCCTAACTTCTATACCAGCTCTGTTGCCCATCGCCGCCATGTTGCAAAACGACAAAAATTGCTATTGTGGACAAAACCCCTATAGTCCGACGCATCCAAAACTCCTCTCTCCCTATCTCCTCACTTTCCTCTCTCTCCTCTCTCTCCCCTCTCTCCTTTCTCTCATCTCTCTCCACTGCTTGCCGTCATCATCGCAGTTGACAAAAACGAATGTCGCCCGCTCCTTAGAATCGTGATCTCCTTGGAATTGCTCACAACATTTTGATCGAGATTCAACTTGCTAAAAAAAAAAAAAAAATTCCAAATTCCAAAGCCACAAAACAGATTGCGACAGGAAAATGGGGAATCATTGTTGGAGAAGAAGCCGAGTCTGGGGATAGTGATGTACTCTCTGTCCCATCGCAGCGCCTTCTCCATCACCGCCGTGGCGTACTCCAGTCGTTGAGAGTGAGAGAGATAGTGAGATAGAGTGAGGGGGAGAGAGGAAACAGAGTTGGAGGGAGAGGGTAATAAGAAGGCTAAAGTTGGAAAAAAAAAATTAAAAGAAAGGTGAGAATATGCTATAATTGACTGTGATTTAAAAATTATGTTATAAATTTCATCAACACATTCAAAATATGCTATTCCTTATTACTCTTTCCCAAAATTATTTATCAGATGTTTTCTCCCAAAAAACTGTAAAATAGTGTTAGAAAACATGGAGCATAAACAACGAACAAATTCAATATATAAAATAAAATATTATACGGAAAGGAAAATTACTACAATCAGAAATTCAATCTTAACCCAAATATAACAGCACGAGGATGAAGAACGTCATGGCACGTGTATCACATGCTTTTTTTAAAAAGATTCGCCCCCTCAGGTAAGTGCACGAGGCTTCAACGGATGTCTATCTCTCAAGATATAACGACGAACAACAGTAGTCTAGTATCATCGAAAAGCCGATGCCGGTGAACTTGAAACCGAAGTCTTTCCTCTATCACCAAATCAACCAAAACCGACTACAAGAGTAAAACGCCGAAGAACTTAGTATTGTGTGTTCAAGTGTGTGTCAATCACATGCTTGTGGAGGCCTCCTTTTATAGGCTTCAAGACCCACCGGGGCCGTAATTCACAACCACCCTCCCCCCCCTCCATGTGAGAGAGCTTTTGAGTATGCCATCTTACCCAAGACCACAAGTGCAATCACTTATAATGTCCATCAAGCCTCTATGCTTAAGCAATGTGGGACTCCACATTCTTAGTAATTTTTCCAACAAATTCTAATACCAATGGGCACACTTTGAGTATCATATTACCATTTTGAGATATGAATATATAATTTTGATCTCTTTGCGATGGAGAACGTACATCTACCAAGATTCATTACTTTTATAAAGTGAGTCCTACTCAAATTTAGACTCAAAATGGCTCCTCAATGGTTTTTTCCAACAAAAAGATCCCTCATGTTAACCTTTTTTTTTTTTTTTTTAAATGTTCTTACACATCTCAAATTTTATTGCTTTTTAGCTTAGAGTAGGCAAAGTTAGTATTTTTACCTTTTTTCTTAAAAAAAAAAAAAAAAAGAAAACCTACAGAAGGTGTAATTTTAATAACAAGAAAAATTCTACAATATGATCTTGTAAAAACTAGTTTTTTTTTTTTTGAGGTAAAGTAAAAACTAGTTTTTAATTATTGGATAAATACTTTAATGGTATGACATATGAATGCTCATGTAAAAAATGTATAACATTCAACACAGAAGTGCTTTCAATTATAAATGAGACTGTTGAAAAATTAATCCAATAATTAAAATAATAATTCTGATGGATATTGAAAATTTATGGCCAAAAAGATACCAAGACTAAAGTGAAAAGATTTACACCATTGGGGCTAAAAAAAAGGAGGATTTAGGAGTTCAGTTTGGACCCACGGATTTCCAGTTGCAATTTGGGTAAAAAAAAAATGTAAAAAATCTGTACACAGACCTTTTAGACAGCGAAATGTTGTTTTTATAAGACGTAAATACTTGAGATACTGATATACCAAACGAAAGTGTTAAGTTATAGAAACAAAGAAAAACTTGGTGGGGATTAAAACACAAAAAATTACCAAAACCGGGTCAAAACAGAAAAATCAAGCCGTAGAAAAGCAGAAAGCAAGAAAGTCGGTAAACTGAGTACAGGACAGAATAAGGACAAAGAAGTTAGGTCCCAAGATTTCGTTAGGTAAAAAGCCAAGAAAAAGAATATAGCAATGCATAAAACTTATAAGATTGTGGTCAAACTATAAATAATTTTTCCCATCCATTTTAAAACTGTGAGCTGTATCATGGAGTTTAGAGTACATACAAAATTTTGAAACCAAATAACGAAGTTAGGATCTAACTTAGGGAAAACAGTAATTTTCCAAAGCTAAGGGTCAAATGAGGAACTTAGGGACGATTTAGTGCTGTAGAACCACTAAAATAAGTTCATAAACTATTTCTAAGTATAGGTTTTAGGCTTCAATTATAGGTTAGGTGTGGTCATCGGATAGGATCTATCCTATTTTAGTCGTATAACATCTGATCCAATCAAAAGTCGGTTTGTGAAAATCTCATCCAATCTAATCTTTTAGTAATATAACATCCAATCCAAACCGACCATAAATCGAGTTGGATTAGATTGTAATGATCGATTGCTCTTGAACCTTTCTATTGGACTTTGTATTTTTTTTCTTCTTCTTTTTCCATTTTCTTGTTCAGTCTATCTATAATAAGTGATCTATTCGCTGTTTTTGATATAAATGACATATTAGTTAAATGCCAAATTTTGAACAAAACGAGCAAGAATTCTAGTACGTGAGAATGTGTAACATAATATATTAAGGAATTAGAAAATGAAAGAATGATTTTTTTAGCGTTAGTATCATACTACATAGGTTTTGAAGTTTTTTATTATGAAGGTGTGAAAAAATAATTATTAAAATTTGCAAAAACTATATAAAGAGTAATTAGCCTAAATGGTCTATAAACTATTGAAGATGTGATAATTTGGTCCCTGTTTTTTTAATTTTTGTCAAGATAGCCCTAAACTCTCTAATTTTGGCCAAGATAGTCTTTTCCGTCTATGTTCGTTAAATTTCTAACGTAAAAGGTCACATGACCCATCACATAAGTTAAATCAACCACTAAAAGATGAAAATACCTTTATTATTATTATTTTATTTATAAAAATATCGAATACACATTTATTTAAAAAAAAATAAAAAGGAGAGAGAGAGAGAGAGAGAGCTCAAACCTAGCACCCTCCCCCCAGGTGCTTTTGCCGGCAAGCTCAAATGCCTCCCTTCCTTCCTCGCTGCCCCCCGTCCTCACCAAGCCCGGTGCCCCACCCCCCTTATATGGGCTTTTGATTTGAGAGAGAAAGAGAGAGAGATTTTTTTAAAAATTTTTTTGATTAATTATTGTTAAATTACTAAAATACCCTCTAAATTAGGTCACATGCATTGTATATGACTTATTCCACTATAAATTTAACGGACTTAAATGGAAATAACTATCTCGGTCAAAATTAGAGTGTTTAGGACTATATGGGCCAAAATTAAAAAAATAGAAACCAAATTATCACCTCTTCAATAGTTTAGGGACCATTTATGCCAATTACTCTTATATTAATCATAAGTATAATTTAATTATATATATAAATATATTTACATAAAGTATAAATAAAGGTTGGATCAGATTGGATTGGGTGTTTTGAGGGTAAAAGGTGTATCCATTCCAACCTAAGTTGGTTTTCAAGAGTTGACATCCGATCCAATCTAATAGAGGTTGGTTATCCATAAATAGTGAATTGGATTGGATCAATTAGTTTGATTGGTTCATTGGATCCTACGAACACCCTTAAATATAGGAAAATATCAAATGTTAAAAAAAAAAAGATTTCAAAAATGAGAAAACAAAAAAATGGATAACATATTAAAATTAATAAAATCGGAAGGGCAAAATAGTCATTTAGCAACTAAAACTGTATTTTTGGAAACTGTTTTCTAACTGCTAGATGGCGGTTAGGCAAAGATAGAGAAGTTTTATGCATACAAAAGGTGAAATGTGTCTGTAACGGGCCTTAAATTCCAAAAGATCGAAAATTAAAGGGTACTTTAGAGAAAAGCCACAAAATCATATCTTGAATTGATTTTTACCACACAGAAGAAAACTCTTACAACATATATCATAACATGACATCGTAAATATTTATTTATTTATTTTAATATGACAATTATAATTTCTAGTTAGTATCCATGATGTAACCACCTCGGTTATCATTTGGTTTCTAATTAGTTATCAGTTGGCTATCGATTGCTAGTGAGTTTTCTATATTAACCACCATCGTCGACAGGTAACTAATTAGTTACTGCCCAGTAACCAACATCGTGGGCTGGTAACTAGTTGGTTACCAGCGGCTAACCAGTTAATTATCAATTAGTAACCTATTGGTTACCGAATGTCGATAGGTAACCATAACAATTGGTTACTGAGCGGAAACTTCCGATTCCGCTGGATTTTTCAGGTTCCATTACCAGAATATCTAAAAGAATACCAGATTTTATCATTGAGACACTAAAAATTTCAACAAAAAATAAAAAATATAAATTCCACGAGAATCATAAAAACTCAAAATTCACAAGCCACAAGAAAAGATACAATCCACAATCCAAACACATAAAATAAAAACAAAGGTTCCAAATCCACCATATCCAATAAGCAAAACCAACATTTTTCCTTCTAGTTAAAAAAAAAAAAAAATTTGCATGGCTAGGGTTATGAACTTGTAATCGATAATCTGATGATCGAGTCGATTCCATGATTATAAATTCATTCCATACCGGATCAGATTGGAATAGGGTTATATACATTATAATTATGTTATAATTATGAGAAGGGGTTATTCAAACGCATCTAAATAGATACTATGTTTATGTATGGATCCCTACATCGTTACATTCCATTTAGGGCATCAAGCAGATCAAGAAACGGATTAAAAGTAAAGCAATGGTCTGTTTGGCAGCCGAGAAAGTCGATAGGAAAACGAAATTGTAGCTCTTTCTCTAATTTCATTCATTGAGTATTAGAGCAAATTTTCGTCCGTCGCTATTAGCTTGTATGATATGATAAGTAAGTAGTACAGAAGTGTGGAAACAGGAAAGCGAGTTTGGATACTGAGGCACTTAAACCATCTTAGATGAGTCAAGACGTTTTGAAGCATTGACTACTGACTAGTGACTTATGAAGTCTTCCCACCCCCCAGGATAAGCTTTACCAAAAGGGCTCTCCAAATGCTCAATATTACTAAAAGCTCCACAAGGAGCATGTCATCACTACCCTATGAATGAAACCACTCATTTCATGCTAGTTTTTTCCATTAATGATGCATTACGACGATCATAAGGGTCATGTAGTTTGAGTTCATTTAGTACAAGATAAAATCGCAAATATACAATTTTTTTTAAAGAAAAAATGAACTTTTATCAGAGATATTTGGAAGTAAATCAAAATAAAAATGATTATATTTATTTATGCTTCAAAAATCTGAAGTCATTTCTACTTTTTAAATTTTAAAAACTCTGACTCTATCTCATGAATTTTGAATTAGTCTCACTTAAGCTCTTTAGTTAGAATTTCTATTAAATAAACAAACAGAGAAAAATGAGTTAAGTATGATCAAGTAGTCTTTTCATTGTTTTTAATAGAAATTGTACAATAACGTGCTTAATAAGACTAGTACCCTTCTTTTTCTATCTATTTTTAACCCAAATTCTAATCAAATGATAAGTTCAAGAACATAGATAAGAATAATCCTTTTTTAGGCATAACTTTTTGGCTAAGCTCCCCCCCCCAACCATAAAGGAAAGTTAGAATATATTCAAAATCATGTAAATACAAAAACCAATACTGACTCAGATGGCTCAACTACAAATAAAAAATCACTTCCACATGCAAACTCGAATGATGCTCAAGGAGAATAAACAGGTATTGAATTTGGAAAACGAACACCTGTACAATTATGATCCATCAAAATTGAGAGACCTAAGGCACTAAAAGCCAACAAAACATTGATAATAAAAAAGATCTAGTGGATTAAAACATAAATTCGGGGTAAAAATCATCATTATTACAAACCATAAGATAAACAAAAAATAAAAGAAAAATCCCAAGCATTTTTGGCAAAAACTCGTTGATAAGACTTCTAGCAAAACAGCTACCAGAGACAGTAGTTGAGCTCATGAGATGCACGATGTAATTGAAGCATTGCCTGAATAATAATGCATAAGCTCTACATGGAACCAACGATTGAAAATTGACATTTCGACCGATATTTCCACGAACATTTCTGTATTTTGGAAGTACCGATATGAAAACAGGGGTGTCATATCTTTTTCACAGAATATCCGCAAAATTTCTATGGAAATTTCTATAAATATCGATTTTTATGAAAATATCAATTTCCGTGAAAAATGTAGTAATTATTGACATTATATCGTTGAAATGTTCAGAAAAATTCCAAACTAAACCTTTTAGTTAGAAAGAGGTCAAGTCTCAAATTTTTTTGGTATTCTAATATACTGATGGAAAAATGAATTTTATGGTAACAAGTCCCAAATTTCATTATTTCCTATATTTTATGTTAGTAATAGTACAAGTAATACAATTTAACACTGTAATAATCTTACGAAGCTGAGTTATATTCGAGAAATTGGACATCAAGTTCATGAAATTGTCTAATATAATCTAGAAAGTATACGATAAAAGTGAAATACTTTGCTAAGTGCTAGATTAGCATACTGTACAGAAATTGTTTGTTAATTAGTACTAAATGTATGAACAATATGAACAAGCTCATAAAGTCCATGACTAAGTACAAAATCACTGAGATAGCAAAACAATGAAAAACCCTAGCCCAACTAATATAATTTCTGGACCAATATATTTTGTACAATACAGGAAAAATTATGATTTTGATGCAAACGGGTCATAATTTGATCTAATTTGATGTTTAAAACCCTAAATAAGCAATTTGGTTTTGTAATGACCCGATTTTTCAGACCGCTAACTAACTTACTTGTTTTTAGTTAGTATAGTCTTAACACTTGTTTATATTTTATTCAAAATATGCAGAATTTTTTTTTGAACTTTTTAAAACATATCATATTTGTACTTGAAGAGTTTAACAAACTAAAGTTTTATTTGAGGAAATTGAAATTTCTACATAATAAATATCACATTCAAATTCATACTTAGTTAATATTTTAAAAGCTATAACATCAAATAAGTTAAAATGAAAGATTTTAAAGTCTTTAAGTACTCCTACTAGTTTAGTAGTATCGGAATATTGAAAACATAGTTATAAATATAGTCAATACAAAATAATTTAAGAAGTCTAAATGCAGAAATTAAATTCATGGTGGTATCCCACTCCCTTCATTCATCGCTTCCACACCACTTCGCCTGTCCAGAAAACATCTAAGTAGTGGGCTACTTACCCACGTTACCTATAACATGAACACACACGTATAAGCTTTCACTCAGCAAGTATAAACCATATCTCACAAAACATTTTCATAGATTATATCATCACACGTCACAATATGAATGTTAAAAAATACATGTCATCTATGTGTATTCAATTTTGATTTATTATATACATGTTTTGTCTACTTAAGGGCCCTTGTATCGAACCCATATGCTTGCAACTAATGAGGAGTTGAGGGAGTGACCCTCTAACAACTTCCAAAGTCATAACTTATAACTTTCGTTTTTATCATATCATCTCAACTAATTAGAGGTTGTATGACACTTTATCATATCTTTCATTAGTCTCATTCTTATTAATTGTGACAATGTGTAGATTGCATGTCACTATGCATATATCATTATGACATAATTATCTATGAGGCATCATGCTGATCATATTAATGCAAGAGAAATTATGCATGTCAACTGCTTAATCAAAACAATATATATAACTCGTATATTCATTACATCATCAAGGCAAGTCATAGCAAATATAGAACATCAACAAAAAAATATTTTGTTCCATGCTGTAGGTGAGGTTTGTGCTTACTTGTCTTATGTACTTAAACTTCTGAACTAGTACCTCCTACTAAACAAGTTTGGATAATTGTCCTGATTTAACAATATCTGATTATTAGAGAGAATCATAGTTATATTATTTTATATATCTATTTATTTATTTTTATAAATTAAAGTGAGATTAATTTACCTGCATCATAAGTTACCTTAATAATTGATTCATATTAATTATTAAGTGTTAAATAAATTTTTACTAAATATAATTTGATTGATTAATTAATTAATCAATCAATTAATTAATCAAATAGAAAATTAGGTAGTACTTAATTATTAATTTATTTAGTTGAGTAATTATAAATAAATTACAAAATTTTAATTCACTAAATAATACTTATATCATTAATAATTAATTATATTACTTAAATATTCTTTCTCATATAATAATTATCAATTATTAATTCTTATATTAATAATTATATTATGCTAATAATTAATATTTAACTAATCTCTAATTAATCATCTATAATTTTTTAATAATTATATCCATAATTAATGATTAATTAATATCTAATTAACCATCCAATATTATAGTAATAATTATATTCATAATTAATGATTAATTAATCATGCATTTTAATTATGTATTTACTCAATATAATAATCTTGTTTATATAATTAATTATCACTTATTAGCTCTTATAAATAAATACTTAATATTAATTAATTATTTTAATTAATTACTAATTAACTTCATTAGCATAATCATACTTTCTTCTATTTTGTTAATTTATTATTTTATTAAGTCATATCTTAATTAATCAATCAACTTACATCACCTTGATGACTAAAAATCACCTAAATGTATACTCTTAAGTGGGTTTTCTTTAATGGATTATTGGGCTTTCGAGGTTCATTTCTACTAGTTGTTCACATTAAATTGGGCTAACGTAGTCTTTTGGTGTATGTTTAGTAATCCTCTATTTTACTTTATCTTGGTCTATCTAAAACTTGTGATTCAACTTATAAAGTTAGGATTTTTCACATTTAGTTGATCATAAATTTAATAGCTAATTCATTTCATTAATAATTAAGTCATTATTTTATTATGTTATATTTTTAATGTTTAATCGCTTTGTCGGCGTGAGATCTTAAATTGTAAACTTTATTTAAATTTGTGTATAATTCTGTTTTGGACACTTGATGACTTGTTAAAAAGTTTGAAGTATCTAGTTTCTGTCCTTATAATTCATTTTCCAAAATTTCAAGGATTTTAAACCTTAGTATGGACTTTTTCTTTAATGTCCTATAGTAAAATTTTAGTTTACCAGATTTCAATATAATGTTATGCGATTTATTAAAAATTATTTACTCATCTATTTTGTATAATAGCTCATTTCAAAGCTTAAGATGTCTACTTTACAATCATAAAGTTATTTTCTTAATTGTTTGAGTTTTACATGCCGTATAATGAGGTTTGGTTACTGTTGATCTCATGTATGTATCATATACTCAGATTTGTGATTAAAATTTAGAAACATCATAACAATTCACTCACAAGTTCAAATAAGGCAAACGATATGTCATTAGAACGCTTATAATGTCTAGTTTACACAACATAAACAGGTTTGCAAAACATTATGGTTTACTAACTCAAAACATATAAAACCTATGGCTGGTATGGGGTTCTAGTAAAATATCTCGTTTCATAGTCTTAATTTTTAAAATTCACCAAATATTGTATATTTATCCCTTTGAGATACATGATATCTTGTTGGAAAGCTAAAAGAATCTAGTTTGTAGATCTATAATTTATAATCCAAAAAATTTAGCTTAAGAGGTCCAGATTTCATAAAACCTGTGTCTAAACTGTACCTCAAAGGTTCATTTTCTTTCCATTTTTGTGTCACAACTTCAAATGCATATACATAAATAAACCAAGTGATTCAAAAGCATAAAATGAAGCTCATTCTTTGTAGAATCTTACCATATAATTTAGTTTTCATACTAAAGTTTCTAACTGATGCCATATTATCACAACCACCAGAAGCATTAACAAAGTTCATAGATCTTATCAAAATGCTCCGTAGATCCTTTAAGATCTCGGGCCTCCATCTTCTTAAAATCTTTTCCTAGGTAAGAAGAAGTCTAACATTAAGATTCTAACCACACAACATGTTTTAGTTCTCTAAAAATGACTAAAACACAAAGAGAACATCTAGGTTACCTCTAGTAACATGTCTTCTAACTCCGCTTCACACTTCTTCAAACTTAGTAATGGAGTTGCTTGGAGCTTGAAAATGGAGGGCAATGGGCGTTAGAGGGGTGTTGGAGATTGTAATATCCAAAAATTTTCACGAACTCATGATTTTCTTGTATATAAGAAATCTAAAGTTTGTACTATGTGTTTATGTGCAATTGTATGGGAAACATACTGCGGAAACCGTCTTTACGGGCAAGATAGTATAATTAAGTTTTAAAACCACCATAGAAAAATCAAGCACCTAAAATAGGATATTAAAGACCAAATGGCTTTAAATAAAAAGAAAAATTTTTATACAGTCCAACTTTACACAGATAAATTTTGGACTGCAGTCAAGCAAAACAGTACTGAATTGTACTGTGTATAAGTGAAAACAGTATTAGATTTATCTGTGTTAGCATAAAAATGGATTGCATATTGAAGAAAAAGCCAAACAAGGCCTTAGGATTATGACATCACCTACCTTTGGATTTATGACATCATAATTCCATGAACCAACCATTGAAAGACAAGTGTCCTATTCTAGAAACTTCTTGCTTGTTCTCCAAGAGTCATGGCCGGCCACATACCCCCCCTTTTTGTGTGATTCCTTGCTTTTTCAAGGACTAATGGTGCAATTTTAGAAAGTTCTTCATCACCTATAAATAGGTGAACCCATAATTCAAAAAAATTAGAAAACCTAAGCCAAACTCTTGCCATTTTCTCTCTCAAAAATCCGGACTTTCAAGGGTGAGCAAGAACAAAGAAAAAAATTTGAGAACCAAAGGGGTTTTAGTGTTAGGGTAGTCGGTTTTTCTCTACAACAACAAGCAAGGGTTTTGAAAATTTTTGTGCCCTTTTTCTAGGCCTAGAGGCCGGCTGTGATAAGGAGGAAAAGTGAGGAAAATTGAGAGTGGTTAGTGGCTGATTTTAGTTCAAGAAGCCACCAAGGAATCAACCGAAATCTTGGTGCAATTGGTGGAGTGAAACCGGTTAGGTGGAGCCTAGGAGGAGGAAGAAAAAGTGGACCAAACCCTAGCCCAAAATCTTGAGTGATCAAGGTAATCCCTTAAACCCTAAGCTCTTCAATTTAAATTTCAATTAGGAAATTTATATGTATTTCCAAGCAAGGGATGTAAGAGCATAAGCTCAATTTACTTATTGCCCTAGAATAGTTTAGGTATGGTGCTTGATTAGGTATTAAGGGTGGTTTGGTTTAATGGCTTTGATTGGTTATGTTTATGCTTGTTTGAATGGTTATGTTTATGCTTGTATGAATGTTAGGGTGCATGCTAGATGGATGATGAAATGTATGTCCCCTGTTTTATGTGCAAACCGGTTCCAAAATTTCATGCTAGGTTGTTAGTTTCGGTTATGGAATGGTGAGACAACCTAGAATCATGCAAACCTAGGCTAGGACAGTTCGGTTTTTGGTTTGCATGGGCGCATTTGAGTAGCATGATTGTTAATGTGGGACGTTAGAAAACGCTGCATGTATGCTATCTAGGCTCCCGCGTGTTCGGTTGAGTTAGATTTGCGACAATAAGACGTAAAACGAATTTAAGAATGAAAACTGCCAGTTCGGGTACAAACTGGCCAGTTTTCTGGAAAGTGAAATTTGAGGCCTTTAGAGGCCGAATTGGGAAAAACGTAAAACATGAAAGTTGTTGAGAAGAGATTTTCCTAGAGGACAGCACGGACAGTTTTTGAAAATAAGGCTCCAAAGGCCTTCGTTTTTGTAAAAATCCGAGCCTGACCGTGCCCAGGATTTATACACGGCCAGGTGAGTTCAAACGGCAATATGAACATGTTAGAGTCCGAATTAAATTTTTCGTAAAACACGAAAGTTTTAGGATTTTTCGAGAGCTAAAACTTTCGTGAAGACAACTTTTTCAAATTCAAATTGGATTTTTAAACTGACACGGATTTCTAAAGACTGTGCTGGAAACAGGAAATTCCTGCACAGGATTTTCTAAAACAATGCAGAAAAACTATATTTTTGCACCAACACCCCTGTTTTGATTATGAAAACTGTTTCAAAGGCAGTTTTCAGCCTATAATGATTTTTATAAAGTCACACTTTAAAAACCACGAATTTTCAAGTTAAACAAAAGATTGTTGTCAAATTTTCCAAATTTGGAAATTAGATTTTTAAAGCCAAAGTATAGTAACAAGAAGTTGACGGATAGTAACCGGGAAGGATACCCGAGTTACTGGGCCAAGCCCAAAGCCCAAGTTTGACCCATAGAGGGTTGACCATAGTTGACCAAAATGTTGACTTTGGTTGACTAAGTTTGACCATAAAATATTGATCACCTCAAGGGTTACCTCATGTAACCTAATGAGTTATCATGTGTATAATTGGGGGACATATAACTAAGATTGTGTATGAATGTTGGAAAAGTTACCAACATCTTATAGGATCCTTATCCTATGTTCTTTTTAATAGCAGGAAGTAACCTGCAGTTGCGATCTGGGTTGAAGCAACAAAACCAGAAACCTAGCATATCAGGCAAGTATCAAACCTCACCTACAGTGTGAAAATAGTAAATACTATTTTCATATATGCTATGTTAAGCTATGCTATTTACACTATATGTTTAAATATACATGCTATGTTGTGTTATGATATGCGATGATATGCTACGACATGTTACATGTTATGCCATGTTATAAGAATGTCATGTTAACAAAAATGTCATGTTTTCTAAAATGTCATGGTTTCAAAAATGCCACGTTTACAAAAATGTCATGGTTTTAAAAATGCCATGTTTTCAAGAATGCCATGTTATAGCAAGTGTTAAGTTTGATAGGACATAGTGACATCATAAGGCATGTTCACTAATGTTAAATCATATGGTAAGATAAATCAAGTAAGGTGTCGTACCAACCTCCCGTGATCGTGGAGGCTACATGATTCAGTTGTGACATTTACCTCTCGTTGATGCGTGAGGGTCAAGTTATAATTCCCAGAACTGTTAGGGCCTTGCAAACCCTAGCTTTGTCTGGAGGCTGCGCGCTTTTGGTACGTACACTATGGGCCCACATGTTGAGACAAGATAATAAATTAAAGATTGAGTCAATAATGAAGCATAAGACTTTCAATCAATCATAAATGGTTCATGCATAAGCTACATGATGATTGGCATATTTTAAGACGTTTGAATTATTTTGTGAGATTACGTTTATACTTGCTGGGCGAAAGCTCACTCTTATATTCATACTGTAGGTAAGAAGCCTGCAGTTTAAGTGGTGGGCTATGCAGACGATGCGGCGGGTGAAGGGCGGTGTGGGATACCACTACGCAAAATTTTCTGCAACCGCTTTTGAGTTAAAATAGATATATTTCAAAAGTAAATTATGTTGTGCAGTATGTATGAAATTTAAAGACTTGAGATTATACTTTCAGTATGGTATGTATACATAACAAGTTTTTCTCTACTAAATAACTTATGTGAATATGTTTAAAAAAAAAAAAAAAAAAAAATGTCTCAAATTTTCAAGAAAAGAACAAGTATGTATGGTGTTGACCTGGCTTGGAAAGTCGGGGCGTCACAGAGATGAGGGGTAATGTTGGTGGTTTTTGGGGATTGGTGGAGGCTAGAAAATGCTAGGTTTGAGCTTAAACTTTGTGCGAATAAAGTGAGATGTTGGGGGCCTGTTTTCAGTCAATATTTGCTTTAAAGGAGCTGTAGTTTGAGGGGGCAAAATGGAAAATATTGGCTGATGCTTCCATTGCCTTGTCACCACTTGAGGGAGGGGGTTGGTGTGAAAATTTTGTTCAACAAAGTGGGAAACAAGTGGTCACTTTCACTTGTACTTTCTTTGTGCTATGTTGCCAAAACAAGCCATGCCATCTCTTACTTGAGGTTGCATGCATGCACCACTTTCTTTTTTCTCATTTGTTCAAATTTCTTCTTGCTTTTAACTACAACAATTCGAATCGCCCCCTTAATTTCTCATTTTTATTTTTGTTTTTCTTTCTTCCAATTTTTCCATCATTGATCAAAGTTTGTCATCCTTACTCTCATCCATTGGATACTCCACCATATTAATCCTTGTCCTTACTCTCAGTGGTCACTTAAAATCCAAAGTTTGGCCATTAATTTTCAATCTAATCACAATTCTTGATCAATCCTCCATCTTTGGATTTACTCCTAAGTAATCTTAATCATTCATCTCCTATCTATGTGGCACATTAATTTTTTCAATCATACTCTCAATACTTAAATGTATATATGCCCAAACTAAATTTAACGGCTCACCTTTGTTCCGACTAACGTACTCTGAGCCTATCATTGCGATACACAAGATTTTAAGAGTAACATGAGTAAGCCTAAATACTCTTGTTTTCTCTTACTCTTAAGCTCTGTGAGAAACGTTACATGAACGCCCTTTGATAAGCATTACGATGAATGCTCTAAATCACTCATAATGCATATAGGGGTATTTTTAATGTAAGGCATGAATGGTAACACACAACACACCCCCCCACCCCCCGCACAAAAAGATCTTCTAGACTCTTCTTATCCTTATTTGGGCAAGAAATTTGCATATGTCTGTGTTCACAAAGATCAAGCGTTGACTTGTGCGAACAAGAGGTCGTTTCCTGATTCTGAAAGATCAAATCAGCATAAAAATAAGAAACTTGGATTTTTCTGATTCAAATAAGATTAATCCGAGTTAGTGGACCCACATGCAGTTCAAAAACCTCCCCAAAATGACTTAATATATTTTAGAATGATTCTCCAACAGTTTTGGGAAAGACAAGGTAAGAAAAATATGGAAAGTTGAAGCTTATACCTTGTATTGGGCTTGCCATAATAATCCAATCTGTCCAGATGGGTCCAAGGGAGTTTCTTGATTAACTCTCTTTACATGAAACTTACTATTTGCATGAGCCTGTTCCGACAGGTGCTGATCAGCTTGTTCTTGAAAAAGGAAAGTGTGAACAAAATATTTCCTAAAAAAAATCAATCTAGAAATTTCAGCTCATTATCTTTCAAATTAAAGATGCCAATAAAAACATTAAGAAAGATATTCCTAACAACAATGATAGTAAGACCATTTTCAATGTAAATGTCAATGTTAATGCTATGTTTAATACAAAAATATTATATTGTATATTTGAGATTTTACTCTCAAATTTATAATGCTATTTCTAATGCTCTATTTATCTTTTATCGTCATCATTTAGCTTTGAGATTCATAAAAATTAATTCAGCATTTAAATAATTAAAATGAGAAAAAATTAGTTGAAAATGTTAACTACCAACCAATAGCAATCAAATTTAGTATTTGTCAAAATTATTAAAAAAATAACAATCTATTAGAGACCAATTTTTTTTAATCCAAATTTTAAAATTTGATATTGACATATCTATTTAATACTCCATCAAAGACGCTCGAAGTTGTAAAATATTTTGATATTTTTTGTTTGAAATGTTTTGACCTAGCAAAGATATAATCCTTCAAATAAACTGCAGGAATTTGCAGAGAAAATTAGAAAATTGCAGGTATTGTTTGCGTGTGTGTGTGTTTTATTTTTATTATTTATTTTTTGAAAGAAAATATTGTAGGCTGCTCTCTTATTTTCGTGAAACAACAAGCAATAACAATAATTGATTGTTTATTTTTCTTCCAAAGGACAATTTTTGTTTCCCATATACGAGGGAAAAAATTATAAATAAAATAAAAACCCTCCCACAGCATAAAATTACCCTTTCATCTTGGGAGCTTCCTCTCCTAAGGTAGTTTGTTTTTTGTTTTTATTTTGTTTTTATTTTTTTTATTTGTCTTTTTGTTGTTTGTTTGCTTGTTTTTTTTTTTTTTTTTTTTTTTTTTTTTTGTTTTTGTTTTTTTTGATAAAGACACTCCGAAGGCAGCTCTTTTTATTTTATTTTTTATTGATAAGATCCCAAACACTCCATTAAATTAACCTAAACAACACATTTTTTTTACACTAATCTAAGAGACTCTCCGAATGTAGTTGATAAATCACATGTCACCTGGATTGTCATTTAATTTGGCTTTCTCTTAAAATATCTTGATCAGTGTTGGCCTTTCTCAATGCAGAATAAATTTAAAGCTGCCGGATTGAGACAATGTTGGAGTCGACCCCACTTATCTTTGCTTTTATGGAGTCACCATTTAGGTATCAATGCAAAATTTTAATCAAACACCGATTTAGAATGAAAATTTTAAGTTAAAATTGTTTGATTTAAAAAATTAATTATAATTTTTATTGTGTTTTTTAAAAAAAGATAAAAAGTGAAATAGAAATTTTAGATTCGAAATGAAAAGCTAAATAACTTCTAAGCAAACCGAATGACAAATATTAAGCATGTACTAAACCGAATGACAAATATTAAGCATGTACTAATATCAAACAAGGTCGATTTGCATACTGTCTCTGTGTAGGATATTTATTAGTAGGTATTAATTAGACTTCACAACTTAACATATTCATTTTTTTTTTTGTATTTAATTTTCTTTTAATAATGGAGTAAGGGGATTAAACTATGGATACCAGACATTAGAATGTTAAGAATTAAATGGTATAATTCTGTATTACTGAGAGCAATACAAAATGTATTAAAAAATTCAAGCACGTAAGATTTATAGAGGTTTGTCTTAATAGGTGTGATTACATCCTATTTCATTGTGATGATAAAAAAGTTTACAAGTGAAACTCACACAAATTCGAACTCTCTAACCTCTATATTAGTACACTCTACTGATGTTGTCCCCCATGTATGAAGAAAGAACTATGACAAAGAAAATTACAAATGTGAAATCTTCAAAGAATAATTATTTACATAGGATATCAGTTAGACTTCAAAACTTAACATAGAAATCCCTGTGAATAGTCTTGGTGCAATTTTTTGCCCGAAACTAAGAACGTCAATACATCCAATATATATCTTGACATTCAATCAAGAACAGGTAAAAACACCTTGATGAACATTAAAAATAAAAAAATGCAAATACAAATAAATTCTCTACAAAACAAACAAGAATTAAGCACCGATTAAACTTCAATATGCTTAAGTCGATAAATAAGCGGAGTTAACGAAGGGAAAGTCTACCGCCATAGCACTTCAAATTCATGTATATGAATGTTTTCTTTTGGTACAAACCACGTGAATTGGTAATCAGATTAGCACAAACTTTCTTCTTTGAATATTCAAATTGATTAAATAAATGCATCTATTTAAACGTTCATCTTAAAATATCAAATATTACAAGCCGTAATAGTACTATATTTACATAAAGGCGACAACAAGGAACTGGCTATCACAAGCTTGTGCATAAGCTGAATTCTAAACTCTTACATCTAGGTAGTTGATAGTTCCATCTTCACGAACGGTTTTCTTAGGAGAAGTCTCGGTCCGCCTTCTCTTCGACGGGCTTGACACGTCTTCCTTCTCGTTAATAAATGAGAGAAACGAACGGAGACCGCAGGCGGATTGGGAGCGGTGAACAGAACGCTTAGAGAATTGATGCAGCATTTTAATGAGGTATAGAAGCAGAGCAAGCAAGCAAGCTAGGCCACAGAGCAGGAAAAGCCCCCAAAAGCTCTTGAGCTGAAGACGGTCCGCTTCTTGCTTTGCACCTACTGAGCTGCAAGCGCTTTCAGTAAGCCATTTATCATGAATCCTAGGCAGATTTCCATTCTCAACTAGTTTCAAGATGGCTGTGGACATGTCAATGGCAAGCGGAGAGTCCCTCGGAAAGGCCTATGTAATACAAGTAATTAATGACCTCTCCAAATAAAAAATATAATCAAATCTGTATACCTGTTCTTAGGGTGGTTAACGCTTTTACCCTTTAAGTTATCATCATTTGGCAACTCGTCCCATGAATTTTTAATTTTAGAAATTTTCCTCCTGAATTTTCTTTTGGGCTAAAAATACTGTAAACCTGTTCTTAGGGTGGTTAGCGCTTTTTTATTTTTATTTTTTATTTTTTATTTTTTTTGGGCTAAAAATACTATTTGTTGTTATTAGAAATGTCCCTTTGTTATTTTAGAGGATGGATGAAAGATACTTACAAAGCCCCAACCCATTTTGGTTAACTCTTGGCCAACGATGCTGAATTCGCATCGTGTGGAAAGGAAGAGCTCCATGTAGGCACGCTCGTCGACCACTGCAGCAACGCCACCATGGCTGGGACCATCCTTCAAGGCTTTCTCATAATCTAGCGGGGTCTTGAGAGGAACAAGCCTTGATTTTGGTACTCCGAGCTCGTCGGTCAAGTAATTTTCTGTAAACGAGCCCGCGGCGTAACCTTTGGGTTGACCGCTCATCAACAAGCTTTCAATGCCTTTAACCGACGACGAGAGCTGTTCCACTGTCAGGATTGATGTCAAACTCGCTGTGTAGCTCGAGTTCAACACTAGAACTACGAAGAGCCATACGATCAGCACAAAGCGAGCCAGACTACTCCCTGTATTTTCTCCTACAATGTTGTCATTACGAAAAAGATGTAATAAAAAATGTAATCGAAAAGATCACATCAAAACACAAGAACTAGAGTCATCATGATCATTCTCACTTACGGTGGGTAGAAAACAGTGTTGAAAAGCTAAACCTGCAAATCAAAAAAAAAAGAGAGAAGAATTAGACAAAAGTAGTAACTTTTATGAAGTTTTGAATCATGGACTCACCAGATGATTGTCACTAGTTGCTTCCTAGGAGGGCCCCGGAAGTTGTCATTCGTCCGGCGCTCCAAGATCCAAATAACTCCTCCTACGACTAGGAAGAAAACACCGGTGACGCTCCACATCATGAGAGTGAAAGGCCTCAGAAACGCCCAAGCACTTGAGTTGAGCTTCCTTATCGGAGCAACCACCACTAGCCCTGATTCTATGTATGGTTGTGTGAAATCCACCATTTTCATTCGACTCGTCGTGATTGTGATGTCTCCCACAACTGCGTCAAAGACCTACACACGAATTAATATTGTTTTGTTTTTTTTTTCATGAGAAAAGAATGATGTTAGTCTCCCATACCAGTTGTCAAATCATAACCAGTTATTTCTTTTTCAAAGGTGTGATCTGAGAGTAAAGCAAAGGAAGGGCAAGATAGTTTGGCATATCAAAGAAATAAATAAAAGTACAACATAATTACTAGTCAAAATAAGCACCACACTTACACCCTTTGTCAACATTTTTAGAAGCTCATTAGCAGACATGTTGGTTCGACCGTCCCCATACGGGATGAACTTATACGACACACCATACTGCAGCTGTTCCACGGCCGCCGTAAACACGTCTATGCAGAATCCACTGAATGCTCCTGAACCATCAACATGCCATATAAATTGATTGAAACCGGCTCGGTTCGGGACTCCAATTCTCAGCTGCTTTCCGTTGTTGGGGAAAACCCAGCCGCGAGGTTTGTGCGTCGTTTTTCCCGGCCAGAGGACACCAGAGAGTTGCTGACTCGAGTTACGGCTGGTGGAGTGCTTATGTTGGAGAACTTCAGGGCGCAGAGTTGACAAGCCAGAGGAGTTGGACCAGTAGCCGATCGTATTAATTCCCGAGCCAATTATGTTTATGACTTGATAAGCAGGGTCTATCAGGTCCATATCCGAGTTGAAGACTAAAGGACCAGTCACACCTGTGGTGTCAACGTTCACAATGTTCTGAAGCAAAAGATTGCCTCCGTCAAAGATTCGCATAGAATCAAGCCTCATGTTCCCTCCACGCATCTCGGTTAAGCTCGAATCATTCGAGAAGGAAAAGTTTCCCTTTTGATCCAAGAATGAATTGAGTGCGGTGGCGAGAAGCCATACAGAGTCGTAGGCATACAAACCATATGTGTTTAGCCCGAAAGACGATCCATTCTTGCCTAAATTGCTGCTTCCACTGATACTACTTGTCAAATTAGTCCACTTCGAGAGAAATCTTGTTTTGAGCTGTGAATCGGGTGTGTGCATACGTAGGGTAAGAACCCCTTGTATGTCGTCCGATTTCTCTGATAGTAGTGAAGGCTCTGTGTCGAAAACAGTAGAAAGCCAATCAGTAGCAATCCAAACGAACCCGGTTTCCATCATCTGAAGATTTTTGGCTTCACCAAGTATTTCTAGACCCCAACTGGGGTATATATGTATGACAATAATCCGAGACTCTGTGTTCGACACCTGAATCAATGTTCTTATGATCTCTTCCTTGCTTGCTTTTGGACTCAGGGGTGCTTTGTAGGAGATTTTACAACGCTTCTCGGCCAGCTTATCTCCCAATTTAGAAATCCCGTTTCTTCCAAAATCATCGTCTACATAGATTGCTACAACGTCTCTCCACTCGTAGTAGCCAACAAGATCTGCCACTGCAGCCATTTGAAAGGCATCACTATGTGTTGTTCTAACAAAGAAAGGGAACTGCAGTGGAGTCAGCGTAGAGTCTGTTGCTGCAAATGACAGCAAAGGCACTTGGAGCTCATTTGCAACGTGTGAGATCACGTGGGCCGTGACGGAGAACTGTGGCCCTATTATCGCTACCGTGTCGTTCTCCATGAATCGGAAAGCTGTAGTGACAACAAGAAAAAAGATGTAAATTGTTTAAGATCAATGTAACCGGTACGAATTTGATTATGAAACACGATACGGATACGTACCTTCAATGATGCCTAAAAAATTGTTGGTCTTGGTGTCCTTCATCACCACTTTGAGCTTAGTTTCTCTGAGAATTAACGGATCGGAGTTGACATCTTCAACTGCAGCGTCTATTGCAATTTTTGCAACTCTGCCAATCATGGAATCGAAACAAATAAGAGCACCAACGTTCAGAACTTCTGGTCTAGTTGAAACGTTATTAATGATGATTGCATAAGAGGAACATAGACCGTTGGAGAAAACCACTAAGAGCACTATCCAAATTATTGTTTTCATATTGGTGGTGTGTTTTGGTAAGAAGTGAGACCATTTGTAGCGACAGCAGAAAAGGGAAAGAGGGACACGTTTTATAACAGGCAGAATAATGAGCATGAAATTTACATGCTTTTTTTTTTTTTTTAAAGGTGAATTTCTTCGAAAATAGAGATGGTAATTTTCCTCGCATGAACTGACTCCATAGGACCTGCCCTAAAAGGAGGAGAAGTGGGATTGCTATCAGGATTTGAGACGGCGATGGAAAATACTCCATGCCCGTTCTGTCCTGATATACATATTATTTAAGAAAGAATTATATATATTATTAATTATTAACATGTATTTAGGATTAATCAAGTCTATAATGTTGTGCTTTATATTTATTTTGCTAGATTTGGTTTGTTTTGTGTCACTAATTTTGTTGAAATTTGTCAATGATCAATATTATGACGAGTACGAGGAAGACACCCCCAATAAAGGTTCCCTAATTCAGTTTCCGTCTCTCTTTTACATGGGGATAAAAGTACATAAATGGAGACTGTTTCAAAGGATGGGATGGAGATGGGGAAGCATTTTCCAGCCACATGTGTCATCACTGCTTTGAAGATGAAGTGTTGTATGCTTTTATGAGATATTTTAGAGTGCAAAATGACATGACGCAGATTAATTTGTTCAAATCATGAGACGAGATTTTTACAAAGTTGGAATATCTGATGGTCCAAAAGGAATTCAAGAAAAAATAAAAATAAAAAAGGCATTCACAGATGTACCCGAACGGTAATGGACAAGCCGAAACAACCAACAAAACAATTGTCCATTACTTGAATAAGAAGCTTGAGGCTCGCAAGGGGAGATGGGTAGACGAGTTTTATGGCGTCCTATGGGCCTACCGAACCACTCCAAGACGAGCAACCCCTGAATCTCCATTTTCACTAACTTTCGGAGTAGAGGCGCTCATCCTAATAAAGATCGGTGTTCCCACACTTCGTCGCCAACTATCCTTCGAAAACGAAGAGCAAAACCAGGAGATGCTCAGCCATGATCTCGATACGCTCGACGAAAGACGAGATCGAGCCCTCCTATGCAGGGCAAATTACCAGCAATCAGTTGCATGCTACTACAACTCTAAAGTTCGTCCATGAACGTTCAACGAAAGAGACTTGGTACTTCGCAAAATCTTCCAAAACACCACCAAACCTAACACTGGTAATTGGGGGCTAACTGGGACGGTCCATACAGGGTTTTGAATATCGTTTGTCTGGGTGTCTACCACCTTGAAACGCTCGACGGTACTGAAATCCTTCACAGCTAGAGCGCTCATCACCTTAAGAAATATTACTTGTAATTTCGCGTTTGTTAAAAAATTAAAAAAAAAAAAACCAATGGATTGGAAGTCGCTAGAGCAATTGAAGGGAAAAAAAAAAAAATCCTAACTTCTATACCAGCTCTGTTGCCCATCGCCGCCATGTTGCAAAACGACAAAAATTGCTATTGTGGACAAAACCCCTATAGTCCGACGCATCCAAAACTCCTCTCTCCCTATCTCCTCACTTTCCTCTCTCTCCTCTCTCTCCCCTCTCTCCTTTCTCTCATCTCTCTCCACTACTTGCCGTCATCATCGCAGTTGACAAAAACGAATGTCGCCCGCTCCTTAGAATCGTGATCTCCTTGGAATTGCTCACAACATTTTGATCGAGATTCAACTTGCTAAAAAAAAAAAAAAAATTCCAAATTCCAAAGCCACAAAACAGATTGCGACAGGAAAATGGGGAAATCATTGTTGGAGAAGAAGCCGAGTCTGGGGATAGTGATGTACTCTCTGTCCCATCGCAGCGCCTTCTCCATCACCGCCGTGGCGTACTCCAGTCGTTGAGAGTGAGAGAGATAGTGAGATAGAGTGAGGGGGAGAGAGGAAACAGAGTTGGAGGGAGAGGGTAATAAGAAGGCTAAAGTTGGAAAAAAAAAATTAAAAGAAAGGTGAGAATATGCTATAATTGACTGTGATTTAAAAATTATGTTATAAATTTCATCAACACATTCAAAATATGCTATTCCTTATTACTCTTTCCCAAAATTATTTATCAGATGTTTTCTCCCAAAAAACTGTAAAATAGTGTTAGAAAACATGGAGCATAAACAACGAACAAATTCAATATATAAAATAAAATATTATACGGAAAGGAAAATTACTACAATCAGAAATTCAATCTTAACCCAAATATAACAGCACGAGGATGAAGAACGTCATGGCACGTGTATCACATGCTTTTTTTAAAAAGATTCGCCCCCTCAGGTAAGTGCACGAGGCTTCAACGGATGTCTATCTCCCAAGATATAACGACGAACAACAGTAGTCTAGTATCATCGAAAAGCCGATGCCGGTGAACTTGAAACCGAAGTCTTTCCTCTATCACCAAATCAACCAAAACCGACTACAAGAGTAAAACGCCGAAGAACTTAGTATTGTGTGTTCAAGTGTGTGTCAATCACATGCTTGTGGAGGCCTCCTTTTATAGGCTTCAAGACCCACCGGGGCCGTAATTCACAACCACCCTCCCCCCCCTCCATGTGAGAGAGCTTTTGAGTATGCCATCTTACCCAAGACCACAAGTGCAATCACTTATAATGTCCATCAAGCCTCTATGCTTAAGCAATGTGGGACTCCACATTCTTAGTAATTTTTCCAACAAATTCTAATACCAATGGGCACACTTTGAGTATCATATTACCATTTTGAGATATGAATATATAATTTTGATCTCTTTGCGATGGAGAACGTACATCTACCAAGATTCATTACTTTTATAAAGTGAGTCCTACTCAAATTTAGACTCAAAATGGCTCCTCAATGGTTTTTTCCAACAAAAAGATCCCTCATGTTAACCTTTTTTTTTTTTTTTTTAAATGTTCTTACACATCTCAAATTTTATTGCTTTTTAGCTTAGAGTAGGCAAAGTTAGTATTTTTACCTTTTTTCTTAAAAAAAAAAAAAAAAGAAAACCTACAGAAGGTGTAATTTTAATAACAAGAAAAATTCTACAATATGATCTTGTAAAAACTAGTTTTTTTTTTTTTTTGAGGTAAAGTAAAAACTAGTTTTTAATTATTGGATAAATACTTTAATGGTATGACATATGAATGCTCATGTAAAAAATGTATAACATTCAACACAGAAGTGCTTTCAATTATAAATGAGACTGTTGAAAAATTAATCCAATAATTAAAATAATAATTCTGATGGATATTGAAAATTTATGGCCAAAAAGATACCAAGACTAAAGTGAAAAGATTTACACCATTGGGGCTAAAAAAAAGGAGGATTTAGGAGTTCAGTTTGGACCCACGGATTTCCAGTTGCAATTTGGGTAAAAAAAAAATGTAAAAAATCTGTACACAGACCTTTTAGACAGCGAAATGTTGTTTTTATAAGACGTAAATACTTGAGATACTGATATACCAAACGAAAGTGTTAAGTTATAGAAACAAAGAAAAACTTGGTGGGGATTAAAACACAAAAAATTACCAAAACCGGGTCAAAACAGAAAAATCAAGCCGTAGAAAAGCAGAAAGCAAGAAAGTCGGTAAACTGAGTACAGGACAGAATAAGGACAAAGAAGTTAGGTCCCAAGATTTCGTTAGGTAAAAAGCCAAGAAAAAGAATATAGCAATGCATAAAACTTATAAGATTGTGGTCAAACTATAAATAATTTTTCCCATCCATTTTAAAACTGTGAGCTGTATCATGGAGTTTAGAGTACATACAAAATTTTGAAACCAAATAACGAAGTTAGGATCTAACTTAGGGAAAACAGTAATTTTCCAAAGCTAAGGGTCAAATGAGGAACTTAGGGACGATTTAGTGCTGTAGAACCACTAAAATAAGTTCATAAACTATTTCTAAGTATAGGTTTTAGGCTTCAATTATAGGTTAGGTGTGGTCATCGGATAGGATCTATCCTATTTTAGTCGTATAACATCTGATCCAATCAAAAGTCGGTTTGTGAAAATCTCATCCAATCTAATCTTTTAGTAATATAACATCCAATCCAAACCGACCATAAATCGAGTTGGATTAGATTGTAATGATCGATTGCTCTTGAACCTTTCTATTGGACTTTGTATTTTTTTTCTTCTTCTTTTTCCATTTTCTTGTTCAGCCTATCTATAATAAGTGATCTATTCGCTGTTTTTGATATAAATGACATATTAGTTAAATGCCAAATTTTGAACAAAACGAGCAAGAATTCTAGTACGTGAGAATGTGTAACATAATATATTAAGGAATTAGAAAATGAAAGAATGATTTTTTTAGCGTTAGTATCATACTACATAGGTTTTGAAGTTTTTTATTATGAAGGTGTGAAAAAATAATTATTAAAATTTGCAAAAACTATATAAAGAGTAATTAGCCTAAATGGTCTATAAACTATTGAAGATGTGATAATTTGGTCCCTGTTTTTTTAATTTTTGTCAAGATAGCCCTAAACTCTCTAATTTTGGCCAAGATAGTCTTTTCCGTCTATGTTCGTTAAATTTCTAACGTAAAAGGTCACATGACCCATCACATAAGTTAAATCAACCACTAAAAGATGAAAATACCTTTATTATTATTATTTTATTTATAAAAATATCGAATACACATTTATTTTTAAAAAAATAAAAAAGAGAGAGAGAGAGAGAGAGAGCTCAAACCTAGCACCCTCCCCCCAGGTGCTTTTGCCGGCAAGCTCAAATGCCTCCCTTCCTTCCTCGCTGCCCCCCGTCCTCACCAAGCCCGGTGCCCCACCCCCCTTATATGGGCTTTTGATTTGAGAGAGAAAGAGAGAGAGATTTTTTTAAAAATTTTTTTGATTAATTATTGTTAAATTACTAAAATACCCTCTAAATTAGGTCACATGCATTGTATATGACTTATTCCACTATAAATTTAACGGACTTAAATGGAAATAACTATCTCGGTCAAAATTAGAGTGTTTAGGACTATATGGGCCAAAATTAAAAAAATAGAAACCAAATTATCACCTCTTCAATAGTTTAGGGACCATTTATGCCAATTACTCTTATATTAATCATAAGTATAATTTAATTATATATATATATATATATATATTTACATAAAGTATAAATAAAGGTTGGATCAGATTGGATTGGGTGTTTTGAGGGTAAAAGGTGTATCCATTCCAACCTAAGTTGGTTTTCAAGAGTTGACATCCGATCCAATCTAATAGAGGTTGGTTATCCATAAATAGTGAATTGGATTGGATCAATTAGTTTGATTGGTTCATTGGATCCTACGAACACCCTTAAATATAGGAAAATATCAAATGTTAAAAAAAAAAGATTTCAAAAATGAGAAAACAAAAAAATGGATAACATATTAAAATTAATAAAATCGGAAGGGCAAAATAGTCATTTAGCAACTAAAACTGTATTTTTGGAAACTGTTTTCTAACTGCTAGATGGCGGTTAGGCAAAGATAGAGAAGTTTTATGCATACAAAAGGTGAAATGTGTCTGTAACGGGCCTTAAATTCCAAAAGATCGAAAATTAAAGGGTACTTTAGAGAAAAGCCACAAAATCATATCTTGAATTGATTTTTACCACACAGAAGAAAACTCTTACAACATATATCATAACATGACATCGTAAATATTTATTTATTTATTTTAATATGACAATTATAATTTCTAGTTAGTATCCATGATGTAACCACCTCGGTTATCATTTGGTTTCTAATTAGTTATCAGTTGGCTATCGATTGCTAGTGAGTTTTCTATATTAACCACCATTGTCGACAGGTAACTAATTAGTTACTGCCCAGTAACCAACATCGTGGGCTGGTAACTAGTTGGTTACCAGCGGCTAACCAGTTAATTATCAATTAGTAACCTATTGGTTACCGAATGTCGATAGGTAACCATAACAATTGGTTACTGAGCGGAAACTTCCGATTCCGCTGGATTTTTCAGGTTCCATTACCAGAATATCTAAAAGAATACCAGATTTTATCATTGAGACACTAAAAATTTCAACAAAAAATAAAAAATATAAATTCCACGAGAATCATAAAAACTCAAAATTCACAAGCCACAAGAAAAGATACAATCCACAATCCAAACACATAAAATAAAAACAAAGGTTCCAAATCCACCATATCCAATAAGCAAAACCAACATTTTTCCTTCTAGTTAAAAAAAAAAAAAAATTTGCATGGCTAGGGTTATGAACTTGTAATCGATAATCTGATGATCGAGTCGATTCCATGATTATAAATTCATTCCATACCGGATCAGATTGGAATAGGGTTATATACATTATAATTATGTTATAATTATGAGAAGGGGTTATTCAAACGCATCTAAATAGATACTATGTTTATGTATGGATCCCTACATCGTTACATTCCATTTAGGGCATCAAGCAGATCAAGAAACGGATTAAAAGTAAAGCAATGGTCTGTTTGGCAGCCGAGAAAGTCGATAGGAAAACGAAATTGTAGCTCTTTCTCTAATTTCATTCATTGAGTATTAGAGCAAATTTTCGTCCGTCGCTATTAGCTTGTATGATATGATAAGTAAGTAGTACAGAAGTGTGGAAACAGGAAAGCGAGTTTGGATACTGAGGCACTTAAACCATCTTAGATGAGTCAAGACGTTTTGAAGCATTGACTACTGACTAGTGACTTATGAAGTCTTCCCACCCCCCAGGATAAGCTTTACCAAAAGGGCTCTCCAAATGCTCAATATTACTAAAAGCTCCACAAGGAGCATGTCATCACTACCCTATGAATGAAACCACTCATTTCATGCTAGTTTTTTCCATTAATGATGCATTACGACGATCATAAGGGTCATGTAGTTTGAGTTCATTTAGTACAAGATAAAATCGCAAATATACAATTTTTTTTAAAGAAAAAATGAACTTTTATCAGAGATATTTGGAAGTAAATCAAAATAAAAATGATTATATTTATTTATGCTTCAAAAATCTGAAGTCATTTCTACTTTTTAAATTTTAAAAACTCTGACTCTATCTCATGAATTTTGAATTAGTCTCACTTAAGCTCTTCAGTTAGAATTTCTATTAAATAAACAAACAGCGAAAAATGAGTTAAGTATGATCAAGTAGTCTTTTCATTATTTTTAATAGAAATTGTATAATAATGTGCTTAATAAGACTAGTACCCTTCTTTTTCTATCTATTTTTAACCCAAATTCTAATCAAATGATAAGTTCAAGAACATAGATAAGAATAATCCTTTTTTAGGCATAACTTTTTCGCTAAGCTCCCACACCCCCCCCCCCCCCAAAGGAAAGTTAGAATATATTCAAAATCAAGTAAATACAAAATCCAATACTGACTCAGATGGCTCAACTACAAATAGAAAATCACTTCCACATGCAAACTCGAATGATGCTCAAGGAGAATAAACAGTTATTGAATTTGGAAAACGAACACCTGTATAATTATGATCCATAAAAATTGAGAGACCTAAGGCACTAAAAGCCAACAAAACATTGATAATAAAAAAATCTAGTGGATTGAAATATAAATTCGGGGTAAAAATCATCATTATTACAAACCATAAGATAAACAAAAAATAAAAGAAAAATCCCAACACTACTACAAAAGTTGGATTACACGACGGTCCATCGCCTACCACCTCGCTCACTCGGTGTGGCCGTGCCTATTCGTCTTCAAAGAAAAGCAAGGTGACTTCCATATTGCTCAATTTCTTGTTTTGTAACAAAACAACTAACACACAATGCTTATTTGTATTCTTGTTTGTCACTTAACACACATTTTAGAACATGAATAGTTTGTGAATGGATTTGGCACTTTATACACATTTATGAACATGAATTTTGTCCGCTCACAACATGCTCGATAAAATACCGAAATGGGTTTTTCTTTTGGAAAATCATATAGAATTTGATTTTTATCAACTTTTTGCGTGACGCAACAAAAGGACGGCTTTATCTTGTGCCACACAACAGAGGGAGACATTGAGTTTTGGGAGTCATTAACCCATGGGAGGATCTCATCCTTTATTTTGATCCTCTACGAGAGAAGAAACGAGATGATTTTACTGAGCTAATGAACATGTAAGTCAATTTTAATATGTTAATTTTTTATTTAATCTTAGTTATATGCATCTTAATTAGTTTGAACTTGACCAATTTGCTAGGGCCTTAACGGATTGGAAGATTATGGCCGGAGAAGGGATTAGAAGGAGACAAGACTGTAAAACGAAAATCTCGAACCGGCCTTGTCCTCTCCAAGAGGGAAGTGTTGAATGTAGTTATTTTATTTTAGGTTTTATGAGGGACATAGTGTTGAATGGAATTGACGTACTTGAAAGTAAAGAATTTTTCACTTCTCAGGATTTGGATTTGATTAGGGGAGAATGGGCTAGCCATGTAATGTAATTCATTAATTATGATATGTAAACTTGTAATGTATAATAATTGGTATGTATTTTTACTTTGATCAATGTAGTTAATATCTTGGATCGTGTATTGGATAACATACAGGTTAGGCCACCCGTCGGAAATCAGCAAAAAAACCCTAATTTTTTTATTTTTTACAAAAAATTACACGACAGTTTCGGATGGAAACCGTCGTGTAATGAAGGACATTACACGACGGTACTCCAAGAACCGTCGTGTAATGTTGCTTCAAAAAAAATTTTTTTTTTTGTTTTTCTCGTTGATTTAGAAACATTACACGACGGTTTGGAGTCGGAACTGTCGTGTAATATTCAACATTACATGACGGTTTTGACTCAAAACCGTCGTGTAATGTAGCCAATTTGTCGCTCACTGCAACTGTATTTCTTGTTTCGACGACGGTTTTAACCGTCGTGTAACATTGAGATACCACGACGGTTATATAACCGTCGTGGTATCTTTCACGATACTGGATTAAATGACGGTTGTGTAACCGTCGTGTAAACTTTATACGACGGTAAATAACCGTCGTGTAATTCACAATTTTTACTAGTAAGCATCTTTGACAAAAACTCGATGATAAGACTTCTAGCAAAAAAGCTACCAGAGACAGTAGTTGAGCTCATAAGATGCACGATGTAGTTGAAGCATTGCCTGAATAATGATGCATAAGCTCTACATGGAACCAACGATTGAAAATTGACATTTTCGACCGATATTTCCACGAACATTTCTGTATTTTAGAAGTACCGATATGAAAACAGGGGTGTCATATCTTTTTCACAGAATATCCGCAAAATTTCTATGGAAATTTCTATAAATATCAATTTTTATGAAAATATCAATTTCCATGAAAAATGTAGTAATTATTGACATTATATCGTGGAAATGTTCAGAAAAATTCCAAACTAAACCTTTTAGTTAGAAAGAGGTCAAGTCTCAAATTTTTCTGGTATTCTAATATACTGATGGAAAAATGAATTTTATGGTAATAAGTCCCAAATTTCATTATTTCCTATATTTTATGTTAGTAATAGCACAAGCAATACAATTTAATACTGTAATAATTTTACGAAGCTGAGTTATATTCGAGAAATTGGACATCAAGTTCATGAAATTGTCTAATATAATCTAGAAAGTATATGATAAAAGTGAAATACTTTGCTAAGTACTAGATTAGTATACTGTACAGAAATTGTTTGTTAATTAACACTAAATGTATGAACAATATGAACAAGCTCATAAAGTCCATGACTAAGTACGAAAATCACTAACATAGCAAAACAATGAAAAACCCTAGCCTAACTAATATAATTTCTGGACCAATGTATTTAGGACAATACAAGAAAAATTACGATTTTGATGCAAACGGGTCATAATTTGATCTAATTTGAGGTTTAAAACCCTAAATAAGCACTTTAGTTTTGTAACGACCCGATTTTTTAGACCGTTAACTAACTTACTTATTTTTAGTTAGTATAGTCTTAACACTTGTTTATATTTGATTCAAAATATGCAGAATTTTTTTTTTAACATTTTAAAACATATCATACTTATACTTGAAGAGTTTAACAAACTAAAGTTTTATTTGAGGAAATTGAAATTTCTGCATAATAAATATCACATTCAAATTCATGCTTAGTTAATATTTTAAAAGCTATAACATCGTATGAGTTAAAATGAAAGACTTTAAAGTCTTTAAGTACTCCTACTAGTTTAGTAGTATCGGAATATTGAAAACATAGTTATAAAAATAGTCAATACAAAATAATTTAAGAAATCTAAATGCAGAAATTAAATTCATGGTGGTATCCCACTCCCTTCATTCATCGCTTCCACACCACTTCGCCTGCCCAAAAAATATCTAAGTAGTGGGCTACTTACCCACATTACCTATAACATGAACACACACGTATAAACTTTCACTCAGCAAGTATAAACCATATCTCATAAAACATTTTCATAGATCATATCATCACACGTCACAATATGAGTGTTAAAAAATGCATGTGATCTATGTGTGTTCAATTTTGATTTATTATATATATATTTTGTCTACTTAAGGGCTCTTGTATCGAACCCATATGCTTGCAACTAATGAGGAGTTGGGGGAGTGACCCTCTAACAACCTCTAAGGTCATAATTTATAACTTTCGTTCTTATCATATCATCTCAACTAATTAGAGGTTGGTATGACACTTTATCCTATCTTTCATTAGCCTCATTCTTATTAATTGTGACAATGTGTAGATTTCATGTCACTATATATCTATCATTATGACATAATTATCTATGAGGCATTATACTGATCATATTAATGCAAGAGAAATTATGCATGTCAACTGCTTAATCAAAACAATACATATAACTCGTATATTCATTACATTATCAAGGCAAGTCATAGCAAATATAGAACATCAACAAAAAAAATATTTTGTTCCATGCTGTAGGTGAGGTTTGTGCTTACTTGTCTTATGTACTTAAAATTCTGAACTAGTACCTCCTACAAAACAAGTTTAGATAATTGTCATGATTTAACAATATCTGATTATTAGAGAATCATAGTTATATAATTTTATATATCTATTTATTTATTTTTATAAATTAAAGTGAGATTAATTTACCTACATCATGAGTTACCTTAATAATTGATTCATATTAATTATTAAGTGTTAAATAAATTTCTACTAAATATAATTTGATTGATTAATTAATTAATCAATCAATTAATCAGTCAATTAATTAATCAAATAGATAATTAGGTAGTACTTAATTATTAATTTATTTAGTTGAGTAATTATAAATAAATTACAAAATTTTAATTGGCTAAACAATACTTATGTCATTAATAATTAATTATATTACTTAAATATTCTTTCTCATATAATAATTATCAATTATTAATTCTTATATTAATAATTATATTATGCTAATAATTAATATTTAACTAATCTCTAATTAATCATCTATAATTTTGTTAATAATTATATCCATAATTAATGATTAATTAATATCTAATTAACCATCCAATATTATAGTAATAATTATATTCATAATTAATGATTAATTAATCATGCATTTTAATTATGTATTTACTCAATATAATAATCTTGTTTATATAATTAATTATCATTTATTAACTCTTATAAATAAATAATTAATTTTAATTAATTATTTTAATTAATTACTAATTAACCTCATTAACATAATCATACTTTCTTCTATTTTGTTAATTTATTATTTTATTAATTCATATCTTAATTAATCAATCAACCTACATCACCTTGGTGACTAAAAATCACCTAAATGTATACTCTTAAGTGTGTTTTCTTTCATGGACTATTAGGCTTTCGAGGTTCATTTCTACTAGTTGTTCACATTAAATTGGGCTAACGTAGTCTTTTGGTATATGTTTAGTAATCCTCTATTTTACTTTATCTTGGTCTATCTAAAACTTGTGATTCAACTTATAAAGTTAGGGTTTTTCACATTTAGTTGATCATAAATTTAATAGCTAATTCATTTCATTAATAATTAAGTCATTATTTTATTATGTTATATTTTTAATGTTTAATCGCTTTGTCGGCGTGAGATCTTAAATTGTAAACTTTATTTAAATTTGTGTAGAATTCCGTTTTGGACACTTGATGACTCGTTAAAAAGTTTGAAGTATCTAGTTTCTGTCCTTATAATTCATTTTCTAAATTTCGAGGATTTTAAACCTTAGTATGAACTTTTTCTTTAATGTCCTATAGTAAAATTTTAGTTTACCAGATTTCAATCTAATGTTAAGCGATTTATTAAAAATTATTTACTCATCTGTTTTGTATGATAGCTCATTTCAAAGCTTTAGATGTCTACTTTACAATCATAAAGTTAGTTTCTTAATTGTTTGAGCTTTACATGCCGTATAATGAGGTTTGGTTACTGTTGATCTCATGTATGTATCATATACCCAAATTTGTGATTAAAATTTAGAAACATCATAACAATTCACTCACAAGTTCAAATAAGGCAAACGATATGTCATTAGAACGCTTATAATGTATAGTTTACACAACATAAACAGGTTTGCAAAACATTATGGTTTACGAACTCAAAACATATAAAACCCATGGCTGGTATGGGGTTCTAGTAAAATATCTCGTTTCGTAGTCTTAATTTTTAAAATTCACCAAATATTGTATATTTATCCCTTTTAGATGCATGATATCTTGTTGGAAAGCTAAAAGAATCTAGTTTGTAGATCTATAACTTATAATCCAAAAATTTTAGCTTAAGAGGTTCAGATTTCATAAAACTCGTGTCTAAACTGTACCTTAAAGGTTCATTTTCTTTCCATTTTTGTGTCACAACTTCAAATGCATATACATAAATAAACCAAGTGATTCAAAAGCGTAAAATGAAGCTCATTCTTTGTAGAATCTTACCATATAATTTATTTTTCATATTAAAGTTTCTAACTGATGCCATATTATCACAACCACCACAAGCATTAACAAAGTTCATAGATCTTATCAAAATGCTCCGTAGATCCTTTAAGATCTCGGGCCTCCAAAGTACTTCTTAAAACCTTTTCCTAGGTAAGAAGAAGTCTAACATTAAGATTCTAACCACACAACATGTTTTAGTTCTCTAAAAATGACTAAAATACAAAGAGAACATCTAGGTTACCTCTAGTAACATCTCTTCTAACTCCGCTTCACACTTCTTCAAACATAGTAATGAAGTTGCTTGGAGCTTGAAAATGGAGGGCAACGGGCGTTAGTGGGGTGTAGGAGATGAGGGGTTGTAACAACCCCTCACAGACCGTTACAGTTTGCTTCTTATTTAATCATTCATCTCTTATAAAATCGCGGAAAATATTAAGCATGAATTAAAAATCTTTACATAACGGAAAAACTTACTTAGATAATTTTAGAAAAAAACTCTAGAATTTTTTTTTTTTAACTATATCAAAATTAAACTTCATAATTGATATATATTTTTTTAAAACAGACCAATTCATGAAATAAAATTTAAGTCCATATGAAATATTCAATCAAACAATAATAAACTAAAATCTCAAAACTTTATTTGAAATAAATAAAAAAATTCCATCTCATGATCGTTCCTCCCGTTTTCCTATCACGTACCGTCCCGCTATCCACTCCAAGCTCCTCCACCACTATGTCTTACCCTTTCCTTTATATGTAATATGAATTAACTTATATAAGCAAGGGCTGAGTAAGACACTTAAATCTCCCAAATGTAAATAAACATTTTTCTTTTATCATCATAAATATAAACATCATTTAAAAACTTTTTAACTTTTAAAACCATCATATATTGGGTCCGGCGTTGTACCATCGCTAGTCACGGAAGGTTTGGGGTAGCAAATCCCAGACAAACGGTGACAAAAGTCCGCTCACCAGACAACATCATCATCATCATCATCAAGGGTGTACAACGCCATTTTAAAACATAAAATACATATACATAACATATATATACTTTTCATCAAAACGTCATCATAGGAGAAGTATTATTTAAGAACATCATAACATCATCATCAACATCAAAACATATACTCCTCAAATCTTTAATTCATGTTGCAGGTGAGAGTGTACTTACATAAACGCCTTACTTAACCTTTTCAAATTTTTCGATGGTAACGCGCGATTGAGGTCTTGGGTGCTCGCCTTTAGAACCGTTCATTTCATGAATAGTAAATATAATAAAATCAACAAAAGCTCATAATAATTCATCAAACGCATCTATCATATCATAGCAGTACCTAAAAGGCCTATTTCATCATTCAATAACATAACAATACAAAAATTGAACAATTTCATGAAATTTCAAATCTTGATAGAATCTGCCAGCCAGACCTTTGTCCCTTCAAAAATTCATAAAAATTCATACAAAGATCCAAATGACCTCAAACCAATTTTAAAAAAAGTAGACATTCAGATCTTTCTAATGGTACCTAATTCGTAAAAAATAAAAACCGTTTGTACCCTCAAAAATAGTTTTGAATTTGATTTCTAAAATTTTACCGAAACTGGCAGCCGGACCTCTGCCTACTTGAAAAATCTCAAAAATTCACATATATATCCAAATGATCTGAAACTGATTCCAAATGAAAATAGACATCTATAGGTTTCTAGCAATATCAAATTTATTAAAAACGGAGACCGTTTGGATCCTCAAAAACAATTTTGAAAAACAGACCATTAAATTGTATAGAATCTGGCAGTCAGACCTCTGTCTATTTAAAAAATCATAAAAATTCATACATAACTCCAAACAATATGAAACTGATTTTAAAAGCAAATAGACATCTAGAGATTTCCAACAATATCAAATTTGTTAAAAATGGAGTCCAGTTGCACCCTTAGAAACCGTTTGGAATTCTTCTCTTAAAATCTGGAAATTCCAGTAGTAATGGTCAAATCCGAAAATCATTAGAAATATATATATATAAAAAATTGTCTTCACAATATATATAAAATTCACACACACACACGGAAACAGACCCTAAGACATATTTCTAACACATAAAATTATTCAATCACTATACCAATGAAATCATAAATCAAGAATCAAAAACCTAATTTCATCTTGTTCACAAAATCAACCATATCACCATTCTTTCAATCATCATTCGATAAATATTTCTCATCCCCTCTTCAAAACCACACGAAGACATTCATCAAAAACAAAAAAAAATCATCCAATCCCTCAAAGAATCCCAAACTAACATAAATAACAAAATCATCCTCATCATCAAATAATACCGAAACATACCTTGAAATCCTTTGATTTTCGGCTTGGAAGAATTTGGAGGTTTGGCGGATTTTTTTTTTTTTTTTTTTCTGTTTGTGCGTGAGAGAGGGGTAGAGAGAGTAGACAAAGAGAAAGGGAAAGAATGGAAAAGGGAGGCTAGGGAAGTGAGAGAGAGAGAGCGACAAAGAGTGAGTGTTGAAAGAGAAAAAAAACAAATGCCAACGTTTTGCATTCGAATTGGAATCAATTGAATGTTAATTGGCTGGAATAATGAGACCAAGGGCTGTCAATTCCTTATCTTGGGAAGGTAATTATCAGATAATAAGGGGAAATTGAATGGGAATTAAGAACATAATAAAAAAAAAAAATTTTCCTCTATTCCCCATTCGGGTTTACCAACTTTCCTTTTCTCCTCTAAATTTCTTTATTTGCTGCTAAATATCTTCCTCTCATTGCCCATTTTTCATAAATCAAACATGGACTTCACCACAATTACCATACACCGTATATATATATATATAATCTTCATATGCATAAAACCAATTATATATATATATACTATTCTAATATTACACAGATATATACACAATCTATTATATTATTAAACCATCGACACATATTAATCAAATCATTTTATAAAATTCATCAATTTTGGCATGAACTTTGTTCTAGCACATCGAGTCCTCGTCGCGTCACCTGTGAAAAATAACTCAACATAACATTAAAATTAAGAAATTACAATCTCATCACAATATTTATGTTAATTCTAATGTTAATTTTCTAACTTAAAGTTAGATAGCTTTTGGGGCGTTACAATCCCTCTTACCTTATAAAAGTTTCGTCCTCGAAACTTAGAACAATTCCGGATAATTCATTCTCATAGCGTCTTCTCGCTCCCAAGTAGCTTCCTCTATCTTGTGATTACGCCAAAGAACTTTTACTAAGAGAATCTCTTTGTTCCTCAAGGTCTTCGTCTTTCGATCAAGAATCTTAACAGGTTTCTCTTCGTAACTCATATCTTCTTGAATCTGAATCGATTGCGGTTGAATGACGTGAGATGGATCCGGTACATACTTCTTCAACATCGAGATATGAAATACATTGTGGATGGACGTCATCTCCTGAGGCAATTCTAACTTGTATGCCACATTGCCGATACGCTCAATCACCATAAATGGTCCCACATACCTGGGACTAAGCTTGCCTTTCTTCCCAAATCTCATCACGCCTTTCATCGGGGCGACCTTGATAAACACCAAGTCTCCAACCTCAAACTCTAAGGGCCTTCGACGTACATCCGCATAGCTTTTCTGCCTACTTTGAGCTGTGGTGATCCGCTGCTGAATCACTTTCAATGCTTCAGTCTTCTTATTGAAGAAGTCAGTTTTCTCCTTAAGTTCTGACTCCGCTAGCTTCTTCTCTCCAGCCTCATGCTAATAAATTGGGGACCTACAACGTCTTCCGTAAAGTGCCTCATAGGAAGCCATCCCAATCGTCGCTTGATAACTATTGTTATAAGCGAACTCAGCCAACGGTAAAAACTTACACCAACTCCCTTTGAAGTCCAAGGCACAAGCTCGAAGCATATCCTCAAGTGTCTGATTAGTCCTTTCCGTCTGACCGTCTGTTTGCGGATGAAAAACCGTGCTAAATTTCAACTTCGTACTCATAGCAGCTTGAACGCTCTTCCAGAAGTGGGAGGTGAATCTACTATCTCGATCCGAAATAATTGATCTGGGAACACCATGAAGCCTCACGACCTCCTTCACATATAATTCTGCCAACAGTTCCATAGACGACGTCAATCGTATAGAAAGAAAATGTGCTGACTTGGTCAATCTGTCAATGACCACCCATATAGCATCATATCCATTCATAGTCCTTGGCAATCCAATAATAAAATCCATCGCAATGTCTTCCCATTTCCATTCTGGTACCTGAATTGACTGAAGAACCCCTCCTAGCTTTTGGTGCTCAGCCTTAACTTGTTGGCACGTCATACAATGCTTCACATAGTGTGCTACATCCTTCTTCATTCCGAACCACCAGAAACTCTTCTTAAGATCCATGTACATTTTGGTTGCTCCAGAATGAAGCATATACGGGGTGTTGTGTGCCTCTTCAAGAATCTTTTTCCTCAACTCCTCGTCTTTAGGAATACATAACTGTCCCTTAAGCTTCAGCACTCCATCATCAGACACACTAAATTCTTCACACTTCCCTTCAAGCAATTCTTTTTTTAATCCTCACAAGGCTTGGATCAAGATCTTGTTTGCTCCGAATGACATCTAAAATAGTTGAAGACAAAGTCATTGCAGAAAGTTGCCCAACTATTACTTCCAACCCAAAATCAAAAATCTCCTTTTGAAGGGACTTGGACATCGCATTCAAGGACATTAACGTGGCTGGGGTCTTCCGACTCAACGCATCAGCTACCCTATTTGCCTTCCCCGGGTGGTATAGGATTTCACAGTCGTAATCCTTTACTAGCTCAAGCCACCTCCTTTGCCTCATATTCAAATCCTTCTGCGTGAAAAAGTACTTCAAACTTTGGTGATCGGTGAATATTTGGCATCGGACTCCATACAAATAATGCCTCCATATTTTCAATGCAAAAACAACGGCAGCTAACTCTAGGTCATGGGTGGGATAGCTCTTCTCATAGTTCTTCAATTGCCTTGAAGCATAGGCAATTACCTTCCCATTCTGCATCAAGACTGCACCAAGTCCCATTTTAGAAGCATCACTGTAAATTATGAACCCTTCATCCCCATCCGGAATCGTCAAGATTGGGGCACTTGTGAGTTGTCTCTTCAGCTCTTGAAAGCTCTTTTCGCAGTCCTCTGCCCATTCGAACTTCTTTCCTTTTCGGGTAAGTGTCGTAAGCGGCATAGCAAGTTTTGAGAAATCAGCTACAAATTTCCTGTAATAACCCGCTAAACCAAGGAAACTTCTGATCTCACTTGCGTTGGTTGGTCTCTTCCAATTACTAACAGCCTCAACCTTCACAGGATCCACCATTATGCCATCTTTAGAAATCACATGACCAAGGAATGCCACACGATCCAACCAAAACTCGCATTTAGAGAACTTGGCATACAACTGGTGTTGTTTCAATGTCTACAAAACTATCCTTATATGCTTCTCATGTTGGTCTCGAGTCTTTGAATAAATGAGAATGTCATCGATAAATACTATTACAGACTTATCCAGAAACTCCTTAAAATCTCTATTCATCAAGTCCATAAAAGCAGCAGGGGCATTGGTTAACCCAAATGGCATGACCACAAACTCATAATGGCCGTATCGAGTTCTGAAGGCTAACTTGGGGACATCTCCGTCCTTGATCTTCAGTTGGTGGTATCCAGATCGTAGATCAATCTTCGAAAACATGGTCGCACCTTGCAGTTGGTCGAATAAATCATCAATTCTCGGTAATGGGTACTTGTTCCTTATGGTCACCTTGTTTAACTCTCTATAGTCGATGCAGAGTCTCATTGTCCCATCCTTCTTTTTCACAAATAAAACTGGAGCTCCCCACGATGAATGACTAGGGCGAATGAAACCCTTGTTCAACAGCTCTTGAAGTTGCTCATGTAATTCCTTCAACTCAGCAGGTGCCATACGATATGGTGCCTTAGAGATTGGTCCAGTGCCCGGTGCTAACTCAATCTCGAACTCGATTTCTCTATCTGGTGGCAAACCTGGCAAGTCCTCTGGAAACACATCACTAAAATCTCGTACGACAGGTACATCTTCAAGTTTCATTTTGTCTTCTTTCTTCTTATCCACGATACTGGCTAAGAAACCATTACAGCCATTGGCTAGCATCTTTCGAGCCTTCATTGCTGACAAGAATATCTTTGTCTTCTTCTTCGCATCACTAATGAATTCAAACCGATCATCTCGTTCGGGATTAAACACGACTTTACGTCTTCGGCACTCAATAGACGCGTTATATTTTCCCAAGAAATCCATACCTAAAATTAGGTCATAGTCAAACATCTCGAGCACTATCAGATTACTGTAGAGCTCTCTATCAACAATTCTCATTGACACTACTCATAGTCAATGAGTAGACATCATCACTTCCCCAGAGGGTAGTGTCGTAGTGAATCCCTGACTCAAGATATCCTGATTTATTCCTAATCTTTTAACAAAAGAAGAAGACACAAAGGAGTGTGAGGCTCCTGTGTCGAAACGAACATTAGCACATTGGTTATTGACAAGTATCTGACCTGTGACAACAGTAGAAATCTCAGCAGCTGCTTCTTCTTTGGTCATGGTGAAAATTCTGGCATTGGTGGTAAGTGGAGGAGCCTCAAGTCGTCCTTGGGAAATATGAGATCCATCAAGATTGGCCTGCATACTATGGAGTTGAGCTGGTGGGTTTCTCTGTTGTCTTTGCTGGAAGGGCTGGTACGTCTTGTTCGGACAATCCTTGGACAGGTGACCCTCGTGTCCACAACCATAACATAGATTTGTACCCATACGGCACTCCCCCAAATGTAGCTTTCCACACTTTGAACATGGTGGAATGTTCTTAGCTTGCTTAGCTGGTTGGCCCCCTCCTTGACGGTTGATATGGTTCCTTTGATTGGAAAAGTTCCCCTTCCTCTTGTTATTGTTCCACTGACCTCCTTAAGACCTGCCTTGATTTCCAAAGTTCCCAGGGTTCTGGTTGTTGTTGTTGTTGTTGTTCTTAGGGACTTCGCTCTGACGAGGCTGGCTTTCTTTTTGCTTATTCAGATGATATTTAGCACGAAGGGCACACTTGACACATTCAGCTGTGGTGGTTGGTAGAGCAGTCCCGCTATCAACAATCACTGCAATCTCGGGTCTCAGCATCCCGATAATTCTCCTTAGTCGTTCTTCTTCATTTGGCACCATGTAGGGACACATGCGTTTCAGTTGGTTGAACCACTTAACAGCTTCTGTCACCGATAGATTTCCTTGACGAAAGTTATTAAACTCGTCATAATGTTCCCTGGTCACAGACATGTTGAAATATTGCTCGTTAAATTCTTGGATAAAGTCTTCCCATGTCATCTGACTTATATCCCTGTTCAACTCTATTCATTCCCACCAGATCTAGCATCATTCATCAAACAGTAGGAAGCACACTTTACTTTCTCATTATCGGTTAAATCCATGAAATTAAGAACTAACTCGATCGACTTCAACCATCCTTGAGCTACCAAAGGGTCAGTTGAAACATTGAATTCCTTAGGCTTCATCCTCTTAAATCGCAAATACAGGGGCTCATGATTTGTTGCTGCTTGAACTCCTCTATTTTGCACTTGCTGTGCAGCTGGTGGATCAATGGGGATTTCCACTCTGTTAGCATTAGCTTGCAAATTGTTAATGAGAGCCTGTTGTTCCTGAACTTGCCTCTGAAGTTGAACCACTAGTTCTACTAAATTAGGCTCTGCCACCGCTTCATTTGCAACTTGTCCACGACCTCTTCGTTGGTCTTGATGCAACTATGCCATAACTTCTGTCAAGTTAGGTTCTGCAGCAACCTCATCTTCGGCATGCATTCGGCCATTACCACGTCCTCGAACTGCACGTCCTTGTCCGCGTACCATCTTATCTTAGTCGTCTGTTAGTAGCAAAAATGTCAGTAAGAGACCTTTCCTTTTTTTTTTTTTTTTTTTGATATCGAGTCAGGATTCAAACTTTCCATAAATAAAACATCACCTCACAACTTACACATTTCTATTTAAGGAAATTAGTTAATTACTTACTTGAAGAAGTTTGAAGTGGATACGTGGCGATGCATGATAGGAAATAGGAAACCTCTCTGATACCATATCTGTAACGACCCCTCACAGACCGTTACAGTTTGCTTCTTATTTAATCATTCATCTCTTATAAAATCGTGGAAAATATTAAGCTTGAATTAAAAATCTTTACATAACGGAAAAACTTACTTAGATAATTTTAGAAAAAAACTCTAGAATTTTTTTTTTTAAAAACTATATCAAAATTAAACTTCATAATTAACATATATTTTTTTTAAAAAGACCAATTCATGAAATAAAATTTAAGTCCATATGAAGCATCCAATCAAATAATAATAAACTAAAATCTCAAAACTTTATTTAAAATAAATAAAAAAATTCCATCTCATGATCGTTCCTCCCGTTTTCCTATCACGTATCATCCTGCTATCCGCTCCAAGTTCCTCCAACACTATATCTTACCCTTTCCTTTATCTGTAACATGAATTAACTTATATAAGCAAGGACTTAGTAAGACACTTAAATCTCACAAATGTAAATAAACAATTTTCTTTTATCATCATAAATATAAACATCATTTAAAAACTTTTTAACTTTTAAAACCATCATATATTGGACCCGGCGTTGTACCATCGCTAGTCACGGAAGGTTTGGGGTAGCAAATCCCAGACCAACGGTGACAAAAGTCCGCTCACCAGACAACATCATCATCATCATCATCAAGGGTGTACAACGCCATTTTAAAACATAAAATACATATACATAACATATATATACTTTTCATCAAAACGTCATCATAGGAGAAGTATTATTTAAGAACATCATAACATCATCATCAACATCAAAATATATACTTCTCAAATTTTTAATTCATGTTGCAGGTGAGAGTGTACTTACATAAATGCCTTACTTAACCTTTTCAAATTTTCCGATGGTGACGCGCGATTGAGGTCTCTGGTGCTCGTCTTTAGAACCGTTCATGCCATGAATAGTAAATATAATAAAATCAACAAAAGGTCATAATAATTCATCAAACACATCCATCATATCATAGCAGTACCTAAAAGGCCTATTTCATCATTCAATAACATAACAATACAAAAATTGAACAATTTCATGAAATTTCAAATCTTGATAGAATCTGCCAGCCAGACCTTTGTCCCTTCAAAAATTCATAAAAATTCATACAAAGATCCAAATGACCTCAAACCAATTTTAAACAAAAGTAGACATCCAGATCTTTCTAATGGTACCTAATTCGTAAAAAATGAAAACCGTTTGTACCCTCAAAAATAGTTTTGAATTTGATTTCTAAAAGTTTACCGAAACTGGCAGCCGGACCTCTGCCTATTTGAAAAATCACAAAAATTCACATATATCTCCAAATGATCTGAAACCAATTCCAAATGAAAATAGACATCTATAGGTTTCTAGAAATATCAAATTTATTAAAAACGGAGACTGTTTGGATCCTCAAAAACAATTTTGAAAAACAGACCACTAAATTGTATAGAATCTGGCAGTCAGACCTCTGTCTATTTGAAAAATCATAAAAATTCATACATAACTCCAAACGATATGAAACTGATTTTAAAAGAAAATAGACATCTAGGGCTTTCCAACAATATCAAATTTGTTAAAAATGGAGTCCATTTGCACTCTTAGAAACCGTTTGGAATTCTTCTCTTAAAATCTGGAAATTCCAGTAGTAATGGTCAAATCAGAAAATCATTAGAAATATATATATATAAAAAATTGTCTTCACAATATATATAAAATTCACACACACACACACGGAAACAGCCCTAAGATATATTTTTAACACATAAAATTATTCAATCACTATACCAATGAAATCATAAATCAAGAATCAAAAACCCTAATTTCATTTTGTTCACAAAATCAACCATATCACCATTCTTTCAATCATCATTCGATAAATATTTCTCATCCCCTCTTCAAAACCACACGAAGACATTCATAAAAAAAAAATCATCCAATCCCTCAAAGAATCTCAAACAAACATAAATAACAAAATCATCATCATCATCAAATAATACCAAAACATACCTTGAAATCCTTTGATTTTCGGCTTGGAAGAATTTGGAGGTTTGGCATTTTTTTTTTTTTTTTTCTGTTTGTGCGTGAGAGAGGGGCAGAGAGAGTAGACAAAGAGAAAGGGAAAGAACGGAAAAGGGAGGCTAGGGAAGTGAGAGAGAGAGAGAGCGACAAAGAGTGAGTGTTGAAAGAGAAAAAAAACAAATGCCAACGTTGTATATTCGAATTGGAATCAATTGAATGTTAATTGGCCGGAATAATGAGACCAAGGGCTGTCAATTCCTTATCTTGGGAAGGTAATTATCAGATAATAAGGGGAAATTGAATGGGAATTAAGAACATAATAATTTTTTGTTTTTTTTTCCTCTATTCCCCATTCGGGTTTACCAACTTTCCTTTTCTCCTCTAAATTTATTTATTTGCTGCTAAATATCTTCCTCTCATTGCCCATTTTTCATAAATCAAACATGGACTTCACCACAATTACCATACACCGTATATATATATATATATATATATATATAATCTTCATATGCATAAAACCAATTATATATATATATATATATATATACTATTCTAATATTACACAAATATATACACAATCTATTATATTATTAAACCATCGACACATATTAATCAAATCATTTTATAAAATTCATCAATTTTGACATGAACTTTGTTCTAGCACATCGAGTCCTCGTCGCGTTATCTGTGAAAAATAACTCAACATAACATTAAAATTAAGAAATTACAATCTCATCACAATATTTATGTTAATTCTAATGTTAATTTTCTAACTTTAAGTTAGATAGCTTTTGGGGCGTTACAGGGGTAATGTTGGTGGTTTTTGGGGATTGGTGGAGGCTAGAAAATGCTAGGTTTGAGCTTAAACTTTGTGCGAATAAAGTGAGATGTTGGAGGCCTGTTTTCAGTCAATATTTGCTTTAAAGGAGCTGTAGTTTGAGGGACAAAATGGAAAATATTGGCTGATGCTTCCATTGCCTTGTCACCACTTGAGGGAGGGGGTTGTTGTGAAAATTTTGTTCAACAAAGTGGGAAACAAGTGGTCACTTTCACTTGTACTTTCTTTGTGCTATGTTGCCAAACAAGCCATGCCATCTCTTACTTGAGGTTGCATGTATGCACTACTTTCTTTTTTCTCATTTGTTCAAATTTCTTCTTGCTTTTAACTACAACAATTCGAATCGCCCCCTTAATTTCTCATTTTTATTTTTGTTTTTCTTTCTTCCAATTTTTCCACCATTGATCAAAGTTTGTCATCCTTATTCTCATCCATTGGATACTCCACCATATCAATCCTTGTCCTTAGCTCTCAGTGGTCACTTAAAATCCAAAGTTTGGCCATTAATTTTCAATCTAATCATAATTCTTGATCAATCCTCCACCTTTGGATTTACTCCTAATTAATCTTAACCATTCATCTCCTATCTATGTGGCACATTAATTTTTTCAATCATACTCTCAATACTTAAATGTTTATATGCCCAAACTAAACTTAACGACTCACCTTTGTTCCGACTAACGTACTCTGAGCTTATCGTTGCGATACACAAGATTTTGAGAGTAACATGAGCAAGCCTAAATACTCTTGTTTTCTCTTACTCTTAAGCTCTGTGAGAAACGTTACATGAACGCCCTTTGATAAGCATTACGATGAATGCTCTAAATCACTCATAATGCATATAGGGGTATGAAATCAAGCGTTGACTTGTGCGAACAAGAGGTAGTTTCCTGACTCTGAAAGATCAAATCAGCATAAAAATTAGAAACTTGGATTTTTCTGATTCAAATAAGATTAATCCGAGTTAGTGGACCCACATGCAGTTCAAAAACCTCCCCAAAATGACTTAATATATTTTAGAATGATTCTCCAACAGTTTTGGGAAAGACAAGGTAAGAAAAATATGGAAAGTTGAAGCTTATACCTTGTATTGGGCTTGCCATAATAATCCAATCTGTCCAGATGGGTCCAAGGGAGTTTCTTGATTAACTCTCTTTACATGAAACTTACCATATGCGTCAGCCTGTTCAGACAGGTGCTGATCAGCTTGTTCTTGGAAAAGGAAAGTGTGAACAAAATATTTCCTAAACAAAATCAGTCTAGAAATTTCAGCTCATTATCTTTCAAATTAAAGATGCCAATAAAAACATTAAGAAACATATTCCTAACAACAATGATATTAAGACCATTTTCAATGTAAATGTCAATGTTAATGCTATGTTTAATACAAAAATATTATATTGTATATCTGAGATTTTACTCTCAAATTTATAATGTTATTTCTAATGCTCTATTTATCTTTTATCGTCATCATTTAGCTTTGAGATTCATAAAAATTAATTCAGCATTTAAATAATTAAAATGAGAAAAAATTAGTTGAAAATGTTAACTACCGACCAATAGCAATCAAATTTAGTATTTGTCAAAATTATTTAAAAAATAACAATCTGTTAGAGACCAATATTTTTTTTAATCCAAATTTTAAAATTTGATATTGACATATCTATTTAATACTCCATCAAAGACGCTCGAAGTTGTAAAATATTTTGATATTTTTTGTTTGAAATGTTTATACCTAGCAAAGATATAATCCTTCAAATAAATTGCAGGAATTTGCAGAGAAAATTAGAAAATTGCAGGTATTGTTTGCGTGTGTGTGTGTTTTATTTTTATTATTTATTTTTTGAAAGAAAATATTGTAGGCTGCTCTCTTATTTTCGTGAAACAACAAGCAATAACAATAATTGATTGTTTATTTTTCTTCCAAAGGACAATTTTTGTTTCCCATATACGAGGGAAAAAATTATAAATAAAATAAAAACCCTCCCACAGCATAAAATTACCCTTTCATCTTGGGAGCTTCCTCTCCTAAGGTAGTTTGTTTTTTGTTTTTATTTTGTTTTTATTTTTTTTATTTGTCTTTTTGTTGTTTGTTTGCTTGTTTTTTTTTTTTTTTTTTTGTTTTTTTTTTTTATAAAGACACTCAGGAGGCAGCTCTTTTTTTATTTTATTTTTTATTTTATTTTTTATTGATAAGATCCCAAACACTCCATTAAATTAACCTAAACTACACATTTTTTTTACACTAATCTAAGAGACTCTCCGAATGTAGTTGATAAATCACATGTCACCTGGATTGTCATTTAATTTGGCTTTCTCTTAAAATATCTTGATCAGTGTTGGCCTTTCTCAATGCAGAATAAATTTAAAGCTGCCGGATTGAGACAATGTTGGAGTTGACCCCACTTATCTTTGCTTTTATGGAGTCACCATTTAGGTATCAATGCAAAATTTTAATCAAACACCGATTTAGAAAGAAAATTTTAAGTTAAAATTGTTTGATTTAAAAAATTAATTATAATTTTAATTGTGTTTTTAAAAAAAAGATAAAAAGTGAAATAGAAATTTTAGATTCGAAATGAAAAGCTAAATAACTTCTAAGTAAACCGAATGACAAATATTAAGCATGTACTAAACCGAATGACAAATATTAAGCATGTACTAATATCAAACAAGGTCGATTTGCATACTGTCTCTGTATAGGATATTTATTAGTAGGTATTAATTAGACTTCACAACTTAACATATTCATTTTTTTTTTTGTATTTAATTTTCTTTTAATAATGGAGTAAGGGGATTAAACTATGGATACCAGACATTAGAATGTTAAGAATTAAATGGTATAATTCTATATTACTGAGAGCAATACAAAATGTATTAAAAAATTCGAGCACGTAAGATTTATAGAGGTTTGTCTTAATAGGTGTGATTACATCCTATTTCATTGTGATGATAAAAAAGTTTACAAGTGAAACTCACACAAATTCGAACTCTCTAACCTCTATATTAGTACACTCTACTGATGTTGTCCCCCATGTATGAAGAAAGAACTATGACAAAGAAAATTACAAATGTGAAATCTTCAAAGAATAATTATTTAACATAGGATATCAGTTAGACTTCAAAACTTAACATAGAAATCCCTGTGAATAGTTTTGGTGCAATTTTTTGCCCGAAACTAAGAACGTCAATACATCCTATATATATCTTGACATTCAATCAAGAACAGGTAAAAACACCTTGATGAACATTAAAAATAAAAAAATACAAATACAAATAAATTCTCTACAAAACAAACAAGAATTAAGCACCGATTAAACTTCAATATAAGTTGATAAATAAGCGGAGTTAACGAAGGGAAAGTCTACCGCCATAGCACTTCAAATTCATGTATATGAATGTTTTCTTTTCGTACAAACCACGTGAATTGGTAATCAGATTAGCACAAACTTTCTTCTTTGAATATTCAAATTGATTAAATAAATGCAACTATTTAAACGTTCATCTTAAAATATCAAATATTACAAGCCGTAATAGTACTATATTTACATAAAGGCGACAACAAGGAACTGGCTATCACAAGCTTGTGCATAAGCTGAATTCTAAACTCTTACATCTAGGTAGTTGATAGTTCCATCTTCACGAACGGTTTTCTTAGGAGAAGTCTCGGTCCGCCTTCTCTTCGACGGGCTTGACACGTCTTCCTTCTCGTTAATAAATGAGAGAAACGAACGGAGACCGCAGGCGGATTGGGAGCGGTGAACGGAACGCTTAGAGAATTGATGCAGCATTTTAATGAGGTATAGAAGCAGAGCAAGCAAGCAAGCTAGGCCACAGAGCAGGAAAAGCCCCCAAAAGCTCTTGAGCTGAAGACGCTCCGCTTCTTGCTTTGCACCTTCTGAGCTGCAAGCGCTTTTAGTAAGCCATTTATTATGAATCCTCGGCAGATTTCCATTCTCAACTAGTTTCAAGATGGCTGTGGACATGTCGACGGCAAGCGGAGAGTCCCTCGGAAACGCCTATGTTATACAAGTAATTAATGACCTCTCCAAATAAAAAATATAATCAAATCTGAATACTTGTTTTTAGGGTGGTTAGCGCTTTTACCCCTTAAGTTGTCATCATTTAGCAGCTCGTCCCATAAATTTTTAATTTTAGAAATTTTCCTTTTGAATTTTCTAAATTGTGGCAATACGTCCCATTTGGTTTAATTTCTCATTAAATTAGTGACAAAATACCTCTAATGTGAAGATGAAAAACCTCATTTTCAAGGAAAAAAATTTCAAAAACTAATGTGAATATTCAATTTAATGGAAATTTGACAAATTAGGCATAATGCAATAATTGTCAAAATTTAGAAATTTAGGAGACAAATCACTAAAAGGATGACAAGTTTAAGGGGCAATAGTGATAAATACTACTCTCTCTTTTTTTTTTTTTTTTTTGGCAAAAAATACTACTTTTTCTAATTAGAAATGTTCCTTTGCTATTTTAGAGGATGGATGAAAGATACTTACAAAGCCCCAACCCATCTTGGTGAACTCTTGGCCGACGATGCTGAATTCGCATCGTGTAGAAAGGAAGAGCTCCATGTAGGGACGCTCGTCGACCACTGCGGCAATGCCACCATGGCTGGGACCATCCTTCAAGGCTTTCTCATAATCTAGCTGTGTCTTGAGAGGAACAAGCCTTGATTTTGGTACGCCGAGCTCCTTGTTCAAGTAATTTTCCGCAAACGAGCCCATGACGTAACCTATGGGTTGACCGCTCGCCACCAAGCTTTCAATGCCTTTAACCGACGACGAGAGCTGTTCCACTGTCAGGATTGATGTCAAACTCGCTGTGTAGCTCGAGTTCAACACTAGAACTACGAAGAGCCATACGATCAGCACAAAACGAGCTAGAGTACTGCCTGTTTTTTCTCCTACAATGTCATCATTATGAAAAAGATATAATAAAATGTAATCGAGAAGATCACATCAAAAACACAAGAACTAGAGTCATCATGATCATTCTCACTTACGGTGGGTAAAAAACAGGGTTGAAAAGCTAAACCTGCAAGCCAAAAAAAGAAACCAAAAAAAAAAAAAAAGAAGAAGAAGAAGAATTAGACAAAAGAAGTAGTACCTTAAAGGCGCTTTAATTGACATTAACTTTTATCATGAAGTTTTGAATCATGGACTCACCAGATGATTGTCACTAGTTGCTTCCTAGGAGGGCCCCGGAAGTTGTCATTCGTCCGGCGCTCCAAGATCCAAATAACTCCTCCTATGACTAGGAAGAAAACACCGGTGACGCTCCACATCATGAGAGTGAAAGGCCTCAGAAAGGCCCAAGCACTTGAGTTGAGCTTCCTTATCGGAGCAACCACCACTAGCCCTGATTCTATGTATGGTTGTGTGAAATCCACCATTTTCATTCGACTCGTCGTGATTGTGACGTCTCCCACAACTGCGTCGAAGACCTACACACGAATTAATATATATATATATATATATATATATATTTTTTCCATGAGAAAAGAAAGGTCTTAGTCTCTCATGCCAGTTGTCAACCCATAACCAGTAATTCTTTTTCAAAGGTGTGATCTGAGACTAAAGCAAACGAAGGGCAAGATAGTTTGGCATATCAAAGAAATCAATAGAAGTGCAACATAATCACTAGTCAAAATAAAAACTTACACCCTTTGTCACCATTTTTAGCAGCTCAATAGTAGATGGGTTGGTTCGTCCGTCCCCATATGGGATGAACTTATACGACACACCATACTGCAGCTGTTCCACGGCCGCCGTAAACACATCTATGCAGAATCCAGTGAATGCTCCTGAACCATCAACATGCAATATAAATTGACCGAAACTGACTCGGTTTGGGACTCCAATTCTCAGCTTTTTTCCGTTGTTGGGGAAAACCCAGCCGCGAGGTTTGTGCGTCGTTTTTCCCGGCCAGAGGACGCCATATAGCTGCTGACTCGAGTTATAGCTGGTGGAGTGCTTATGTTGGAGAGCTTCAGGGCGCAGAGTTGACAAGCCAGAGGAGTTGGACCAGTAGCCGATCGTACTAATTCCCGAGCCAATTATGTTTATGACTTCATAAGCGGGGTCCATCAGGTCCATATCCGAGTTGAACACTAAAGGGCCAGTCACACCTGTGGTGTCAACGTTCACAATGTTCTGAAGCAAAAGATTGCCTCCGTCAAAGATTCGCATAGAATCAAGCCTCGTGTTCCCTCCACGCATCTCGGTTAAGCTCGAATCATTCGAGAAGGAAAAGTTTCCCTTTTGATCCAAGAATGAATTGAGTGCGGTGGCGAGAAGCCATACAGAGTCGTAGGCATACAAACCATACGTGTTTAGCCCGCAAGACGATCCATTCTTGCCTAAATTGCTGCTTCCACTGATACTACTTGTCAAATTAGTCCACTTCGAGAGAAATCTTGTTTTGAGCGGTGAATCTGGTGTGTGCATACGTAGGGTAAGAACCCCTTGTATGTCGTCCGATTTCTCTGATAGTAGCGAAGGCTCTGTGTCGAAAACTGTAGAAAGCCAATCAGTAGCAATCCAAACGAACCCGGTTTCCATCATCTGAAGATTTTTGGCTTCACCAAGTACTTCTAGACCCCAACTGGGGTATATATGTATGACAATAATCCGAGACTCTGTATTCGACACCTGAATCAATGTTCTTGTGATCTCTTCCTTGCTTGCTTTTGGACTCAGGGGTGCTTTGTAGGAAATTTTACAACGCTTCTCGGCCAGCTTATCTCCCAATTTAGAAATCCCGTTTCTTCCAAAATCATCATCTACATAGATTGCTACAACGTCTCTCCACTCGTAGTAGCCAACAAGATCTGCCACTGCAGCCATTTGAAAGGCATCACTATGTGTTGTTCTAACAAAGAAAGGGAACTGCAGTGGAGTCAGCGTGGAGTCTGTTGCTGCAAATGAGAGCAAAGGCACTTGGAGCTCATTTGCAACGTGTGAGATCACATGGGCCGTGACGGAGAACTGTGGCCCTATTATCGCTACCGTGTCATTCTCCATGAATCGGAAAGCTGTAGTGACAACAAGAAAAAAAATGTAAATTTGTTTAAGATCAATGTAAACGGTACGAATTTGATTATGAAAGGCGATACGGGTACGTACCTTCAATGATGCCTAAAAATTCGTTGGTCTTGGTGTCCTGCATCATGACTTTGAGCTTAGTTTCTTGGAGAATTAACGGGTCAGAGTTGACATCTTCAACCGCGGCGTCTATTGCAATTTTTGCAACTCTGCCAATCATTGAATCGAAACAAATAAGAGCACCAACGTTGAGAACTTCTGGTCTAGTTGAAAGGTTATTACTGATGATTGCATAAGAGGAAAATAGTCCGTTGGAGAAAATCACCAAGAGCACCATCCAAATTATTGTATTCATAATGGTGGTGTGTTTACGGCACTGCAAACGACCCAAAACAGCTTACTGGTTTTTGGTAAGAAATGAGACTTTGTAGCGACAGCAGAAATGAGACTATTTTTTTACATGCATTTCTTCGAAAACAGATTTGGTAATTTTCCTCGCATGAACAGACTCCATAGGACCCGCCCTAAAAGGAAGACAAGTGGGGGTCAATTTCTTCGAAAACAGAGATGGTAATTTTCGTCGCATGAACTGACTCCATAGGACCCGCCCTAAAAGGAGGACAAGTGGGATTGCTATTAGGATTTGGGACTGCGATGGGGACATGTTCTTATCTTTGTCATAAAGATGGAAAACACTCCATGCCCGTTCTGTCCTGATATACATATTATTTAAGAAAGAATTATATATATTATTAAGTTTTAACATGTATTTAGGATTAATCAAGTCTATAATGTTGTGCTTTATATTTATTTTGCTAGATTTGGCTTGTTTTGTGTCACTAATTTTGTTGAAATTTGTCAATGATCAATATTATGACGAGTATGAGGAAGACACCCCCAATAAAGGTTCCCTAATTTAGTTTCCGTCTTTCTTTAAATGGGGATAAAAGTACATAAATGGAGATTGTTTCAGAGGATGGGGTGGAGATGGGGAAGCATTTTCCAGTCACATCCTATTTGGGTGTCATCACCGTTTTGAAGATGAAGTGCTATATGCTTTTATGAGATATTTTAGAATGTAAAATAACATAACTTAGATTTGTTCAAATCATGAGATGAAATTTTTAAAAAGTTGGAATATCTGATGGTTCAAAAGGAATTCAAAAAAAAATAAAAAATACAAAAGGCGTTCACAGATGTACCCGTAGGGTAATGAACAAGCCGAAACAACCAACAAAACGATTGTCTAGAACCTGAAGAAGAAGCTTGAGGCTCACAAGGGGAGATGGGCAGACGAGTTTCATGGCATCCTATGGGCTTACCGAACCACCTCAACACAAGCAACCGGCGAATCTCCATTTTCACTAACTTTCGGAGCAGAGGCGCTCGTCCTAGCAAAGATCAGTGTTCCTACACTTCGTCGCCAACTATCCTTCGAAAACGAAGAGCAAAACCAAGAGATGCTTAGCGATGATCTTGATACGCTCGACAAAAGACAAGATCGAGCCCTCCTATGCATGCAAACTACCAACAATCAGTCGCACGTTACTATGACTCTAAAGTTCATCCATGAACGTTCAACAAAGGAGACTTGGTACTTTGCAAAGTCTTCCAAAATATCGCCGAACCTAACGTTGGTAAATTGGGGAATAACTAGGAAGGTTCATAAAGAGTTTTGAAGATCGTTCGTTCAAGTGTCAACCGCCTTGAAACGCTTGATGGTACTGAAGTCTTTTGCAGCTAGAACGCTCATTACCTTAATAAATATTACTTGTAATTTCGTGTAAATTCTTGTAATTTTTCATTTTTTTATGTGGTTCATTTTGTAAAGGATTGGTCCAGTACATCTGACATTTGATACTTTTTCAAACCATGTAGGTCGATGCTTAAAAATCTTTGTGCTACTGAACATATTTCGACTTGATCCCCACACATGGGTACATAGGCAACTTGCAAATATTTAAGTGAGTCCAGTCACATCATTAATTCAATTATTTTATACTATTGAACTACTTTTGACTTGATCCCCACACATAGGTACATAGGTAGTTCGCGAATATTTAAGCGAGTCCAGTCACATTATTAATTCAAGCACTTGTACTATTGAATTACATTTCGCTTGATCACTACACATGGTTATGTAGGCAGCTCGTGGACTATAAACGAGTGCAGTTCCTTTATCAAAACAAAAATATGTTTTTAAAGTTATAAACATGGTGGTTACCATTACCGATACTCTATTTGTAATTCATAAACTACAGTTCATTGTTCGATTCCAGTTCTGGATACTAAGAAGTATACTCCTAATACCATTCTACGGGACTTGTAATTAGGACACGCCATTGCCTAAGCATGGTATTCTTTCACAACTGCTCGATCTTTTGGCATTCTAAATGATGCCTGATTGTTCAACAGAAAAATCACTTTTCGTGTTCAATCTACAATTGTTCACTAATCCTAACATGGTCATTCATTTAGCACCATAAATGACTGACTACTCTTTCATTCAAAAAACCATATATGCGCTCAACCAGTTCAAACGTCTGTTTAAAAATATCTGATATAGCTCGCTGGAACTGGTCTGATTATGTCATGCTTGACAATCGTTCCTTTTGCCATATGCGACATCTAGGTCGGTTCATCGCACATATCACTTCTTAATTGAAGCATTTAAATAATGAAAAACATGTGGAAGAAATTTCTTATCGATGAACTTAAGCATGAAATAATTACAGAATAAGGGCTCAAAGCCCGATGTTCAAATATTCGGCACAACGCCTGCAATTCAAGGAAAAGTGGCATGCAAGCCAACAATTGCAAAACAAAAAAAATTACAAAACAAAAATTAATGTTCCACAGCCTTCTCAGTGTCCGAGGGATCGTCTCTGGTTTTGTCAGTTGTTTGAGGCTTGGAAGCAGCAGGGATAATTTCATTAGTTGTAAAAGGGACAGTTGAGGTCGGTGGCTCGACATCGTTCTTGGGGTGGACATTGAGGCATCAGCTTTAGTGAGAAACTCCTTGTAGAGTTCGATCTCCTCAACAATATCAACATCTACAAGAAGGCCTTGCTTATACTCCTTCAAGAACTTGCTAAGCCTTGAGAGTAGCCTTCTCATACTCGCCCACGATGTGAGTAACGAGCCTTACGATATCCCCATCCTTCTGCTTGATCGACTCTCTCAGGGCATCGTTCCTGACCTTCACCTTGTCGAACCTGTCGACCATGCTCTTCATCATCTCAACTCCCTCTTTCATTATTTGATTAAGAGTCTGAAGCTCCCTGATTGATCACTAGTGCTCGCACGAACATCCTTGAAGTTACATTCGATGTCTATCATCTTTTCTGTCGCTCCCTATTGGTGACTTCAAGCTCCTAGATCCACTCTCTTCATTCGACGGCCTAGTCTATGGAACAGTAGATTAACCTCATTCCCCTGAGAATGCACTATAAAACAACAAGTTCAAGTAATGTAGTCGATCAATAAAATAGGAGTAAGGAAGCTAGGCGAACAAACCATCTCATGAGAATTCATCGAGATGGTCTTGTATGCAGCCATCGTTCACCGTATCCATGTCAACATCAGTGATTAATTGATGGATAAGTTGAACACCAAGTTTTTTGTTGTGGAAACGGCTCTTCCCTACAGGTAAGTTCACCTTTACCTCCTCCTCCTCCTCTTTTGTGGCTTGAGGTTTGTTGCTCGGTTTAGGAGCAATTGCCTTATCTTGCTCCCTCTTCTTCTTCCCTAGTGCCTTCTTCACTGGCTTCTCGCCCACCTTTTGTTTTTTGGCAGGGGGCTACTCCATCATGTTTGAAGGCTCAACGGATGATTTGATGAAAGGAAAGGGATGAGGAATTAGAGCTCGAGCAGCCTTAGCTGCCCTCCCACTGCTGCTGCCTTCACAGCATCATTCTCTGCTCGCTTCCTTGCAAAAATCTCTTTAAGGGAGGGAAAATTAATCTGCATCATGCTCAGTGCTAATTCTAGGATCAAAGCATTTTCGTCAAACAGTGGCTCAATGAACAGCGGAGCGCTGAAGAGTCTCCTCCACGCTCTTCTGATCATGAAAGACCAATCAACATAGGAAAGAATTCGTCTAACTATACCTGATTGGATTACGACGAAGTCCTACTAGAGGCTCCACTGTCTAAATCAATGGGGATGCTAATTTTGTCCCCCCTCTAAATTAGGCTGGGCAAGCAATCGTTCAAGCTTCGCCTTGAACAAAAGCGCTTTTGGTGGTGGCTTCCTTAGTTCCTTACCTTCAATACAAAATGATGATAATCAACACATTATAAACAATATTCTTATTCCAACGATCGATGATTGATCTTTCTCCCGATGCTCTTCATTCCAGACTTACGAAAAGGACCCTATGAGGGGAAAAACGCGCTGGCTAGTGCCTCCAATGATTTCTGAAACACTAGCATGAAGAAATACCGATCTTGTCAATATTTATCGGCATTCCTCATTTCTCCAACCACTTGCCATTTTTGTCTCAGGTACATTGTGTAGCGGCCATGGTCCTTCGTGTTCTCTTGCGGGTAGTAGAGGACACCCATTAGCTCGACACCCATCGGGTAGTAGAGGAAATCATCTACCATTAGCTCGACACCCATCTTATCAGCAATCACTATTAGTTCCAGAAACACTTGCATCCCGTTCAACATCAACTAAGGAATCGCATGTTGATAATGATGCATACATTAAATAATGAGTGGGTGGATTAGCAGTCGAAGCCCACATTCAAAGTATATCATATACATATAGATCTAACCCTCAAAGCTAGTGTCCACTCATTTTTTCGAAAAGGAAAACGAAGTTGGACTTCATTTAGGAACCCATTCCTACCCCTGATAAGGGCTAAGTCGTCTTAAGTCAAGATGGAAACGGAGATTGTCATTCGCAAAAAAGACTCTATGCTTATCTGGTATAGGGGCCTGCTCAATCAAGCAATGCGAGGAATAAAAAGGGCTCCAGCCCCCGACACTACTGTCAGTCGACTCCTCTCAGATGCCTCGTTACTGGACTCAGAGCGCCTTCTCATTTGGTGGCGTTCATGCTACTCCCTCAAACATCAAAGGACGGATGCCAATTCGTAGTTTTTGGCGTCGTTCTTCTCCAGATCGAATTGGGACATTGACGTTCTCCTCTAGTGGTTTCTTGCCTCTCGCTTTATCCATATTAGCTCACAAATATATTTATGGATGAGCGGGGAAATGATTTTTGATCTGAATCCTAAACCTTTGAAATCCTATGAGTTTGGGAATGAAAAAGAGAAACACAAACCCAAAAATCCAAAGAAAAACCCATAAAAATACCACAAATGCCCAAACCAAATATCTATCCGGTGGAAACACATAAAAATAGCTTTAAACGACTCGAAATCAGTAGAAAAACAAACTTCTTGGATCAAAAGAGCATAAAACTAAGAGAAAGAGAAGAAATCTTACCTGAAAATCTCAGATGACTTTGAAAACTCTCAAACTCTCTCTGAAAATTTTGATGGCTCTAAGTAAAGAAATAGGGAAATAAGGGGAGTGATGAAGAGTTATAACCTTCAGGGGGAAGATCCAACGGCTTTGATGCTTTCATCATGCCTTATCAAACAGCACAAATCATAAGACTTTCAGATTCCTACACAGAGAAATCATTTCAAAACTTTTCAGTTTTCAAAAAGGCAACCATCGTTTTAGGTCATCCAACTAGTACTTGCCACATGTAAATAAGATTCATTTTCTCTCAGACTTGACAGCTAGGATTGACTAGCATCAGTATTCACAAGACTTGCCTGATTGACACTCTTGATGATCAATACGCATCGTTCTACGAAAGATGATCATTAAACACTATATCAAGAATTATTGCTTAATAAAGTGGGGGTTATTTATTGGGGTCAAACTTCATCTCCCCATAATGTTATGATTGGGTCATCACAATCACTAGACCAACGAACGACGAACAATGAACCACAACAGATTAAGTGCTCCTAACGTCGAACATTTAGGCTTAGCCCAATGAACGATTACTACTCACTAGAAGAGTGACAAATGACAAATGGCGGTCCTTGACCATTTGGTCTTAGTTCCCTTGAGACTTGTAAATTTATCATGTGTGGATTTGGTGGGCACTTTGTTCAACGAAATGAATGATGAACAATGCTCAACGATTTATTGGTCTTCACAGATGATCGATTTGTCATCCAGCATTCATATTGAAGGAACAATGAACAGTGAAAGATCAGTCTCTATAACCGCTAGGCCTACGTTCAATCGTGGCATTGTAACCCATGTCCTAGTACATATTCCAAATTATTTGAGTAGTGGGGAATGACCCACTACTATTATGCAGATCCAGACCCACAATCTTCCCTCTGTAAATAGAGGAAGATCCTTCTCATTTAAGGTGAGCTTGAGTTTTACTGTTATTTTGCTAGAATATACCCATAAATTGTAGCCTTTTGTACTCAAAGTTCATATAGTGTAACCACGGACTCAGAGGACATAGCACAATTCCAGTGAACATCTCTAAATTTCAGTGCTACTATCATTTACTACTTTCGTTTTGATTTCTCATTTACATTTTCCGATTATAATTGTTTTATGATCCACATATGCGATGTTCGATGACTCTAATAATTTCTGTATGTTGATTTTTTTATAATCTAATCTTGGTTAAAATTTGACCGTAGATTCCTAGTATTTACAGTAGGCACGTGTTTAATCAATTTGTTAAATAAAAATTAATTATTGGGTATTATGAGAAAATAGTTGTTAAGAGAGCATTGAGGAGAAAATATTTAATTAGTAAGAAATTTAAGAGAAGTTAGCAAATCACATAGAAAGTTAATTGGATGATGCTAATAATAGTTGAGATGGTCACACAAAAAATGTTTGACTAATGATACATTGAAAAAAAAAAATAATTCAGTATGGATAAAAATTAATTAAAAATAAAAAATTTAAAATGATGAAAGAAAGCATATAGAAAAAAGATTGTGGATGAAAATAAAGAATAATTTTGAAGAAAACAAAGAATAAAATTTATATATATCAAATATTATGAAAACAATAGTAGTTGAGAATCTAAAGTAATCACGAAAAATAAAAATAAGTATGTTGAGAGAATTTCTTGAGTGAAGTGAAGGAGAAAAAATTTTAGTGGTAAAAAAAAACAAAGAAAGAAAATGAAAAGAAAAAGGGAAAAAATAAGACCGAATTAAAAAAAAAAAAAAAAAAAAAAAGGAATGATATGTGTCAAATGGATGGAGAAGTCTTTTGACTCTTTTATATATGTTATTATATATTATTACTATGGTAAGATTAAGATTATACTATCACTATTATATTATTAGTAATAAATATATGAAAAATAACTCTTCTATGTTGTATTCTTGTTTATTTGATGCAAATATTTTGGAAATTTTCTTCGCTTTCTTGGTTTGAGGGGGAAATTGGATTGCCTTTAAAATAGTGCAACTTTTCATGGCTGAAATAAAGCATTAAGTGAGGTCCGCTTTTGTTATGTGACGGACAGCACCTTCAATACTGTTTTAACATTTTCTAGACCCTTGAAACTATCAGGGACATGAAGAAAACCAGAATAGAAGGACACACGAGTTGGTTATTTCATATATTTTTTTATTTGTGTTCTCATTTCTGCCACTTTAATATTATTATGAAAAATGTTTAATTAACATAATATTTTAATTAATGTGATATGATAATATAATTAAATATGCATTTTTAATTGATCTGTTCCTCATTATTATTAGTATATATTTATTTTAATGTTTTGGAAATCCCTGTCCAAATTCGGTTTGGCTTGTGTTTGCTTGTTTCTATTAAACGACTGTCGTTTGCTGTCATCCACGCCAACGATTCCAAATTTTTTTTTTTTTTTTTAAGGACAATTCCAAACAAGATATCCCCAATTCATTTTTAAAAATATCCCAAATACATTTTATAAAAAAATCCAAAATCGAATTTGAAATATAGATATTTAATATTTGAATTTAAATTTGAAATGAAGATATTTAACAAAAAAAAAATTAATTGTTATAATAATTCATTATTGAGACAGATCTAGAAGGTTGATTACTATTTTTTATTAATCACAAAGGAAATTAAAAATATATATATATATATTTACGAGTTGCTAGTTCATCGTTTCTTACGTAGGTATCCACTTCAGCAATTTTCTTGATAAATCCTCGACCTATAAACAAACGCATCCGGCTACTTTTACCCCAAAATCGCCTTTCTCAATTTTTAGCTTTATTTTACTCACCTTTTAACCTCTGTGGCCTCTCTCAAAATTTATCAGATTTCTTTTCAGTCTTCCTTTCAATGTATAGCGGACAAAATTCAAGTTGGTACTCGATAAAGACAATTCTACTGAAGGGTCAAAATCAGCAAGGATTTTAATTACGTATTAAAAAATAAATAAAAGGCCGATTAGGCCCTAAAAAGATTGCTCAATGCATCCAAATTTGTAGGGTCCATACTCGGTACCCGCCGACAAAAGCAAATGGCAAATCAACATCACCTTTGCTATGATACTTTCCTTTATGAATAAACAGCGGCATTGCTTGGAGCAGTCACTAGACGACCATTCTCGACAAGATTGGCCGGAAACGAAGCTTGACAGTTGCTGATGTGTGACTTTAAGCGGGGTATACTGGGGTGTGCGCTTCTACATCGGTGGCAACGTAACTCCATTGACAACACCTTGTCATCACCTTCTAGTCTCGCTTTTCCGCAACCACTGATTTCCTCCATTACATCGACAGAATCTCGAAAGAAAGCTGTGGTGAATGAGTTCCAGTGTTTCTTGTTCTTCAGATGTTTTGAATTGAATTCTTGGCTGATCACATGTAGATGAAGTTGTCGCATTGATGGGGTCTGCATTAAAGATGTCCAAAAGGGCATATTAGTAAAAATTGCGCTTTCGGGTTTCAAACCATATTGACAAGACAATAAAACTTGTGTAGTTGAAATCTATATCTGTCTATTAGGACTTGGAAGTGAGGAAGAAGAGACATGAACAAACACAGAAAGTGCAACACAAAATTATGGCAAATTAAATTTTAGATTAAATTAAAAAAAAAACAGAAAAAAAAAAAAACAAACAAACAAACAAACAAAAAAAAAACAAAACAAAACAAAAATCAATTTTCGTTTATCTTGCAGAATGTGATCAGGGATTTAGATAATATTACGAATTAAGTTTGTTTATTTATTTTATTAAGTTTGGCATTATCAGTTATATCCTCTATACTTTTTTCAAAATTTGAAAAAAATAAAAATAAAAATAAAAATAAAAATAAATGTTTGGCATAATCTTATAGTCGTTTTTTTTTTTTTTTTTGAATTAGGTTTTCTTAGTTTCCAAGATAGGATTCTATAAATAGATGATTGCGATTAATATAAATTTAAACAAACTATCAAAATTCTCTCTCTAGATTCTCTCGTTTTCTCCCAAATTCTTCGATTCTCGTTTCTCCCAGCCCTTAGAGCAATCATGGCGGATAAAAACAACGTAAAGGAGGCAGTGGCAAATATTGAGCCATTTGATCCTACTAGGAAAAAGAAGAAAAAGAAAAGGATCAACATCGCTGCTGATGGCTCTGAAAAACCGGCCCTCAGGTGATGGTATTTTTGCGAGGGAAAAACTGGAAGATCTTATGGAAGAAGACAATGGAGCAGGAGTGGTTCAACCTATTTGTTCATATTCCGAGCTTGACTATACGTATGAGATGCTTATTGACAGACTGTTTAGCACCTTCCGGGAGAATAATCCTCAATTGGTAGGGGAGAGGCGGCGGCTAATTCAAAGCCTCCACGAGTTCTTCGCGAGGGAACAACTAAAACCATATTGGCGAACTTCATGGATTACTGCAAGAAGATGAACCGGCAGCCAGATCATCTTATGAATTTCTTGCTGACAGAACTAGGGGTCGGTGGATCACTTGATGGGCAGCAAAGATTAGTTGTGAAGAATAGATTTGGCCCCAAGGAGTTTGAAGGACTGTTGCGCCGATACACCACTGACTACGTTATTTGTCTTGTATGCAAAAGTTCAGAAACATTACTTCTAAATAGGAACGGTCACTTGTTACTTAAATGCAACGACTGCAGCAACGAATGAACAGTCGATGCAATTGAAGCTGGTTTTGTTGCTCAAGTCGGTCGTAGGAACACCAGGAAATAAGCCAGCTACATTCCAGCAGCCCGAGGCTTACGATCGACCAAGCTTCTTTTAGAGCCGTCTCTAGTTATCCTATCAACTAGATGATTTATTTTGGAGTTTTAACTTACCATTATTTTCTTTTGAGTTGTGATTATTTATTTAGGTACATTATCACATTTGAATTTAACTTATATTTGAGATCTTTATTTAAAAAAAAGCTTTAGTTTCCAAGTTGAATGATTGACTACATATCATTAGGCTCAATTGCGTTAAACATAGGTAACTTTCAATGACGCATCAACCGAACCCTAGATCTTACCTTTCAAACTTCACCTACATTATAATCTCGCCTACTGTTTTATCATCCTAATCCCAGATCTACCTAGAACAAAATATAATACATGCGAGCATATTATCAACATGTAAAAGTGCAGCCATTTTATCTCTTTGAGAAAATCCCAAGTTCGAAGTTTCGATTCTGAGTCCTCTGCTACGTCATGAGCCATTAATATATCCAAGGCTTGTTTAGGAATCCAAGTCTCTGTAATTTTCTATAAAAAAGGGTTTTTTTTTTTTTTTTAAAGAAACAGTAACTTTATCGATGAAAAAGGAGAGAACGAGGGATCCTCAACAAAAGAAACAAAACACAAATGACAAAAAAATAAATAAATAAATACACATACACACACACAAAAATGACAAAATAAAGTAAAGTTAATCTAGCATGACTACAAAAACAGAAATCTAGCAAAACTACAAAAACAGACTCCAACTTCTAACTATATCAGTCATATACAGGTTGCTAAACTTTTTCTCCCGAAGACCCCAGCCACCCAAAATTTGACTTTATCCCAAATTAAGTCATATTTTCCTCACTATTCAAAGATTCTCTATTGTGTCCCATCCAAATTCCTCAAAAGATTGCTAGAACTGCTGTAGCCCACAAAATTTTGCTCTTATTACTACAACCAGGAGGTAAAGAGACCTCATAAAGCTGCTTAAAATGAAAAGGAACGACCTGTGAAAGACTGAATTCCTTGAAAAGAAAGACCCAATACCTAAATTATTTCATATTAGATTATTTATTTAATTTCGAGAACAATTATCTACCTGGCCCACCCTTTAAACACCCAATAATCATGGCCCAAGAACCTTAAAACGTGGACGTAAAGACAAATATCAGAAATAAAAGAAATAATAAAAATGAACTTTCAAGCAAGATGTTAAAGCATACCGAGTGATAGCCAAGACGGAAAATCAAAGATGCATCTTCACCAATGAACTTCTCAGCCCATTTCAAACCAACGGCATGCATTGTTCTTAACAACTGAAGATGTTCTTTATGTACAGCCGCTATGCAATCGAGACCTTCATGTCGTGCCAACACCAAAATATGCTTCTGCGCCTGCAAACGTCCAATATTCGTAATCAGCATAATGATGAGCAGAGTAGATGGAAAAAACTTCAACGTCAAATTAACCTTTGGATAGAGATCATCTAATACAACGATATCATCTGTAATCTGTAGCACGGCATCCTTGTGCTTCTCTGGTTGCATGGCAATGTTGTAAAGAGCCTGAGCCCATGATCCCCAGGTTTTAGTTGTGCTTCCAGCAAATTTTTCAGTGCTAGGATTTATCCTTCCAGCACTAGACTCGGAAATATTGCCTCCAGTTTCAGAGTAAGATCCCTTGTACTTTTTAGTCCTATCAGATTCATGAACACCATCCCTCTTTACCTTCTGCTCACTATGTTTAGTGGCATTCCCGGGGTGACCTTGCATCTCTGACTGCTTTGACTCATGATTATTTCTGCTTCCTTCTGGTAGCTTCCTTATAATAGACACAAAACCTTCAAAGAGTGAAGTGTATGCATCACAGAGAATTTTGCAGCCTTTAACATAGTCATTGTCGAGACAGTTTGGTCTCTGCGGATTCATATTTGGTCCAAGAACATGTATGACGTGGGTTACCCGTTCCTGGGAAAACAAGGGAGAAGTTGAAGGGAGAGGAACGATTACAGCACTCCCAGGAAGAAGAGATTTAGCTTGTTCTTTGGTTGCAGTCTCTAGGGCTGGCCCTGCAGCAGTGAAGATTGCAGCATTTACACCTCCACCTCCAGGTTTCAGTCGCCTGCACCGAAACATCTTTCATTGGATCTTCCTGACATAATAATCATATCAACATAACTTATTTCGTTATTTACCAAAAAATAAGGGTGAAAACAAAAGATCTATAGTTTTCCGAAAATTAGGTCAATCACGAATTATCATTCTTGGTTGTCTCAATTGATAAATACAAGAGGACAACAGGCTTCTGACTTGCATCAACTACACAAATAGGCGTCTCAGAAGGTAGCGAGCCCTCTCCGAAGCACATGGAAAATGGTTACGAAACCAATGCCATATTATTATCATGGACAAGAGAAGCTAGTTAGACATAACAAAACAGGTCCTTGATAAGAGCTAGGGAACTAGTCATGTCTAGGTTCAAATACCATAAAGATTGTGACGATACTTAAATACAATCTCACAAAATAGTTTGATGGGTCTATTATTTCAACCCAATGCAAAACAGAATTATATAAAAATGATCTATTTCAATAGATGAAACGATAACAGCTTACCAATTGGCAGCATTAGCTATCACATTGCAGTGCAAGCCTCCTTGTGAATGAAGTCGAGTAATATCTCCTACAAATGTAAAGAACTTTTTGCAGTCGATGTTTCTCTTTAAAGCTTTTGCCCTAACCAAAGATAAAATCTTTGATCCATGAGTCAAATCTACCAAGACAAGTCTAGCGTTTCCAATTTTTTTCACGAATTCCTCAACTTTCTCGACAATAATTTCAGATGCCTTCTCATGGTTGAATTGGAAATCTGATGTTGAAATAGATGGAAATGCCAGTGTGGGAGGATCACTCAGAGAAGCAGCATAACTAATACTGCCTACCGTAGGGTCTTTACATTCATTCAACTCAACAGCATTATCAGAGAAAGGAACCAGTCTTTTTGAGCCAGAAACCGTTTCCTCCAAGTTTTTCACAAACTTAGAACCCTGAACACTATTTGCTGTAGATCCGGAATTATCAGCAGGCCCTGCTTTCTTGAAGAATTTCATTATACCAAGCTGAACTTTAGAATCAAGATTCTTCTCACCGAAAACGCCTTGGGGAATAGCATCCAATGGACCAAGTCTACTGTACGTATTAAGGACGCCTTGAACATCACTCTCATTTTGGCAGAAAGTGATTCTTGTAAAACCTTCACTAAGTTTAGGCCATTCCTTATTCTGTAGCATTCTGTTCACAACAGCAGCAGCTTTTCCACCTTGCAAGTTTCCCTCATGGCCAGTGCGTTTTACAGACCGAGAAATACAGAGCCGAGCAGGAAGATCAAGCACCACAGCATGCATGTCACCTTTGGAAGCACCGAGCTTAACAAATTCTGAACGCTGTTCCTTGTCTAGGTTGCATCTGTCAATAAACACATTTTTTCCCTCATTCAGTGCACTGGCTGCACTCTTTAGACATTGAGCTTTCGTTCCGGCTTTGCCATTTCCAATGTTGTCCTGCAAATATATATATATATATATATATATATAGAAATAAAAATTAAAATACTGGAAAACCTAGCTCAGTCAGAACAACAATATAGCATTTCAAATAATTGAAGAAATAGCCTTGAGTGCATCCGATTTCTTCCTCAACTAACCAAGTATAAGTCAGTTTTTTTTTTTTTTAATACACAAAAAATTTAAAAGAAAAAGATCTTACAAACCTAAAACAAAAAAGACCAAAGGTAAAACTAGAAAAATAACCGAAAGCACGTATAAGCAACTATCACTATGGAAAAGTAAGTTAAAAGTTATAGTCCTTAGAATCAGAGATGACAAACTTAGACCATCTCTAATTTATATGTCAATGCCAATACTATATTTGTTATAGGAAACCTTTAGAATAGCATATTTGAGACTATGTACTCCAATATATAATGTTATTTCTATCGCCATATCTACATTATCTAACCATCATCAAGCTTTGGAATTCATAAAAGAAATGTTTTAGTATTTGAGTAATTTAGAAATGACAAAATTGTAATGATTAGATGAAAAATCAAGACACCAACCAATAGTAATCAAATGCCAAATTTGACATTTGCCACCAAGGTTAGCATTTGACAAATTTTCACCAAAAATAGAACTCCATTAGAGCATCTTCAATGCAATCCTAAATTGTTATGCCAATGGTAAAACTTGGCATTTGGATGAAAAAAGTGCTCTCCATTGGAATCCTATTTTTGATGCCATATTTTCCATATGTTAAAACTTTGTGGCAAATTTGCCAAAAGGTCTAGCCATTTCCATGTTTGACATTTGATTCTTATTGGATGGTGTCTTCACCTTTTCAGGTAATTATTACAATTTTTTTTTTTTTCAAAATTATCTGAATTACGAAAAGTTCACTTTTACAAGTTACAAAACATAGTAATGATAATAAAAAGTAGAAATAACATTACACATTGGAGTATAAAGTAGGATAATGCTAATTTTCACGCCCATCTATAACAAATATAACATTGACATAGACAAATGCATTAGAGATGGTCTTAGAGAGTTATTTTTCCATAGAAATGTCAAATTTGACATGGACACATCTATTTGGCACTTCAACGGAAAAACTCTTAACATTGGCAATATTTAAGCATATAAAAAACTTTCTTACAGATAGCCAAAATACTATTTCCATTTTTTGTTTTTTTAAGCTTCCATACCTGTTTCAGGTGGTCATGGCAAATAAAGGATTCTAAATATGTTAGATATGCAGCCACCTAAAATTTCCATGAAAATTTCTTAAAGAATTAACTGCTTAGAGTTAGCCTCAGTTACAAGGTCTTACAACAAATGTGTACATGGCTTTTATGAAAACAAATTAAATAAGTAAATAAATAAAATGAACAATATACTTGAGCATGATCTTAGATGATAGATGGGAAGAACCCAACAAAGAGCATTACACTTTATAAGTGATAAGCATTTAGGAAATATTTACTATTTCACATCTTGTATTTTGGGCTTCTTAAGAATATATAACGCTTGTTCTCAACATTTTCCCATTAGACTTAAATTTTTATTAAAATTAAAACTTCTCCCGCTAAAATGTTGATTTTGATAACTTAAAACAACTATGAAGTGAACAAGTTGATGATAATCCATAAAGAGTAAAGTCGTCATTGTGTGGTTAACTGGAAATTGACCGAGTGAAGCGATAATTTGATATGAAATTAGAATTCAAAGTTATGAGTGTTGAATACATTCATAGCACGTGCTATACATTTTTTTTTTTTTTATAAGCTTAATAATGCATGGTGTAGAAGTAGTGCATAACTCTTCAAATAACAAGATGCACAAGATACAAATACATTAAAATTATGCTAAAACACCAAGAAAAGACTAGATTTCTCATGCAAATACAAATGGGTAATAAAAGTTGGTACTTTTCAACTCGACTATAACTCGCCAGAGAAATAAGAAAAGCGTATGAAAATGGGTAAAAAGAAAAAATGCCTCACTGAAGCATATCATCAAACATGTTGTAGGCAAACAGAGATATACAGATATATATATATATATATATATATATGAGAGAGAGAGAGAGAGAGAGAGAGACCTGGCAAATGCGAACCCATGATCGGGTAGAGAGGCGCATAACTTCCTCGCAGAAAGTGGACTTGCCGCTACCGGGCGCGCCAACCAAAATTACCATAAGAGCCTTCCCCTTCTGTTCTTCTTTGCCTTGCGACGTAATTTTGGAAAAGAAAATATTGATAATCCGATGATGAATTTCTGAAAAATTTTACTGAGATATGAAGCGACAAAGAGGGGTTGGGAGTTACCTTCGGCTCTAAAACCTTGGTCGATATCCATGTCCGCCATTTCTTGCCTGCTTTCAAGATCAGCTGGTTCTTACATTCAAGACTCTCCCCGTCCCTGCCATTGGTACTCTACTCTTTTTTTAAGGTTGTTTTCGCAAATAACCCTAAATTTTACGATCAATCAAAAGTAGATTCCTAATTTTTAATTTTACGCATCATATTATCTCAAAAATTTTTTACTATGATAAAAAAAGCTTCTATATTCCAATTCTATCAAAAATTAAACATAAATTAAACATATTCATATCACGTGAATTGTAATTAAGACTAAAATCATAATTAAAAATTTATTAGAGAGAAACTGTATATAAAAATTAGCTTTTGACGCTTTATAACTTTTATTAAAGGAAAATTATGTTGTGTGTTCTATTTTGATCACTGGATCAAATAGATAACTGAACTTTTTATTATTTATGGTGTATTTGATGTTCGAGTTGAATTTGAAATGAAATTAAGCCTTTGTTTGGTTGGTAAGTTTCAACTTACCATCTCAAAAAGTTTTTTTGTCTTTTTTTTCAAAAGTCTTTGTCTTTTTTCCAAAAAGTTTTTTGTCTTTTCTGAAAAGTCAACAAAATTTACTATTTCAACTTAAAAATCTCAACTCAAACTGACGAACCAAACGAACCCTTAATTTTTATATTGAAATTGGTTAAATTTTTAAAAACTAGTTATAATTTTTATTATTATTTTTTTTTTAGAAAAAGACAAAAAACCAACCTTAAAATACAGTTGAGTTCAAAATGAACTCGAACACCAAACGTAAGCTTAGCAAAATGACTGTTTGCTATTTTTTCCAGATTTTGCCAATTAGTGACTAACTTGAAAATTGATGATTTAGGTTATGGTCAATCAATGATTGACTACTGTCAAACAACTGATTTACAAAATTAGCAATATTATGTTGTCAATTAATCATTGAAGAAAATTAATTTACCATTTTAAAAAAGGATAGAACTGTGGTAGAGACCCTTTGAGGGTCTCTACCGGTAAAACCTTTTTTTAGACCGTTGAGATTTAATCGAACGGTTGAAATATTGTTGGTGTACCATACTTATCATACACCTTACCTCATATTACCCTCCAACTAAAGTCTTATCCGTCGCTGGCAACCTTCTCGCCGGCAGCCCACCCCCGACGCCGGCGACCCACCCCTGGCCCCCCCCACCACCGGTCCCAGCCCCGGTCGCCCCCCACCCAGCCCCGGACCCTGGCAACCCCCCCCCCCCAGCCCTCCTCAGCTGGCCCCCCGGCCCCAGCCCCCCCACCCCAGGTCCCCCTCCCCAGACCTCCCCCACCCACCCCCCTCGACAGAGACCCCCCCACCCCCCTCTCTCTCTCTTCTCCTCTCTCTCTCTCTTCCCCTCTCTCTCTCTTCCCGGCCCACGGTGTGATGCCCTAGAAATTTATAAGCTTTATTCATGAATTATTATTGTGGATTTCCTTCATTAATATACTTCTAATGAATTATCTTAATGAATATCAAATTTCACGATCATGAATAATTGCATATGTATCATCGATGTGATGATGTCGATGATATAACAATGTCGAGTTTTAAATGAGAAATTTTAATTACATAAAAGACGAGTTGAGCGACATAAAAACTTATATGACCATTTTATTATGTCATATTAGAGGTATAACGATAATTTTGGGAAGAACCCCGATTTTTATTAATCGGTCGATTTAATGATCTTAATACTTATTTTGATCATATCAATAGGTAAGTTTTGAGAGTATGATTGAGAAATTAATGTGTCACATAGATAAAAGATGGGTGATTAGTATTTATTCTTAGAAAATCCAAAGGTGGGAGATTGATCAAGAATTGTACTCAAGTTTGAAATCAATGGTGTAGATTTAATGCTACAGAATCCTAGGCTAATCAATGGCCAAACTTTGGATGATTAGTGACCAATAAGAACTTAGGGTAAGGATTGGTGTGTTGGAAGATCTAATGGATGAGAATGAAGATGACAACCTTGGATCAATGGTGGAAATTGAAAGAAAGAAAAACAAAATAAAAATGAGAAAGGCTAGGGAGGATCCGGATTTTTGGTTCAAGAAACAAGAAGAAAAGTTGAACAAGTGAGAAAAAGAAGGAAGTGTTGCATGCATGCAACCTTGTGTAAGAAATAGCATGGTTTATTTAGGCAAGTTGACCCAAAGAAGAGACAAGTGAAAGTGACTCTTTGTCTCCACTTTGTTGAACCAAATTTCACCCCAAAAAAACCCTCCTTGAAGTGGCGGCAATGAAGGAGGATATCAGCCAAAAATTTTCCAATCTTGCCCCTTAAAATACAGCTCTCTTAATGTGAAAGTTGGCTGAGCACAAACGCTAATACCCCATTTTACTCTCACACAAGTTAAACTCAAAAACCATAGCTTCTTTAGCCACCACCAAGTTCAAAACAAAAACAAGAACCACCAACACTATTCTCCACCTCAAGCACATCTCTAGCACCCTCCTCCATCCACTTTCAAGCTCTAAGAAACCCCGTCACCAAGATCGAAGAAGTGTGAGACGGAGTTAGAGGATGTTTTACTAGAGGTAACCTAATGGTATTCTTCGTGTTTTAGTCATTTTTGGAGAACTAAAGCATGATGTTTAGTTATGATCTTAATGTTAGACTTCTTCTTACCTAGGAGAAAGTTTTGAGAAGAACTTTGGAGATCCGAGATCTTAAAGGATCCACAGAGCATTTCAGTAAGATCTAAGAACCTTGTTAGAGTTTGTAGTTGTTGTGATAATATAGCATGCATTAGAAACTTTGGTATGAAAAATAAATTATATATTAATATTCTACAGAGGATAAGCTTCATTTTAGGCTTTGGAATCACTTGATTTGCTTTTATATGTCTAAAGTTATGTGCCTTTGATTTTGTGACACAAAACTAGAGAGAAAATGAACCTCCGAGACACAGCATAGCCACGGGTTTATTGTACGCCTAACCTATTAGATTCATAATTTTGGATTATAATTTAAGAACTAAAAACTAGACTCTTTGAGCTTTCCAACAAGGTATCTTATGCCTTAAACGGATAAGTGTGTAATTTTTGGTGAATTTTACAAGTTTGGACTACGAATCGAAAATCCTTGCTTGAACCCTGTACTAGCCACGGGTTTTGTAGACTTTGAGTTAGTAAACCATAACTTTTTACAATACTGTTTTTACCACACGAAATAGACATTATGAGCTTTCCAATGACATATCTTTTGTCTTATTTGGATTTGTAAGTAAATTGTTATGATTTTTCTAATCTTACCTATGAATCTGGATTTGTGGTTCAAATGTGAAACCAACAATAACAAAACCTAAGTTGATGGCATGAATCACTCAAGTAATAAAGGAAATAACTTTTCCTCTATAAAGTAGACATCTTAAGCTTCAAAATGAGATATCATGTGTTTAAAATGGATATGTATATTAATTTTAATAAATCCCTTAAGATGAAGTGTAATATGGTAATATGGGATTTTATCATAAGACACTTAGAAAAACGTCCATATTAATGTTTGAAATACTTAAAATCTTGGAAAACAAGTTAAAAAGACAGAAACTAGATGTTTCAAGCTTTCCAACAAGTCATCAAGTGTCCAAAACGGAATTATACTCAAGTCTAAATAAATCTTACAAATTAAAATCCTACACCGATAAAACGATTAAACATTAAAATGTGACATAAGAGTAAGTCATGACATATGAACATACTTAATTATGAAGTGAGTTAATTTTTAAGTGTATGATCAAATAATGTGAAAACCCTAACTTTATAAAATTAAATCACAAGTTTTAAATGGGCCAAGATAAAATATACTATATGGTTACTGGGTAAATACCAAGAGATTACCTTAGCCCAACTAAATGAACATAACTTAGGGGTTGGGCTAGCCCAATAATAAAAGAGAGGTATACCCATAGGTGACTCCTTATCATCTTGATTGATTATTAATTAATTAATACATAACTAAATGTAATTAATAAAGAAATTAATTAATTAATAACTAATTAATTAATTATAAGAGTTAGCATATAATAATCAAGATTTTATAACTACATAATTAGTTAGCATATAATAATCAAGATTTTATAACTACATAATTATAATACATGATTAATTATAGGTTAATTAATCATTAACCATTGATGTAACCATCAAAAATAATAATGAATGATTAATTAGAGATTAATCAAACATTAATTATTAGATTAATCAAATTATTAATTATTACTATTAGAATTAATAATTATTAATTATTATATGAGAAAGAATATTTAAGTAACATAATTAAATTATTAACAAGATAATTATTAATAAGTCAATTAAAATTATATAATTTAATTATAATTACTTAATTAAATAAAGTAATAATTAACTATTACTTAATTAATTAGCCAATCAATTAATTAATCAATTGATTAATTAATTAATTAAAATAATTAATTAAATTAAATTAATTAAATAATAATTAGTAGAAATTTATTTTAACAATTAATAATTAATAAGAATTAATTGTTAAGGTTAATTATGATACAAGTAAATTAAGCTCCCTTTAGTATATAAAACAAATAAAATAAATGAATAAAGTAATATAATTAAGATTATGTCTGATAATGAGATATGATTTAATCAGGACAATTCCTCAAATCTACGAAGTAAGAGATACAACTCCAGAAGTTTAGCCACATAAGATAGGTAAGTATAAACCTCACCTACAGCATGGAACAAAATGTTTTCTTTGTTGATGTTCTACATTGCTATGACTTGACTTGATGATGTGATAAGTATATGAATTATATGTATTATTTTGATTAAGTATTTGATGTGCATAATTTCTCTTGCACTAAAATGATCGGCATGCCTCACAGATATTTATGACATAATAGTAGATTCATAGTGACATGTAAATCTACATATTGTCACAATTAATAAGAATGAGACAAATAAATATAGGATTAAATGTCGTACCAACCTCCAATTAGTGAGAGGATATGATAAGAACGAAAATTATATGATATGACCTTGGTGGCTGTTGGAGGGTCGCTCCCCTAACTCCCCATTGGTTGCACGCATATGGGTACAACATATGGGCCCTTAAATAGATAAGATATGTAAATAATAAAACATAATTGAATACACATAGTTCATATGCATTTTTGAACATTCATGATGTTACATGTGATGATATGAATTCATGAAAATGATTCGTGAGATATTGTTTGTACTTGCTGAGCGAAAGCTCATCAATATGTGTTCGTGCTGTAGGTAACGCGGGTAAGCAGCCCGCTACTTAGATATTTCATGGACTGACGAAACTGTGCGGAGGCGATAAAGGAAGGGAGTGGGATACCACCACGAATTTAATTTCCGCATTTATACTTCTTAAATTATTTTGTAACGACTATATTTGTAATTATGTTTTAATGTTTTGGTACTACTAAATTAGTATGAGTACTTTACGATAAAAAGACTTTAGACTCTTTCGTTTTAATCAACATGAAGTTATAGCTTTTTAATATTATCTAAATACGAATTTGAATAGGATAATTATTTACTAGATGTTTTCAATTTCCTCAGTTACAAATTTTAGTAATTCTAACTTTTATAGTACGAATATGATTTATATAAATAAAAAAAAAATTTATGTAATTTTTTAGAACCAAACATGAATAAGTGTTAAGACTAAATGTACTTAAAAATAAGTAAGCTAGTTAACGGTCCGAAAAGTCGGGTAAATTGGGTCGTTATATGCGGCCCCCCCACCCCCGACGGGGACCCCCCATCTCCCCCCCCCTCTCTCTCTCTCTCTTCTCCTCTCTCTCTTTTCTCGTGTCGGGGGTATGGGGGCCGCGGGCCTGGAAGAGAGAGAGAAAGGGGATGAGAGAGAGAGGGGGGTGGGGGGGTCCCCGTCGGGGGGGATGCCGAGAGCTCCAGGGGGGTGGGTGGGGGGAGGTCGGGGGACGGGGACTTGGGGTGGGGGGGCACCGGGGGGGCTGGGGGGGTTGCCAGGGGCCTGGGAGTAGGGAGTGGGGGGCCGGGGCTAGGGCCGTGGTGGGGGGGCCGGGGGTGGGTCGCCGGCATTGGGGGTGGGTTGCCGGCGTCCGTCGCCGGTGGCGAGAAGGTCACCGGCGACGAAGAAGACTTTGGGTGGGAAGGGTAATATGAGGTAAGGTGTATGATAAGTATGGTACACCAACAACATTTCAACCATTCGATTAAATCTCAACGGCCTAAAAAAAGGCTTTACCGGTAGAGATCCTCTCCTACCCTTTAAAAAAATAGCATTTTAACTAATTTTTTAAAAACTTAGGCCATTTGTTAAAAAGCTTCTCAAAAAAGGCTAATTACCTCTAAAACTCTTTATTAAAATACAGTTTGCAGTTTGCATAATATATCTTTGATTAGAGTATAATTTTGCTTCCAACAATATTTAGTTACGGCTTTATTTATAAATAAAGTTTATATGATCAGTAGGTGTTTAATTTTTGTCTAATATTTTACATAACATTGACAAAGGAACCATTGATTTAATGATAGAAAAGTTCAAGGAGTCTGATGTGTAAAGTAAAGAGTCATGGATCAATATTAGACTGATGTTTAATTCGATCACCATTTATAAAATTAACCCTTTTCTAAATAATAAAAAAATCAATTTTTTTAACTTGAGTGCAGAGATTTAAAATCTACACCTTGTAGTGAAAATCAAATATAAAATTAAGGATTGTTAAACATGTAACCACTTTGAACAATCATTTTCATTTCATGAAGTTTCCACAATTAGGATATTTGTAAAGAAGTAACTTCTTTTTCTCTATAAGTAGTAGAGTTACCGGGAGAGAAAAAGTTAAATAGTATTTTGATGCATATTTCAAAATAATCAAAGTAAATCACATTTTTGTCATAAATAATTTATTAACAAAACATGTTTATCCGTTTCTACCACTTCATAGGCTCAGGCAAAGAAGCTGGCTTGGTGCCCTATTCAGTTAAAGGTTTGATACTATCAAACATATCCAACTTTCTATCAAACAGCCTTTTGCTCAATTTCTAAATACAATATTGAGAATGCCCTTCTTTCTTGTCAAAATTTCTTGTTAGTATTATGCGTGCTTGTGGTTGCTCTATGTATTTCTAATTGTTGCGTAGCAGGGACCCGAATCTGCGACCTCATGGAGGTGCTTTTCCTAATAAGCTAAACATGCCACTGCTATACCTCTGAAGTGCAATTATAAAGTAAATAGCCAGAGGATTAAATACCTTATTTTTCAACGCAATTCCCCCGTTCATCAATCACGCGAGTACGCATCCAGTCAGCATATAACAAACGAAAAAGGCATTCATCCTGGATTCTCTTCCTCAATCAAAATTTCTATCGATTGATCCCTATTCTTTCAGTCAAAGTCTACACCCTCAACTGAGAGGTGCACCATGTTGATCGGAATCGGCAAAGACCTTCTTGTACCCATCCTCGAATACCAATGTCTGTCTTTAAGCCTTCCCTTCTGCTTACATCATTTCTTTGTGAATGCTCCACTATATTTTCATAAATAAATTATTTTAAATTATGCTAATTAATGTAAATAATTTTTTAGAAACTAGCTATTTGTTCCAGTTTTTATTCAAAGAATTTGGGGAAGTTGTAGCAAATATCATATTTTTATAGATACTTTTGAAATTTATATCAGGTTTTTTAAAAGATGATAAACTATAACATATTATTATATTTATTTTATGCTAATTTCTTGGATTTTCTTAGATTTTCTCTAAAAAAAAAAAAGATTTACTGTTAATTTTTAATAACAAATTTATATATATAGTTTCATATTAGAGAGAAATAGAGAGATGAGGTGAGAGAGAGAGAGTGAGTGAAAGGAAGAAGGAAGAGGAGGTATTTTTTTTTTTTTTTAATATTGTGTGATCATAAATTTAATTATACTATTTATTGTTATATTTAAAATTTTATGTTATAATTTACTATTATTCTCTTCAAAAATACTATTTTACTCATTCTCCCAAGAATTTATTTGTGGTTCGACTTCGACCCACAAGAAGATTCTTGAGGTGTTTACAAATAAGAATATATAGATTAGGAGTCAATCCATAATTTTTGAAATGAGATCTAATGTAGTCCATAAACAATTGAGTTCGTGAAATGGATTCGTTGATTCAATACATAACCTTATCTATCCTAGAGGTTACTGGAGATGGCGCCTATACAAGAATTATAGGTGAAGCGTAAACGAAAACTTGTATAGGTTATTACTCAAAAAAATATTTTTGTTTAGGTTAGGATTCTCTCTTCAATCTAAATGGGGTGGGTTTTATCAAAATTTAACAAGTTTAAAAAAAATAAGAAAAGTAATAGTCATGGGCTGGGCTGTAGGAGTTGAGGAGGAATAGGTCAAGTTATAGGGAAAGCATTTAGATGAGATAAATTTAAAAATTATTTATCAATATGATATAAAAAATTAACATTAGACTAACATAAAAAAAAATTGACTATTTAGATAATTTGTGTCATATTGATCAATAATAGATAATTTATATCATGTTGGTCAATATATCATGCAAAAAAAAAAAAAGTTATTTAATTAATTTTCTCCAAATTATATTCAATCTAAGTACGTATACATATTTATTTATTTTAAAAAATACATATATATATCGTTACGTTTTGAGGATTTTTCGAATCGAGATTTCTCAACCCACCATCCAATATGTGACCTTCAAATTGGGTCTCAATTCATTAGTCTTCCAATCCAATTTAATCTGTTGGATAAATTAAACGGTAGGCGAACTGCTCCTAGCCTTATACCATGGCCCATGGGATGGGCATAGTGTTTTTCTACAAAGTATTTAAAATAATAATAATAATCAGGTAAGTTCACGAGTTGAAGATTAGCATACTCGAACCGTTGACATCCGTCGCATGGTAAACTAATGCCTTGTTCGGGCGACAGGATTTTTTGGCCTAAACAATATAGGGTAGGAAGCAGATAGACTTTGGAACAGTGGCTGAGAAACGCAAAAGGAAAAAAAAAAAAAAAAAGGGAATAGAAACTTTGGAACTTTTGTGTACACAACCGGAAAAAATGGCAAAGACGATGGAGATCTTCGAATGACGAGGTCTGGTGGTGGCGTTGCCGGAAAACCAGTTGGATCTGGTTTGGAGATAAAGTCGTCGGTAGGAAGGTGCGTCGGTCTGGGGCTGTGAAGCTCTTCGCAAACCTCTCAGGTTCGCTGTCGAAGCCATAATTCGGATATAGAGGTCGCCGACGATGGCGAGAGTTAAGCGATGGCCGGAGTGAGGGGTCGGTAGCCATAAGTTTTTTTTTTTTTTTCCTTACAAATTTCAATTTCTTTTTCCTGCAATCCAATGTGACCCTCAATATTTCAGCTCATGGATTAAGTTCAGATGGCTTGAAAATAGTAACTACAGATGGTAATTATAAAAAAAAGACTCTATTACACACTCTCTCTTAAATAATTTAATTTAATTTTAAAAAAAGGTGGGGCCTTATGTTGCTACCTAGTACCTACGTTGCTGAACATTGACCCGCTGAATGGTTCGAGTCTTCGGAGAATTTCACTCGTTTGGGGGGCGTTTCTTGGATATACTGATTATATCCTCACTCTTACTCGGCTCTGAAGTGTCTGGCCAATGTCCTAGTGACCAGCAGTCTTTGCTGCTGCAGTTGAAGCGCAACCTCATCTTTACCACTTCAGCCTCCGATTCTAGTCTGGTCCAATGGACTCCAAGTACCGATTGTTGTACTTGGGACGGTGTCACCTGCAACGAGGGACGTGTTGTAGGTCTTCACCTCAGCGACAAAGCAATCACCGGCGGATTAACTCAAAATTCTAGTCTCTTCAATCTCCGATTTCTCGAGAGCCTGGATTTGTCTTTTAACGACTTCGGTGTCCCAATTCCGTCAAACTTCGGTAAACTCACAAGTTTGAGGTATCTGAATTTGTCAAATTCTGGTTTTGTTGGGCAAATCCCGATTGAGATCTCACACCTGAAGAACTAGGTCACTCTTGATTTATCAACCGCAACCGAGTCCTTGTTTAGAATTTCTTTGTTGAAACTTGAGAAGCCAAAGTGGAGCATGCTCATTCGGAGTCTTACAAAGCTTGAAGAATTATATCTTGATGGTGTAAATATGTCGGCAACTGGGACGGGATGGTGCCAAGCCTTCTCATTCTCTTCGCCTAATCTGCGAGTGTTGAGCTTGTCTGATTGTTCTCTCTCTGGCCCTGTCCATCAGTCGCTTATGAAGTTGCAATTCTTGTCCGTGATTTCCCTAGATGATAATCATTTGTCTGCTCCTGTCCCGGGATTCATTGCAAATTTCTCAGAGCTGACTTCCTTGCGTCTTGGCAATTGCGGGCTGCTTGGAACATTTCCGAAGGAGATCTTCCAGGTACCAACACTTGAGACTATTGACATATCAGGCAACATGTTACTTCAAGGTTTTTTGCCAGAATTCTCGCAAAATAATACTCTTCAGGAATTAGTAATTAGCTCCACAAATTTTTCAGGAAGATTACCTCCATCTATTGGTAATCTTACCAAACTGTCCAAACTAGACCTCTCTCATAGCCAATTCAATGGAACAATTCCAACTTCCATGGAGACACTCACCCAGCTCGTTTTCTTGGATTTGTCAGGAAACAAATTTACTGGTTCAATTCCATCTTTTAATATATCCAAGAACCTAAAAGAAATAATCCTTTCTCATAATAGTTTATCCGGCACAATTCCTCAACCCATTGGGAAGGCCTTCTGAACCTTAGAGTTGTTGACTTGCAGAACAATCTTTTCGGTGGGAGTATCCCATCATCTCTGTTTTCATTTCCATCATTGGAAGAGATTCAGCTTTCCTCCAACCAATTTACTTGTCAACTTCATGAATTTCCCAATGTTTCTTCCTTGACGTTGCGTGTTCTCAATTTGAGAAGCAACTATTTGGAAGGGGCTATTCCAGAGTCCATTTTTGAACTTCAAAACCTTGGCATTCTCTCACTTTCTTCTAATAGGTTCAATGGCACCACAACGCTAGAAATGGCTCAAAGGCTCGGAAATCTTAGTAGTCTTGACCTTTCGTATAATAGCCTGTCTGTCGATACAAGTGGTAATCATTCTTCTTGGTCTTCCTTTTCCAAGATTAGCAGATTAATGCTTGCTTCTTGCAATTTGACAGCGTTTCCCAATCTAAAGAACCTGTCAAAGCTAGTCTATTTGGACCTTTCGGACAATGAAATACTTGGGAAAGTGCCTAATTGGATTTAGGAAGTTGGAAACGGATCTCTAATTTACTTGAATATTTCACGCAATTACCTCGTAGGAATGCAAGAACCTTATAAACTTCCTAGTTATCTTACCACTCTTGACCTGCATTCTAACCATGTGCAAGGGACGATACCGGTGCTACCACGATTTTCTGGTTACATTGATTTGTCCAACAATTACTTTACCTCCATTTCCGCTGACATCAGTAAATACCTGGAGTTTGGTATTTTCTTCTCCCTATAAAACAATGCGTTTACAGGGGTTATACCTGAATCCATATGCAGTGCTAGAAACCTTCTATTCTTGACTTGTCGAACAACAGTCTAAGTGGTAGCATACCAGCTTGTGTGCCTGCAACGATGAGTCAGACTCTTGGGGTACTTAACCTACAAAGTAACAGCTTCAGCGGTCCAATTCCTGATGCATTTCCAGCCAATTGCATTTTAAAGACTATGGATCTCAACGACAATTTAATTCAAGGCCAGGTTCCAAAATCTTTCACCAATTGCACTGCATTAGAGGTTTTAGACCTTGGGCACAATAAGATGATTGGTGAATTCCCCTGCTTCTTGAAGGACATAACCACCTTGCAAGTCCTTGTTCTTCGATCAAACAGATTCATGGACGCGTCCGATGTTCCAACACCAATGAAATACCCACAGTACTTCAAATTGTCGATCTTGCCCACAACAATTTCAGTGGTAAGCTACCGATACATTGGTTAACAAAATCGCAAGCAATGATGGCTAGAGAGAGCGATGCTGATTCGGAGCTCAAACATATAAAGTTTGAGTTTCTACAATTCAGCCAGCCACTCTATGTAACGACTCCTTACGGACCGTTACAGTTTGACTTCTTAGTTAATCATTCATCTCTTATAAAATTGTGGAAAATATTAAGCTTGAAATAAAAAGCTTTACATAACAGAAAAACTTTACTTAGATAATTTTATAAAACTCTAGATTTTTTTTAAACTATATCAAAATTTACCTTCATAATTAATATATATATATATATATTTTAAAACCCAATTCATGAAATAAAATTTAAGTCCATATAAATCATCCAATCAAATAATAATAAATTAAAGTCTCAAAACTTTATTTGAAATAAAAAGTGTCCATCTCATGATCGTTCCTCCCATTTTCCTATCACATATCGTCCCGCTATCCCCTACAAGCTCCTCCAGCACTACATCTTATCATTTCCTTTATCTGTAACATGAATTAACTTATATAAGCAAGAGCTTAGTAAGACACTTAAATCTCACAAATGTAAATAAACAATTTTCTTTTATTATCATAAATATAAACATCATTTAAAAACTTTTTAACTTTTAAAACCGTCATATATTGGGTCCGGCGTTGTACCATCATAGCGCGCTAGTCACGGAAGGGTTGGGGTAACAAATCCCAAACCAACGGTGACAAAAGTCCGCTCACCAGACAACATCATCATCAAGGGTGTACAACGCCATTTTAAAACATAAAACACATATACATACCATATATATACTTTTCATTAAAACGTCATCATAGAAGAAGTATTATTTAAAAATATCATAACATCATCATCAATATCAAAACATATATTTCTCAAATCTTTAATTCATGTTGCAGGTGAGAGTGTACTTACATAAATACTTTCCTTAATCTTTTCAAATTTTCCAATGGTGACGCGCGATTGAGGTCTCGGGTACTCATCTTTAAAACCATTCATACCATGAATAATAAATACAATAAAATCAACAAAAACTCATAATAATTCATCAAACATATCCATCATATCATAGCAGCAATCTACAAGGCCTATTTCATCATTCAATAACATCAAAACACAAAAATTGAACAATTTTATGAAATTATAAATCTTTACAGAAATTGCCAGTTAGGCCTTTGTCCCTTCAAAAATTCATAAAAATTCATACAGGGCTCCGAATGTCTTAAACCAATTTTAAATGAAAGTAGACATCCAGATCTTTCTAATGGTACTCAATTCATCAAAAATGAAGACCGTGTAGACCCTAAAAAAATAGTTTTGAAATTGATTTCTAAAATTTTACCGAAACTGGCAGCTGGACCTCTGCCTATTTGAAAAATCACAAAAATTTACATATATCTCTAAATGATTTAAAACTAATTCCAAATCTGACAATATCAAATTTGTTAAAAACGGAGACCGTTTGGATCCTCAAATACAGTTTTGAAAACGGACCACTAAAATTATATAGAATTTGGCAGCCAGACCTCTGCCTCTTTGAAAAATCATAAAAATTCACGTATATCTCCAAATGATAAGAAACTAATTTCAAATGAAAATAGACATCTAGAGCTTTCTAATAATATCAAATTCATTAAAAATGGATGCAATTTTCATCCTTAAAAGTAGTCTCAAAAACTTATTATAAAATCTGGAATTTCTAATAGCAGTGGCCAAATCCGAAAATCATTAAAAATATTAAAAAAATTATCATCATAATGTATATGATTCATACATACACACACAAGAAAAAGCACTAAGACATCTTTCTAACACATAAAATTATTCAATCACCATACCAATGAAATCATAAATCAAGAAATCAAAAACCCTAAATTCGTCTTGTTCACAAAATCAACCATATAGCTATTCTTTCGATCTTCATTCGATAAATATTTCTTATCATCTCCTCAAACTCACATGAAGACACTCATCAAGAAAATCATCCAACTCCTCAAAGAATCCCAAAATAAAAACGAATAACAAAATCATCATCATCATAAAACAATATTGAAACATACCTTGAAATCTTTGATTTTGGCTTGAAGAATTTGGAGGTTTGGCGGAAATTTTTTTTTTTGTTTTGTTTTTTTTTGTTTTGTTTTCTGTTTGTGCGTGTGAGAGGGGTAGAGAGAGCAGAGAAGGAGAATGAGAATGATAGGGAGAGGGAGACTAGGGAAGTGAGAGAGAGAGAGAGAGAGAGAGAGAGAGAGCATGTAAAAAGAGAAATTTTGAAAATTATAACAAAATTTGTGAGTAATTTAATCCCAAATAAATTTTGGAATTAATTGAGATTGAATTCTTTGATTTAATTGTCTCTGAATTGCTGTGGAATGGCTGTCATTAGGGTATGAAAACATGTGGGAGGAAAAGGAAACAACTAGGTTAACTTCTAGAATTTTCGCACCTACAATCACACATGGTAAACTGGTTGGTGACGAGCAGGAATCTGGATAGTATACTGATCATAACTTCTTACTCTAATATCGGATTTGTACAAATGAGTAGGCGTTGAAAAGCTTATGAAAAGCTTTATAAGTTTATCTAAATTACAACATAATTTTCGACATGTAAAGATTCATAATGTAGTTGGAAATTAACATCATATAAAATAAGTCTTTTTCGGATAACATAATTTCCCCTTTTTTTTTTTTTTTTTTTTTTTTTAAACAATAACTTCGTCACAAATACTACATACCATATATATGTAACCTTCATATATATATATATATATATATACAACTAATTATATATAAATATACATACAACTAATTATATATAAATATACGTATAGCTAGCAAAATATAATTATAATATATTATATAGACATATACATATCCATTTATATAACATATCATATTATATATACTAAAAAGAAAATTGTCACAGAAATTCATCAAATCATCTAAAAGAAAATTTATCAATTTAACATGAACTTTATTCTAGCACATCGAGTCCTCATCACGTCATCTCTGAAAATAACTCAACATAACATTAGAATTAAGAAGTTGCTATCTCATCACATTACCCATATTAATTCTAATGTTAATTTCCTAATGGAACTACTTTCCTTATATAGTTTCTTAAATTTTATGTAACGCCCCAAATGCTACCTAACAATAACGTTAAAAAATTAACATAAATAATGTGATAAGATAGCAATTTCTTAATTCTAATGTTATATTGAATTATTTTTCACAGGTGACGCGACGATGACTCGATGTGCTAGAACAAAATTCATGCCAAATTGATGAATTTTTATGATGATTTGATTATTTTATGTGATAGTTTAATTAAACAAATATTTTGAATATAAGAATGCAACTTAATATATATCTATATACGTAATATGATAAATATAGTTTTATATATATATATATTTGTATATATATAAATTATCTATAAATGGCAATCGGCAAAAGGTGAATTGAAAACGTTAAAAAAAAAATAAAAAAAATAAAAAAAAAAAGAGAGGAAAGTATGATATCTGAAAAAGACCTATTTTACATTATGTTAATTTTCAACTCAATTATGAATCTTTAAATGTCTAAAATTATTTCTATAATTTACGTAATCTGTATACCATCTGGATACCTACTGTCACCAACCAGTTTACTATGTGTGATTGTAGGTGCGAAAATTCTAGAAGTTGACCTAGCTTTTTTCTTTTCCTCCCACACGTTTTCACACCCTAATAACAACCATTCCACACCTATTAAGAGACAATTAAACCAAAAATTGAATCTCAATTAATTTCAAAATTGCTTTTTACATTCTCTCTCTCCTCTCTCTCTCTCTCTCTCTCTCTTCCCTAGTCTCCCTCTCCAATGTACTGTCATTTTCATTTTGTTTCTCTTGCTCTCTCTACCCCTCTCACACTCACAAAAAGAAGAAAAAAAAAAAAAAGAAAGAAAGAAAAAAAAAATCCACCAAACCTCCAAATTCATCCAAGCCAAAATCAAAAGGATTTCAAGGTATGTTTGTTTCATTGTTTGATGATTATTATTATTGCTCTTTTCGGTTTGAGATCCCTTGGTGTGGGTGGGGGGAGGGGGGAGGGGGGAGGCTGGGGTTGAGTAATTTTCTTGATGAGTTTCATCTTGTGAGTTTGGGGAGATGATAAGAAATTTTTATAGAATGATGATCGAAGAAATGGTTATGTGGTTGATTTTGTAAACAAGACAATTTTTAGGGTTTTTGATTTCTTAATTCATGATTTTGTTGGTATGGTGATTTAATATTTTATTTGTTAGAAACATATCTTAGGGCTGTTTTGGGTGTATGTATATGAATCATGTACGTTGTGGTGCTAATTTTTATAGTTTTAATGAATTTTTGTTTTGGGTATGTGTGTGTATGAATCATGTACATTGTGGTGATAATTTTTATAATTTTAATGAATTTTTAGATTTGACCACTGCTATTGGAAATTTCTAGATTTGATATTAAGTATTCCAAACTATATTTGAGGATGCAAACAGACTTTATTTTTAACGAATTTGATATTGTTGGAAAACCCTGGATGTCTACTTTCATTTGAAATCAGTTTCATATCGTTTAGAGATATATGAGAATTTCAAAGAGGCAGAGGTTCGGCTGCCTGTCAGATTCTGTAAAATTTTAGCCATCAGTTTCAAAACTGTTTTTGAGGATCTAAACAGTCTCCGTTTTTAACGAATTTGATATTGTTAGAAAACTCTTGCTGTATACTTTTATTTGAAATCAGTTTTAGACTGTTTGGAGACATATATGAATTTTTATAATTTTTCAAATAGGCAGGGTCCAGTTGTCAGTTTCTGTAAAATTTTTGTGATCAGATTCGAAACTATATTTGGGGGTACAAACAATCTCCTTTTTTAACAAATTAGGTACCATTAGAAAGATGTGATGTCTACTTTTGTTTGCAATTAGTTTCAGATCGTTTGGAGTCCTGTAAGAATTTTTATTAATTTTTTTAATGGATATTTTTTTGTAAAGTTTTATAACTTTGTGAAATTATTTGATTTTTGTATTTTAATGTTATTGAATGATGAAATAGGCCTATTAGGTGCTGTTATGATATGATGGATGTGTTTAATGAATTATTATGATCTTTTGTTGATTTTCTTATATATATTTTTTATGGCATGAATGATTCTAAAGGCGAGCACCCGAGACCTCAATCATGCGTAGCCATCAGAAAATTTAAAAAGATTAAGTAAGACATTTATGTAAGTATACTCTCACCTGTAACATGAATTAAAGATTTGAGAAGTATATGTTTTGATGTAGATGATGATTTCTTAAATAATACCTCTCCTATGATGACGTTTTAATGAAAAGTATATATATTGTATGTGTATGTATTTTTATATTTTAAAATGGCATTGTACACCCTTGATAATGATGATGATGTTATCCGTGAGTGGATTTTTGTCACCGTGGGTTTGGGATTTGCTACCCCAACCCTTCTGTGACTAGCGCGCTATGATGGTACAATGCTGGGCCCAATATATGACGGTTTTTAAAAGTTAAAAAGTTTTAAAATGATGTTTATATTTATGATGAAGTATATGATGATAAAAGAAAAATGTTTATTTACGTTTGTGAGATTTAAATATCTTACTAAACCTTTACTTATATAAGTTAATTCATATTGCAAATAAAAGAAATGATAAGATATAGTATTGAACGAGCTTGGAGCGGAAGTGGGACGATGTGTGATAGAAAAATGGGATGAACGATTATGAGATGAATACTTTTAATTTCAAATAAAGTTTTGGGACTTTCATTTATTATTATTTTGATTGAAAGATTTTATGTGGACTTTCTTAAATTTTATTTTATGATATGATTTGAGAATTTATATTAATTACAAAAAAATGTTTTGATAAGTTCTTTAAATATAAAAAAAATAAAATAAAAAAACTTTGATAGTTTTCTAAAATTATCTAAGTAAAATTTTCTGATAAGTCAAGATTTTAATTTCAAGTTAATTACTTTCCGTAATTTTATAAGAGATGAATGATTAAATAAGAAGTTAACTGTAACGGTTCGTGAGGGGTCTTCGGTCCACTGGAAAACAAATCTGACCCATCATCAAAAATTAGATGCTTCCAAGACATGGCAAGAAAGTAATGTTAACAATTAGTTTGGCAGTACCCATGTTCCCATGGTTACAACTTCTGTGAGAAAATATCCATCAAATCAAACCCTTCCTAATGATAAACAGCCTTACATTCAAAGCACAAAAGAAAAAATGACAATCAGCCTAACACCACAAAAAATTCTTCCTCACGTTTTTCTTTTTTCTTTTTTGGTATCTTTTTTCATTGCATCTAGGCTCTTAAGCCTTGAGAACACTACATGACAACCACGGAAGAATATTTAATTAATAAAATAAAATAAAAATAAAGGTCTTGGCTTTTTCTAATTAATTTATTCCGAGCAGGACATTTAAGTCATTTTTCTTTAGTTAGAAGATACCAAACGAGAGACGAAATTGTTGAATCAAGGAAAATAATTGCTTTCTTTCCTTTCTTTTCTTCTCTTTTTTTTTTTTTTTTTTTTCTTTCTTTCTTCTCTACAATTTCAAAATGCTGTTCTGCTTGTTTATCGTTAGAAAACTACACATATTTACACAATTTGGAATTATAGAGGTTTTTCCATTCTTCACGTCTTGAATGTTTCTCCTTATTCGTCACCTAATTTCTAGAATTCAGCTATTTGATATTTCAACATCTAGGTCTTCAAACCAAATGGAATGCCAGAGTTTTCCTCATTCCAGTGGACTAGTTTAACCATCTTTCGGAAACCCAACTCACAAGCAAAGCACCAGTATTCTTATCTTCTCTTTTATACATTAACGGAATGTTTACTTTGCATCAAAGGGAAAAAGAAAGTGAGTAATTATTTTTTTTCCTTATTAATCATGTATATACTTGCAAAGGAGGAAAAGAGAACTTAGTAAGCCCTACACAATGTGAGGAATAAAGAAGAGGAATGCCGATCATTGCATCTCCTTGATATTGATTTATTATCAAAAAGAATAAATACAAAATTTACTTTTATACATTTAATAAGTTTCGAATAAATACAAAATTTACTTTTATACCCTTAATAAGTTTCCATGTGTTAGTTTTTTTTATCATGCAAAAGCATATTTTTGTAATTACAGTTTTTTTTTTTTTTGGTTATAATATTTTTTTTTTCTTGACTCCATCTCTCTTTGTTCTTTACACATATAGAAGAAAGAAATGCACAAATTCTATTAAACGGTCTAGTGGGGAAACAAAAAATAAAAAACAAAACAAAACAAAAACAAAAACAAGAAGAAAAACAAGAAAATAGTGGCACACATAGCTAATTAAACCACACTTCTGAAGCAAGTTATTGAATTTGGTTCCTCTAATTTGTTATCATGAATCACATGAAAGATTAAATCCTAAGATCAATCATGAAGATAAAATATATAAAGAAACAGTTCACATTGAAATTGGTAGGTTTGGCCATTTATCGGTTTAGAAGATGTCAACAAATTTCTTGTCAGATGTGGAGTTACCAATAATCAAGTGAGGGCTTCTGCTGTCCGCTATACTTTTATTAATTTTTTTACTTTTAAAAACTTTAAAATAATATTCTCTTTTCATCATTATTAAAAATTGATTATTTTTTTTATAAATTATCTTTAAAACTTTATCTTTTAATGTGCGCCCACTAAAACTAACTCTTGATGATCAAGTTAAGTCACATAGTAATTATTTTCTTGTTAATTGAATAGGTCAAAGATGAAGTAAACCAGTAGATGGAAAAGTAGCTACCTTAAACCTAACGGGCAGAAAGGTTTTTTTTTTTTTTTTTTTGGGGTAGAAGGGCAGAAAGAGCTAGACAACCAACTGAATTATTGGTGCACTAAAGTCAAATGGAATCCTAGGCAAGTTGGGGGTTGGGAATGGTACCAATGCGATTATATTATTGTTGAATCCACTCTCACTTTGTAAGAAGAGGGACCCAACTGAAACGATTTGTCGTTTGCATATATGTCTTGTTTTCACATTCGAAATTTCGCACCCATTCACATCAGTGTAAAACTAGTCAGCAGTACTGTTTTGGATGCTTTTCGTGTGGGTTCCTCTTTCTGATTTGATGTTTTGTATTTGAATGCCAGTGATCCGTTTAAATTATAAATTACATTTAAATTATCACTTTTGTGTTTGATAATTTTTATTAAGCATAACATTTAAATATTATATAAGAAGAAAAATAAATGTGATATGGATTTTTAGAAAGTAAAACTTTAGATTTGAATTTGAACTAAATTGTTATGAAATAGCAAAACTTTCTAATAGTTTCATTTCAATAGTAACCCAATCAAACACTTGTTTTTATTGTTTAAAATAATAACCAATAACTCATCCAAATGGATCATAAATTTCTAAAATCATCATCATCTCCTTCTCTGACGAATCATATAGTCCTATGATTTCATCGACTAATAAGGTTATTAAATGAATTGTAATTACAATTAAAATGACCGAAAAGGGTATATAAGTTAATATATGCTCTAAAGTTGAAAATATCATAAACAATTTTAAATTAAAATAAAGGAAAGTTCCTCAATTCTCAATTTTTAGGATAGGAATTAAAAAAGGAGCATAGACAGGTAAGTGAAATCCAATCCACGAAATAATTTAATCTATGGACTTTTTCTGTTCTAGTCTAGTAGGAGCAGAAGTCTACCACAAAATATGGGTTACCAAGTCTTGTGATAAAACGGATTTACGTGTGAGACACACATATAATAAATTGATTACGTGAAAATGATGGCCAAAATGAGTTGCTAATTAAGAATAATAGTCTTTCCTTTCTAATTTCTTAGTAATGGAGTGAGTTTTCATTACTAATATGGAAAAAGTGTTTCTTTATGACAAACGGTTGGCTTTTTTAATTTATCAAAAGAAAAAGTCTGGCCCTTTTTTTTTTTTTTTTTTTTTTTTTTTTTTTGTAATATAATAATGGTAGTCGTGTAGTTTGGCGTGCGGCAAAAATCACCACAATGACCATAAATTTTTGATCAAAAGTAGACTTGAGTGATATTTTAAGATTAATTGCTTCCACAAGATGTAAAGACTTAGGTGCGGCATGTGACATGTATGATTTATTAAGGTAAATGACTCGTTGATTCCTAATCTTTTTACGAAATTATAATTTGATAACTCTCTATATTTTTTAGTGTAGAATGATCCTTATGAAATATATCATTTGTATATATATATATAAGTTGAATTACGTTAATTTTTTACATAAAATTTATACATTGATTTATTTCATCCAATTTTTAACTTTTTTAATATAAAAGATCATTCTGCAACCCTTTTAAAGAGTTTAGAGACCATTTAATTATTTAAAAAAAAAATCTTATAAACCAAATCGCAACTTCTTAAAATTATTAAAAATAAAATGAGCAATTTATCTTTTTTTGTTTTTGCTTTTGCTTTTGTCTTTGTTTTTGTTTTTGTTTTTTGTTTGTTTTTTTTAGGCCAGGATATGGTTGTATGAGTTGATGAGACAAGGTAAAAGGATAGATGTAATATTTTGTGAAGCTGTCTGCTTTAAGATACCAGAGTTTACGGCATTTTTGTCCCCTTTTTTTCCCTAAAAATAAAAAAAAAGTATTTAGTCCTCTTCTTCAAAGCAAAAACAACTTGTTGCTATCATTACTATTCTTTATTTATTTATTTTGCAAGGAGAAGAACAACTGGCGTGATGAAAATTGCAAACTTGATGTAACACGTCTAGACCAAACTTAAATGACAATTGTTGACTGCCCAACCTCCTGTGCCATCATCATTCATGAGAGCATTGATGTTTTTTTCTTCACTAGTACAAATAAGTCATTCACCGTTGCTTAAAAAGCGACCGTTGCTTAAAAAGCGACGCTAAATATTTTTAACGTCGCTCAAAAAAGTGATGTTTTGACACATAATGTTAAAAGTATCAATTTTTTATGTCGATTTAAAAAAGAACATTAAATATGTATTTTAGACATCATTTTTTTTAAGAGCCAACATCTAAAGTCACTATTATTAAAAATCACTAATATAAAAGCGACGTCAAAAACATATATAGAAAAGATAAAAACAAAATAAATCATCTTTAATTTCTTATTTTTAATTTCTAAAAGAAGCTCATTTAATATATAGAAACAACATCATAAATAACTGATTTGGCTAGCTAGAACGAAAATAATCTAGCTCGGACTATGTATCTCCCGTAGAAGATAATCTACCAGTGAATCCTTAAAATAATGTCCACCCTTCATGCCTCGCCTGCCCATATTCCAAATCCTGCAAAAGCCTCTAATAGGTCAACTCCCTCGGAACCTTTAAACACAAAGGTGTAAACACAAACTTAGTACATTAAATGATTCCAATATGTATCCAATTCCGATTAAATTTACAAAAATAAGTGAATCAATTGGAAAAAAAGAACTTCACCATTGCCTATCCAAGGTTGGGATTTATGTTGATGCATATCTCAATATTATCCTTGTCAGTCACTCTCATACAAATTGCCCAATCATCTCATTTAGAGTTCAGGCCACCCGAAATAATTTGTGGATTTCTGGGGAAAAAAAAAAAAAAGGAAAAAAGAAAAGAATTAACTTGTGGATCACAATGTCAAAACTAAGCACAGATCAAATATAATTAAATGAAAAAAAATAAATAGTTGACATATAAGAACAATGGTTTTTAATCACAATACGAAAATATAACAGATAAAAAAAAAAAAATACATACTAGGAACTTGATTGTTATAATAAGCGAGAGTAAATGACAAAAGTAATGAAAATTATGGGGAAGTCTATGGTATCGAATGGTTGAGATAATGCTTGTGCACAATAATTATAATACATCTTACCTTATTCTATCACATATTAAGAAATTTGAAAAAATAATTAAAAAATTAAATTAAAAAAAAAAAACCAACCTTTACCAGTGGAAGGTTGCGGGGCTCCTCGCCATAGACTCGACGTTGGCTGGGCGAAGATTGTCACTCGGGGGGGGGATTGAGATCATCGCGGGGAGGGGGGGAGTCGAGATCGTCGACAGGGGGTGGGGGGAAGAGATTGAGATCGTCAAGGAGGGGGGTTGAGATCATCGACGGGGGAAAAAGGAGATTGTTGTCGGTCGCCAGAGATGGCGACTTCGTTGCAGGTCGCCAGGGGGTGTCATGGTACGGCAGGATCTGGCCATGGGGGAGGGGGTTCGCTGGGGGGAGGCGACGTCTAGGGGGATCACCGAAGATGGCGACTTCACTGGGGGAGGGGTGGGGGGGGGGTGTCTGAGGGGGGCTTACCGGAGATGGCGACTTCATCTGGAGGTTCGCTGGGGGGAGGCCACATCAGGGGTGATCCTGGAGATGGCGACTTCAAGGGAGTGCTTTTCTATGATCACGTGCATGTGGCCTTTTGTACAACTCCACAACCATTGTCACATGTTTTGATTTGTATAACCCTAAAATTAGACTTTATGATAATACCTCTTAGAGGGACTCTACCATAAACACTCTCTAAAAACATATCTAAATTTACAAGCAACAATTCAAAAAGTAGTAGATTGAATGGTTTTGTGAATACGACAGTTGGTGTATTTTATGGAGAAAAAGGACTATTTAGATTTGGAAGTGGGAATGGTTACAACAATGCCTACTAATACGGTAATTGGCAAATCGTGGTATTTTGTTTCAAATTTGAATGAAAAAGGAAAACCCGAAAAGAATAAAAAATAAAAATTTATCTACAGCCTTTGCCGCAAGTTCTTCCCCCTCTTTCTAAGTACTTGACAGGATCAAAATTGGGATACTACAAGATTATATATTAAGATGTGCATTTTTCAGGGCTCAATCATAGTAATAAAGACCCAATATTATCAAACAAAAAACTATACTGATACTGCACACTGACAGACATGATATTTATTAAAAAAAAAAAAACTGACTGACATGATTACTCTCTCAAGAAAAAGAAAAAGAAAAGAACAGATAATGAAATATATTTGCAAGCAGAAATTTAGGATGAGAATTGTTGTTCCTATTCCTATTTAGTACAATAAGGGGAGATTAGAATTTGTAAGTGGGGTTGGTTACTTGCTGCCTATTAGTACTGTAGAAAGTAGACTGTGGTGGGTAATTAATTTGTTTCAAAATTGATTGAAACAAAAAAAAATTTCTCAGAAGTTGTTTATTGTTGTTGTTGTTTTTTTAAAAACAGTTTCGACTATTTTATCTAGTCCTTTACATTTTCGCCAAAATAAAAAATCAGTCCTTTACATAATATTCAAATTTCAATTCCTAAATTTAACAATTCAAAAAAAAAATTTACCTATAAAGAGAATATCCACAGAAAAATATTTCATGATATAATAATAGAACTAATACTATAAAAAAGATTACGACATATCATGATAATAATATATATGACCTTTTTATTTTTTATTTCTTTAAAATATATGTAAATTCATAGGTTTTTATTGGGTCTTATCGATAAAGTCAAGACTACAATTTACAAAACTCAAATTTGGTATGGTTGATCATGAGTTGGGTGGTAACTCTTAATTACTTTAGATGTCATTTTTTATCAACAGACATGTAAAGTCTATGCGAATTAAAAAGAGGGCTTTACACATCGGTTTTTTAAAAGAGATATCTATTGAGCGGCTTTAGACGTCGGTTTTCAAAAAGCGACATCTATTGAGTGATGTTTAATGTTCCTTTTCTGCTAAAACACACCAATTTGACATCGAAATTACAATAATATTAGCTATGATCTCTATAAATGAAAGGAATTTCTAGAAATTTATTTAAGTAATTTTTTAGTAAATATCCTATTTTTCTAAATTTTTAGAAAATAGTTATTAAAAAAAAAATTGGATAACCACTAATAGATTACTTGATGATCAATAAATGATAGACTTAGTGACCTATTATAACGATATCAATTAATATTAACAAAATCAATCAATGATTTACTAGTTTGTCAATGATAGAATAAATAAGTGATAGACATATATTTTGTATATTAGTGTAGGGATGATAAATATTTCCTACGGGTATGAGTCCCACAGAACTTCGATTCGAATGACGCAAGGATGGAGATAATATTCAGGGTTGGGGATGAAATATTTTTTCAGAATTGAAAGTGGGGCAGGACCCCTATTTAGTAATAAATAGTTGTTGATAGTACAGCTTATCCGACAATAGAAACCCACCATTTCACTGTGGGTGGCTTGCTCGAGAACATGTAGACTCATTTTCGAGGCCAGTAGATGGGCTATAGCTGTGCACAACCGACCAGACCAGATCAAACCAGTTAAAAATTCTTCCCTGGGAACCAGATACAATGACCACCACCTCCGGTGTACTGCTTATCCCCTTCGCGGACCACTAGTAGATCACTATCAGGGCCCGCTCCAACACTCCGGACAATACTTCCCGGACCACTACTGTACCCAGCCCGTGCTCGTGACCCCTTACTGCCCGCACCTTGTCACCCTACATTGGCTAATAACAGTACCATGGCACAGCACACCACGCCTACCGCCTAACGCCGCCTGACACCTGACACCACCCACCACTAAGCCTGTCCTTGCTCCTGCCCTAGCACCCAAGGCCTACGTCGCCTGGCCAGACTGACACAGTACCAGTCGCCTGTACCAGTACTAACCCCTGTATGTGTCCCCCATCACCAAACCGGAGGGACACGTTGCATCTGCTCAGGGAGGCGTACGACGCCTGCACGCTGAAAGCATGTCTGCCCATCAGGAAACCTGGAGTACAACCTGGCAGGGTCACCCGAGCATTCGGATTCACAGAGAACACGTATAAATAGAGGGTTAGCCCACCCACTCAGGTATGGACAATATTTTCTTACCAAAGCTCTGCCTCTCTGCTTGCTCACCAGTATCATTACTGACTTAAACATCAGAATGCCCTTAGCAGACACACTACTGGTGTCTCCATCACTTCGACTTGTTTGTCTTTTGCAAGCAACCAGGTGTAGAATGACTGTGCAAGGCCGACCACGTCAAGTAATCCCATCAGATGTTGAGCCGAAGATTTTTGGCATAAAAAAAAAAAAGTGTTTTCTTCCCCCGAGCACCCTCAGAGTAACAGGCAAGTAGAAGCTGCCAACAAGACCATCAAAGAGAACCTGAAGCAAAATCTGGAAAAGCATAATGGTGCTTGGATCGACGAGTTACCCAAGGTCATATGGGCATACCGGACCACTAAGCGCATTGCAACTGGGGAACCCCCGTTTGTGATGGCCTTCAACGTAGAGGCTATTATTCCGGCCGAAGTGGGCTTACTAAGTCACCGTGTTGAGAACTACGATAAAAAGAATAATGCCGTGCAACTGATGTCTGATCTTGACCTAATCGAGGATAAGAGAGAACGAGCCCTTATCCGGACCGTCACGCACAACCAAGTGGTTGCTTTGGCCCCAAATGGGATGGACCGTTCAGGGTCACAGAAGTCGTTCGACCAGGCACATATCGACTCGCCGACCAAGACGGGATAGTTCTCGAGCATCTGTGGAACACTGACCACTTCAAGCGCTTCTATTAATAGTCCTCCTATTGTTGAAAAGCAATGTACAAATCGATTCAATTAAATGAAGATTTTTTTCATATCAATTTTGTCTACTTTTGTAACTCATTTCGAATGAGGAAAATCAACGTAGTCTGCCTTAGCAAACCCAAAACTCCAGATGTCCCTGGACCATGGAGGAAAATGGGGCTTCTCGGGATGGGAAATCGACCAGAGTTAGGCTTAGGATTTATTACAAAGAAAAAACCTAAGCCGACCATAGGAGGCACCCGAACAGGACCACCCGACACAATCTGTTTAGGCAGACCCAATACTCCAGAGGTTCCCAAACCACGAACGAAAATGGGGCTTCTCCCAACGGGATGCCGATCAGAGTTGGACTTGGGATTTATTTCAAAGAAAAAACCTAAGCCGACCATAGGAGGTGCCTGAGCAGGACCATCCGACATAGTCTGCTCAGGCAGACCCAGCATTCCAGAGGTCCCCGGACCAGAGAGGAAAAATGGGGCTCATTGCAACGGGATGCCGATCAGAATTGGACTTGGGATTTATTTCAAACAAAAAACCCAAGCCGACTACAGGAGGCACCCAAACAGGACCACCGACACAGTCTACTCAAGTAGACCACAAGGTCAAAATCTTGACAAACAAGGAAAAATGAAGAAAATTTCACTGATGAAAAGATTTTTTTTTTCATTAATGTTAAAAAGAGGGGGTACAATCCTGGCACCCCCGAGTCCAAAATTTAAACAAAAAATCAATTAAAAAGAAGACCAAAAAGAGTACAAAAATGGTGTTATTACTCGTCTCGGCCAGCCTAATCGGCTGCCGGTGGGTTAACGGGAGATTCCAGCTCCTTGATCACCACTATATTGTCGGTTCCCCAGGTGATTCCGACTACCTCACATTCTTCACCTTCCCTGGCTACCGCCCCTTCGCCTTCGGCAACTGTCTCCCCGAAGATCTCGAGCATAAAGGACCAGTCTAACCTGATCAACGTGGGGTTAACCAAGGTGAAACTGTCCTACATGTCCGTCATTCCCTTCTTGCATTCGACGAGGAGTCGGGCTTCGAACTGCTATGAGGCCTGCTAGTCGACGACTGCCTGTTCTCGGGCCTAGTCGAGGGCCGCGGGAAGTGCCTCGATGAGGTACCGAGAGTTTTTGGACCGGACAGAGGATAGTGAACTTTCGGCCTTTTTCCTAGCCTCTTCTACCATGGTCGCCTATTCTTCAGCCTTCCTCCTGGCCTCGTCTGCCTTGGTCGACTGTTCCTCGGCCTTCTTCGCCTTCTCGGAGGCCCCCTTCTCGGCACCCCACCATTTCTTGACCTCTACAACCAATGAGGTCAACTTGTCGTCCATGCAGTTGGAGTGGCTCCGGACCGCGGCGTTGCCAGAGAAAGTGAGGCAGACCACCTAAACAAAGTTAGAAGCTGGTCAAATTATTTAAAAAAAACAACGGCGTACCTCGATCAGCTTGTCGATCATGTCCTCGATGGCCCAAATGTGGTCCGAGCGTCGGAAGGACTCTACGACCTCCGAGGACAGGTGGTCATCAAACTTCGAGACAATCGCCTTCTATGTCGAGGACTTCCTCCTAACTGGCTCGGCTTTGGTTACTAAGACTGGAGGCTCACCGGACCTCGAGTCTTGCCGCCTGACACGAGCAGCTAGTTCAGCGAGCAAAGGCTGCTCTTGCTGCAGTCGAGCAGCCCTCTCCTAGTCGTTTGACCTCTTGCTCTCTCGTTGCCCCCAGTCGGCCATGGTCGGTTCAACAATCAGACAGAACTGGTTAGTGCCCAGTTAGAATATCTCACCTAAAAGCTATGTAAAAAATACGACCTTCGATCCGGAGGTCCCGTGAAGGGTAGAGTTGCTTGATCACCTCCTCCATGTCCTCGTCGGCGATCCTAGGGCCCTAAGTCCTAAGGGAGGAACTGCCAAACTGTAAACCAGTGTTCGTGGCGATCAGCACTCCCCATGGAACCTCGGATCGGATGACCAACGTGCTCGCAATATCTTCCCTGACTACTGTTCGGGCGCGATAATGGACGACCGGATCAGGCATAAGTGCGCAACTGTCACCTCCTCGGGCCACCTCGGGCTCGACTGGTCATAAGGGTAACCAGATGTAAAAGATGAATCGAACCAATTATACTTAGCCAGACTCTCGTTTGAGAGTAGTCGGTTCTGGTTCCATTTGGGGTCGGTCTTCTCCCAGAGCTTCTCGATCCTCCACAGGTTGAGGGACTCTGTGTATGGTTCCCGAGTCGATACATAGCCCCTTTTGAAAGTAACGGAGACACGCTCCCAGGGTGACACCTGGTTGTAGTCCAATTGACCAGACAACCATCGCCCCGACGCATAAAACCCCAAGTGCTTGTAGTTCTTGTCGGAGTCTGGGCAGCCGGCAATGAAGGTCCCCTGGTAACCTTAGAAGTAATAGGACCCGATCGACACAGGGGACGTCTTCATCCAATACAGGTTCTGGAACACCCTAAACAGCAGCTCCGCGCAGAAGCACTTAGTCCAAAGGATGAAGCAGCTTATCAAGATCTGATAAGCATTTGCATTGAGTTGCATAGGGACAACGTTCAATCTCCGGAGTGCCTATCGTTGCATGGGGACAACGTTCAATCTCCGGAGTGCCTATTTGAGGAAAGGGTGGAAAGGCAAGCGTAACCTTGGTCGGAAGTACTCGGCAGAGAGGGTTACGTGGCCGGGAGGCGGTCGAGAAAGCAGATCGGTCGGCCGCCGTGGTGAAGTAATCCACTGTGTACACAAGGCGACCTCCCACGCGGTCAATCATCTCCATATCAGACATCTGGTAGACCAAGAGACCATTGATCCGTACCGGACGGCTATGACCATGCTGGCAGAATTGGATTGGTTCCCCTAGGGGAGTCGTGCTCCCCAAACTCTCGAACCCCTCAACAGAGGTTTTTTCGCTGCCGGACGAGCTCGCCTACCCGGTCGTTCTCTCAGACGCTGTGACCTTATCTTCAGTAAGGTCCACCACTTGGGACGGTTGCCCAAGGGCCGGTACACTGTTTAAATCCTCCTGAAAGGCACGATCCGGATGGTGTTCCATCTGAAGAATCTACCTCAGCCTATGCGCACCTTCTCGCGCATGACTGGTCATCGCCGTTAACCTACTCGGAGTAGGCATGTCAGAGACATCCGACAAGTAGTCGGGAGTCTCGGTCGCCTGTACGGCAGAAGTCGTTATGCGGTCGGTCACAAAGCTCGTGCTCCCCGAGAAGCCCGTGATGTTGACTTCCCCGGAGATATTATCGTTCTCGGAGTTGGCAAATAGGTCACCCATATTGACAAAAAATAAAGGGTTACCTTCTCGGAATTTCTCGGGCACTCGGACGTGAACTTCGTTGAATCTTCTAGGTAGCTCTCAGGAAAGTGAAGCAAATAATGAAAAAGCCGAAGCCCCTACCCCATATTTATAGGGGTGGATTTAGGCGGAAAATGTGGGTGCAAATTATGAAGTGTCAGTCTGACTACCCGCCAATCGTGGCATGACACGTGGCAACAGCTGACATGTGTTAGAGATTTTTCATGAAGCATGCCCTCGATCAGACCAGACCAGACCATCGACAACCAGGGTTGGCGAGAGCTACCTCGACAAGATTCCACCGGAATCTCGAGACAGCGCGCCGATCACCTAAGTGCACCAAGACACGTCCATAAGCATCCCTCGCTCTATCAGCCCGGGAGTGCTCGGGGGGCTCCTGTTGATAGTACAGCTTATCCGACGACAAAAACCCACCATTTCACTGTGTGCTGGTTGCTGAGAACATGTAGACTCATTTTCGAGGCCAGTAGATGGGCTATGGCCTTGCACAACCGACTAGACCAAATCAAACCAGTTAAAAATTCTTCCCGGAAACCAGATCAAATGACCACCACCTCCAGTGTACTGCTTCTCCCCTTCGCGGACCACGAGCAAATCACTGTCAGGGCCCGCGGCAACACTCTGGACAACACTTCCCAGACCACTACTGTACCCTGCCTGTGCTCGTGATCCCTTACTACCCGCACTGGCTAACAACAGTACCATGGCATAGCACACCACGCCCGCTGCCTAACGTCGCCTAACACCTTACACCACCCACCACTGTGCCTATTCTTGCTCATGCCCTAAAGCCCAGCGCCGGCCTACATCACCTGGCCAGATTGACACGGTACCTGTCACCCGTACCAGTATTAATCCCTGTCTGTGTCCCCCATCACCAAACCGGATGGACACGTGGCATCTGCTCAGGGGGGGCATACGGCGCCTGCATGCCGAAAGCATGTCTACCTATCATGAACACCCGGAGTACAACCCGACAGGGTCACCCAAGCACCCGGATCCACGGAGAACACCTGTAAATAGAAGGTTAGCCCACCCACTCGGGTATGGATAATTTTTCCTTGCCAAAGTTCTGCCTCTTTACTTGCTCACCAGTACCATTACTGACTTAAGCATCGGAGTGCCCTTAGCAGATACCCCACTGGTGTCTCCATCACTTCGAGGTGCTTCTCTTTTACAGGTAACCAAGTGTAGAGTAACTGTGCAAGACTGACCACGTCAAGTAATCACATCGGGTGTTGAGCCGAAGATTTTTGGCATCAACAATAGTTGTGTTCAAATGACAAAGTAAAGAACGATCTCAACAAACGAGAACTATTAATACAATTCCATGACCAAAATAATACGTAAAAATGACAATTCAAAACCATTCAATATTGGATATGATTAATTTCCAAATTTCAAATCTGGAAAGAGTCGTGGCTTTGAATTTTATATAGCTTGCAAAGTCATTTAGCAATAGAAAAGGTAAATATAATAAAGAGTAAATTACTCGTTTAGTTTTTAAACTTTTAATTATGTGCAACTTTGGTTCCTAATTTTTTTTTTAACAAGAATGCTTTTAAATTATTAAAATGTTATTATAATAGTCATTTTCATTAATTTTTTAACATAATCCATTTGTAATTTTGTCAAAAAGTGATGCTAATTAACGGATTTCATCTAAAAATTAACAAAAAGACTACTATAGTAACGTTTTTAATAGTTTATGATCATTCCAACTACGAAAAAAAAAAAGCATTGAATGCTACCAAACTATTAAAATGTTACTATAATAATCATTTCCGTTAATTTTTTAATGGAATCCATTAATAATTTAATCAAAAAATGATGCTAACAAACAATTCCGTTTAAAAATTAATAAAAATTATTATTATAGTAATATTTTATTAATTTAGAGATATTACCGTTACAAAAATATATATATATATATATATATATCAAAATTATATAAAGTTTAAAATTTAAGTGCCAGCCTAATTATATATCGTATAATAAAATAAAGAGAATACAAAAGGCAGACTAAGGAACGCGGCTCAACGCAGAAAAATACAACTCAACGGATAAAAAATGTTATAAAAGCAAACAAACAAACAAACAAAAACAAAAAACGCGGTTTTCTTTGACGGCGCTTCTCTTGCTGACCAACTTCCTTACCCCCACCACATTCCCATCCTCTTCAACTCCTCCATCTTCCTCTTCTCCTTCTTCTTCTTCTTCTTCTTCTTTCTCTTCTTCCTTTTCCTGTCACCCCTTTTTACACTTTTCAGGCCGAGTCTGCCGTGGCGTGCCAAACGTAACCTCCCTTTGATCGGCCACAAACGAGACGCCACAGACCAGAGAAAAAAGAAGGAAAAAAAAAAAAAAAGATAAAAGAGAAAAGATAATGCTCTTATTGTTTTCGAGTCTTGACCCGCCTGAAGTCGCAGTTCATTTCACCAAGCACTTGGTTCCCTGCTGTTGTATGGGCGTCGCTTAGTTTCTCTTAGCTTCCGATGAGAATTCTTCTGCTTTTGTGGCTTTTCTTCTTGCCCATCTGCTCGGTATTGCTCGGTGTCGAGATTGGAGGGGCATCAGGTCAATGTCTTGGTGATCAGCAATCTTTGTTGCTGCAGCTGAAGAACAGCCTCTTACCATCTGCTCCTAAATCGAAGAAGCTGGTGCAATGGAATCAGGATGTGGATTGTTGTTCTTGGGACGGTGTTTTTTGCGACGACGGACAACGTGTCACTGGCCTTAATTTGAGCGGCGAATCGATCTCCGGAGGGGTTGAAAAGTCTAGTCTCTTCAAGCTGCAACATCTCAACAGCCTGGATTTGTCGTACAACAACATCAACTCGACGTTCCCGGCAGGGATTGGTAATCTCACAAACCTGACTTACTTGAATTTGTCAAATGCTGGCTTTGGGGGGCAAATTCCACAAGAGATATCACAGTTGACCAGTCTGGTTAGTCTAGAAATCTCCACTCTTTCATTGTGGCAAATTTCTTCACTGAAACTTGAGAACCCGAATTTGAGCACGTTGGTTCAGAACCTCTCAAACCTTGAGGAGCTTTATCTTGATGGTGTGAATATATCAGCCCGTGGCAATGACTGGTGCCAGGGCTTGTCATCTTCGGTGCCTAAATTACGAGTGTTGAGCTTGACTAATTGTTATCTTTCGGGCCCTATTCATCAATCACTTGGGAAGCTTCAGTCTTTGTCAGTGATTCGCCTGGATAATAACAATTTGTCTTCTCCAGTCCCAGGATTCATTTCAAATTTCTCAAACTTGACTTCCTTGCGTCTCAGTTCTTGCGGGTTGTCTGGAACATTTCCCAAAGAGATTTTCAAGGTACCAACACTGTGGAACATAGATGTATCATTCAATCAATTACTTCACGGTTCCTTGCCAGAGTTCTCACAGAACAATGCTCTTCGGAGGGTGGTACTCGGTTCCACTAATTTTTCAGGGAAATTACCACCATCTATTGGTAATCTTAGGAACTTGTCCATATTGGATCTCTCCAGTTGCCAATTTGATGGAACGCTTCCAAGTTCTATGGGGCAACTTACCCAACTTGTTCTTGTGGATTTATCAAATAACAAGTTCTTCAGTCCAATCCCATCTTTTAAAATGTCAAAGAACCTGACCGAAATAGTCCTCTCTCATAATAGTTTAACTGGTGCAATTACATCGAGTCACTGGGAAGGCCTCACAAAGCTTCTTGTTGTTGAGTTGCGTAATAATCTTCTCAATGGGAGCATCCCTCCATCTCTGTTTGCCCTTCCATCATTGAAAGAGGTTCAGCTTTCTTTCAACAGATTTGACGGTCCACTTCCCGAATTTCAAAACGCATCTACCTCACTACTGGAAACCCTTGATTTGAGTAGCAACAACCTAGAAGGGCCTATTCCAATGTCCATCTTCAACCTCCAAAAGCTTAGCGTTCTCTCACTCTCTTCCAACAAGCTCAATGGCAGCATACAGCTAAAAAAGTTTCGGGTGTTTCGCAATCTCACTACTCTTGACCTTTCATACAACAACTTGTCTGTCGTTGCAAGTGGTAATGATTCTACTTGGTCTTCTTTTTCCAAGATTAGCACATTAAAACTTGCTTCTTGCAGATTGGGAATATTTCCTTATCTGAAGAACCAAGCAAAGCTAGTCAATTTGGACCTTTCAGACAACCAAATACCAGGGGAATTACCTAATTGGGTTTGGGAACTTGGGAATGGCTCTCTTCAGTATCTAAATCTTTCACGTAACTACCTAACAAGACTACAAGAACCTTACTCGGTTCCAAATTCTCTTTATGCCCTTGACCTACATCTTAACAACCTCCAAGGAGAAATTCCCACTCTACCACAATCTGCTAGCTATATAGATTTATCTAGCAATTCTTTTTTTTCTTCTATCCCAGCTAACATTGGCAAGTATCTTCTCTTCACCATTTTTTTCTCCCTTTCAAACAGTAGCCTCACTGGAGTTATGCCTGAATCCTTATGCAATGCAAGCAGCATTCAAGTTCTCGATTTGTCTGACAACAATTTAACAGGCTCAATCCCAAATTGTATGTCTGCATTGAGCCAAACTCTTGGGGTACTGAATCTGCGAAGAAACAACTTGACGGGCCGAATTCCTAATGCATTTCCAGCAAATTGTGGGTTAAAGACCCTCGATCTCAATGGAAATTTGATAGAAGGAGATATTCCAAAATCTCTGGCCAATTGCATTGAGTTAGAGGTTTTGAACCTTGGAAATAATAACTTGACTGGAAATTTTCCATGTCTTCTCAAGAGCATATCTTCCTTGCGGGTTATTGTCTTACGATCCAACAAATTTCAAGGTTCCATCAGATGTCAAAAAACCAACGAAACTTGGGCAAAGCTTCAAATTGTCGATCTAGCTCACAACAATTTTGATGGTGAAATACCTAGAGAATACATAAGTAAATTGCAGGCAATGACAGTTGACGAAGATGATGAGCAGTCAAAGCTCAATCACATACGATACGAGTTTTTGCATTTAAGTTCATTTCGTTACTATCAAGATATGGTCACAGTTACTGTCAAAGGTCTAGAGATGGAGCTGCAGAAGATACTGACTCTCTTCACCTCTATTGACCTGTCATGCAACAATTTCTCTGGAGAAATACCCGATAATCTAGGATCACTCCAAGCACTCTACATCCTCAACTTGTCGAGCAATGCTCTCACAGGCAAAATCCCTTCATCCATTGGGTACTTGCGACAACTTGAGTCCTTAGACCTCTCGAGTAACAACCTCAGTGGATCAATTCCAGCATCGCTTGCAAGACTCAATTTCCTTTCATTCCTGAACCTCTCATTCAATCATCTGATTGGTCCAATCCCGTCTGGTAATCAAATGCAAACATTTATGGCAGATTCCTTCTTGGGTAATGAAGCACTCTGTGGATTCCCTTTGAATAAAAGTTGCAACAGTGAGTCATCAGATGGAAAGAAAACTGTTGTCTCCGAAGAGGATGAGTTTGATTGGCAGTCAATATACAGTGGAATTGGCTTCGGACTGGGATCAGGAGCAGTTGTTGCCCTCCTTATGATCTGGGGCGAAGGAAAAAACTGGCTGGAGAACATAATTGATAAAATTCTTCTGGTGATTCTTCCAATGCTGGGATATGCTTATAAACCTCGTGACGAATGGGACGATGAGGACGACACTGAAGATGCAGGATCAGATTCAGCAGAAGACGACGAAGAGGACGAATCAGATGATGAAGAATTGCGGGGAAGGTACTGTGTTTTCTGTTCAAAACTTGACATAACAAGGACCAGGGTCATTCATGACCCCAGATGTACATGCCATTCCTCACCACCTTCATCATCTTCTTCCTTCTCTTCCTCTACATCCTCATATTCCCCATGAAACACTTCTTCTTTTTCATTTCAATTTTCTATCTATTTTCCGTTTTGCATTTCACACATTGTACATATTTATCTAAACATAATTGCAACCCAAGAACAGGGTTAAGAAGAGTTATACCTGAATTTGCAACTTTTTCGGTGTCTGTGGTTTGGGAGTTTTGCTCTGCTCTCCCTCAATCTGTACTGAGTTCCTCTGTTTTTTATGTTTACTGCAAATAGGCGTAGCAGGAATCATGTTAATGCTCTCTCACACATTCATCAAACAGTTAGAATGCTAGATAAACTACTGACTACTTTCTTGCTTAGATGATTGAAAAGTAAGCTTAAAAATAAACTGGTACGGTTTGAAATGAAAATTTTAAATTGAAATTTTTTAATTTTTTAAAAACTAAATAAATTTTAATCTCCTGTCTGCAAAGAAGTGTAAACAGACTGCAAAAATTGAAATTATCCTGTTTGCAAAAATATTATTTGCAGAAGAAGTTTAGAAGGAAAATAAGAAAATACAAAAAATAAGGGACAAAATAAGAGCATGTATATCCTCAGATTTGCTCTGCATGGGCTAAAGTGGGCTTAGGTCTCTGTCATGGATGAAATGGGCTTTAGACTTGACAGACTTTGTCCTCGAATATGATGGCTCAGAGCCTCCGTCCCTCCTAGAAAATTGTAAAATCAGCCGTTCAAATACACATGTTTATGTTTTTTGACCTCACTTAATATATATTTAGATTTTAAACACTACATACTTATCTAATTAGACGTAAAAAGAACTAAGCATGCGTTTGGATGAAAGGTTTAAATTTTTTTTTTATAGGTTTATTTTTGTCTTTTTCTAAAAGTCAAATAAAAATTATAACTAGTTTTTAGAAATCAATTAAATTCTCAATCTAAAAATTTCATCTCCAACATGTGTTCCAAACACCTCCTAAAACTATTATATGAACAATAATTCAGTGATGTGTATTTTAAAGGACAATCTTATGTATCATCCTTATAATGGGATGTTCATGCTGAAAGGGCAATCTTATGTACCCGAATGAAATAAATTTAAAGATCATTACACCATGACACAAAATAATAACACTAAATCATTATGGCACAAAATTAATATTAAAGTTTATGTCATATTAGTTAAGAATGAAAAAATTGTATCATATTGATAAAAATAAATGAGAAAAAAATGATTATTTAGATAATTTTTTCTTCTCTCTCTTTTTAAGCAATTTTTTGCAATTTGAAGAAGAAAGGCCTAGATCCCAAGGTAGGACAAAACTTTGCCACTTTAAAGAGAATATTGTTTGTTTTAGTTCCTTTTCTTCTGTTCCTTCTCTTTCGTCTTTACGATTCTCTTTTCCTTGTAGAGTGCTTGACCTCTTTTCTTTCAACAAGTCCCATTCAAATTTTACATAGTCTAGTCCGAAGACAAAGTTGTCCTTAGAAGTACTATAACTATTTTTCTATTTTCTCTTTTAGAATTCTTTTCTACTTTTAATTCTCTAAACACTCAAAACAAATTTAAATTAGGAATTAAAAAAAAAAACAAAAACAAAAGAGAGAGAGAGAGAGAAAGCGGTTTAGAAAATCCAAGCATATATATGTTATTCTCGCCTTCAAGCCCATTAGTCGTGAGATTAATGGCACCAAAAATGTGTTGTCTTTTAAACTATGTAACGGCAGGGAAGTTTATGACACATACTTTTCCCTATCATTTGTTCTCAGAAAGCCCAGTAAATGGAAAGTTGGAAACTAGTCTTTCTTTTTTAAATGAACCGTTCGTTCTTTTTTAAAAAATAAAAATAAACAATCAATTTCACTTATGTCCTTAAATTTTAGATATATATTTACTTTACTTCTAAATTTTTAAAACTCTCAATTTATATTCTCAATTTTAAAATAGTCACACTTAACCACTTTTGTTGAAATTTTTGTTAAAAACATACGGAAAAAAAAAATAAATTAGATGTCACTTAGTTGGTCCATTTAAGTTGGATTTTTAGAATTATTCTGATTGGAGAAATGAGTTTGGAAAAAAGATATTAATATGGATATTGTTTCGTTACTCTCAAAATTCTATGTAACTTAAAAAATCACATCATTTCGACTTAAAATAATAAAATTATAAACTTTCAAAACTTGAATTTTTAAGTTAGGGTTGGAAATATGAATAGTAAAACTAAGTTTACTTAAAAAGAAAAAAAAAACAATTGTAGTTATTTCTATTAAAAACAAACAGAGAAAAACCATGCAATTAACTCTTTCCTTTTTTTCATGTGTTTTTAACAAAAAATTTAACATATTTAAATATTCTGATTCAAAGTTCAATAAATAAAGTACAAGTAACAACAAAATAAAAACAATTTATTCATCAAAAAATAAAATAAAAACAATCCTAAAATCGAACAGTATAGGTAAGAATAATTTTTCAAAACTACCGTATTCGTTCCTTGGTTTATTTGAAGTAGTGATTTGATCTTTAACTTTAATTCTTTTCACAGCAAAAGAATTAATGTATTGTATACCAAAGCAAATCAAGGACAAAAGGACGATATCTCATTAACATAGGACAAAAATATGCCCCACGCGCACTAGTTTTAGTTTTAGTTTTAGTTTTAGGTTTTTTTTTTTTTTTTAACAAACAAGTACCCCTCTTGGGCAGGTTAATTTGGTCCAAAGAAAAAACCCAAGTTTTCTGGAGACAAGGTTTGTATAGGAAGCCGAACTTTGCGGGTAACTTGTCGGTCGGCAAAGCATAAACTAAGCTAACAAAATTCATAAATAATTGAAAATCATCATGAAACCAAAAGAGTGAACTACAAAGAGAAATTTTTTTTTTTTTTTTTTTTTTGGTTTTTGCATATTCCTCAATACCTAGTAATAATAACAGACCCTTCCCCAAGCCAAATCCACCACAACATATATATATAAATATAACACATATAAATAACACACCACATGTTCTAAACTTTGCTAAGTCTCCATACAAGAACAAACTGTATAATTACGAGCTATAATTATAGCTCACATACGCATGATGATCAAACGACGTCGTACTTTCCGGCACCGTCAGAGGCATCTCGGGAAGAGGTTGATCATCAAGAATAGCGTTATTAACGGAATCATGATGATGATGATCAGGTGGAGCAAGGAGCACGGCAGCAGATGGTGGGTCTTGGCCGTAGTACTGATATTCACGATCATCGACAAGGTGATCATAGTTGATCATCATCATGGAGGTCTGATGAAGCCAAATCTGGGTCTTGAGGAACTTAACGTAGTGAATAGCCTCCTCCAACATGGACACCGTGTCCATCTTGGCCCCACCGGGAACCAAGCTCTGCAGGATCTTGAACCGGTCGCTGATCCGGTGCCTCCTCTCCCGAGCCGCCACGCTTTGTGGGTCCGTCGACAGCTTCATCACGCCCTTGTTACCACCCCCTCCCGATCTCTTATTATTACCATTATTAGAATTACTCCTCTTCATCTTCATAATCTCTTTCTTGTTGCTTGAAGAAAATCTTGATGAACTTGTAGTTCTACTTGGGAAGTACTCCATTTTTTTTTTTTTTTCAAAATGAGTTTCTACTTGGGAAAACTTGAAGTGGGTTCGGTCGTTATAGGGCATATATATATATAGTAGAGAGAGATATATATATATATATACACACACAAATATATGTATATATATGATGTGTGCTATGGGGTTTGGTTGGAGTTAGTAATGATCAAAGGTGGGGAGAGATGTCGTCACGTGAGTAGTACTAGTAAGCCAATCTTTGGCGCAGGATTCGGGTGTCTAACCTAGGGAAAGCCTATATAGCTCTCCCCCCACAAAGAACTCTTTTGTTTAGCCCCAAGATAGAGGGGGAAAAAAAAGAAGAAGAAAAAGAAAAAGAAAAGAAAAGAAATATCCCTGCTGCCCTAGCTAGCTTTTGCCTTATTCACACTGTGACTTGTTTTTGTCTAAACTTTTGATTTAGATCAGAGAAGAGACACTCTTCCACGTATATCCCTGGCCCCTAGGACCCCCCCCAACAAGTTCATCACATTCCCCCCCTCTAATTAATTACTCGACAAGATAGAGAGAGAGAGAGAGTATTGAAAAAATTTAGGGGAGATGACCAAGAGAAGTGCAATGTTATTATAAAGGAACTTTCTACTATATCATAATTTTAATGATAGTATTAGTACATTTTTTAAACGTGTATATGCTTGATAATTTAAAATAGAAATTTATTAGTCAGTAGTATATATAGTGACGGAGTCAAAAAATTTTGTCAAAAAAAGCTAGGATAATAGATAATCATCAACGCTTTTTCATCCCAAGAGTGACTCACCATATATAAGATATGCTCTTTGGTTTAAAGAAAATGTATTTACTAAAATTTGATCGAGACATAGATATTATGATATGTATTGACAAAAAAGTGCTGAGTTATCAAGTTCAAACTAGATTAACTCTTCTCTTATTCAACTTACTATTTTAGAAATAAATACATCGCTACGAAATATGTATTAAACGAAGCTTTTTTTTACCACAGTCGTAAGAAAAATAGTCGTCTAATCTCCTTTAGAAAAAGGCGGCACATACAATATCCAAACACAGTCATTGTAAGTTGAGATTAGACTATGGTTTCTCAAAACTGTCATTAAATCTCAACATACCACAATGGTTAAAAACTGTCATGAAATCTCACTTGAAAACAAAAAAATAAAAAATAAAAAAATAAATTAACATATATAGTGTTCAAAATCGGAGAGCCCCAAAAACAGTTCCCCCACAACGCATAAACCCAAACTCACCCGCCCCCGTCCTCCTACTCGTCCTTATTCTTCATCCTCTATTTCTTGAGCTCTCACACGGATCCATTGCCTTTCTCTTGGGCTCTCGTTGGGTTTGGTCATCTATAATTCACCAAATCAAAGATCGAAGGCTGACATTTTTCCCCTCAACTTTGAAGATTTTGCTCTCTCAAGACTTTCGCGATCATGGTGCTTTATTGTGCGGATCGTGGTGTCTAATTTTGCTCTTTGATTTCATGATGTTGGTCTCTGATTTATACAATTGAGGTCTCTAACATTTGTGATGTTCTAATCTGATATATGCGATAGTGTTTTCGAATTTTGATCTCTATTTTGCTTTATGATTTTTGAGATGTTGCAATCTGATTTGTGGGATTTTGCTCTCTAGTTTTGGGATAGGGGTTTTGCTTGTTGATTTCAAATGTGCTAATTTAATATTAGTGTTTTTTTTTTCCTCTCTTTAGGGAGGCTTTTTTTTTTTTTTTTTCCTTTCCTGGACGTCATTTTAAACTGTAATGGAAAGCACAACCTAACACAATGGTGAAGAACTGCAGATTTCAAGATAGCCTTTAACCATCCTTTATCTTTCGACTACGATTTTAAACCGTCACATATCCATGATTTCTACTAATGTTAATTCTTTTCTTTCTGAGTCACTAGTATGCGGTCAATGAATTGCCATTTACATATTAAAAAGATTCTATTTTTTGTTTAGAAAGTTGAGCAAACAAAATAGAAAGAAAAATGAAAAAAAAAAAAAAGGAATAAAAGATCTTAGGATGGGAATATCAGTATTCATGTCTAATTGTTTAGATAATCAGGATACTATTACTTCTTTCTATACAAAATATATGCTTAATTTTGTACACACTTTCTTTTAGAAAAGGCCATGTAAACTGTTGATGAAAATCAGGAAATAAGAAAGTAAAAGAGAAAATTATTTTTATATATAAGTACATGTATAGAGAGACTTATACTCAATAAACAAACAAAGCCATTATTAGGGAAAAATATCTTGCTAAGTAGCTTAGAGATTAATTTTAGTTAGTCGTTAGTTTAAAGTAAATTTTATCAATCTTCTAGGGAACCAAATAGAGTTTTTACATTTATTTCTTGTGGGAGGTTATGTTTAAACTTGGTGTGACATATAGGCTAATTAAAAAAAAAAAAAGTTGGGAGGGACCCCTGGTCTGTATATATTGACTTCGTTAGTCTGTAGAATTCTCAATTTTTTTTTTAAGTGAAGAAATTCTCAAAAGTTTTATTATTAGATTTTAATCAAATTTCAAGATATTTGCGAACTGCTTGATTCTAGTAATTCACAAAAGAAATAAAGTATTAAAGCAGATGTCTGAAATTTTTGTCATAGATTATTCTGCTCTTTGAGTTAAAGTGAATTTTTGTAATTGATTTTATAATTTTTTTTTTTCCTTAAAGAAAGTCGATCTTGTAATACGTGCATATGGTATGTTCATGATGTAATCTGCTCGTAAAAGTGTCCATTAAAAAATTTGCTAGTAAAAAAATGCACTACCTATAATTTTTTTCTTAAAATGGAGGTGACTATTTTTTTTGTTGGAGTCATTAGATGATTATTTGTCTTAAGAAGGTTTTATAATAGGTACCTTTTATTTTATATTATCGATAAGAATTAGTACTATTTTAACAGTTAGATTAATTTTTAATAATTAAATTTATAATCATAGTAATTATATGTCACATGTTACAAATTTTTAACATTGACACTCATACATTAGAGCATTAAAAAATTAATCTATTATTTTAAAAAATAATTCTTTCCTATTGATAGTAAAAATAAGAGTGTTTGGATCAATTATTTTGGATACGAGAATTTCAGTTTCTATTCATTCCTCGTGAGCCACTTATGTCTCCAAAATAGGATATCAAAGTTCTTTTCCTCTTTTTTCCCAATAAGTGGACGTCTTTTTTTTTTTTTTTTTTAATGAATAGAAGAATAGGTCGACGGTGTAACACCATTAGGATACTTACTCAAATCCAAAATTCAAATTTTTACTTTTTAAAAATTTGTAGTACTGTCATTTTTCTCTCTTTCATATACACATTTAGTTAAGACTCTCAATCTAAATCTAATAGTGCATTTGGATGTCCTATTTGTGTATATGTATTCTAATGAAATAGATGTATTTCAATATGCATTTGAATGTCCTCATGAACCATTGTTTTTAAATGTAATATGGGTTAAAATTGTTTATATTTGAATAATCATTTTAATTAGCATGAGGTATTGCTAAAAGTCGAGAAGGAAAAAAAAAAGGCAAAAATGATTAAAAAAAAGAAATGGATGAACAATAAAATGATTGAGTTTACTGTTCAAAGAAAGTTGTATTCAAATATAATGTATTGAGGATCCAATTGAACGTTACACATTGTATTCAGATTAAAAGGGACATCCATAAAATTTTCTCTAAGGGTCTGTTTAGTAAAACGGTTTGAGTTGAAATTTTTAAGTTTGAATTGGTTGATTTTTTAAAAACTAGTTATAATTTTTATTGACTTTTTAGAAAAAGATGAAAACTGAGATGAAAAATATAAGTTTAAGATGTAATATCAAACAGATTATAAGTCTATGATCCGAACGAAACATAAGGGATCCTTAGTTGATTTCTTGAGAGAGGGAGAGAAGAGAAAGAGAGAGTTATCTTTTTTATTTTATTTTATTTTATTTTATTTTTGGGGTAGGGGTGGGGTGGGGTGGGGGGGGGGGGGGGGGGTGGGGGGGAGGTCCTTCTTCTGAAATCGAAGTGGATGTATCATAGTTAACATGTTTTTAGTACAAATCCAAGGAGGAAACGGGGACTGCCGGGCTTTTATGGTGTACGAAATATTTGCTTTTTATATATAGCTTTTATCCTAAGGATATACACTGTTAGGGGTGAAAGAGAATAACTGTTTATTATAAGCAAGTGTCCCCTCCATTGCTACTTCTTTAGGAAGAAAAAGAAAAGGGCTTAAGGTCTTATCATCAGCGCTTCTTTTAAAGACACCATTACAAACGTCCAAATTTAAAGTTACGTTTAACCAGTGTTAGACCTCAAGTCATATATACTGATCCACTGAAAGCGGTCTTTTTTTTTTCTCTTTTTTTTTTTGGGTACATAAAATTTAACCCCTCTGCCTTAGTCTGCCTTAGCTAAAAACAAAACAAAAAGAGAGAGATAGAGAGAGAGAGAGAGAACAAATTCAACTCCACTCTGCAGTCTGCACCGAATAATAAATCTTAAAAAAGCTAAACACGGCAAGAAAAACCAATGCATCGGAATTTGTAGCTCTGTCATCCTTTTTCTTTTTCTTTTTCATTTTTGCTCAAGAAATCTGTCATCTACAACTAGGGCAAGATTTAAGTAAGGCAAGAATAGACGAAAAATAAAGATTCTAAATGATTTGTAAGTGTCATAAATTTTCTTTTAATAAATAATTATTTAGAAGTTATAATTTAATAAGATTCACTTATGAGTTCATTAAATTTCTCCTTCTTAAAACTCTTGTAGTCGATCTATTTTGTATGATATGTATGTCTATATATTATAATAGAGTCTATAAATTAAGACAAGATTTCATTTTATTTTTTAAATTTAGAAATAGAGTCTATATCTTATGAGACAGTCAAATATAAAAATAATTATCAAATTATTATTACAACTACAATTAGGGCAAGATTTTGCTATAAGAATATGGAGCTTTTTATCAGGAATATCTCTTTTAATAGTGCAATATCTAAACTTTAAATATGATATCAATCACAATAACATAAACAATATATAAAACTAACAATATCCATCTAAAATCTAAAGATTAAAACTAAATTCTAAATATGAAAAAAAAAAAATTTTAAGAAAAAAATAGCTGGACCACTCCTTAAAAAAAAAAAATGAACTTTTGGTTTTTTAAGTAAATGGTCTCTTTTAATTCGATTTTACGATTATCCATCATTGATGTATCAATAGTATCAATGATGAACTAATGATATATCAATAATGGACCAATATATTATTGCTTCATATTTATTAATCACCTAAGTTTATAAATTTCATGTATATTGATGGACAGTTCTTAGGGGGGGAAAAAAGTTTAAAAATGACCGTTTCCCTACTGTAAAATTCTCTTGAGAGTATTTTTGTCTTGGTAATCTGCATTCTTACCGTTTGAGGGAAGTAGTATATCATCTCCAATTTATTTGAAGAGTGATAATTTGATGGTACCATATAGAGCAACATTCAAGACCAGTCAAATTCGGAACAAATTAAGAGAGAATATATACGTGATACGCGTCTTTTAAACGTTAGCAATGATTCAATCGAAATTGAAAACGTCTGTACTTAATTTAGGCCATGTTTTACAATCGAAGAGCCATGCACCATTATGATCAGTGATCATGGTCATTGATTATTAAATAATTATAAATATTTACACCCATAATATTAATAAATACCCTTATGTAATGAATTTTTCCTATTATAAATATAATAAATCTATCCTTTTATAGATATTTTTTTTATATAATACCATATTTAACCCTCTCATACATCCACTTTCATTTTAATTTTAATTTTAATTTTTTTATTAAAAATAAATTAACGAATCTAAATATTAAAAAAATAGCAAGAAAAAAATAAATAAAAAATAATAATCGAGTAAAAAAAAAAAACTCACAAAGAATCATTTTTCAAATATTAAAAGCAAAAAAAAAAAAAAAAAAGAAGGAAAGAAAGAGAGAACCAACAATACTAATGAATCAAAAAAAATTAAAAATACATACTTCAATAGTTGTTGGCTCTTCAATAGGCATACTTTTCTTTATTTTTGTTTCACTTGAATCCTTTATTGAAAGTTTTCATGTATTTATAAAGATTTCTTAAGAGAAAAAAACGATGAAGAACAATTTAGGGCTTATAAAATGAAATTAACGATAATTAAATTTGTATAGAATTTTTGTTATTCCTTTGAAAAATATATTTTCCATCTATCGTTAATGTGGTGAATGTTTTTTAATTATTTTATTTAAAAAAGAATATTTATATTTATATGTATGTGGGTGTTTGAGCATTGTTTTTGAGTTTTAAGGTAATTTTATTATAGAGCAAAAGTCTAATAAGAATCTTTAATGATTCTGTGAGTATTTATAAATATTGGGGTCGCAAATAAAATCATCATTTATTTTTAATGTTAATGAATTGGAGAAAGTAAAGCCTCCATAGCAAATCAAACAAAATAAAATTAAAATTAGACAACCATATTTAGAAGATAAACGAACACAAACTACTATTAAATTTATGATTTATACATTTTTAATCATTTTCCCTTTTGAACATGAAATTTATAGGACACACTTTTCTTTTCCGGATCAATGATGAAGCATCTTCGCATGTTATTGAGTTTCTCCCATATATCACAAAATTTTGAAATCACAATCTTCATTTCTTTCTTGTTGGTGAAAACACACTCCTATTATACCCAAGTGCAATAGAAAATAAACTCATAAAGAAATATAATAAAGATAAAGTTTTATGTAGTTGGATAAAATTGTCTACGTACATGAGAGGGAATAAATTCACTAACAACTTAAAAAAAATTGTTGGAATCTAACAACTTCAAAATTAAACACTTAACAAACTTTCTAAACCTCTCTCTATACCTTAAAAAACAATCTTGCCCAAAAATAATTTGAGTAATTTCCGACATTTTTGAGCAAGTTTAATATTTCTTATGCTACGTTTGGTAATAAAGTTTAACTCAAATTAAACTGTACTTTTTCATCTTAATTTTTATTTTTTTTCTGAAAAGTCAACAAAATTTATAACTATTTTTTAAAAAGTCAACTCAACTCAAACTTAAAAATTTTAACTCAATTCATTCATCAAACGGACACTTACTCTATTTGAAAAGAAGGGCACAGAATTTTATTTGGATGTAAATACTCCTTTTTCTTCCTCAATGTGATAAAGAATCATAAATTCACATAGGCATCATTATTGACAAAAAGAGCTACATATATCCATCATCATTTATGCCGGTAATCATTCACGAACTCATTCTTATTCGGGTTCAAGCTCGTAATATATATTACAATACACGTATAGACAAACAAGTGTAATGGCACAGATAGCTTGCGTTCGGAATAATATTTAAAATGGAACATTGATATTCGAATTGATCGATTTTTTAAAAAATTATTAATTATAATTTTTATTAATTTTTTTTAAAAAAAAAAGATAAAAAATACAATTAAAAATTTTAATTGGAACTTTTGTTCAAAACGTGTCAATAATGTATCAATAATTAGACACTTTATGTTCAAGTAGAGTTTCGACCCCTCACTTCAAATTATAGATTATCGACACCTGCAAGTGAGTTTAGCCATTCGATAAAAGATTTTTTTTTTAAGGAAAAAAAAAAAGGTAATGAATAAAATAGAAGAGAGGGGCCCGCGGGTGGTGGTGGGGTAGTAGGGGGAGAGCCTGGCAGGAGGAGCACATGAGGCCCCGGGTTTCACGTTCGAGATTTGGTAGAACCCTAATTATTGTGTATGATGCTTTTTTTTTTTTTTTTTTTTTTTTTCAAACTTTCTTCATCATCAGAAACTATTCTAACCTGCTTTTTCCTGTCTTCTCAAATCTCCCCTGCACCAGCATCCAGCTGCTTCTTTCGTCAACCAAGCACACATCAGTCACACATCCCACCCCCACCCCTCATTTTCTAATCTGCTTCTGACGATGTATGTCATATTGATCATGATCATATTTATGACGATATATATACATATATGTTTACTAATTATTAATGGGCAGCGACCGCATATATATATATATATATATAACACATCATATATATGTTTAGTAATTATATATGACGACATATATATTTGATGACATATCCCCCCTCATTTTCTCTTTTTTTTTTTTTTTTTTTTTTTTTTTTTTTTCCTTCTGGTAATCTGGTTCGTTCTCTTTTTGTACCAATCGATAGCGAAAGTGACAAAATCAGAACACTTAATCAGAAATTAATAATTATATAATATGTAATTAGGAATTATTATGATAAAAAAATTTTTATGAAAACTTATTCAAAATTATATGGTATTTTTTTTTTAAAAAAATTTTTTTTTGAGGGGAGACTTGTAAGCCTCCACAGCCCCAGATCTCTCCGTTCTTGATAAGTAGTGCTATTACCATGCATATAACGTTAATGCTTGAACTATGGGCTTGTAAAGTTGTTTTTGAAATAGATATCAATTCAATTTAAATTCTTTGATATTTCAAAACGCACCTTTTTTTTTTTTTTTCCCGCAAACATCAATTAAAAAAAATTTAGGTTTAAAATGAAATCTTTTTTAAGAGTAACTTTTCAAACCTTTATTCCAAATGGAATTGTTTTAGCAATGCTCGTTTGCTGGCTTTTTTTTTTTTTTTTTTTTTTTTTTTTTTTTTTTTTTAACTTTAACTTGCTAGGGTTCTGCTCCTTTGGGCACTTGCTTTGCTTTTGAAGTTGAGATTGATTACGTGCGGGCTTTGTTATGGCAAATGAAAATCCTCATACCTTGATAGATTGTGACACCCGTTATGTTGTGAATAAAATTTTTTTATTTTTTTTTTAGGAAAATGTTGCGAATAATTTTATTTAAATATGTATTTAGAAATGTAAGAATAGGTGGGGATTTGTGGGCAAAATTCTAAATGTTCGAGTCTCCCATTTTTACATAGAGGGCAATGTGGCTGCGGATAAACTATCCTCTTGAGGAGTTACTAAGCATCACTTCTCATGGCGGTCTAGTGCTCCAAAGTTCATTCTTCAGTTGGTTAATAGGGACTTTTCGCTTCTATCATCATATGCTACCGTTTTTCTTCAGCCTGAGATGAACTCTTGTTGTTTAATTTCGTTTGGGTCGGAGTCCTATTCTTTGGTGCAAGGTGGTTGTTTGGATATTTTGGATTAGCTTAGCCATATTCTTTTTCTTTTATTAGATTTTGCACGCCGAATTTTAGTATAAGGTTTTTAATGAGGTATATATATATATAGGTTGGAATATGATTCTCAAAAGAATGGTTTAGATTGCTCTTTTAGGTGTCAGATTCTACTTGTTTACAGTCTTGTAGATTGTTTGTCTTCCCGTTTTAGATTGTTTTACTAAGATTTTTTTTTCCTGATTAGGGTTGTTAAATTACTATATGTACCTTTTTATCGACTTTATTGCATTTTTCTTTATTTTTACTAATCAAGAGTGAAGGCCTATATTGTACAGGATAGTAAAATGATGCCAATGTAATTAAGATATTAGCATTGTTATCTCTTAAATTTGTCACACTTTTTTATCAACTTACTCACAAATTTCCGATTTTAAAAATTTAACCCCTGAAACTTTCTAAATTGTTACAATATGCCCCATTCTGTTAACTTTCTATTAAATTAAAGATTTGAACTTGGAAGATTCATGTTAGGAATTGTATTATATTTGGAAAATTTTAGTCAAAAAAGGGTTTTCCGTATTAATAGAAAGTTAAGCCAAATATGATGCATTGTATTAATTTAAAATGGTAAGAAGATGAATTATCAAAGTTATCAAATGGTGATAAGTTTGGAGAACAATAATTCTACGTAACAGTACTAATGAAGAACATTGCTAAGGACAACAATATAGTTTTTTTTTTTTTTTTGAAAAGGACAACAATATGGTTACTCCTCATACTTATTGTTCTCCATTATTTATGTACATACACATATATATTAAACTACCCAATCAATTGAAATAGTTTTTCAATAAAATATAACATTCTTTTGGTTGTTAGCGTTTTATATTTTGTATTTGAAAACATAACTTTTTGAAGAAACACCAATATAAACACTATTTACTATTTTTTTACAAACATTCTAATACCCATCTTTTTCAAATACATCTTTATTTTTACATGTATTTAAATATATTTTAATATTGACATACAATATATATTTTGTGATAATATATGCACTCAAATATAAAATAAAAGTGCAACATTTAAATACATATTAGAGTACGTATATTGTGTTTGAATCAAATTTTTAGACAAATCATTGCTCGAACATCAGTCCAAATAAAAACGAAAGCATATTTGTACAGTGCAATCATTTCTTAATACACAGATAAAAGTGCCAGATAGTTTTGTTCTACTTGGCCGCTATTACCTTTGGGGTAACATATAATAATAGCTGATAGCTTATTTTTTTTTTTTTTTTTTTTTTTTTTTTGGTTCTAGAAAAAAAAAATAGTTGTGTACTTTTCAATCAAAAAATAATAAAATAATATAACTTTATGCTATAGCTCGTAGGTTCTTAAACTAATTAACCGGAATCTTGATTGCATATAACCTGTCATTAACTAAATAAGCCGATAAATCGCGATAATAAAACCACAAAATTAGCCCCAAAAAAAAAAAAAGGACCAAAACTCAGAAAAGACTCAAACACACTGTGCTGGGACAGAAGCAGGTGAAACTTGGGAATAGGCACTTGATTGTTTGAGGTGGGTCCCACGAATCTGTATATGGACTATGGTCGTCAGGTTCAATGCTTATTTATTTATTTATTTTTATTTTTACGCTAGCAATGTGTGTTTTTTTTTTTTTTTTTTTTTTTTTAATAATGGATAGGAATTTAGGATGAGTTTTCTGTTCAGCGGCCTGTTAATATAATTTTGTTTTTAGTCTCTTGTAATTAAAAATTGATTTATTTATAATCTTGTGTAATGTTATATGTAACATGTCTTTGGTTGATTTTTTTTTAATATTATATATGTAAGTTGAACTTTGAAAGTTTTACTACAAGTACTGTATATCAACCAAAAATATTTAAATCCTTTTCTACCAAAAAAATGAAATAAAAAATGTTTCTATAAATAAAAGTATTGTGTCGTCACTTTGTTTCTATAAGTTGTTAAAAAGTATAGTTCTTGTCAATAGGTTTTTTTTTTTTTTTTTTTTGGTGTCTTTTATGTGATTGCATGGCTATTTGCAGATTTTGAGTAACAGAAACAATATTACAAAATATAAGGCAAGGGATAATATTATAGTTATTTTCGTTTCTTGATCTATTGCGCTCAAGGAATCCAAACCCTCGTCATAGTTATCCAGACATAGACCTCCTTACATTAATGAATGTTGGTTTGTTTCGTGTACGTACAACACTAACTGAAAGCCTAGGCCCCCTTTTTGGCTTTAGAGATAACTAGTTGGCAAAAAATAAAAAACAAAACAAAAAATAAAAAATAAAAAAAAATAAAGCCATCACATGACAAACGACATGTCAAATGGCAGCCTAAGAAAAGCGATGAATGCAGTGCAAAAAAAAAAAGAAAAAAAAAAGAAAAAAAAAATCCCACACTTTTAATATTAGGTATGAGATAATTGCTATAGACAGTAGGTCTTTTTGTCTTTTGCGTGTACGATCAATGAAGATAAAATTCCATGACCATGTGAATATTTCCATCTTATACAGGAAATGAAGTTTGTAAGAAGAGAGATCATAAACAGTCTCCGTACGATCTAACGTAACTTGGTATGGACATGATTCAAAATAACAACGGGTTTAATTTGACATCTTTATTTTATCTTCTATAATTCGATGCAAATTTAAAGTTTTGTATCCAATAACAGAATTCTATTTAAAGGGATGGTCAAGAAAGATGCAAAATAAAATCAGAATAAATTGACAAATTCTACTGGCTTATGTAATTCTTTGGTATCGTTTTGTCCAACCCCAAAAGCATTACGGATAACAGAATGCAGATCATGTTTTAGTTCTCTCATTCTAACCCTCCTTGGTCTCGAGTGCCTTATTTGAAGCTATCGCATCAAAGATTCAGTTAGTCTTTTATGAGTTTTGGTTAATTGAAGCTTAAGTGACGAAGTTATGAAATTTTATTATGGGGCTCCTAACTACATAAATAAACTTGAAGATATATGTATTTTTTTTTTTTCATTTTTAAAGAGGCTTTTGCAATTTTATGTATATATGTTAGTTTAAAAAACATGTGTGATGCCTATGATTGGACATATTTGAAAATAATTATCAAAATAAGAAAAAAAAAATCAACAAATTACCTTAAAAAAAAAGATATAAAAAAAAAGATCAAAAAGATTAAAAAAAAAACTAAAATGTTAAAAACTGTCCAGTAGAAAAAGGACTAAAATAAAGAAATAAAAATGGGCCAAAAGAAAAGAAAAGAAAACTGAAGGACTAAAACAAAGTAAAAAAAGTTTTTTCGTTCAAAAAGCAAAACGTAAAATGGTGTATAGTAGTTGTTTTTCAGCTTTCTTATACATGTAAAGATATACACTCGTATATATGCATAGATAAATAGGCGGAAAAAAAAGGTTGAAGGTTAAGCCCTCCAAGTGTGTTACTTGCCTACGTCGCTGCTCTCATTCGTTCTCTTAGTTTTTTTTTTTATTTTTTTTTTTATTTTTTATTATTATTTTTTTATTACTTACTTCTTCTTCTTCTTTTCCCCCTTCCTTGCTTTTGTCGTTTGTGATTTGGACTTTGTGTTCCCCCCCCCCCCCTTTTCTTTTCCTTTTAAATAGATATCTTTTTACACTTATTTTTAACTTTTTCTTGAAAAATATTTTTTTACCTTTTACTTCAAATGTGTAGCACCAAATACTCTTTCTTTTATATTATCCATATTGTGTGATATATAATTTTTAAACATAATTTTCAGTTTACTGATTTTTCTTTCCTCTTTTGAAGTATTATTTTCTCGAAACTGATTTTATAACTATATATTTTTAATTATCTTATTGAATTTGTTTCTTGCTTTTTTCTTCCTCGCATTTTTTTGTTAACTTTCTGTATAATAGTTCCGTTTGGTTACGGTTTAAATTTTTTTTCAATTTATTTTTGTCATGTTGTAGGAATTTTTTTCCCCTTTATCCTTGTCAACTTGTCCATATGTTGAAATAAAAATTTCAACTATATACTTTAAATCTTATTGTTTTTAACTATGTCTTATATGAAAATTATTTTTCTTTACTATTTATATCTGTTAAAATGATTTTTTTTTTCTTCTTAATGCTTTCTTAGTTAAATTTTCCTTTTCATTATGTCTAAAAAATTTAGAAACTAGTAATAATATAAGTGATGATTATATCTTCATGGTTTTGCACGTTTATTTTATATCGATCTATATTTATCTACATCTAAACCTTTTTATTTTTGTTTTTTGTAAATTTTTTTTTTGCCAAAACATCTACACTTTTTTTTTTTTTTGGTTATTTGTCAACAATCTCTTGTCTTCTTTCCTTTTTCTCTCTTTTTCATTTTTCAGCATGACAACATGAGACATTGTGAGACGGAGCAATGTCACAATAGTGATTGTTCAGTGCTTGATGAGCTTCTTAGCTTTCCCAAAAAAAGAATTAAAAACAAAGGGTAAATTACTCCCGTAATCCCTGGACTCTTTAAGAAGGTGCCAATTGATTCCTAAACTTTTTTTTTTATTAAAGAGTCCCCAAACTCGGAGATCAACTAATTAAAAAAAATTTAAGGACCAACCGGCATCTTTAATAAAAATTCAGGGACCATTACGATAATTTACAAAAAAAAAATAACAATAATAAAACATGCGTGAGGAATGAATGATCTTGATTAAATTAAAGGCAACACATGCCAGTCTACTCGATGTGATTAGTAATAGCAAAGCCTTTTTTTCATTTTGTGTCATTGAGCACTCAAAGTGTCAAAATATGATTGGATGGTACACTGAGTTAGATTCACCATTTTTATCTAATTAAATTGATTACCTGTCAGTTCTCAGTTCTTCCACATACATTACTCACTACTCAATATGGTACAAATTATATATGCCATCCACTCAATTACATCGTCCGAAAAAGTCTAGGTTTGGTTCACAAGTTTATTTTAAACTAAATTATATTTTTTTCATCATATTTTTTGTCTTTTTTGAAAAAGTTTTTTGTCTTTTCTAAAAAAGTCAACAAAAATTACTATTCAAATTTAAAAATCTCAACTCAACTCAAACTCAACTTATACACCAAACACCCCCTTAGGTCCCATATCGGATATTACTCAACATTTATATTTTTTGTTTAAAAATTTATAATAATTAATTGATTTATATTTATTTTTTTTTCAAACCTTATAATATATAAACTTTTTATTTAAAATTTTATTACATAATACTAATTAAAAACTGTTACATTAAAATTATCATATTAATATAACGTATCACAAAAAAAAAAAAAAAAAGTTATAAGTACCTTATAAGAAAGTTGTCGGATAATAGCAGTCTCTCCATATACTATAAACCTATTTTAAGGATCAAAAAATTGATATATGCACTGATGTTTTCATGAAAATTTTCATTATATAAATACTGTTATGAAAATAGAGGTATAGTTTTTTTTTTTTCAATACAACAATGATAAATTTTTAATAGAAATTTCTATAAATATCAATGCCTTTAAGAAATAATTTTTTAATAATTGACAAAATATAATGGAAATTTCTAGAAATTTTTGTGGAAATGTCAACAAAACATCACTAAAATATCGGGTTTTAGTTTGTTTAACTTACTTTTTAATGTACTAAAATTCATGATTTTTTTAATTCACCCACAATTTCTTATATATGAAGAAATAGTTGATCGATATCAAGAGAGATATATATGACATCTCCAAAATTATAAAGAGAAAAATACTCAAATAATACCATGTATTCGTATCAATAATACTTAAATTAATAAGTATTGAAATAATACCTTCAAATATCTTAAAAGCTCCTTTAATATTAATATAATACTATTACAATCTTATCGTGTATGGAATTTCAGATATTATAATGTACCTGTATTAAGTGAACTTTCAATTATTTTACTAAATTGGTGAACATATTCTTGACATTTTCTTGTACCATGATCACTTCTTATCATACAAATTTATCACATACCAGAACCGTCCACCACCTTCCACGTGTCATCCCAGGCGTCACCAAACGGCCACTCTCCTCGCACCTTCTACTGCCACCATGAAACTTCTCCACTACGACGTGTCACTCCACCATGCACCCAAACCCACCGCCTCTTTAAAACCCCCTTCAAACGTCTTCATGCAAATTAAGCCAATATCCAAAAAAGATCAAACTAGAACCGACCAAAACAAAAGGGGCAATTCTTGAGCTGAGTATATATATATATATATATATATATCTATATATATAGCTAAGAAATGGCGAGCGACGAGTTCCGACTGGTGTCGCCGGAGATAGACAAGGAGGGAAGGCTTCTGAGGAAGTTCACCAACGAAGGCCAAGGAGCCAGGAAAAACTTGTCTCCTCCGCTGGAGTGGTACAACGTGCCGGAGGGGACCAAGGCTCTGGCCCTTGTGGTGCAGGACATCGACGCGCCAGACCCGAGGAGTCCGATCGTGCCGTGGGTCGTCTGGGTGGTGACCAACATCCCGCCGACCCTCCACGGCCTCCCCGAGGGCTTCTCCGGCAAGGAGGAGGAGCTCGGTGGCGACTACGCCGCCATCCAGGAAGGATATAACGACTTCAAGCTCCCCGGCTGGCGCGGGCCCAAAGTGCCTACTCATGGCCATCGCTTTGAATTCAAGCTCTACGCGCTTGATGATGAGGTTCACCTTGGCAACAAGGTAGGTATATTAGACCCATCACGTGGTACATATACATTTGTTTATACTTTAAATATACCATCGATGTTTTTATTTAGATTGTGTTTTTATTTAGATTGTGCTTGGTTCGCCGTCTTCGTTAAAAATTTTCATTTCAGTTTTTATTTTTTTTAAGTCTAAAAAAAATATAATTAATTATAATTAGTTTTTGAAAAATCAATCCATTCTAATCTACAAATTTTATCTCTAATCAGCAAACTAAATGGAGTCTTAGTGTTAAATAGATTGAGGTAGAACTTTTTCTAAAAAGCTAATCTAACCGATGGAAGAGGAAGGGTCAATTCACATATTAATATTAATACTGTAATAACTTAATAATTTAATGACGTGAGAAAAATAATACAATCTAACACATTCTCTCATGTACCACGTGTATTCTAAATTAGATACTATGTAATCTGGATTTGATCTCAAAAACTAACTTGGACTGATCCATGTATAAACATCACATATTAATATTAACATTGCAACAACTTAATAACTTAACAATTAAATGACGTGAGAAAAATATACAATCTAATACCTTCTCTCATGTATAACGTGTATTCTAAATATAAAATTTGATTTAGATATTATGTTATCTAGATTTGATCTCAAAAACTATCTTGCATTGATCATGTATAAACACTACAATAGTCTAGTAGTTTAACGATGTGGGATAAATATACGACTTTTTTCCTTTTAATATTTGTTACAATGTAGGTATTATAATCCGGTTTAGACACAATTATAGTTTTTTCTACAAAAGCTAGTTTATTAGGCATAGACGTGCGTTCCGTATGTAATCCTTTTTGTTAATTTTTTTTAATACTAAATTAGTATTAGTTTTTATTGTAATTATTAGTAGTAAAATTAAAAATATTACGATTTCTTCTTAGAATTCACGAAACTATGAAGCTTTATTAAAATAAAATAGAAAAGAACGATATATATATATATATATATATATAGACTGCTATAGAATATTGGAGAATTTTAGAATTGTGAATCCAAATCGGATTGATCATGATATTTCATATAAGTTGATTAAATTGTTATCTTTTTAAAGAAAATAGTATAAAATATATCAATGTTATTTTTTAGTATTAAAGATTCTTTTAAAAAGTAGTAGTATTGATTTATGTATCTACATAGAGCAAAATCGTAGTCTTTCTTTTTCAAATCTTTTTCAAATTGTAGAAGTAATGGAGAATTTTTTTTTTTAATGATATGATAAAATATCAATTTCCTTTATTGCCAATGTAAACTTGGATCAAAAGTTTAATAAAGATAAGGTCAGATAATTTAGAGTTAAGTGAGGATATTTTTGGAATTTCACTAATATTCCTTAAAAAATGAACACGTAGTTCTTCATACTGTAAACACGTCTCTCTCTCTCTTATATATATATATATATATATATTTTTTGAATAGGGAAGAACTTTAACTAAAGGCTCACGGCTAAAGGTCCATGTTTCTCTCTCATATCATTACAATCCAACTCCCCACTGTCGGGGTAATAGCGAAAAAGAAAAATCAGTTCATAGGTCTATAAAAGATTGACAAAAGTTGTACAATGCACTTAGTTATATATAATAGATTTAAATTTTGTTTTAAAATTTATCTTTCAAATCTATAAAATCCAAACAGGAGATTAGTGTTGTTGATTAAATGAGTGTGATTTTTGGTAGGTGACAAAGGACAAGCTGTTGGAGGCGATTGAAGGGCATGTGCTGGGCGAAGCAGTCCTTATGGCCAAGTTTTGATGATAAATATGTCATTTCGGAATGTTAATGCAATGTTTTAAGCTTATGATAATCTCAATCAATGGACACGATATATTTTCATTTTCTGTTGTCGGATAATTAATGAAAGTCTGTGCATTTATTTAACGAATATATACTCTCTTTTTTTTTTTTTTTTTAAAGGGAAGTTTCGTTTAATTCAGAACAAAAATTTCAAACATGTGAGATTAAAAATTATCTCGTATTACCTTAATGAAAACCGACACCATTGGTATATTCTGATGATGCATAAAACAGTATCCTCTGTATATTATATTCTGATGATGTACAAAAAAATACGTGCTTTTGCATATCTAGTTTGTCTAATGGTTACTGATCAAGTCTTTGCCAAATAGTATTCTACCATAGTCATTGCCAAAATAATGAATGCAAAGAGGAGAACATTGTACAGTCGATCGATGCTTGGACCATAATCTTATTTTTTATTTGAATACATAATATTATTTTTAATGTTATTTTTATTTGGTAAATTAGTAGTTGCACATTCAATAAAAGTTAGTAAATTAGATCCAAAGTTTAGTTGGAGGTATCGTGAATAAATAGTTGCTGAGAAAGTTATACGGAAAAATAAATTTTGAGTAAGGATATTCTAAGAAAAATTATTATATATTGAAAATTTAATTGTGATGTATTGTTAAGAATAGGCATTTAGAGGGCTGCAAAAAAGTATTGTATATTGATATAGTTGGGAAAATTTACTTTAGTACGGGTTAAAAAGAAGAAAAGAAAAGAATTAAAGTAATAAAACATAAAGAAAGAAAAATGAAAGAAAGAAAAAAATAAAAAGGAGAGAGACAGAGAGAGCGACACTCGACTCACGAGAGGAATATAAGGAAAAAGAGTTTGGGCTATAGATATAAGTAAAGGAGAAATATTCGAATACATATATATATATATATATATTTGAAAAAAAATCTTAATAGAAAGCTATATAAAGGTATTATGGAAAAATAATAGTTTATTGAAAGAGTTATTGTAATAAAAAATTGTTGGAACTATTATTAGATTTGTGGAAGAAAAAATATTAGAATAAGGGTAGAGAGAAAAAAAAAATGTAAAGAAAGAAAGGAAAAAAGAAAAAGAATCCACATGTTTGCATGTAATTAGTGGATAAAAAGAAAAAAAGCTTTGACTCTTTTATAAATGTAAAGATAAAGAAAAGATGTAAAAAAATTAAGCAGTAACATATTTGAGAGAACAAATTATATAAAAATACAAAAATTATAGTTGAGAAACTTGCGGAAAAAGAAGAAGAAGAAGAAGAAGTAGAAGAAGAAATGTTTGTATAAACATATATTGGAGAAAATAATTTATAAATAACATATTAATATAAAGGTATTGTGGAGAAATAATTGTTGATTGAAAGAGTTGTAATAATAAATATTGTTTGAGTATTATTAGATTTGAGGGGAAAAAAGTCAAGAAAATTAAAAAAAAAAATACACATGTTGGCTGGAAAGGAGTGGGCGAAGAAAAAAAGATTTGGCTGTTTTATATATATGTGAAGAATAAATTTTTGAATACATATTTGAGAAAACATTTAGATAAAAAATTAATACATAGGTATTACGGAAAAATAATAGCTGATTGAAAGAGTAGTAATAATAATAATTTGTTTAAAGATATTATATTTGAGGAAAAAAAATATTAGAAGTAAAGAACGAAAGAAAAGGAGAAAAAGAATCCACATGTTGGGTGGGAAGGAGTGGATGAAAAGAAATTGCTCTGGTTCTTTTATAAATGTAAAGAAAAGATATAAAAGAATATTAATAAGCAGTTACACATTAAGAGAACTTAACAAATTACATAGAAAATAAATCAGAAGGTATTATAAGTAAATTGTAGTTGAGATACAGAAAAAGAGTTTTGAATGTTTTATATATAAAAAGGAACTTTTTTTTAATACACATATGTTTGAGAAATAATTTTAGATAAAAAATGAACACAAATGTATTATGGAAAAATAATAGTTGATAGAAAGAGTTGCAGTAATAAAATAATTTGGTCTTTTTCAGTATTATTAGATTTGAAAAACAAAATATTATAATAAGGTAAAGAGGAAAAAATGAGTAAAGAAAGAAATGAAAAAAGAAAAAGAATCCACTGTTGACTGTGAAGGAGTGGATGAAAATAAAGAATTTTGGCTCTTTTATATATTAAAGATAAATATAAGGATAAAGAAAAAATGCAAAATAATATTAAGCAGTTACACATTTAAGAGAACTTGACAAATTACATATTGAAATAATTAAAAAGTATTATAAGAAAATTGTAGTCGAGTTGCTTGAGTAAAAAAAAAAAAAAAAAAAGAAGAAGAAGAAATGTTTGAATGAAAGTAAATTTGAGAAGCCAATTAAATGACAGATAGATACAAGTGTACTATGAAAAATAATTGTTGATACAAATAGATGGAATAATAAAAACTAATTGTGTATTATCAGATTTGATTAAAAAATGCGAATAAGGGTAAAGAGTACCAAAAAAAAAAAAAAAAAAAGTGGGTAAAGAAAGCAAAACAGAAAACAAAGAATCCTCGTGATGGTTGGGAATGAGTGGATTAAGAGAAAAAGCTTTGACTGTTTTATGCATGTAAACAAGAGATATTTGAATACATATATATTTAAGAAAACATCTAGATTAAAAAAAAAAAATAGCACAGACGTATTGTGGAAAAGTAATTGTTGATTGAAAGATTTTTAATAATAAAAAAATTGTTTGCGTATTATTAGAACTGAGAAAAAAAAAATTAAAATAAGGGTAAAGAGAAAAAAAAAAAAAAAAAGAGTAAAGAAAGAGAGGAAAAAAGAAAAAAAATATTCACCTTTTGGTTGCCAAGGAGTGGATGAAAAAATATATAGTTCTTTTATATATGAAAAGATAAAAGAATTAAAAAAAAAAAAAAAGAGAGAGAGAAAGAAAAGATGTAAAAACACTATTAAACAGTTACACATTCGAGAGAACTTAACAAATTACATAAAAAAATAAGAGTAAGGGGTAAAGTTATTTTATCTCATTGATGGGATTAAACTTTTTAACCATTCGATTTGATTTGATGGCGTAGATTTCATGTGCTTACAAAATCTATAACGCACCCAACTACATATGATTAGAAGACAATCACTAACCAATAAAGAAAAAAGAAAAAGCCTCCCTTCTTCCTGATACCATTGGCCAGGCGAAGACCCTCCCCAGCGACAAGATCCGGTGAGGATCGATACGGCGGACTAACCCCAGCCTAGATTTGGTGCTCTGAGGTGAGTTGGGGAACGAGTTACTGACCACCGGCTTCGCGAGTGGGGGTCTCGGCCTTGGCGTGGTGGAGGGCTTTAGAATGGTTGATCAAGATCCTGTCCGGGCTCCACCGCGGCACGGCGGAGCAGCAGCACCATGAACGGCGGCGACTGATGGGGTCCCAGCGGGAGGTAGGGTTCCGGCGAGAGGAGTCGTCCATGGGGAGTGTGAGTCTAGAGAGAGAAAGGGGAAGTGAGGAGAAATCTGACGGCTCACGAAGATCTCTCAGAGGGGCCGTTGTCTGCTCTTTGACTCGGTCGTTTATTATTTTTTCTTGAAATTGTGGTTGATTTGTCTGAGATTTGGTCTAAAGCTGTGTTGGTGTTGAAATGGGTCTAATTATTAGTGCTAGTCTTGATTTTGACAGTATCCTAACAATTGGATTCTATCAATGTTTTGGCAAATTATTGAGGTATAAAACGTTATCCAAATTACTACAATGAACGTTACCCACGTCACAATCCATGGCTTTCTTTTTTGTTCATCATTTTTCCATGTTCTCAAGATAACATTACCATCTGCCATCACATCTTTTGTCATATTCACAAAAATATTCGTACGTTCCTTAATTTATTATCATTATTATTATTTTTTCTATGAACCAAAACCACTAATTGTGTGGAATAATATGAAGTGCTTAAATATCCTAACCAGTACGTGCTATAAGCTATGTGAGTTATAAACTTTCTAAATACGACCTATATGAGTAGTGCTGATGGCAAACACAAATAGATCACATAGTAAGACTACAAATAACCAAAGCAATCGGTTCAGAGATAGCACTCCCACTAATTGATACAACACAACATTTAATATTTTCACAAGTAGTGCATTGAGTAATTATCTAAATAAAACAACAGTACTGAACGAAGTTTGTAAACAAATTTAAAAAAAAATAAAAATGGAGCAGAACAATCACTTAAAACAAAAGAAAATTTATGGCAACATGTAAGTACACAAGAGGTGTTGCTTCTTCTCAATTATCTCTAATAGTAAACAACAGGAAAATTTAAACATGACAATAAGACAACGAACAAAACAACAACAGGAAAAGGGAAAACGTAGGGGTAAAGATAAAATCTTTTTTTCTTTTTGGAAAGTAAATCTAACAATAATAAAGCAAAAAACAAGAGTTATATCTAAAACTTCAATAAAATGAAAATTGAATACTAAAATATTTCAGCGTAAAATAGTCAAGTTGCTTTTTGGTTACTCCGAAATCTTTAAATTCCCAACAGAGTTGCTCTTAAGTTGCAATCCCTTGCCCTTTCACTGAAGATTCAGCAAGTGCTACAATTATTCAAATGATTTCTTGTCTCGTTAATAACATTTACAGTGTCAAAATTTAGGAGGTCAATAAGCAGAAACCTCCACGTTAAAAGCTCATAAGTTAAGATCAACACATTCAAGGAGAGTACATATGAAAAGTCACCGTCTTCAGTGCTAGCGGGAGAGAGTAATAAAAAACTTCATTAAAGCATTTCTGTGGGGGTCGCTCCTGGGTTACTTCTATCTCTTCCTTGACTTGATCAATTGCATATAGCAATGTTGAACACGTGTTGGCAATTTCTACGAGTTTCTCCGGTGCTACGAAGGAATAAAAGGTGAAACTTATCAATATAGGAAAAGAGAGAGTGATCTTTCATGCCAACCCGGCAAGGAAAAGTTATTCACCTGTCTCAAATGAAAGTTGGGCAGTTTGAAACTTTGGTGAAACCAAAGTGCCGAATACAGATAGTGATGTTAATCGCTCCTTCTGAACCTAAAACAGTAGGAAAACAAGATTTTTTGAATATTCATATATGTAGGTTGAATGCTACAACTAATAATCCCATTTATGTCTTTTGTCTGATAAGAGGGAAAAGTGGAAGAACGGATACAGGCAGGAAGAGGGCATAGATTCAAAATCTTTTTCAGGACTCCAATTTTGCATCCTTCTAAAGTTTGGAATACTTGGAGGTGGGACCAAACACACTAGCAGAAAGATCAGCCCTTTCTCCATTTTCCCGCCTAGGTTATCTACCTTTCATTCCTTGGTTTATCTTTTGTTCCCTCTTACCAAACACAATCATAGTCTTTGCATGACACTGTCTATACTACTATAAACTGAGTTATATCTACTTTGATCTCTAAAAGCATGAATCATGATCTGTTGCGCACTTACTTGATCGTCGACAATAAGTGAAGCTTCATTTTGCGATGAGGTTTACCATGGAGTTTCTTCATCCAAAACAGAAAACTAAGAGAAAAACAGCATCCAGTTAGAAGAAAGCAAAAAACAGTAATAGAAAATGAGAATCTGGAATCATCTACAGCAGATCGGTTATCATGAAACATTCTAAGGATGCATGCAATTATGTACTTCAATGAGACATAAATGAGAATCTAGAAAATCGATAACATGTAGATGCGATAATAGGATTATCAGAAAGTGAAGTTTCCTTGACAACATCACAAGTGGAGCTTTATAGATGGATGAATAACCATAGTTATCGGATCCCTTTTCCTCTTGATTTTTTTTATTTTTATTTTCCTGGTGTTAGGAGTTTAAATTCCATTACCCAACTGCCCCTTAAGAAATGATCATGAACACTGGAACACTACGATAACTACTGCTATAAAAATTCGCAATTGCCCTTTGGCGATGCATATCACACTCATCAAGCATGATACATAAAATTTAAAAGAAAAGGCATTAAACAATTTATCATCATCTTGAGTAACTCACGCAGGGATGTAGAAGCAGAGACCAACAACACTCCCGACGCACCCATGGAATGTCTAGCGCTTTGCTAATTCCAGCCATCCCTATCACAAAACGTGCAATTTAGAATATTCACCAAAACCTACAAAAAAAATTCATCAGATTTATAATTAAATATCAAATATATATATACATGTTTGTGAGCGCACGTGTTAGAAAAGCCAGCAAATAGCCGTTTCCAGCCATGCTTTCAAAGATTTTTCTACACTGCAAAGTTAAACTCATCTCTTTTTATGATTTTCTTCTCTAAGGGCGCGTACTCATAAGAATTTGTTTCCTTCGAATTAGATTCCTGAATTTTATTAAAGTATTTACTAACATATCATGAATTAAATTACACGAGAAATTGAATTCCTGTTATGTTGTTTTACTAAACTAAGGAATTGGGTAAAAAAAAATTTGTACTTCCAAAAATGTCCTTACGTGGAATTATGTTTTTTAATATTTAATTTATCAAAAATTTCATTAGTCATAACTTAAACAATTAAAAGAAACGTCTTAAAGCATATATGAAAGAATTGAAAAATGCCTGGAAAAAGAAATTAGAAACTAATGTTCTTGTAAAAGACTACCCATTAACTACATTACATACAAAACAAAAATAAAAATCAACATATATTATCCAAAAAATTCGAATTACCCAAAAGAAACAATTAAATTTGAGACCAACTTGAAATTACCATATATATATATATATATATATATATAGGAAAAAACTTGAAAATCACCTAAAGTTCATGTAACATCTCTGATAATGCACAATATTGGTTTTTTAAGGTCTTCACTCGCGATTCAATATGTGCAGATGCCTTTATGCCACATCCAGGTAACTTTGCATGCATCATAATCTCTAGTTGATTTAAATATCCATTTTTGAATCCACAATCTGCACTCCGCATCGTATTTTGATTCAATTCTTGTAATGATTCAATTAGTATAGCATCCTCTACAGCTGTCCAAAAATGCTTGCTCCCTCTTCCTCTTGGTGCACTATTTTGACTAGAATCCATCCTGGTTTACATATAAAGTTACTATATATATATATATATATATATATTTATTTCTCTTCTAAAAAATCATACAATAATTATAAATGATCACAAATATTTCATATCCCAAATCACACTAACAAAGAAATATCCAAACAGATAATAAAAAAAATAAAATCAATCAAATAACTTCGACATTATGTAACTAACTGCACAATTATGGGTTCATTTAGAAAATAGAAGTTCAATACAAATAAGACATTGATTCAACTGTACACACTAGCTATTAGTTTCCTCATTCCCTATTTTGCAGTCTATTAAACATCTCAATGGCAAGGTTTTGTCTCCATGTATTCCACTCTTAAGAAGATTGAATATAGGAGATATACTCATCTTCGTTATCGTCTTCTCCATCTCCCTCACTCTCTCCTTCATTCCCTTCTTCATTATGCTCTTCATCTCCCATTGCTACTCATGATCGGGCTCGCAATCGGGATTGAATTTCGTCATATAATTGTTCCATAGGATCAATTGACACCTCTCTTCTAATAAAATTATGAAGCATACAACATACAGAAATTATGTGGCATTGTGTTTTTAGGTCATAAAATGCTGGACTCCTAAGCATGGACCAACGCATTTTTAATATACCAAATGCTCTTTCAATAACATTCCTAGTACTTGAATGTTTCATATTGAAAAATTCAAGAGCTATCCTTGGTTGTCGTCCTTCTTTCCATGCGCTAAGCATCAACTAAATAATAATTAACTAAATTGCACATGAAATTAAATTATTATTTGATTAATCTAACAAATTTTATTAATCTAACAACTTTTTTTATTTATTTTGTTTTATTTTATTATTATTATTATTTTTTACATTGAGGAACTTTCAATCCGTTTATCCTAGTTATAGCATCTCTTAACACTCTACCATCATGTGCCGACGCTTCCCGTCCAGGCAAGATGTATACAAACTGCATGTCTCGGGAGCAAACTCCTAATACATTTGTAGTAACCTGACCTTTTCTTGCTCTGTATTTTGCGTTGTCTGTCTGTGATACATGTACGTTAATGTGTGTTCTATCTAAAGCTTCTAAGCAGTTTTAAGACATAATGAATGGAAAAAATAAAAAAATAAAAAAGTATGGTTAGGTTTTTTAAATTTTTTTTATAATTTTATATTTTAGAAAGTAACTAATTAATAATACCAAAATAAGACGTACCTTAAACCACTTTCATTTTGGATCCATAGAGTTGGGGGGTATGGGCTCAGGAATTTTCCAAAATTCGCATTTATGAAAGTATTTACTAATAGTACGCCCAGATCTTAAGAAATCGAACCCTACTACACGATTCTTATCATGGTGGCCAAGAATGCTAAAAAATATGGCAACCATTTCCTCTACAGACATATTTCTCGTCCTTCTTAGTTGTCCTCTTGTACTAAGAAAATCACACATTCTACTAAATATCTGCATATTCATGCGTAGTTGTGATATACATGCCACATCCCTTTCACCTGCTATTCTATATAAATGATCTAATAATTGACGGTAAACTCTCACAGTAGATGGTCGATTTCCGACATCGATAGCTAATTATCTTTCTTAGCACAATTATCTTATATCATATCTTTATTAGTTTATTTATTTATTAATTTCTTAATTAATTAATCACTCAAGATAACCAGGATCACTTAAAAAATATAGTTTTTAAATATATTACTTAGAATCCAAAATTTTGAGGCTAAAGAGTTCGGAGTACATAAAACCCGTGGCTAGACTGTAGCTCAGATGTTCATTTTCTCTCTAATTTTGGGTCACAATTTCATATGCTCATAACATTAGACATACAAAAGCAAACCAAGTGATTCCAAAATCTAAAATGAATTTTATACTCTGTAGAATCTTATCATATAATTTATTTTTCATACTAAAGTTTTTAATGTGTGCTATATTACCACAACATCTACAAGCTTTAACAGAGTTCATAGATCTTACCGAAATACTCCGTAGATCTTTTAAGATCTCGGACCTCCAAAGTTCTTCTCAAAACTTTTCCTTAGGTAGGAAGAAGTCTAACATTAAGATTCTAACTAAACATCATGCTTTAGTTCTCCAAAAATGGCTAAAACACAAAGAATACCACTAGATTATCATTAGTAAAACGTCCTCTAACTCCGTTTCACACTTCTTCGAACTTGATAACGGTACTTAGAGCTTGAAAATAGAGGGAGGAGGGTGCTAGAGGGGTGTTGGAGATGGAGAATAGTGTTGGTGGTTCTATTTTCTATTTTGAGCTTGGTGGTGGCTAAAGAAGTTAGGGTTTTTGTGCTTAACTTGTGTGAGAATAGAGATATTAGGGGCTTGTTTTCAGTCAACTTTTACCTTAAAGGACCTATATTTTGAGGGGTAAAATTGGAAAATTTTTTGCTGATTCTCCCCTTCATTGCCGCCACTTAAAGGGAGGGAGTTGGGTTGAAAATTTTGTTCAACAAAGTAGAGATAAGGGGTCATTTTTACTTGTCTCTTCTTTGGGTCAACTTGCCAAAATAAATCATGCCATCTCTTATATGAGCTTGTATGCATGCACCAATTTCTTTTTTTCTCATTTGTTCAAATTTCTTCTTGCTTTTTGATACAAAAGTCCAGATCCCCTTGGTTATTTTCTCATTTTCATTTTGTTTTTCTTTCTTCCAATTTTTCCTCCATTGATCAAAAGTTGTCATCCTTATTCTCATCTATTAGATCTTCCATCACACCAATCCTTACCTTAAGCTCTCATTGGTCATTTATCCTCTAAAACTTGGCCATTGATTTGCCTAGGATTCTTTAAAATATAATCTATACTATTGATTTCAAACTTAAGTATAATTTTTGATCAATCTTCCACCTTTGGATTTTCTAAGAGTAAATACTAATCACTCATCTTCTATATATGTGACACATTAATTTCCCAATCATACTCTCAAAACTTAACTATTGATATGACCAAAATAAATACTAAGATCATTAAATAGACCTACTAATAAAAATCAGGGTTCTTCCTAAAAATTAACATTTATCCTTCTAATACGACATAATAAATTTTTCGCATAAATTTATATGTCGTTCAACTCATCTTTTATGCATTTATAATTTCTCATTTAGATAGAAAAACTTAACATTGTTAGATCATTGACATCATCATACTGATGATACATATACAATCATTCATGATCTTGAAATTTGATATTCATCAAAATAATTCATTAGAAGTATATTAATGAAGGAAATCTATGATAATAGTTCATGAATCAAGTTTATGAATTTCTAGGGCGTCACAACTTCTCTTTAGGGGAAAGACTGTGATAGAGTCTTTTTCATATATCCTTCTGGTAGTGCTCCATTTAACACCATCTAGATTTAATCAAATAGACAAGAAATTAAAGGTGCACAATAACTAAAGTAAACCCTGATATATAGGATTGCAGGAAAATTAATTTAAAAAAATTCAAGTAAAAAAAGAAAAAAAATAAAAAAAGTTTTGTTCTTATTCGTGGGTCCAGGGAGGGGGGCCGGTGGAAGGTCGCCGTCACCATCGCTGAAGGCGCTGCAGGGTGGATTGGCCATTGATGGACATGAGGGGCTGTTTGACAGACGTTGGAGGGAAGGCGATGTTTCACAGGTTGGGTTGGGGGAGTTTCGCTATCGACGGTTGGAGGGGGTTTCCTAGCTTGGGTTCGTAGGGTTAGAGGGGGGCGATTCGCCGTCGACTGAGGGGGTAGATTAACTCCGACGAGGAGGTTTCGTAGCTTTGAGTTCGGTCGGAGGGGGGGGGGAGATTGGCCATTTATTGGAACTTGGGTTCAGGGGGTTTTCGCTGTCAGTGGCTGGAGGGGTTTCCAAGCTTGGGGGCGGGAGGTATTTGCGCCGTCGATGGGGAGGTTTCGCTAGGGGGGGGGGGCGATGTGAAAGGCACCGGTCGTCAAGTGGGGGGTGGTTTTCCGGTTGAGGGTTGGGTTTTTTTTTTTAATTTATTTTTTCTTTACTATGAATTTTTGTTTTTTAATTTCTGAGACTATACTATGTGCTAAGGTGTATTATAAGTATCATGCATAAATAACATCTTAGCTGTTGAAATTTATCAAATAATATACAAAATGAGCTCTACCGATAGAATATATAAAAAAAGTTTTATCGCAATCTTTCCCCCCTCTTTAAATCATATGTTGAAAAAACTTTTACTGTAGATTAATTAATCTAACAAATAATAGTGAAAAAAGGAACCTTCTGAAGTTACAAAAAAAAAAAAAAGAAAAAAAAAAAGAAAAGGAACCTTCTTTCAACCTCAAAAATTTCCAAAAACATAAAAACTTTCGAAACAAAACAATTGGATTTTATTTCCTTATTTTATTCCCCTGGGTACTTGACCAAAAAAGAAAAATGAAATAAAATGAAAATTCCAAATGATGGATTATTTTTATAAGAATAATTGGTATAAATAGTTCATTAATTCTTTTAAAAATGATGATTTGATCCCTATTTTTTTATTATTGATCAAAAAGACGTTAAACTATTTAAATATTAGCAATCTTAATTATTTCCGTTTAATTTTATTAAATTTCTAATAATCTTGCTCAAGTGATCATTTTTGTAATAAAAAGATCAAAATTACTATCCAATTTTCTCTTTTCCCTAAACTCTCCCAAAAATCCTTATCTCCCCCCCCTACCTTTGCAGATCCGGCGATAGACTCCATCTTTGGCGACGCTAGCCCTGCCCCTCTTTCTCTTTTCTCCATCGCCAAACTCATCCCCTCTTGCTTTTCTATCGCCAAACTCAGGCCCCCAATTCCCAATTATTTTTTTTTTTAATAAATTAGGTCAGAGAAGCTAGATTCCCCACTCCCTCCCCCTAAGATCGCTGAACCCAACTCCCTCCTCCCCCATGGCGTCATCGAAACCCAGGTCCCCCCCTTCCTCCCTTTTTCGATATGGAAACCCAGGTTCTTCCCCTACCCTGCGCGACAAACTCAGGCCCCCCCTCCCTTTTCGATCTGGGTTTAATGCTTTGCTCGAAAGGGATGAAATGAAGAGAGAGAGAGAGAGGAGAGAGAGATGATTTTTGATGTTTTATGATTTTTTTTAATTTTTATTAAATAAATTATTATTAGATTATTAAAATACTTCTCAAATTAAATCACTTCATTCCATTAGAAACTTAACGGAATTCGACGGAAAGGATTAATATTGTTAACATTTTGAGAGTTTAATGTTTTTTTAGTCAAAATTAAAAAAATAAGGACAAAATCATCACATTTAAAAGAATTCAGGAATTATTTAAATCAATTACTTTTTTTATAATTAACCTTTTAATTAACAATCATGTTACCTGTTGAACTCGAATTTTTAGTTTTACACATTACATCACATGTTACATCGTAAACAAAAGTCATTGACTAATATTAAACTAATTTGTAATTCAATAACTTTTTTTTTTTTTGAAAATTAAAAAAAATGAATAAACAACAATTATTACTATTAATTTTTTTTTTTGAGAGAATGCATAGACAACATTTAATAAGTTGTTTTCTCTTAATCACTTGTTTTGTTTGTTTGTTTGTTTGTTTGTTTGTTTTTCTTACATTTTGCTTGTGTGTTCCACACGTGAGGGTGAAAAAGAAGTTAAAATGATGTCGTGGCACGTGGAGGGGTAGGTCGTTTGCTCGCGAGAGGACGAAACCATCTTAAAAAACGTTTCCTGCAATTATCTCTCCAACCAAGTTTTTGTTGGACTTCCTCCTGAATTTCTCTCTCTTTCCATTCCTTTCCAAACTACTCGTAAGCCGTACACCCGTCAAAGCAGAGTCTCTCTCTCTCCAATCTTTTTCCCTTTTACGATCACCAACCACACTTTTACATTCCGATTTCTCACCGTTTTTGGGCCCCACCCTGAAATCCTCAGGTTCCGACGATGAAGAAGACTTCGAACCACCAGAAAGGGTCACCGGTGGGCCCACAGAGCGACGAGGTCGATTGGGAGATGCGGCCCGGCGGGATGTTGGTCCAGATGCGAGACGATGCCGACGCCGGCACCGGTGGTGCCGGCGCTGGCGCCGCTTCCTTCCGTGGGCCCATGATCAAGATCAAAGTCTCTCACGGCCCGGCTCACTACGAGCTCTCCGTCCCCGCCCACTCCACTTTCGGTATTATCTTCTTCCTCTTCTGCTCTCTTTCGCTTCCGTTTCACTCTGTCTGAATCAAACTTGGGTCTTTGCTAGGGTTTTGTTGTTCTATTCTGTTTGTCTGTTTCACCGAACTTCAATGTGCTTGTTACTAGGTTAGGTTATTTGATGTCGTTTTTTACAATGTTCCTTAATGTCGTTTGTATTTTTTGTGCAGATTTAATAATATCATTTTTACGATGTTGGTGGGTTATCCTGCAGAAGTGGTTCCTAAAACATTATGTATATATATGGCACACGTAAATATGACATTTTTTATGTCACAAATGGCTTACATTAATAGCTCCAAATTAGTAGTACATTATAAAGTAATTTATATAAAGTTATATATAAATTAACTAGCAATTACAGACATCTAAATAGAAACTTAGATCAGCTGGACAGAACGCTCGTCCTGTATTTATATGTACGTGTATACATTATTTGGGAAAAACGGTTACTGCCTTACTGGACTACATTTGTTTTTATCCATTTTGCAGTTGAATTTTGTTGTCCTATTGTAGCTTTTCGTCAGTATGGTTTTTGTTTTTTTCCCTCTTATTTGATACTGGTACATGGTCAAAGCATTTTCTTGTTACTAGGGGTTGGGAGAAACGCAATTGGGTTTTATTATATATTTTCTTTTCTTTTTTTCGGTTTTTAATGGGATTTTTGTATTTTCTAGATTGAATCTGTTTTGTCGTTGCGTTGCTTGACTTTTGATCGAATAATTCTTTTCGTGGTTGCTTTTTATGTGTTGAGATTTATATGAGCTTGCTTTGATTGATTCTTTACCAGGGGATGTGAAAAAGGTTCTTCTACATAAGACTGGTTTGGAGCCCAATGAGCAGAGACTCTTGTTCAGGGGAAAAGAAAAAGATGACGATGAACATTTGCACATGGCGGGAGTGAAGGATAATTCGAAACTTTTACTCTTGGAGGACCCCGCAAGCCAAGAGAGAAAGCTTGAGAAGATGAAGAACAGCAGTGAGATGTCGAAGGCATGTGAAGCTGTTGCTGAGGTTCAAGAGGAGGTTGACAAGCTCGCAGAAAGGGTTAGTTCCACTTGACTATAGTCAAGACATTTTTTACCTAATAATGCTACAATTTCATTGAGACTTATTTTGTAGGTTGGTGCCTTGGAAGTGGCTGTTGGGGATGGAACCAAGGTTGCGGAGAAGGAATTTGTTGTGTCAACAGAGTTGCTCATGAGGCAATTGCTGAAGTTGGATGGTATTGAGGCTGAAGGAGAATCGAAAATGCAGCGGAAGGCTGAGGTTTGTAATTTGTATTTTCTATTTGTGGTATCAGATTTTTCAGATTCCGCATGCGCCAAGTTTGTTGTCTTTTTATGTTTCTTTTGATTTACTCCCTTGTGCAACCAACTTGCTCGACTGCTTTTTGTTTACTTTGAAAACTTCCTCCAGAGTCCGGTAAAGAGATTAGCTTTTGACAATTTGGTTTGGCGGACTATTACCAACTCTTTTATTTGCCCCAGGCCATTCGCGTGTGATTAAAGAGAAGTAAACCATCCTCATTCTCCTGTCACCGTGGAGAAGGGGGGAGAATAAAGTGACTGCATCATAATTATTTAGTTCATGGATATGCTATATAAGATGCTTTATGGCATATTAACATGACATTAGTAGTCAACTATTGCCATTTGCTTATCTTTCATTAATAAGTGCGTTCCAAAAACTTTAAATGACATGGATGTGCACTAGAGGATGTCGTTAACATGATAATGACGTTGCTATAGGATAGGGTGTTTCCTCGTCTCTTTGTTAACTCTATTGAACTGTCTTTTTTTGTTGTTCTGGGTGTTCTACAAGTACGATTTCATTGATGAATTTTGTTTTCCTGAATTTAACACTTTGAGAAAGAGATTTATCAAATTAGAACCTATTGTGAAAGTGGACATGTGGAATTTTGTTTTTTTGTCAAATACTTTTCAGAACCCATCTTCTATTTCCTTTTTGCAAGGTAGTATCCATTGAGAGCCTGCACTGCAGAGGCAACATAGCCTGAATTTTTCTATATTTGTTGATGGATTTTAATAGGGGTTTTATAATTCATATTCTTCTATAATGATTGTTGAAATCCTATTTACTGATACATGATCTATGGAAAGCGACTGGTGCGATACAATTATTTCTTTCTTATATAGATTGCACAGTTTCGGTTGCTTTTGGTGCTTGTAACTTCTTTCTGAAGATTAGATGTCTTGTGCTAACTTTATCACTGTCAACCTCGTCTTCTATCTGCTTGCCACCAGAAGCAAGAAACGGAGGGATGTGTCAATTGATTTTATTTTTACCTTGAAATCTTCTCTTATCGTAAGAAAGGTTCTCTACAACTATCAGTGGAGATGTAACTTCATCTGGCTTCAAGGATGTATTTTTCCCTAAAGGCTGCTCTATCATCAACTTATTATCTACCTTTAACAGGTGCATCGCGTCCAGAACTTGGTGAATACTCTGGATGCCCTAAAGGCAAGAAACTCCAATCCGTTTCATAACACAAGCAATGCTGTATCAGTAACTACCCAATGGGAGACCTTCGACTCTGGTGTGGGAAGCTTGAGTGCCCCACCCCCAAAGCAATCTTCATCACACATAACCCAAGACTGGGAACGGTTTGATTAATGTAGAGTTTTATACATGGGATCTATAGAAGCGAGTATATGATATTTATGCCGATTATTATTTTAATAGCGTCGGTGCTTCATTCACAGTTGAGTTTGGTTATGGTACAAACATGATGTCTTGAAACAAAAAACATCCTCCTGCACTATAACAAATACAATTGGTAAACATTTTCCCATTGAACTTCTTATCCGTGGTTCAAGCTGTTTACAACTTTATTCTATCGGTTGTCATCTATGAAACCTTCGTACCAATCTTTTGTGATTGCTAAAAATATATTTAATAACTTTGGGTTCTGCACCCTAGAAACAGTATTGGTTTCTGTTATTCTGTGTAGATTATTCCCGATTCTTGTCCAGCAAGAGAATAAGCTGCTTTTCTGTATATCAGACCTATATGTATAATTTGTTTTGAAAAGATGCTGTAGGTGGAATTGTTCTTCTCTTTACCCTCAATGGCATCATTCACCAAGGCCTTGTCGAACGGGATGACACTTTAGCATGGAAACCAGTCACACCCATCCATAGTTTTCCAGCTCTTGTTAGGGCTGGTATGCTCTTCAACATAGCAGGGAATAAAAGATCCAGTGGTACGTACCATTCAAGCACTGAAATTCATCCGGACTATAACTGAGCCGGAGAGCAGTATGTCATTTTATGTTCCTCGGAGGTACGCCCATCACGCAGACCGCTGTCCTTTTGTGCATTTTCTAATGAAACTAAATGGTTTTGGCTTCTTTAGATTCTGAGTGGAGAGGAAGTTCAGTGAAGAACTCTCCCTTTGATCATATAGTAATAGTGCCAAGCCTCTTGCGATATTTTGGTACAAAAATTTTATCTTAGAATGTGGATTGAAATGAATCCACAGCCAAACACCCATGGGTGTTTGGTTGTAGGATTTTCAAAATGCATCTTTTTGGTTCAGGGTGTTCGATTAAATTATTCCCGCTACAAGTGGAAATACTTTGGTGCTTTCTTTGGTGGTAGACTGACGGATTAAATCACACCGAAATTATAAAACTATGCAAATGTGAAAGACCAAAAAATAAGTTTACCAGTAAGTAGTTTTTAAGATTGCCGTTGTTTTCGAATCTAGAAAGCATGGGACAGTTTCATGCCAGTGTCTGCGATAAATTTTAATTTTGAAAAGCATTGGTCAAAAGTTGGTTCCGCTTTTTCCGACTTTTCTGTCTTCTAAGTCAATTCCAAAGTCTTGGCTAAGCCACAGTTGTTTTTTTTTTTTTTTTTTTGTTTTTTTTCCTTTGGCTGAAATTGCTTCTCAAGTAAGGTCTTCTATGTTCTGGATACACAAATATTTGTACAAGTCTTCAGACCCCACCAAAGAAAAAAAAAAAGTGTGGATTTCTCAAAGATGTTGGTAAATCACTATCATTCCTTTGAGATATTGTCATTATCACTGCATCGTTTAGAGGCAAAGCAAATCTTAGGACCACTTGAGTTGGAGTTTTGGATATATTTTTAGTGAAGTTGGGTTAAGTTTTGAAAATATGTTTTTGGTTGAAAATAAACTATTTGGAGTTAAAAAATTATAAAAACTTAAAATGTGTTCAGGAAAAAAATATATATGAATTTTATTTGGTTTCTTTCGTCATTTTATGTAATTAAAAAAAAATTCTCATTTCGATTTGAAATAAGAAAGTTATAGATTTTTAAAATTTGAGTTTTTAAGAGAGATTTGGAGGTGTGATTATTGTTTTTTTTTTTTTTGGAGAAATGTTTGGTTGGCATTTGGTTGGAGTGAACAGGCCAAACGGCCCATAGTTGAGTTTTAAGTTGATTAATTAATGTTATTTTACCCCAAACAAAGTAAGATCTATATATAAATCTATATATACATTCTGTGAGCAGTCTGAGTGTTTCCAAACTCTCAATTAAGTTGTTTTAACTTTTAATCACGATAAGAAGTTGTTCAAGTAAAATAGAAACAAAGTGAGGCATAAAGAGGCCGTAGGTTCCATTGGAAATGTCCAGATTATGAAATAAATTCTTTCTGTGCAATTTAGTAATTACACTGTAACCCAGTAGGCATGAATTTCTAACGTACTCCCCAAGTCAAGAAGAGGTATCTCGAAGTTTCCAAGAAATTTTACAATTTGAAAGACAAATAAACCGCCTTTACCGTTGAGATTTCTTGAAGGAATTTCAAAATTCTACTTACACAAACAATACCAAACTCCCCTATTCTCCAAAAAGCAACATTAAAGGTTGATGGTCACACCTCTTGCACCAGTTATATAAGGAGAAGGTTGGACTTCTTCACCATACGTCGGCATGTTCCAGCTATTATGCTTCGTCGGGTCGTACTTTTCGCCGTCTCCCCATAGGGCGTAGGCCTCTTCTCCATGAACGGCATCATCTCCGATCATTAATTGATTGTCTGGCATTCTTAGAGGAATGAACAGCCTTATGAAGAGAAGTATGATCGTTGTAGAAGCTATGTTCCACCCGATCACAAACGTGGCGGCAACCATTTGTTTCAAGAACTGGACCCCGCCGGTTCCGCCGTAAAATGCTCCTCTAGAATCTTTTGCAGGTAGTATAAGCCGGCAAAGCTTTGGCTCTGCAAAGAGTCCCGTCATAAGTCCGCCCAATAGTCCGGCCACCGCGTGTGTGTGGAATACGCCAAGGGTGTCATCCACCTGGAATAAGAGAGAGTTGATTAAAAACATTGAAATTAAGCATTAATCAAGTATAAAAAGAGATTAACATAACATGTCAGCCAGTAGGTGAGCAACTAAAGATTCCAATCCCAAGTATAAGAATTTCCCATTTCGTGTCAAATTTCCTTTTACCAGTATCATGGTCAAATTTTATTTTTACCTTAAATTTTAAAGTTCTTGTAATTTTGTCACGAATTTTGAAAACTGGTGCTTATATTTCTCAAAATTTGAACTTCTAGTCTTAATACCTCTTGAACTTGATAATTATATTCATCAAATTCCATTACAATATCATATTTTTCATAGACGAATATAATTCTACTCTGATTTGAGGTTATAATAATGAGTCTTTTTAATATCCTAATACGAAATCTTTTTATTTCTTATTTATAGATTTGAACTTATATTTGTTTCCTATGCTTAAAATAAAATTAAGAGAAGGAAAAATTATTTAAAAAAACTTAACTTTGTTTCTTTTACTTTGCTATTTCATGTTATTCTAGTACTTGTAATGCGGGGTGGGCACACAGAAAAAAGGAAATTAGTAATGAAGACTTTTCAAGGTACATGAATGCTCCGAATAATCATATCATTGAAGAAAGCATAAACTAATATGGTCAATTCAGCTTTGCACTAAACGAAAAATATTATTTAAAAAAAAAAAAAAAAGTAAAGAAGAAGACGATGAGGATAAGAGGGAATAAAAATTGTGTCACTTGGTCATTGTGGAAAAGGATCGTTGTTTATTATAATCTTTATTATAATCGTGACTGTATTAAGAATTTGAATGCTTAAAACTTTAATGGAAAGAGACTTAACGACAAACAATAAAATTTGACATATCTACGAGATAGAGAGAGACATCAATAAAATGCAGTAGTTTAAAAGAAAACGACAAATTCTTTATCTAATCCTTTTAAAAAAAAAAAAATTCATAGAATTTGACACAATTAAATTACATTCCCAAGAAGTTGAACATTAATTTGTATTAATTAATCCCGTTGTTCTATCTTGTTCCCTCTGCAAAAATTTTGGTGCCGGACGAAAACATAATTTTGTAATTTGTTATGGGCACAAAGAAAGGGGGAAAAAAAAACTTGGAAACTAAATACGTATAAATTGAGCAAAATAAAGAAACATAACTTCATTTCTAGGTTTATCCATGGTTGGAGTGGGGAAAAAAAAAAAAAAGAAAAGATGTTTAAGTTAATAAACTTTTTTCTCCTCTCTAATCCCCTTGTTCAAATCAAGCTTTAATAAATTAAACCTAACTCCTCTAGACTTCACAAAAGAGACAATAATTAAAGTAGTGAGAACAAGCAACAAGGAAGTGGGCCCGCAGCCTTTAAATTCTTTGTCGATTGTCTAGGCCATCATCACATGAATATGAAAACGAAGAAACAAAAGTACACCAAAATGGAAATAAAACAATTAACTAATTAATTAAATAAATGTAAATGTGACGTTTGAAAACAAACTCACCTTTTGGAATAGACTAGACTTTTTGTGAAGCACCATCATGGACACCCATGGAACGCTGCCAGAAACAATTCCCATCACAATAGCCGCCCACGATTGCACCAATCCTTCAATTAATCATCACACAAACCATTCAGTTTACTCAATTTAAAATCGAAAACTCGAGTTTAAACCGTCATATTTGTGTCAAATTCTATTAATTTTATTGTCTTATTAATTTTAATTAGATTTAACATTTAAGCATATATAAACGTGCATTATCCTTGTAAAAATACCCTACCAGCTCCGGGAGTGACGCAAGCTAGTCCGGTCATCATTCCTTGGACAGCGCCGATAACCGATGGCTTCCCAAAAAATATGACGTCGAGACAGGTCCACACGAGTAGGCTCGTTGCAGCACTAATGTTGGTATTTAGCACGGCTACTGAGGCGGTAATGTTGGCGGCATATGGTGCCCCACCGTTGAAACCCGACCACCCCATCCAGAGCAGCCCGGCACCGGCGAGCATGAGCAGTACATTGTTTGGAGGGAACCTTTCCCTGTCGCTCCTCAGCCTTGGCCCTACCTGTGATACAAAGTCAAACGGATTGAATATCAAAACTAAAACAAGATAAGTGCTAGAAAAGGTTCCGTGATGAACTCGTCTTGCTAATCAATACAGCTACAAAAAACGCATTAATCAATACTGCTTGCACAAATTTTTTTTTTTTTTTTAGAAATAAATATTACAATTAAAAAAATTAAATGTTTTATAATCAAATATTGCTAGATGTGATCACAAAAAATTTAGGTGTCTTCCCGAAAAACTGAAAATGGACTATGCTCTGGATTCTCAAGGCAAGTCTTTCATATGATAATACAAAAAGAGTGATTACAATCATAATTTAATGATAATTTCACACCTAATTTAATTATAAAATATAGAGTTTAAATTTCCATACCCGATTTCAAAACATACATACAAAATGCTAAAAGATATGACAATCGGAAACAAAAAATTAATTCATTTTTCAGTTTAAACAGGGCAAAAGGGTCATTTTCTTTAAAAAAAAAAAAAAAAAAATCGGCATAGAGCAATCAATGTTAAGCTGTAACGGTGGTAATTAAGTGGGCACTAACCCATGTTGTCGACCGCAATATTGTCATTTTTGGCAAATATCTATGTGAAAGATTATGAGTGCGCTTAAACATCATAATTAATATAAAATAAAACGTGTGATATTAAATACCACTTATTATATAAGGCTCATTATTCAACAAGATAATGATAATTTCAAAAAAGATTCTGATTAATTTTACCCAATAAGCAGCTGTGAAACCGGCGATTCCAGAGGAGAGATGAATAACATAGCCGCCGGAGTAGTCAATAACTCCCCAGTGGTAAAGAAACCCTCCACCCCACAAGCTGAAAGCTCCAACCGTGTAAGAAAACAACAGCCAAAGAGGGACAAAAGCCATCCAGGCCTTGATGTTCATCCTCCCAAGAACCGACCCGCCGAGCAAAATCACCGTGATCGCCGCAAACGTGAACTGGAAGTAGACGAGCGTCGCCATCGGGTAAAACGGCTTGGTCTCAACCGGGAGGCCGTCTTCATGGCGGAGGCTCTCGGGGATTTTGGCTTGGTTAGTAAGGAACTTCTGGCCGAGCGACGGCGCGCCCTTGGCCCAGAAGGGGAGCAGCTCGTCGCCGAAGGCCATGCGGTAGCCGACAAGGACCCAGCAGATCAGCACGGCGGCGAAGGCGTAAAGCGCCATGAAGGCCGAGTTCACCGCCCACTTCTTCTTCACTATGCTGGCGTATAGGATCACCAAGCCCGGCATGCTCTGCATCCCCACCAGCGTCGACGCCGTCAGCTGCCACGCGTTGTCGCCCTTGTTTAGCCATTCTGGCACCGCGGGCGACAGCGTCGCGTAGGCCTCGGGTAGTGCCATTTAAGGCCTATTGAGAGCTCTACGCGGCGGCGACTGTCTGGCAGGTTGATCAGCTGATCTGAGTTGGTAAAGTCGCCGAGTTAATACTCTCTTCGTGTTATATGAGATGTGGTATAACGATAATTTTTGTGTGGTGATCTCTAATTATACAGAAGAATTTTGGCTAAGAGAAGTTTCCCATGGGAATTCGGTGATTTTCACATTTGAACTCGAAATTGACTTTTGAAATGGGAATCTAACAAGGGCTTTTTGGTGATGTGGAGCAACGGTGGTTTGTTAAACATCTTTGTCAAAATGAAAATGCGGAGAAGTTTCAGTGGGTGGTTGTAAAAGAGTTGCCATCTCGTACGGAATATTTGGAGTCACGGATAGGACCATTTGTTTATAATGTTTCGTGTATTAGTTTTTAGCTAGGCTGACTAGCCAAGGTTCTTTTCTTCTATAGGAAAAGGAAATTAATTTTATTTTTCTAACAAAAAAAGGAGTAAGGGATAGCACTGTTATGCCTCAATAATCCCTCCAAAGAATAGAGTTGGGGTTTGAACCTTCAACCTCTGCCTTAATCAGAGTTTTAAGGAGCAAACACAAGTCACTCCGATTGTCCCTTTGGAGTTAATTAATTAATGTAACATTACTTCCTCCTAAGAATGAGTAAACAAACATCGTAAAATATTGTAGATATTGAAAAAAAAAATTTCTTCTCTGGTGATCCAAGGCTATGGAGAGGCTACTTGTTACCCATGGCTAGAAGGGAATGATGACCCACCGAGGCGGAGGGATTGTAAAAGGTTTGCAACCGCTGCGTGACCACCGCAACAACTCACTATCCGCTCCACCCTTGCCGGATTTTAGTTTTATTTTCATGTTTTCGGATGTATTTGATATATAAGTTGAAGTTAAGTTTTTTGGATTAGAATTGTCTGAATTTTAAAAAACTATTTAAAAATTTTGTTGAGTTTTTAGAAAAATACAAAAAAAAATAGTGTTTTTTTTTTTTTGGATTGGAGTTATTGCTCCAAACAACCTAGTACTTTATCGTTTTTCTTACTTAAAAAAATGGTTAAAGGGGTTGTGTGTGTAATTTAAAAAAAATGTTGTACTCTTAGGCTGCAGTAGTTCAAGGGTTTCTATGTATTTTGCAAAACCAAGGGACAATTTTGTCTTCTGAAGCTTGTATTTCGCAAACAGACAGATATAATTTGGTAATTATCTTAAAAAGTTTATTAATGGCAAGGAATTTTCTGAAGGATTTTCTCTAGAAGTCTTCAAGAAAATAATTCATGCAGTTATAATGATTCGTTTAGCCGGACGAAAAGTTCATCAAAGGTGAACAAGAGGGACACTTATTGGGGCCATTTCGTCCTTTTTTGGTTTTTCGCCCGAAACTTTTGAATAGTAGTTGCCTATGATAATCAATACTGCCATTAATATTCAATCAATACACCAGGACCCCGTGCGGTTGACTGATCAGGTCTCCCGAAGATGGACGCAAGTTGAATTTTTTGACCATCATTTTGACCTACTAAGAATCCGTTTAGCAAAGTTTTTACTTTTGTTTTTAATCAGTATATGACGAGAAGTAAAAGTTGTGTTTTTTTGAAAGTGTTTGGAATTATATTTTTCAAAATATATATGAGATCAAAATAATGTTAAGATTTTCTAATAAGTAATAAAATGATTTGATAAGAAGACCTTCTAAAGAGCATAAGGGTTCATTTTGACAGAATTTTTACTTTTGCTTATATTCAGTAGTGGAAATGAAGTAAATGTTGTGACTTTTTAATAAATATCTAAGAACCATATTTTTAAAAAAGCTTTTTAAGTTAGAATGACTTTAAGGTTTTCAAATGAGTAGTAAAATGTTCAAATAAATTTTATAATGTCTAACTTAAACTCTGATACAAGTTTTAAAATCTATTCATCAGTTTTTTTTTGTGAGCTATATATTCTGATTTCGACAGAAAGCTTTTTTAGAAACTAGAATCTCTTCTCATAGACTATTCAAATACTTCTAAAAGTAACTTTTGGAGTCAAGAAGGCAAAAACAACTTTTATGAAACTAGGCCCTAAGCTTTACTGACTGATTATAATTCAAGTTTTTGGATCCAAAAAGTCAAAAACAACTTCTAGAATGCTCTTCTAAACATGCCCCAAAGTTTTATTGATAATAGTCATCTACCAAACAGTTTCTTAGGATTATCAAACCTTACTCTAAGAATCATCATTACCAATAAACAATTTAATGATCATGAAAGCTAGTGGTAAAGATATATTAACATCAAGATTTCGAACAAAGCACAAGAGTGTGTGTGTGTGTGTATATATATATGTATGTATACACACACATATATATGTATATGATCAGGTGAAATTAGACAAGGTCCTTTGCAATTGTTGGAAGTCAGGAAGATGATGTTGGCCGAAGCATGGGGATTGCTGGTAGATTATGGAGGCAGCTCGAATAAGAATGCTTGCAGTTAAACCCCTTATTGTTATTCCAAAAACTTCTTTCTGATTATTATGATGATGATGATGATCATCATCATCATCATGAGCATGATACTCAAATTCAAAGTTGTGGACAGCATACATCCACCCCATCCATTCTCTCTCCTCATATCTATGATTGTCCTTCTGCATAGACATTTAAGTAGAGAGAACAGTGCTTTTAATATACAACATGAATATACAGGCACGTGCCAATTAATGTAGTAATTATAAACATTTGAATTACTCTCCAAATACAAGTCAACAAAAACACAGGACTGCTAATTGGAAAAAGTGAAGTGGTTTATAGAAATAGTGATAAGGGAGCCATAAATTGGCTTGTTATTGCTTTCTCAATTCTAGAGGCCATGGTCATTTGACTGGAATTTTTTCGTTCCTTATTTTCGGCAATGTCCTATTCAAAATGTGTTTTTCAAAAATAACTAAATAAATAAAAGAAAAGGAGTGAAAAGTTTAAGGGACTGTCTTTCCAAACCCCTTCTCTTTCCCATCCAAAAAAAAAAAAAAAAAAAAGCTTTCAGAATATACTTTGCATTATATTATATGTAACGACCTACTTAATTATTTCTTGGCTTTTTTTATTATTATTTAAATTTTTTTTTTAATCTTTTTTGCTAAAGCATTGCCATTGTTTGTTTAGCATATGATGGGCGAGGAATTTCCATACTCCTTCACCAACAGCGCATCGGACCCAATCAAGACTCACAATATGTGATTACTGAGTTTGAGGGAATCCTACTTTTCTATTAGGAGCAGGTCAATCTTATTCCTGTTTCTTATAAATATTTGCCAATTTGGATAATTAAATTAAGGATTATTTACATAAATGTCTAAATTGAAGACTATGATTTTAAAAAATATCCATTTTTTCTTTTATTTACATGAATGTCTAAATTGATATTTATAATGACCATATTACCCTTTCATCAAGAATTGAAATTGAACAAATAAAGAATTGATTAAAAAAGGAAAGAAAAAATCTCTAAAAAAATGTAAACTAAACAAATCTTTTATAAAAAGGAAAAAAAACCATTTTACTTGCTTTATTATAAATAAAAAAGAACCATAAATGATATTAATTGTATGATACATGAAAAATATTTATTATAATAAATAATTGGCCATTAAAATAAAATTCACAATGAACATATAAAAATAAATAAATAGATATTGTAAAGAAATATGAAACACTTTAAAACCTATAAAAAAAAAAACATCATAATGATATAGTTATTATCATAAAGAAAAAGACATCATAAAGATATAGTAATATCATAAAGAAAAAAAAGCATAACACATTTAAAAAAATCATAATGATATAGAAATTATCATAAAGAAATAATAATTTCATTACACATTTAAACTTTAAAAACTAATTATTAAAACAATACCAATAATAATAAATAAATAAATAAATTATCACAATAATATTACAATTATCATAAATAACCTAAATGATAATAAAAAAAAGGTTTATAAGAAATCTAAATTATACATAAGAAATATGTTAATAAAGAAACCTTAATTATACTAATAAACCATTACTATAATAAAGAACTAGTCATTAATATAAAGATACAATAATGATGAACAAATAAGGAAAAAAATATAAATCATAATGAAGGAAAATGATGTTAATTATAATAACAGGGCAAAATAGGTATTACAAGTAGTTTTTTTTTAAAATGAACATTTACGTAATATTATTAAAAAAATGACATATTTTAAAATTGAACTCTAAAAATAGATTTTTTTGTAATTATTTCTTAAATTTATTTATTTTTCAATTCCCAACATACTTTAAAAAGAAACAACGTCAAACATTAAATTGCTCAAAACATTTTTGCAAGCAATTGAACTCGTTCTATGACAAATCCACATGGTGTAGACTTTGATGTAGTAGTAGAGTTTCTTATAGCACTGTTACATGTACCGAAGATTCTACGTTAGACTGGTAGATTATTTGATAAACTATAGTAACTTTGTTTTTACTGTTTGATCTACATTAGTATACTATCAATTTTGTAAAATGTTACGTTTTATTTTAACGTAATTTTGATCAGATTTAATATTCAGAAATATACATGATGATAGATTTTCTACAATAGAATGCTCGAATTTTATCTTTAATTGAGTTTGAAATAATTATTCACAAAAAACGAAAGATATATAAGAAGATAACTTGTTACTATCACTTTTGTTTTGTTCAAAAAAAAAAAAAAAAAAGAAAAGAAAATAAAATAAAAAGAAAAACATTATCTTTCTATGTACTTAACCAAAGAATGAAAGCCTTAAACACATGGATATAGATTAGCTCAAACCTTGAGGAACATCTCCAAGGGTACGTCGAAAATAGAATCAACTTCGTCACTGTTGAGTTCGGGTTTGAAATCTTCTACCCGATCTAGAAGACCTATGACAGGGATTACTTTAAGCAGATGCTGCAGAAAAAAAACCATATATTCATTTAGAACAGCCTGTGATTAACCATGCATGTTCATCTACATAATTCATGAAAATCTACAAAAAGAAAAAAATGAAAAAAAAAAAAAAACAAACAAACAAACAAAAGTTGACTAGAAAAACCTGTAGGGATATAAAGGGCTCTAAATTTGCAACAACTTGAACTAGACTTGAATCTAAGCCAATCTCTTCCATAGCTTCTCTTAGAGCAGTTGCTGAATCATCTGCATCTCCCTCCTCCATTTTCCCACCAGGCAATGCGACATCTCCTATTTTCCAAACAAAAAAGAAAACCTTTGCATTGTTGAATGTCCTCGAACCATCGTTCTTTGTTTTTTTTATTTATTATTTTTTAATTAAGTAGAAACTAACATAATTCTATCACTAATAACGATCGTTGTTTCTGATTTTTTTTTTTGTCAGTTAGAAATTGTCATTTAAAACTGTGCAGGCTTTTGCAGAATAATTTTGAATGGTTTATAACTTTTGGAGTATGTTTGAATCATAATTTAAAATCTGTAATTCAAACAGTAATTCCAATTTTTGTAATAGAAAACACTAAAAAAAATTTGACAAGTTTGTTTAAAATGAGGTGTCAAACAGGAGCTAGATTTAACAAATGTATTTAAGTCTGGTTAGAAAACCAAGTGACACAAGGTGTTGCTCAGTTTGTTTATTACTTAGTTTTGTTCTCTAATTTTTTTTTTTTAGTTCAATTTACATTATAATACATCCAACTTAACCCGAAGCCATGACATGTAGCTTAGCAATAGATTTATGAAGTCCCAAAAGAAGACTCTATTGATACCTGGATAGGACGACAATTTCATGGATCTCTTAGTAAGAATAACTCGCAGCTCGCCTTGAGAACCTTCAAAGAGGCATATAAGGACGGCTGCTCTTCTCTTCCTCCAATCAGCAGAAGAAAACTGTTCATTTCTGGCTGTCGTGGTGTCATTGATAGCATAAATTGGACCTCCGCCGAGGTCGTTTCGGTCCTGATCTCCGTCTACTTCGGGCGGTTTGTACAATTGCAGCTGCTTAGCAACTCTTTGTAGAGTTTGGCTCCCACATTCATGTTTTGTGACGCAAGAAATGACAACCGGGTCTATGCAAGCCATGAAATTTGGCTAATCGTTTTGTTGCATATTGTTTATCTATAGATATATAGTTATATAGTCATATCTTTATAAGAAGAGAGAGAGAGAGAGCGAGAGAAGGAGAACAATAATTGTGAAGGGGAATCGACTTTAAGGGATACTTTATGCTTAGAGAACCATATTTTAACCACATTTTAAAAGCATCTTATATTCAAAATTAAAAACTCAATATTCAAAATTTCTATCAACTGTGGGAATGTTTTAAAAAGTACCAAACTCGACTTGGTTTTCACTCGAACTGCCATGTTGTTCTCAAATCTTTGTGGCAAGAGTAGTATCTTAAAAATGCCATTCCATTTTTTGGTACAAATACTTGGGAGTTGGGAGCATAAGAGAATATAATTCCAGAACTTTTATTGCAGTGGAACTTTATAAATGCCCTCGAAAGCGACTTGGGAATTTTTAACAAGTTGAACTGTGGCACTACTTATGGACAATTTTGCTTAATTGGTCCATTGATGCTCCAACTAGTCTTAACAATAGCTTTCTGTCAAAACACTTGTATATAAGTCATATACTCTCATGCACTAGGGATGTTCAGCCTCAGTGATCCGACTCCCATCTTCCATTTCATATCCTCCTGATAATTGTGAAGATTAGAGAAAAAAAAAAAAGAGGAATTTGAGACTGTTAAGTGATTGAGCTTTCATCGTAAACGGTCAACCTATTAAATGGAGTGACACAATATCCTTATAAATTTATTATTGTTGCTGTGTTTTTATGATGCAGGACTCGAGTTTATTTTTATCCTTAACATGCTCTTGCAAAATAGTGCTCTTTTTGGAGTCAGCAATCTTGTTTAGGCTTATTGGACTTTGATACCATTTGAAGATTAGAGAGAAGAAGAGGAATTTTAGACTGCTAAAGAATTGGGTTTCCATTTTAAAAGATCAACCTATTAAATGGAGGTTACCCAATACCCTTATATGTCTATTATTATTGCTGTGTTTTTACAATGTAGGACTCGAGTTTTTTTTTTTTTTTTTTTTTTACTCTTACCAATAATATTGTGTTACATTAATTAAAATATCAAGCCATATGTTATGTCAATAAAAGTATTTTACTTGACACAGCATGAAGTTATTGAGGGACATAAAAGGGGACAGAAAGAAGGGGACGCATGACTTGCATCCAGTGCGTCAGTCTGGATGACATCCATATTCTTTTATATATCCCCCTCCATACAATTTGCATGTTTTTGTTCTTGTATTTATATTGTCTAAAATCTTAGAAAAAGTTAGGATGATTAGCAAAGTAGTAAACATATCAGGAATGAGGATTTTGAGTGACTTATAAGTGTTACGAGTTCTCTTCTAGTTAGCAATTGCTTAGAAGTTGTAACTTAATAGGGTCCACTTATGGGTCCATTAAATTCATACTCCTAAAAGCCTTTATAGTCAATCTACCTCAAAATATGTGTGTATTCGTGAATACCAAAAATAAAAACATGTGAGTTTTATTAACTTCAAATATACAGGGACAAAGAGGAGAGTTAAACAGAGGATTTTTTTTTTTTTTTTTTTAACTAATAATAATAACAAACAGGATCCTTTTTAATCCATCCAAATAGAGTGAAATTTCCAATTTTTTGTTGTTTGGACTTGGATCCTCGAGAACCATTCTTATCTGTTTGAGGTTTGGTAACTAGAAGCCCACTTCAAATTGACCCAATAAAACTTTTTTTCCCCGTTGTTTACAAATACTGGATATATAACTCTCTTATTATTTAAATTCATATTCAAAATGAAATTCAACTATATGGAAAGATGTACAATAATCATCAAAATTAAACCACAATTATTTAGTAAACGAATTGAAACTTAGCATGAAATTTAAGTGGATTACAACCTAATTAAGATATGCTAATTTTTCTGGATGTCGTTACTCTTCATTCTCCAGTTCATTTAAAAATAAAATAAAAATTGAACCAAAATTGAATTTGTTAGAACTCACTTTTCATTTCTCATATTTACTCTTTCTTTTTCCTAAAAGCATTTTGAGAAGCACATCTATAATTTTTTTTTCCCCCTAGCCGGTGGACGAGTTGAATAGTTTCCATGAGAATGTTCTTGATCAGGAAAAAATTATGGAACTTGTATAAGAGTTTGATTAGAATTAATAGAGCATATCCTATTTATTTTGTTTCACAAAACGTTTTCAATAACAACCAATCATGTTCCATCTATATATTGTACATATACATACAGTTTGAAAACTTAAATGACTGATTCCTTGTTTCATTGTTTTTTTCAAACATACAGTTTCAAACACTAATTTTAAAACTATTTCTTTCATTCTCTTCTTCTTCTTCTTCTTCTTCTTCTTCTTTTCTTTTTCTTTTTCTTTTTTAAAATAATAATAATAATTAGTGGTAACCCATTCAAGCAAGCTATGGTTACATATTAATACAAATATAAAGTCTAAGCTGTGTACTCTGCAAATAAATTAATTTGAATAATAAGCACGTTTTACGTTTACCAAATTGACTTGGTCATACATAGGATACACCTCTAAATTCTGAAGCCTTTTCTTTGCATTATTAGAACATAAAAGTCAACAGGATGACATCTGTCCATGCCTAATTAAAAATTTTCAAATCAAATTCTTTAGTCCTGGTCACACTTTTTATCTGATCTATATATACTTAATAACAGTTCAGTAGCATTGTCAGTAGTATTTTTTTTTTTTAATTCCCGGAAAATGTAGTATTCACCAATTTGTCTATAATAACCCTCATTTGATTCGGTTTGAAATTTTTTTTTTTAACTGAAGCATGTGATGTCTTTTCTCTTAATAAATTTCCCTAAAACCAAAGTAATAGGGGAACATTTACTTTTAGAGGGTTGGTTAATAAATACATCATTCGGGTGGACCAAAAAATGATACAAGTAAATAATTCTCATATTCAAACCTATGTTTTTCATCTCAGTTTTATTTTTTTTTCTGAAAGATCAACAAAAATTATAATTAGTTTTTGAAAAGTCAGACAACTTCAATATAAAAATTCCAATGTAAGCATGTGTTCCAAACGATAGTCTAATTTCTTTTGCATCTGAGAATGAAGAGATTTAAGATCTACACATAATAAATTTAGCTTAATCCGATCTAGAATTTCCTCTAGACTGTGCCAGCAACAATTACATAAAAAATTGGATTTGATAAGTGGTATTAGTGGACCTAATTTATGGAAAGAATCAAAGTAAAACAACCATAAGTTTGATATAACAGTCTGTTTATTTTCTTGATTATTAATTTTGGTGACATGCACATTTCAACCCAGTTCATTAGATGATAAAAAAACGTCTGGATAACGATTGAACTTAACGATTTATCATATATTGATGCTTTATGTTTGTTTTACAAATTCACGAGTAGTAAAAAAATAAAATATAAATAAATAAATTAACATGCCTGCATTATTTGTTCTTTATTATTTCCCAACCGTCGTTGAAAAGTACGTGGCCAAATATAGCCTCTATATGGTTTTCTTCCATTTGAATGAAAAAGCTAAACTCATAACTTTTTTTTTTTTAAAATGGTATAAAGAGGAATAAATAACAAGATTAGTTCATCTTAGGTGGGCAGCTAGCCCCTTCTTAAAAATCAAGAAAACTTAAAAGAATTAATTTATCATGAATTAGGTCCATATATGTCCCTCTCCTAACATACGCACTCTTATATGCATGATTGTACCAAACAGCTAATTTTCTATTTATCTTAATTGGTATTTGGAATTTTCAGCATTTTAAAGGTATAATTAATCTTCGTTAGATTATTTGCAAACTAACTAAAAATATTAACATGGGCATGCTCAAGACGAATCAAATTTGCTGATTATGATAATATGAGGAGCCAAGTGCAATTTAGTTCTTTGTAAGAACAAAGAATCAGTCAATTTGCTTCATAATTTTGCTAAATTATAATTACCACTACTTCAAGTTTGCAAATAGGCAGCTTAATTGTGCTAATAGAAAAACACAACAAAAAACAAGTAATAAAATTAAGAACAAAGAACGTACTGATCGATATCGATGATGTGTTCGTACAGGAGACAACAATCAAAACCTCATTTTCTTTTTTTTTTTTGGGTTGCCCCTATCGGAACAAGTACCTCAAGATCTCACTTAGAATTAAGCCCAATTCATATAGTCAGATCCAGAGTACTTGTTCTCTTTCCCTTCAAATTACTAGTATCAGCAGCTTCTCCCTTCAACCTGCTAATCATCTTTGAGGAGCGATTCGATAACAGAGACAAAGACAAACTACTATCAATTTCATCCTCTCCTAAACAGCTTCTTCGGCTCTTTTTATGATCTGTAACAGTTAGCCTGAGAGACAGATCTAGATCAACGTTGTCGCCGCCATCCGAATCCTTCCTTTTCAAACTCTTGCTTCGTTCTTGTATAGTAGTTGTTGCATCGGAGTCCCTACTAAGTGCATTGAAATCGAAGCTTTTAAACTCTTGCGCTGTATCAATTGATGCGGCAATACTCAATCGGGTTTGAGGATGTGAAGATTGATGATCGTCTTTCGGTTTGTTATGAGTTTTCCAAGCTGAGTGCTCGTTCATGACCAAAGAAGAAATAGTACTATTTTTACTTGTGGGAAAACTGCAAGGAATGGTACTACTCCAACTGCTTTCTGTTGTTGTGCCACCAAATATTGCCGTGCCAAAAAATCCAGTTCTAGAATATTGTCTCAAGTTTCCGTAAGAACTCCATGCCTGGTTGTCGAATCCGTATCTTGGGATAATCAAAATCGATCCGTTAATTTCCGAGGAATTTTTTTTTTTTTTTTAGGCAAATATGATGAAGTTAAAAACGTGATTTTTAATATTTATGAGTGAATTGTTACCTCAAGCTGGAATTATGGCTATGATTATTATTGTAGCCTTGAAGCATGGGAAGTTGGCAGAGGTTGTAAATATTTCTATCTCCATACTCCACAAGATTCCTATGTTCGGCTAGTACTGTCAACAAACGCAAAGCACAAAATTGAACAGAAAGATTTAGCAGTAGCCGTCGATTGAAAACCGTAATATTTCCGGTGACTAGAAAGAAAATTAAACTAAGCTAGGATAATTTAACATGACATACCTTGGCCCGCGTTATCGATCTTCTTGCTTCTAAACATCTAATACATCCATTGATGAACAAAAAATCCAAGGAAGAAAAAAACAAAAAAGAAAGAAGAGAAATTAGCTAATTTCAATCGGAAAAGAAATACTGGAACACATCTAAACTATATCTGATTGATTTAATTGAAAGAATAAATTAGAAATTCTTGGGTTGTAAAGTAATTACCTGCAAATGACTCTTGACGTGGGCAATACTCAATCCCTTGATGTTCATCATCTGAAGAACCAATTTTGGCGTAGCTCCTACAACACGCCGGATCAAAGTTCAATACTTGCATGAAAGTGAACAGATTTTTTTTAGTACTAATTTTCAGAAAAATTGTGATGTTCTAATACACATAGAACTTACTCTCTTGTCCACCGAGCCTCTCCACAGCATGAACAAAACGGAGGTGAAGATCGGGCGTCCACCGGAGCCTCGGCATCTTGGATCTAACATAAGGCCGTACCGATGACTTCTTCTCATGACTCTCCTCCACCGTGCTGTTGCTCGAGCTTAATCCTCCATTGTTCTTATTAGGCTTACTCCGATCATCTTCATTCTCTGATCCGCTTTCACTTTCGCCGTCGTTTTCATTCGAGAGGGTAGTCTTTGAGCATTCTGAATCACTTCTACACCCCTTCATCTTAATTTCTAGCCCCAAAAAAAAAAAAAAAGAGAGAATCTTTTCCCGCTTCTTTTCTTAACTTTCTCAAGGAGACAGGCTAATTTTACTCTTTCTTAGTACTGATAAGCCATAATTAGGAATTAGAGCTTTTCTGGGTGGCTCTGAAATCATGGCCTGTACCAAATACCATACTCTCTACGTTTGTCATATCTGTAGGACAGAAAGAGAAGTGTAAATTACAAAAAAAGAGACCTCGAAGGGTGATGAGTTTCAACAGTAAGTACAATATACAAGAAATTATCGGAAACCCTAGATCTTGAGAGACAAGATATAGAAGACCTTTCTCTCTCTTTCTCTGCTAATGTCTGGATATATAGGCAGTGATATTTTATTTCAATATTTGTGTATATATATAATATTATATTATATTATATTATATAGGCCCATGATATATGCATACATGCATGCATGTATATATGTCTAGCAAGCTATGTAGAAAATAATATACTTCCTTTTTCTCAAAATTTTAAAATAAAAGATTTTGTACACACATACTTGTCTCATACACGTGATTCTAAATCTTTTCCTTTCTATTTTCTAAGTTGAAAAAAAAACAATATTTTGTCTTGCAGAGTATCTTCGGATTTCTTAATGACCAGAGTTAAAAAGTAATTATAACCTTAAAATAATTAGCTCCATGCGGTTTCTCGTGTATTATAGTAAATAGCATTTTTACAAAAATAATTAAAATAAATAACAATATTTTAAGAGATTTGAAATAAATAGTAATGTTCTTAAATATTTTAAGTAAATAACAAATTGCTAAATAAATAACAAATTTACAAGATAAATAACCTATTTACAAAACGTAAATAGATAATTTATATAGTTAATTTATTATTTACTGTTATTTACTCTAAATGTTTTAAAAAATAATTATTTACTAAATTATTTTTTAAAAAACTACTATTTACTTCTTTATAAAATTTAAAGTTTAAAAAAAACCCCATTTTTTTATTCTAATGTGAATGAGACTCAAGTATATATATTAAAATTCAGAGTAAACCAAAAATCAGACAAAAATAGCAATAATGTGAACTATTTCAAAGAGAAAGACTAAGACATTATTGGTTATGGTAACGTCTATCTTTTTGTCGGAACTAAATTTGAACAAACTTTCAAGTAGACTTTTCTTTTCTTTTATTTATTTATTTTTTTTAATTTTATTTTTTTTTTTTAAGTTTTGTCTGTTGCTCGGTGAAAATACTAATTGGAATTCCTTTCCCTTGTATTCTTGTTAGTAAGAAGACATGTACTTTCACCAGTTGTAGACTTTCCAGATAGAAATAAAAACAAAAATTAATAAGCTAGCTGATGATCAGGTAATGAGAACATTCATGAAAGTTAGAAGTATTTTTTGAAGGAAAATTGCCATCCTTTATTAAATCAGGAAATGTAACAATTTTTAACCAAAAAAAAAAAAATTGATGGTAACAGGAGCTAATAGGTGCAGCAAGATATATAGACTAGAATTGACGCACATTTTTAACACTTTCATCAGTTAGCCATTCCATTATTTTATTAATAAGAAAAAGAAATGAAAAAAAAAAAAAAAAACATTAATGTCAAGGGAAATAAGAAAAGTAAAAACAGCCATAAGGAAGGCAACATAGAAACATCAAATTAAACCTAAAATTCTTGACCTATAGCAGGAGATCATTTTCAAAAAATTAAGGTGGAATTTTCTTAAAATTAGGTATAAAAGATATGCCTCATTAAAAACCCTCTAGTTAAAATCATGTCAAAAAAAGAATTATAGAGGAAAAAGAGTATATATTTATGAAAAGTCGATTACTTACCAAATTTGTAACGAGGGATGCCCACCATGTCTTGAAAAACCGCCAAATAAAATAAAATAAAGCCTGGACAAGCAAACCTTCAAGCATTCACATCAATATTGACTTCACGAGAAATCAGTTTTTCCACCATATACATGATTCTCTTTCTGAAATACATGAGGCACATGATAACTTAATTATCTTTTCCAAGAATTGCAAAGCTCGCTTCCATCTAGCAAGAAATCTCCAAGGAACGACTTTGCTTCTGGTTTCAAGAAGAGCTATAGGATATAAGTAGCATCACATTCAAATCAAATTGAATTAAATAGCAAAATCAATCACCATAATGACTCCAAGGAATTCAGCCTTGGAGATGTACTAATCAATAATAGATTTCTATCTGTTTTTCTTTTACTAATACTGATAGAATGATGAATGGCATATAAACAACGGTTGTGTATTTCCTCACACACACACACACACACACACACACGCACACACACAGTTTAATAAGTAATAAAATATCCAATTTCTCACATCTTTCAACAAGACAAGTATCCTTGTAGAATACTCATTAGGGATTATATATTGAAATGAATAATATTTAAGAAATTCTAAAACGGAATTAAGACAAATAATTGTGGGGATTAGGGTTATAATTTCAAAAAGAGAATCAATCAAATAGTAACTCTGCCAGTTTGGTCGATGCATGTGTTTTTCAAGCTGTTGCTGATGAAGCTCATCACAAAGATATATAATAAGATACATTCATATATATATATATATATATATACACACATATATATACACTTTTCATCGGGAATCACGGGGATTGTTCCTCTTCTTGAGATTTGAGGCTTGTTTTCCTCTCACTTCATGACCTCCATTGCGATGAATGTTTCCACGCTGTTTTTCCTGCAGGAATAATACAAATCTAATAAATAATATTGAAACAATATTCGTGAACCAATTCATTTTAAATCTTATCAAGGTTTTCTACTCAGAGTAATTTACTTTTTAATTTGAATATTTCTTATATGTTTTGTTTTCTTTTGTTAATTTTATAAAAGAGATATTCATACATATATAAGGTGTTGTAAGTGTTATATATATATACACACACATAATTGATTTTGGCAATGTTTTTGCGGTTTTGTTTTATATGCTCAATGAGCTCTAAATGAGCCCCACAAGAAATATATTAGACATGACTTCTTATTAGCTAGTTTTTTTTAAAAAAAAAAAAAACAAATGCAGTACAACCTATAGGAGTTCAATCACAGTTCATCACTAAATGTTTAACACGTATCATTTTTGCAACCTACCTAATTTAGTCACAAATAGTTGTTTCTAAAACCATGTTAATATTATTTTTTACTTTTCTTATATATCGTAATAAAATTTGTGAAGCTTGATATATATAGAGGTGATCTAACGTAATTTGGATGTGGTAAAATATTTTGATATTAGTTGTTCCTCTTATTCTTTTGTTTTAATAAAATTTTTTGCTAAAGAAAAGTTTTCCCTTCTTATTAGTTTACTAAAAAAGGAAAAAAAAAAAAAAAAAAAAAACACGTTAATTCAGGCTAAAATTTGCAGCCACCAAATTATCACAAAATATTGTGACTAACTTCTTTACTTTATATGCAAAATTTAGTTTCTCTAGTCACGGAAATGTCATGACTAAATTCGTTCTTGTTCTCTCTAAAATCGGCGCCGTTTGTGAACAATAGTAAATCAAACGAGGTAAGACACTTTGTACAAATCAACAAATGGAAGTGTGTGTATATAGTATCAATTGAAATGTTAAATTAATGTGCTAATGGTAAGTTTAACATTTTGGGTGAAAAAAGGCTATATAATAAAGTGTTATTTTTATATTAAATTTGTCTTTTGCTAAATTTACTGGTGAATTTCCACAAATAAAAATACTTTCCATACTTTCTTTGTAACCCGTTTAAATTATCAGAAATGGGACGGATTTTTACAGAGTTATGATGCGTGTGGGATATTTCACTTATCCAGTTAGTTATTTTCATTATGTGAAAATTTAAAATTAATGTAAAACATATGTATATGACTTTAAATTAAAATAAAATAATCCATATAGTTTTCAATTTTTTATTTATCTGTGTTAAAATATAATACTTAAACTATATACAAATATTGGAAAACATTATGTATTAAATTTTAGTATAACAACAATATGTAACTAAATGGGGAATAGAATTGGGATGCCTAAATCCGTCCTCGTCTTATAACCCTTGACGGGTCAAACTTTTAACCTTTTTATAAACCAAACTTTGTTTAAATCTTCATGCAGATTAATGAGTTAATGGAGAAAATTGATATTGATCCTAAATAGTACTAATGCCAGATAACTTTTAACTAATTTGTTTCTTTTATTTCCTTTTTCTTAAAAATTCTGGAGTTTATCTTGCTATATGGTGCGGCGTGAATTTGGCTTTGAAACCTTGTATTTTTTAACTAGCCGTACGTGACATATAATTTCTAATTGAAAAAATATATAATATATACTCTTATGTTATCAAGTCCTTTACAAGTTCATAATCTTCATAGAAGGCTACTTTTAAAACTAGTGTTTAAAACGTAAGGATTAGAATTCTAGTATTTACCAAAAAATAAAAAAAAGATTAGAACTCTAATGTTGAGATTAAGAAAAACCTAAAATGGAAATTCATGATCATTAAGCCACCAACACCGATGGTATAAGAAACTATTTATAAATTGGAATGATTGGCATAAATTGTGTCAACTAGAAGTTTCTCGGGGGCATGGTTTGGTGCAGAATTTGAGCGGTTGGAAAACCAATAATTTTTCTTATGGGTCTCTTCTGTATTTATGGATTGGAAGTAGTCCTTCCAACTCTGTAATCCAGACCTTTGATTTTATTTTATTTTATTTTATTTTATTTTATTTTTTGTTTCTCAACTTCTTTTTCAATCGAAACCAACCTTGAAAATGATAAAGTTTTTCTTTCCCGGAAGAAGATGAAATCAGATATTTCACATGCAGAGCCATAAATTTGGAAGCAAAAAAGAAGAGACTTTTGAGTTGCAAACAGAACTTTTTCATTCCTCCCACGTGTATAGCCTTGTGGTGTGGCACATACATAGGCTGTGGACGACCGTGATTTTTTAGGTCAAAACAATATTTATACCAAAACCAAAGCCCCACGGCACTATTCCTTTTCTTTCTTTTTTTCTTTTTAGGTCACCACTCACGGGTCTCCTGGTTGCAGGTTAATATAACGATGGGTAAGCAAATATATACCTTTATACGTTTATTCTCATTTACACGTTATTGATCTGTATCAAATAATTAGGTAAAGTCTTAGGGTCCGTTTGGTGAAACGGTTTGAGTTGGAAATTTTAAGTTTAAATAGTAATTTTTGTTGACTTTTTAGAAAAGACAAAAAACTTTTTCAGAAAAGACAAAAAATTTTTTCAGAAAAAGACAAAAACTGAGATGAAAATTTTGGGTTCAGAACGGCGAACCAAACGAGGCATTAAATTTGATTGTCATATCTGGCAGTGTAACATTATGTTTCCTACGTATGAAATATACTTTCAGTTGATTCACGTTACTTGTAATAAAAATTTCAAAATGCAACATGTTACACATGAAATTGTATAATGTTACATGTAAATCAGCCTAAATATGATTCAATAAGTAGTTATACAACGTTACATATAGATTAGCTTATAGTTATATGATCAACACCCACAGGGGTGGATGAGGTGACAAAGAAGGGTGGCACCTTTCTTAGCCTCTTCCTTTGTCCACTCAGGTTCAATTCCCATGGAACTTCCATAAGACTCCCGTTCTAGTTTTGACTGTGGATACATTGGGTTTGTGATATTCTGGGTAAGTCCTAGGTTAATAATGGTAAGAAACTGAGTTAGAAACCTATATCTTCCTTACCATTCTTAAAAAAATATATCCTACCTGTAAGACTGAAAATCGGTTGATGAGGGGGCCACAACCAGAGTATTTTTCTTCTTCTACAAAAAAACTTGTAGTTATATGGTCAGTCTCGGAAAAATTATATTTATGACCGGTATAATAACGGAACTGAAAGACTCATGCAATTAATTATAGCTAAATAATGTTATTAGAATTTCACTGACAAAAAGAGAAAGAAAGAGCACTGTTTGAACTCTATCACGTAATAAATAAATAAATAAGCCACAAATATGAAGGCAATATATGTATACACACCTGCAGAAGACAGCACGTAAAAATATTATTGTCCCCATTTGAACAAAATAATAATAATAATAATAATATAATTGAAAAATAAAAGATTCACTCTAACACTTGGCCTGTGAAGGAGGTCAACGGCCAACAGTACTTTTGCCCCTTTTTCTTCACATTTATATATATTTTAAGCTGCATGAGAATACGTGAGCCTATTAATGCGGATCTAACCCCATTATTTGAGAATGAGGATGTCTGTCTTCTTCTTACATTGGTCTCTCTGCCCTTCATTTTTTATTCACATTAGTACTCGGTGCCATCACACAAATACATATATATATATATATATGCAGATACATATATGAAAGTATATATGCATGGCATAACATGACATGCGTATATCCATGTCCTGCACTGCACTATGAATCACATGCATGACAGCCATTATAATATATATATATATATATATATGTGTGTGTGTGTATTGAAATATTGATCAAGTTTCAAAGAAGCTTCATGACAACTGCTCTGATTCTAATTGGTTGGCGCAAATGGTATGATGTCATCTATAATTATTAAATCACCATGCATTAAGCAAAAATAAAATTAAAAATAAAAAATAAAAAATAAGTCACCATGCAATATATATTATAATAGTGTGGAAATCAGCAGCTTGGAATAAAGTAGATAGACTGATGTTTTCATGAAAAGTCCTTGTTGTGCTTCGTTCCCCTACCACTTTCGCTAGTGACAAATTCCTTAGTTGCATATATATATATATATATATATATATATATAATTTTTAAAGCACTATATACCATAATATCCGTAACCAATTAGTATATCTTTCTTGCTATAATATATTATCAACTTGATTTTCCAAGGTGGTCAATCATAGAGTCCAAAATTTCAACAAAAGCCAGCTTTGTTTAGTAACCTAGATTTCTTTTTTTACCGGCGAATATTTTTTCAATACTTCAAAGAGATCCCTTTAACCAAAATATTTTACTTTAGTAACCCTAGTCTTAAGTATGGCATATATATGTCAAACTTGGGGTAAAATGAAAATGATATCTAGTAAATAGCACCTTAATCTGAGCTCATCATTCCAATTTCGTCAAATAATAAAGAGGAAAATTACTATATTTAATTAGTATGCCCTCCTTGACAAAAAGAAAACAAAAACAAAAATAATTGCAGCACCCTGTGTTTGGGTCATATTGTTGCCGGTTCTTCGTGCCACTACGGTGGCAAATTTGTGAATAAAAAATAAAAAAATTTTCTCACAAATCTTAACCGTCACCCACCGTACCAAATGACACTCAGCCATCGCCCGCCGTGAAGCGCAGCACCCTACGATTGTTGTCCAACGTGCAATACCACTAAAACAACAAGGTTTATTTTTTTAGTGAAAAGTAAAAGTAAAAACTTGCCACTAATAATTTTTTAGCGAACACATATCATCGTAAAAAATTTGTGACTATAATTTTAAAACTAAAGATCTTTAGCGATAATTACATATGACAGTTTTGACGTATTTTTTAATTAATGACATTATTAACGAAATACTGCATTTTAATTAAACCCAACACTCAAATGAACTAATTAGGAAGAATACTACAAACTAGCTATGCGTATAAAATGAGTGATCACGAAGCTCATATGAACCATATGGGATAACATGATGTTGTGGAGTGCCCTAGCTAGTCTTATATAAAGGCCTATTGATAACGGTTGTGTAATTTAAATCTGACTATCCATATTTTATGAGCTGGATTATTGTTTAGATTGCACTGTTAAATTCACTTTATAAACACCATCCGATTTAAATTGTGAAATTGTATGGATACTCCCAATGTAGCAATTTTACTATACATTTTTGGATACTAAAAATTGTTGATTTGTTTTATAGAGAATTCTTCATGGATCAGAGCTCTACGCGTATATATCAAGATGTAATTGTTATTTTTTCTAAATTATGAAGAAAAACCAAATTTGTTTTTGAACTTGCTCCTAGAGTACTAGCCACATGCTTTTGCCATTCACGCTTTAAAAGCACACCGCTACAAGATTAAATAACATTACTCTTCAATATACAATGGCTTCGGTCGGAATTAGGGATATAAATAGGGTGAGACAAGACACAGCAGGTTTTCACCGTCCTTCCCTATCCCGCTTCGCCTCGTTTATCAAGCTGGGCGGGAAAAAACCTGCTGGGACAACAGGGGACCCGCCCCTCCCCATTATCTCGTTTATTTTTACTTTTTAAATGATTTTTTAAACGAGTTTTCTAAAGGAAAAACGATTTTTTTTTTTCTTTTTTTAATTAGCTAATAAAATGAAAGTTTTAATTGCTGGAATGGAGCTGCTTCCTCCCTCCCTCTTCACTGGTTTCTTTTTCCCCCATACTGATACGGGAATGGCGTTATATAATAAAGATTATTAATATTATCTAAAGAACAATTTGGAACTTAAAAAAAAAATAAACGCGACAACTATTTTTGCTTTCTTTTTGGTTACTACTGACACTATTCATTCAAGTTTTATTTATATTGCCATGTTGATACACAATTAATGACTGATGATATGAACAGAAGGTTTCAATGTTTATGAGATGATAATTTTATACCCGAAATATAATAACAAAAACAGAAGAACAGAAAATGAAGGATACAGAGAGATATTATACCAAAACAACAACAAAAAAAAAAAAAATGTTGCCTTGTCTGTTCGACAAACGTGATATAGAAAGTTTGGGTTACGGATTTGAGAAATAGGAGGAAAAGTACTAAAATCGTGTAAGTAAATAAAAAAAGGGGTACGAGACGACTAGTCCCACCCCGCCCCCAACTAAACGGGTTTTGATCTATTCCATCCCTCAATCTTTTTTATGCAGGGAAATACTATCTCGTTCCATTTACATCCCTAGTCGATCGGTTACACCATATACATGAGAGCTATAAAGCCTTCTTAACTAAATGTTTGGCATACGATGGAAAAGAGGAAGAAAGGAATAGGGTGGATGGATGGAAACTTGGATGAAAATTAGTAATGTAGTTTGTTTTAGTAAGAAGGAAGAAAGGAAGGAAAGGAAAATAGGGTGCTTATCTCTCCATCATTTGGTAGAAAACTAAAATACACTCAATGATACCTAGAAGTTACCTTTTTTTTCCCCTTATTTTCTAAACTAAAATAATACAAATAAGTAGATAAAATAATAATTGTATAAGTTTTTTATTTTTCTTCATTTCATGATACCAAACAATATAAGGGAAAACAAAATATTTTCTCTTCCTCTTATTAATATTTTTTCCACTTTTATTTTTCTTTTTTCTCCATGTTTTCATTCCTTCTTACCAAACATAGGCAAAGGGTATGTTTGATAGAAAGGAGAGAAAATAGGTAGGAAGGAGTGACAGATCACCTAAGTGATAGAAAAAGGGAAGGAATGAGAGATTCTTTGTCATGTTATTCGGTATGAAATCCGTTCAATAATCTTTCCAAATGAGAGGAGATCAAAATGGAAGTGTTTGTAAGGGTTTGGAGTTCCTCTTCTAATCTCTTCCTTCCTCCTTTCTCTCCTACTAAACAATCATGAATGTCAATATTCTACTATTAATCCCCTCCACCCCTCTCATTCCTTCTACTTTTCTCTCCTACACGACACATTCTAAGCATTCTATTTAAATAGGGACAAAAAATTAGAAAAGAAAAGGAAAAAGTTGTTGCAGAAGTTAAGGCAAGTAAATAACTCAAGTTTTATGGCATATGAGTCATAATTAAATACTTCGACAAAGTATTAGTACCTAAACATTCAAAAAGCATATTCCATAAGCTGTGGCTTTCCTAACCCTGTGTATTAAAATACATGAGGTATATATATTTTCTAACCTTATCATAATCAGCCCATTCCTTTGGGCAGTGCTCTCAATTTATTTTTTCATTTGTTATAAATTATTTTTTTTTTGTTAAATAGTCTTCCTTATCAAGACGAATACTTGGCTGGCAAAACGAATATAAGTAACAGGCGTTAAAAAAATATATATAATGTTATACATATTTGAACGATACATGTGTTAGTATTGATAATTTTATATTTTATTCATGTCAAAGGTATAATTTGTCTCCTTTGTATGCAACTTGTGGATCCCTCACGTTATGTTACATCTCACCTATCCTTTGATTGTCTCCTACCGGTCCATTTCATTCTGATCCAAAAAAATTCTTTATCAATTCCTCCACGGCTTTAAGATTGTCAAATCAATATTAATTAATGTGTGTATATATATTCATGTAACCCTTTCCTAGTGTTAGGCCTGTCAGTTTTATTAGCATTTGCTACATCACCAATTAGACTGGTAATAGGTACATTAATTATTTGGTCAATGAAGCATTATATACTAAAATATTTCTTCTGATCTTTTGTTTAAATATAGACTTTAAACTATCAACATTCATATTAAATTAATAATTTCTTAAGGACATTTAGATCATGTATGTATATATATTCTGGTAGAAAATGGTTTCGTTATTAAAAAAAATTAGGGATTTTTTTTTTTTTCTAAAATAAGAACATAATTATATATTTTAATTGTTTATTATTTATTATGGGCACAATATATATACATATAATGTACATATATTGGTATAAAATGAGCATACAACTAAATTCTACACAGATTTTATTTTGAAATATGTTCAGGAAAAACATGAAATATGCATTTTATTTTGTCTTCTTGTCATTCTATGCAATCTTATAAAGAATGGAGATTTTATTTGTACCCATAATATTGATGAATACGCCCCCTTCCCAAAATCACTAAAGATTCTTATTATACTTTTATACTACAATGAAATTACCTTAAAACCCATTTAGAATGCTCATACCCCGACACATATAAACAGAAATATTCTTTTTTTAAAAATAATTTAACAAACATCACATTAACAATAAATATAAAATGTGTTTGCTGTCAAGGTTTGGATTGTAGAATTTGGATTTGAATTGAATTGTATGTTTAGTGAGACGTTTCAATTACTAGAGTTAAAAAGTGTAAAAACTTGTTATGTGTTCAGAAAAAATATATATATCAATATGGAACTTGTTTTATTTATCTCGAAATTTTATGTAATTTTTTTATAAAAAATCTCATTTGAACTTATATATACAAAGATATGGACTTTTAAAATTTGAGTTACAAAACTGTAATAATAACTGTGAATAGTAAAACTGAGGGAAAAAAATAAAAATTGAGTTGTAATTTTAGGATTCAACCTTAGCACCAAATGGAATTTTTTAAAGAAAAAAAATTCCAAACAAATTTAATTAACGTTAATTTCATTTTATAAATACTAAATTGTACTTCATCTATTTTTTTCCCTCAAAAATTTTTATAAATGCATGAAAATTTTTAATTGAGGATTCAACTGAAACAAAAATAAAAATAAAACATGTTTCTTGAAGAGTCAAAAACTGTTAAAATATGTATTTTTAATTTTTTATTAAAAAAATTATGAAGTTTTAAATCATCCCACACGGGGCCACATATGATGCAAAAAACAAGTCATAAATTGTCCCTTCGATGATCATTCTCCATTAATATAAATCTCATTCGATAGCTACTAGTAAAATTCAATAGAAAAATTTCAAGAGAAAATGAATGTCTATATTTGCAATCTTGTAGTGTGACATGAAAAATCATAGAGATGACTATAAACAATTATCTATTTTACAATTATAAAATTAGGGAGTCCGCTATTCACAAGTGACATGCAAAAGTCGGAGCATTGAATCAATAAAAATAGGTGAAAACACTTGAATGACACAATTTTAAAGACCATTGTATTAACATGACACAAAAAATTAACACTAGACTAACATAATATAAAATTAAATTAAAATAAACTAAAGTTTGTGTCATGTTGATTAAGAAGGGAAAATTTATATCATGTTGATTAATAGATGAGAAAAAAAAAAAAAAAAAAAGTGACTATTTGAGTAATTTTCTCACAAAAATGCCGATTAGACACTGCAACACCAACAAGCTTATCCACACATTGTCCGGAAAAAGGAAAAATCAAGTGCATAGTAATGAAGCGCATGCAATAATATGTCATAACGTTTCTTTTAGCGTATCATGAGATACAGAAAACTGCGACATAATGGGGTGACCGACCGAGGTGAGGCCATCAATTGACTAAGTACATGAACTGCAGATAATATGTATGGACGACCGACCGAGGTGAGGCCATCAATTGACTAAGTGGCATCTTTGACAAGTTCCTCATCATTGTCACTGAGCCTTGCATTGGGCTCAACAAATTTGTCCAGTCTTATTGTCTGCAAGTCCAGCTCGAATGAGAAACTCAGAAGCATACTTGGCTTGACTTTGTAATAGCCATTAGAGGAGGAAGAAACCTCAAGGCCAAGAAAATAGTTTAGGGCCTGCTTAGGGGGACTTTTTGACATTAGATTGGAAATGAGTGTTTAGGAAGAGGACTTTTAGAAATGAACTGTGACATAGAAAAATTAGTACAAAAATTTGAAATGTATTCAGAAAAAAAATATGTAAAATGGATCTTATTTTGTTCGTCACGTTGTTGTGAGCATTGTGATATAAGAATCATTTCATCTCGATTTGAAATGAGAAAGTTATTGACTTTTAAAATTTAAATTTTTTGAAAATTGAAGAAAGAGAAAGTTAGACATCAAATTAGAAGTTTTAGATCATATGGTAAAAGTCCGTCTAGAAAAGTTCCCCTAAACGGGGTCTTAGAGTGGCCTTTTATTTTTTATCTCGAACTACTTGATGAGAAAGGTTATAACCTCCCAAATACCTCCAAGGTCACCATCAATTTTGGAAAGAAAGAATGCATAATCATGAGAACTTGATTGGAAACCGATAGTTGTCACAGTTGAGTTAAATTAAACTTAGAAAGCCACACAGAGTATTTTTTGTTTTTTTTGGCTAAAAAATTTTGCAGAGCTTATTTAGCCTTTATTTGACATTTAGGTTTGGACCAAAAAATTTTACTTTAAATTTTATCTTTTTTAAAAAAATTAACAAAAATTTTAATTAACTTTTAAATGTTAATCAACCTCAATTTTAAAATTTTATTCTAAACCAATATACCTGACGTATACACTTTAGTGCTTTGCGGAGTTGTACACTTTGCTGTCGATGGTCAAAGTCAACTACAGTGCAACTGCCAAAGTTAACCTTGCTGATTGTTTGTTGATTGGACTATTTAGCTGACTAGGCTTGCTAATTGGACTTGTTGGACCATCTACTGGACTTGTTGGACTTAGCTTGCTTATGGGCTTGGACTGGGCTTCAAGGGACTATATGTAAAGGGAAAAGCACCGAAACCAACACATATTTGAAGACCTATTTACCAACATGATATAAACTTTTGACACAAACAAATTTTGGTCAAACTCAACCTAATAAATCTTATGCAGATAAAGATCAACCTAATATGTTTTACCCAATTATCCTTGAAAAATCTACTATGATCACGAACAATATTGGCTTCTTCTCTGACTCCTATCGCTAACGTCAGTCATCATAATATTCTAATATAATATTTTAAATGCTCTACTAGAATATATTTTTTGTTTGTTACAAACATGAATGAACGAAAGTCTCCAATATTTTAATAGAATTTTTTTTTTTTATTGTTCTCAACATAGACGGTCGGAAGTTTTCAACTTCTGTCATCGGCGCTAGTCACCGAAATATTCTAGTAGAATATTTTGGATGTCAACTGGAATATTTTCTTCTTCTTTTTTTCAACATGGATAGCCACCAGATGTCTTCGGCTCCAGTCACCAGCATCAGCCACTAAAATATTCTTGAAAATATTTTGGATACTAGAATATTTTCTATTTTCAAAATGAATGGTCGGACGTCACCGACTCCGATCACCAGAATATTGTAGTAAAATAATTTTTTTTCCAACATAGATGTTCGGACATCTCCTGCTCTAGTCACCCGTCACCAGAATATTCTAATAGAATATTTTGGATATTCTACTAGAGTTTATTTTGTTTTCAACATAAATGGCTGGACATTTTCGACGTCGGTCGCCTGTCTTCGTAATAATTTATTAAAATATTTTGGATATTCTACTATAATATTTTTTTATTTTCAACATGGGTACCAAATGTCTCCAACACAGTTCGCCAGTGCCTGTTACCGGAATGTTTTAGTAAAATATTTTGGTTGTTCTTTTTTTTTTTTTTTTTGTTCAATATTGATGGCATACGTCTTTGGCTCCGGTCACCAATATATACTGCATATTCTACTAAAATATACGTATGCTTCTTGTATTTAACATGAATGGTCAAGCATATTCATCTCTGGTTATTAGTCACCGAAATATTTTAGTAGAATATTTTGAATATTCTACCATTTTTTTTATTTTCAACATGAATGGCCGAACATCTCTACCTCTGGTTGTCAACTATCATTGAAATATTCTAGTAGAATATTTTGACTATTTTGCTATAATAATTATTTCGAAATCCACATAAAAACAAACAAAAGTGAATTCACTTGAAGAAAATTACTTGAATAATACAGATCGATCGTAATAGCATAGCATAACCAAAAAAAAAAAATGTAAAATGATAGTTCCCTTTTCAATCTTAAAAATATTTCTCAATTTCACCAAGCCTTAGGCCACAACATCGTCCACAACAATCGATTTCCACTCATCTATTACAAATAATAAGAGCAAGAACACGACATGAATCTTTTAACTTACACCAATATCAAATTAAGTATATAATTCTAAACCAAACCGAGCAAAATAAAAAGATCCAACTCTTTCTTTATTACTCCTCGCCCAATTAAAAAGGCAAAGTCAAAATTGTGATCAAAGTGGAGGAAATCACAATTTACATCGTGCACATGGTTGCATTACTTACACCACCAAATACCAAGCTAAATGCCTTGAACTGACATACATACATATTTTTGCAGTCAGATTTGCCTTGGTTCCAAAATCTCCTCGTCTTTTCACAAAATATCCTCAGAATTTCAATTTATAACATCCATACCTCCCGAACTTTAGAATATTTACTAATTTTACCCTTTCATTCGTCCACTATTAAATGTCAAAGGTTCAATAGTTTAGGATCAATTGGCCAAAACTAAAAATAAAAGGATCAAAGTGTTACCTACTAATAAGTATGGGGACCATTAGTGTCATTTATTATTCTTTTTCCCTTTATTTATTTATTTATTTATTTATTTTTCATTTCTTTGAAATGATTTCTCCGTACCATGCTGTACCACTGGCTTCATTAATTTGGAGATCCATGCGCAAGCAAGCCACCTCATGACCTTATTCAATAGCATTAAATTGGTTTCTTTCCTAAGTGACTAATATTCAATTGAATAGTAGTGGATAAGAAACTTCATGTACATGTATGTCTTTGCTTTTTTAAACTTTTTTTTTTTTTTTTTTTTTTTAAAGAGCTAGAGAGGACCCTGGCATCTAATGATCCGCAACATCCGTACAACTTTGTTATTTATTGCAAGTGGTGTTCTTGTCGAGTATATGAGTGTATGATTGATCCAAAATGAATAACATCTATACACAAGGAACTACACAAAGTCCAAAAAGATCACCACTTTTTCCACGTAAACAGTTAAATAAGAGACGATTCATAATTGAATTATTTGATTGGGTGAATCTATCAATTTGATGAGTCGATGTGGTGACTTGATTAATCTATAAGTGACAAAAGAAAATACTAGAACTCTTTAAATATGTTGAGGTGATAAACTCGATCCCTATATAAATTAGGCATAAGAAAATGCTATTTTCTATATTGAGGACAAATTTTGTACCTTATTTTTCACTATACACGTGTTAATTAGGATCTTCCGAATATCAAGAAACATGTAAGAACGACTCTTTGACAAGTCAGAATGACTCCCCACAGGTCAAATGACTAACCGGAGAGTCAGTTTCATGAGTCGATATCATGAGTCGATGTATGACCTTAGGTATCAAATTAATGAAGAATAATCTCGAGATCTCCAGTATTTGAAGAATACATAATCAGATCATCCAAATCGGAAATGAAATCCACTGGGTCAACCTGTGGAAGGCTATCAAGAATTATTCAACGATGCCCAATCAAAGAGGTCGTGCCCGCTATGGAAAGTCAATACACGGTTATATATGAAAGCTATATCAACGGTAACAGATCACATCCAATCAGTTAATGGGGAAGCCAATTAATAAGGGGCAAGTCAAGATAACAAGAAAAAAAAAAAAGTATATTCCATAATTGAAGGCCAAATCGTGGAATGAATCGGGAAATAACCCAATCCTACCTCAACTATAAATAAGAAAGCCTTTTACACACAAAGGGACATTCAAATATGCCCACACATATTCAAGCACCTATATATACAAGCTTCTCGTATTTTCACTCTACATTCTCCCTCTCTCTCATCTTCACATTCAGGATCTACATGTAATATATTCTTCAAATATAGTGGATGATCCCCCACAACCATATAAAGGAGTAGCTCTCGTTAACAAGTGAACTTCTATAAATGTCATGTCTCTGCTATTTACTTTCTTTTCTGCACTTTATCTTTGTTGTTCTCACATCATGCCGATCGGTGAGATCGACCCATCGATTGACTGACTATCAAGCGACTCCTAAACTCAGTTGTTAGCTCTTGATCAATCAATTGTATAATTCACCCTCTACAGTCTATTTTTAATTGACAAAATATGACCATCTACGTATAAATTATCTAATTTTTACCATAATATCATGTAAGCAATATTATCTTTATTTTCTAATAGAACTTTCATATACCTTTAGTAAGGGAGATAGAAGTATATAGCTTCATTTTTTATAATAAATAATTGAAGCTATTTACTTCATTTATTTTCATAAAAATGTATTAAATACATTTTCTGCTTTAGCAATCATTGGATTATTTAAGAGAGATGGTAGGCATGATATGCAAGTGTAGTTTATTTAGAGTGCTTAAAGCAAGTCTACACTCTATACACTACTACAAAAGTTGACTTACACGATGGAGATTACACGACGGTTTTATAAAAATTGTCGTCTAAAACCTAATTACACGACGGTTTTAATAAACCATGATGTAAACCTGAGATTACATGACGGTTTCGGTAAACCATCGTGTAATCCTCCTCTTAGTGAGAATACAACGACGGTTTTTTACAAAAACCATCGTCGTATATATGGATTACACAACGGTTTCTGGCTGAAACCGTCATATAATCTTCCAAAAATTAATTTAAAATTTTAAAATTTTGTGTTTTGAAATTCACGAGTAAACCCTTATTTTAAATCCACTTTCCTCATCCTTTATCATCATTTTCATCTTTCTCCCTCTCGACCACTCAAAGATTTATCCTACCCACTATCTCCTTCGCCCACCTACCAACAGCACCGTCGCCCTTCCCGTTGCCGCCTTCCATCTCTCTCATTCTCCGGGTGACGCCGCTGCCGCCCTCCCCTCTTCCTCATTCGACCGTAGCCCGCAACGCCGCCATCCCCTCTCCTTCATTCTCCCATCACCCTCAACGCCGCCCTCCCCTCTCTCTCCTTTTTCCATCGCCGCCGCCGCCACCTCCACTGCCACCCTGTCTTCCCATCAAGGCCGTGACTATTTTACATCATAGAAATACAAGGTAACTTCCATATTGCTCAATTTCCTGTTTTTCAACAAAAATACGAACACACAATTCTTTAGTAACTTGCTTGAAGTGTAATTTGTGTATTTATTATTGTTCAATTTTTTTTATTGTTGCTCTTTGTAGATGAATCTTTTGTGTAATTTTTTGACATTTTAAGATCTTTATAGACAATATTAAACACAAGTTTTTCCGCCCACCACATGCTTGATGAAATGTTAAAATAGAATTTTATTTGGTTAATCATATCGAATTAGTTTCTAGTGTAGTGTGCTCAGTTTTTTTAACGTTCTTGGTGAATGTGAATTTGATTTGATTAAATTGGACCGATTATTTGTTTGTTTTGTGTATTTGTTTGGTTAATCATATGGAATTAGTTTCTAGTGTAGTATGCTCAGATTTTTTATTGTTGCTCTTTGTAGATGAATCTTTTATGTAATTTTTTGGCAGTTTAAGATCTTTATAAACTATATTTTGTGCATATTTTTTCCCGCCCACCACATGATCGATGAAATGTCAAAATGGAATTTTGTTTGGTTAATCATATAGAATTAGTTTCTAGTGTAGTATGCTCGGATTTTTTTAACATTATTGGTGAATGTGAATTTGAATTGATTAAATTGGCCAGCCGTACTTGTGTTTTTTTTTCTTCTCTTGTCGCCTTGCGTGACGCACCAAAAGGGCGACTTTATCTTGTGCCACATAATAGAGGGAGACATTGGGTTTTGGGAGTTATTGACCCATGGGAGGACCTAGTCCTTTATTTTGATCCTCTTCGAGAGAAGAAACGGGACGATTTTACTAATCTAATAAATATGTAAGTCAATTTTTATAACTTAAATTTTGATTTAATCTTAATAGTATGCATCTTAATTATTTTGAATTTTGTAAACTTACTAGGGTCCTAATGGATTGGAAGCTTATAGCCGAAGAAGGGATTAAAAAGAGACGAGACTAAAAAATAAAAATCTCGGATCGCCTTTGTCATCACTAAGAGGGAAGTGTTGAATGTGGTTATTTTGTTTTACGTTTTATGAGGGACATAGTGTTGAATGTATTTGACGTACTTGAAAGAAAATAATTTTATACTTGTGATGATATGGATTTGATTAGGGGATAATGGACTAAATTTGTAATGCAATTCATTAAATATGATATGTAAACTTGTAATGTAATGGATGGTTTTTTTTACTTTGATACCATGTAGCTAATATTTTGTCAATCCTATTCTAGGTCGTATATTCGATAATATACGGGTTAGGCCACCCGTGGGAAATCACCAAAAAATGCCAAAGCAAAGTTTGCTCCATTTTTTCTTTATTCGACGATGGTGTGAACCGTCGTGGAATATTGAGATACCACGACGGTTTATTAACCGTCGTGGTATCTTAAAACATTCAACGACTGTGAATTACACGACGGTTGTCTAATCGTCGTGTTAACTTTAGACAAAGGTTATTAACCGTCGTCAAATCCATAATTTTTACTAGTGATATATGCAAGTGCCGTTTATTTAAAGCATTGTGATGGTCCATACTGATGCTCGCGCTATCAGACGGGCTTATCCCTTCTCTTAGGGTCGATTAACACATGTGCAAGTGCCGTTCACATGGAACCTTTCCCTGGAAACGGTGATTCTATCTCGGTGGCCGTGCTTATTTAAGAGAGATGGTAGGCCTAATATGCAAGTGTCGTGCTTATTAGTGGGAGTTGGGTAGGAGATATTTTGTGTTGGGACCAACACACAGGCAAGCATATGGGTAGATCGTTAGCATGACAAAGTGGTTGGGGTGGAGAGATTTCGTGTAGACAGGTGCATGTAAGCACACCCTGCAGAATGTTTATTTGTGGAGGATGAAAAAAAAATGAGGCTTGTATTTGGGATGTTATGGAACGAGAACCTGCCAAACGCCTAGTTGGCCACCGAGCTTGCATTTCATGTTGTCGATGGGGGTGGTAAGGACACCACCATTTTTACCAGTTATGAATGATTACAATAGGCATACTATAAAGTTTTGGAGGCAGCCGGCAGGCCTTGAGGCTAGTTCATCTATGTTCCTTTTTACTTTCTTCTTGTTGCTGTGGCTTTTGATTCTTCCTTTCTTATTTCTGTTGTCCGGTGAATCTTCCTTTTCCATATTTTTATTGCTACACACCTGCCAAAAATTCTCATTTTTCTGCTGCTTGTAAAGTCTCGTACTAAGTTCTCAATTTATGATTACTTAATAAACATTATAACATGACATATAGTAAAGTGGTACACTTGCCAGTAAGTATCCAGTAAAAGTTTACAACACTATTGTACTCATAAATGGTGAAAATTATAGATCAAATGATGGTTTATATCTAGCACCCAGTAGGTTGCCAAATTATTCAAAAACTTAGAGATAAAATTTTGAGTTTAAAAACTTTCACTATTCTTTTTTTTTTTTTTAATTTTTGATTTATTGTTTTTTCGGTTAATAATTCTTAAATGTTCATTCGGTTCTATATAGGGTAACACAACAAAGATCTTGTCATTATCGTTCAATACAGATTATGTGTTTCACTTTTGAGCCTTTGCTGAACTTGGATGACATGCTCGGTATTATTTTTCCTTTTCTTTTTTCACTTCATTTAAAATTTTGGTTAGGTTTTTAGGTTTCTTTTATATGATTTTTGTCAAGTTGCGGTTAAAAAGTATCAAAGAGTAAGGCTCCGTTTGGTGAAATGGTTTGAGTTGAAATTTTTAAGTTTGAGTTGGTTGATTTTTTAAAAAACTAGTTATAATTTTTGTTGACTTTTCAGAAAAAGACAAAAATTAAGATAAAAAATTTGAGTTTAAACTCATTTATCAAACGAGACATAAGAAGGAATAGACCGGAGGTATTAACCTCTTGCGCTTCCTAGTATTTGCGTATGGGATGTTCCCATTATCAGAACTTCTTCTCCCTCGTTCTTTTTTTTTTTTTTTTTGCCTTTAATTTTTTGAAACGAGAAACTTTTATTGAAGAAAAAAGTATCCTTAAAAGTAGTGCTAATGCACTATATCTTTCGATCCAAATTCTAAAGTTGTGGTTTTTGAGCGGCTTTTAGTTAAGATAATTTGAAAATAAAGACTGTGATCTAGTTATGTAGATTTTATATTCCCACTTTTTCACTTCCAAGTCGATGTGGGATTAAACTCCATTTAGGGGATGTTTGGTGAATGAGTTTAGTTTAAGATTTTTTAGTTTCAATAGTAATTTTTCAGAAAAGACAAAAAACTTTTTCAGAAAAGACAAAAATTTTTTCAAAAAAAAACAAAAATCATGATAAAAAAAATACAATTTATTTCAAAATGAATGGATAACCAAACATACCCTTTATTTTGCTAAAAGCCAATATGTTTGTGATCATCACATCAAGCATCATTTATCTAGTGACAGTAGTCCCATCAAATCTCGAATCAGTCCTATTAGTATTTATTTTACTTGGATAACATTTTAATATTCTAGTAAATTTAGGACCAGATTGAAAATTTTAAAATAATTTAAAGGTAACAACTATTAGATGATCATCCCTTTTTATAAATCATTTGTTACTTTTAGCGTATTCAAGAAATATTAGGGTGGTATAAAATGAGTAGAATCCTAAAATGTGCTATCTAAAAAACGTAATAGGTAGAATTATATGGACTATTAACAAAATGTGATATTATAACAATCAAAAATTGGAATATATGAAATTATAGATATGTATTATCTGTAATCAATCGATATTTTATAGATATTTTTTCTATATTTTTGTTATAATTATCATGATATTTTGTCGATATTTTTGCGATAATTACTACAATATTTTGTTATTAAACACTACACTTTTTATGAAAATCAATATTTACATAAATTTCCATAGAAGTTTCATAGATATTCTGCACAAAAGATACTGCGACTTTATTCATATATCGGTACTTTCAAAATACTGAAATTTATGTGAAATATAGCTGGAGTCCTCAGGGGAGTTGGGAGAAGGAGGAGATAGAGAGACGTCATCGGAATTGGGGAAGGGAGAAGGACGAGGCCAAGAATGCAAGAGCAATGAAGGAGTGGAAGCCTCCTCCTCCACTATACTTCGTTGGCCATGATGGTAAGTTGATAGTGCAACTGTGAGTGAAAGGAGAGACATAAGGTGAAAAAGAGCAAGAGGAGAAAAGTGTTGTTTAGTGAAAGAGAGGAGAGACGAAGTGATACAGAGTAAGGGGAGAGAAGTGTTACTTTAGTGAGAAAAATCTATATATATATATATATATATATATATGCATATGTTCAATGTACTGGAAGCAAATAGGCTTGCAATGTCTACACAATAATAAGCAGATTCGCATTATTTCACATATTTTATATATTTTGACTTTCTAGCATAGGAAATGGAAGAATAAATTAAATATCCTTTCTGCATTGAGGGTATGCATCTCCCTCTCCTATAACATAAGTTGACTTTTCTTCTTCACATTGTTTTTAAGGGACTGTTTAAAACAACAGTTGGAGTTGTAGTTGCAATTGGGGTTCTATCGATATGTATTGAAATGCTTGTTTGATTGAAGTGTGAATTGAAAATTAACCGTGATATTAAAAATAGTGTAAAAAATTACAATATGGATTTTATTTCGTTACTCTCATCGTTTAGTGTGATTTTTTTTTAATCACCCAATTTCGACTTGAAATAAGAAAGTTATAAAATTCTGATGTTTTATTTTTTTATTTGTTTTGATGAAATAAAGAGAAAGTGAGATGTATATTTGAGACTTTTAGAATTGAATTGGGAATTTTACAATTGAAACTAATGTTCAAAACAATCCCTAAATTTGATGGTAGATATCCACCTAGCTTTAGATCTCTAGGTCATTTTCCCCATTCCGATCTAGAATTATTGTGGCTTGATTGTATACTTAGTTTGGATATTTGATTAGGATTGGAAAAATCCAATTCAATAATTTAAATAAAAAATTCGCACCACATTTTATTTTTCATTTTTTCAAATATCAATTTAGATTCTTAACTCAAATTTAGCTTATGAGGGGAATGTCTCATGTTGTATGTAATAGTCAAATTTCAAAATACAGTAGAGCGTGTGTTCGGTTTCTATAAGCCTTTCTAAAGTTACTTTGTCCCGTATGGAAACGAGAGAAAAAGGAAAATGGTTTATGTTTTATTTAACTTTCTTTGTGTGATAACATAAAGTAAAAAGTCTAGCATACTCACACGCATCGAAATTCATTTCTAGAGGCCCAAAAAATTGAAGCATCATACTCATGACTTTTGTACAGCGCCTATGACACATTATTTTTCTAACATTTCAATTAACTCCGCTTCCTTATCCTCCATAATCTAGCTAGGTGCTTTATTTAATAAATTGCTTATTTTGAGTTTATACATATATATATATATATATATATATATATATGAATCACCTGCTATGAATTTTTGTTTGGTTTAATACAATTAGTCTTTTTTATTTTCTAAAAAACTTAACTGTCCTGCATATCGACACTCTTTTTTAACGGAATATGTACTCGAATTAATTTTAAAAAAGAGAAATTATAGCACATAGAATTTTACAAAAATAATTAAGTAAATAATAGGCTTAAAAACAATTAGAGTAAATAGTAGATTTATCATTTAAATAGAAAATTTACTAGGTATATAGCATATTTAGGAGATGTAAATAAATCAATTACTTGATAAATCTGACATAAATAAATCATCTATCTGATAAATCTGATGTAAATAAATCATTTACCTAATTACTTCAAAACCTGCTTTTACTTCAATTATTTTCTGAAAACTGTTATTTACTTTTTTTTTTTCCTAACAAATAAATGCATAATATAAGTTCTTCTTCATAACTTTTTTTTTTCCCCAATCCCCAGCTACCATTTTCATTTTATGAATATATCTTTTTGTTCATATATATAACTATTAGTTGTTTTACATATAAGTATATGTAACTTTATGTGTAACATTTTACTTTTTAAAAAAATTACGTGTAACATATTATTATCAAAAGTTATTAGTATAAATAACATGTATCACAAAATATATAATCTATTAATGATCTTAATATTACACATCATTGATCTTATCTTATATCACCAAATCAATATGAATGTTGGATATGGGCAACGTGCTTAATTTCAATCGCATATCACATGGCTGATTAAACTTGAAGGTCGGGAAGAGCCTCAAATATAAAAATAGAAAGCCAGACTTGTGTTTCCCAAATTTTGAACAAACCCAAATTGGGCACTTGGGCATTGTCTCCCAAACTCTATCGCTCAACAAACTAGAGACTTCGATGGAGATATTCAAACCATCTCAATAATTTAGTAGATATGCATCCAACTTATTTATCCACTCTTATATATATATATATATATATATATATATGTATGTATATTTTGTGTTGTATCCAATATTTAATGTAAAAACAAAACAAAACAAAAAGAAACCAATATACAAGCTGGTTATGAAACGACATGAGCTGGCGCTTGTAAGAAAATTGACATGGCTTGTTTATTCCCAAGCTGCAATGGCGAATCAACCATTTAGTGATGATCATACTTTACATATACATATATATACACACACATATTATTATAATTTATATAGAATTGAAAATTTTCTCCCTTGATTAAAAAAAAAAAATGGAATTTCAATTTCTTGAACAAAATTAATGACTACAGCATCGGGTATGGGAGATAGCGTAATCTATACTCTTAGACATATGTAGGGCTTATTTATAATCGTCTTGAAAAGACTAGATCCTATCTGTTTGGTCATGTAGCTAAAATATATATATATATATATATATACAATTTTTTAGGAACATATTTTACCAAACAATTTTGATTTCCAAAAATAATTGAAAACATTATTTGTTCTCATGATTTGTTAAACATCGGCTTTAAGAACAAAAAAAAGATAGCCTTACTGTACTAATAAACATGCCTTAAACCACTGTTTTGTTAGTTAAGGTCCCTAGTTAGTAGAGGTACTTTTTAGTTATTTGATTATTAGCATTGTTCATCTCCGAATTTTGAACATTTTGTCATTGTTTTGACATTCTATCATTTTATTCCATAAATTTGTTTAATTTGCACTAATCCATGAACTTTATTTTTTGTTTTTAGAAGTTCGGTCCTTAATCCTAAACTTGATGAATGATTTCTGAAATACAAGACATAATCACGTCCTTATCGTATAATAATAGATAGTTTTACATAAATTGTTACATTAATTGTAAAATATTATAAGTTTTTAACAAATGTAAAATATTGTAAAAAAAAAATTTATCGACAAAAGTAACAAAATGCTTTTAAAGTCCATGGAAAAAAGGGTTAATAATCCTTTTTTTTTTTTTTTTTTTGTTTAATTTTGTTTGACGTTTGTTACAAAATGTGACACTAGATATAGATGCTGGCTTTCATAAGCAGTCGATGTCAATAGTTCCAAATCGGTGGGCACTGTGAGATAATGTAAGGACAACTTCATGATCAGAACATTGGACTTATCAGGAGGCATTATCTATATTGCCTTTTTCATTTTGCTTATTATCTATCAAATTGTGTGGTGCATATAAGTGACCTCCAAAACCAAAACCCCTTTTTCCATTATTTATTCAAAAATTGTTGATTTTAGAAACATGACTTGTGCTTCTCTCATGACCATGAATTGGTCCGTACCATCCCATGGACTTGTCTGCCACGCCTTAAATGTTCTTGGGCCTATCTCTTTTTTTTTATTTTTTTTATTTTAATAAATTTAAAATAATTTGAATCATCATCTCAATTTTGATTTTTTACACTTAAATACAAATGAGTATTTGATTTGTTTATCAAAAAAAAAAAAAAAAAAAAAGAGTGTTTGATTGGTGGGAAAAATATTTAAGTACATTTTAGTGATTTCACTATTCACAGCAATTCACTCAAATCTAAATCTAAATGTAAATCTAAATTTCCATTTTTTTTTTAAAAAAATCCATACCAATCATTTTTTTTATACTATTCAAATATTATCTATAATAAAATTATCTAAACCCACGTTTAATTTGAATGCAATGTTCTAAAAATGTCCAAATTCAACTTATGATCTACCAGGACACTTCAGTGCTAGTCTTACTTTATATGGAAAAGGAATCTTATAAAAGGAGAACAAAAACAAAAACCTTCCAGCCACAAAAAGAAACTAAATATAAAAAAAAAAAAAAAAAAAAACACCTCTAACTTTATATGTAATGTTATGTACCACACAACTTTACTAACAAAATTAAAACGAATTATGATAGTGTTTGTGGCACAAACTATGTGTTAGTGTGCGGGTCTCAAAAAACAAGTATTTCACTTGATTTGACATCTTCCATGTACTTTGAAACTCTGTATTTGGATCAAATAGGGGTTTATCTAAGAAAAACTCTCAAACGCTCGGCACAAAAATTTACTAGAGGAATTCTAAAAAGTGAAAACGAAACAATTTTTATTTAAAAAAACAAACGAAATTTTATCCGTCATGTATTCACTCCTATTTATATATTCATGAGTGCATGGGAGATTTAAATTAAATGTAGTCTGAATCGTTTAATTCTTTCAACTTAATTTCTACTCTAAGATTCAAATTTGTCAAATATCAATGTTTTTAGTAGTGTAGATTTTCTACTTTTAATTAAGTTTTTTTTAATATATATATAAGTTTCTACTTTGAATAAGTTATTATGTAGTTAAATATGCCAATACCTTTAGCACTCGGTCTTTTCTTTTGTCACATTCTACACTAGGGCCTCGAACGGAAATCTAACGGTCCATTTAATACATTCTTGTTCTCCTCGTTTTTCTCTTTCATCGTTGTTCTCTTACTAAAAGTCTTCATTTTGTTCTATTTACTAAACCTGATTGTTTCACAAGGATTTATTTAACACTTAAAACAATTTGGCAGGTGTCTAGTTGTCACGTTATGTAAAGCCTAACGTCTCTAATTTATTTAGGACAGTGAAATAATAAAACTTTAAGTAAAGTAATTTTTTACACTTCAAATCCTCAGATTTTCTCTATTCTCTGTTTCGTTTTCTTTACACCCAATAAGTTTTTTTACCAATCTCTTCAATGACGTCACGTAGAGTCTAACGTCACTAATATATTTAGGACGCGTTTAGTTTTACTAATCAAGAATTCAATTTTTTTTTGACAGGGTAACCGTTAAGCAAGAGTACTCATCATTTTTTTTTTTGGGTATAGGGTGCTCATCAATTGCTAGTCCATCTTGTTCATCTATGTTCATTTATATATATATATATAAAAAAAAAAAAAAAAAATCTGTTCTTCTTATGTCCATAGCTCTTGTTTTTGTACTGAACACTGAGGGACGCAAATAACTATACAAGGCTTGAGTAATAGAAAAATAAAGCTTGAGGAGGTTTTTTTTGGGTAAATACGAGGATTGAGTAGTTTGATTAGTCTTCCTTCTGTTTTCTAGTGGAATATGGAAATAAAGGCGAGAAATCTTAAGCCTATTACCGTATGAGGAAATGAGGCAGGTCGTGGAGACCAAGCAGAAGTGGAAAATTAATGTCCATTGCTTTTATATAAATTAAATAAGAAAAGAATAAAACAAAAGAGAAGAAAAAGAACATAAAGCTAATAAAGATATTGAATATGGATGGGTTTATATTTATATTCTAGAAATAATTTATTAGTGATGAGCATAATAAACGAGGCTTTATATATATATATATATACACATTAAAAAATCTATTTATCCAAATTTACTTTACACTTCAAATAATTTAAAACTAACTCTAACTTTATGATTTAAATAAATTCAAAATCTAAACTAAATGACTAACTAGATAATTAATAAATTAAATTTAAATCTAATTTAGATAATTATAAATAAAAAATAACTATAATTATTTATTTCTTCCTATAGCATTGACATTTGGCAAGGAGTTGAAATTATCAATTATCAAATGATCAGACGAACATGTTCAGCCAAAAAGAAAAAAGACCATGCAAACAAATAATTTTGAAACCTTCAACAAAATTTGAAAAGAAAAGTAAGATAAACAAAATAGATATGTGTTTGATGTAGCTTAATAATAATTTCATATCCGATTTCACATATGATATAGAATTCAAATCTTCCACCCCAGTTAAAAAAAAAAAAAAAGGAAATAATTACAAGTGGAGTTAAGGATATTAACAGGTAATTTAAGTTTCCTTTCAAGTTGCAAGATGTGAAAGGAATTTTCGCCGAAAGATGTTTAGTGTTTTTCAACATAAGAGTGTCTCCAATCGGACACTATGTTAATGGAAAACGCCAAATTGGCATGAAAATCTTGTTCTAACCCAGCACCATTTTGGACGTTATTTTAGCAACCAGCTTTTTAATCATAAAAAGTGCCTAAAACGTGTTTAACGATTCATATTTTATCCCAATTGTATATTTTTCAACAAAATTACTTCCTTTTACATCTTTTTTATTACATAAAAGGTTTTATTTAATTAAATGTCATGTTTAATTAATGTAATATTCAATGTATTATATTAATTAAGTTAACGTAATACAGTCTGTCTATTTGTAGCCTTGGCTTAACTCACTCCTAAGCTCCCTAGACACTGCAAATAAGACATAATGAAAACTGTTTGGTAAGGGATGGGCTGTACAAGGGAACGAGAAAGGAGTTTGATAAGAAAGAGTTTGGGAATGTCCCGCTTTAACAAACATCGAGTTTGGAGTCGGGACAACATGGATATGAGACTATTGAAGTGAAGTTTAGAATCATTGTGGTTTTCTATCTTCAAATTACAAAATTGGATAATCGTCAAGGCCTTTCAGCGATTTTAGGGTCGAATAAATAATTAAAAATATTATTATATTAATATGTTAATAAACATATAAGTAGATAGTTGATGAACTAAAATAATTATTGTTAATGAAATAAAAAGGAATATATAGAGAATATTCTTTTTAGAGTGAAATTTGAAGTAGATAGGTTGGAGATGAATTTTAAATTTGGTACAAAAGTTGTACTATTTAAAAAAAAAAACTATGCTAAAATAGAGTTATGAGTTAGAGATGATATAAGAGGGAAATTATTTTCAAAAGAAATATATGATAAAGGCAAAAGTTTCCTTACAAGAAGTCAGTTTATACGTGCAAGTTATATTTATCCAATATATTTATCATTTTTCAGATGAGAAAGAAATATTTTTCATCAGACAAAGACCATCGTAATAACTTTGTAGTAGTACCACTTTTAGGAAAAAAAAATAAAGAAAAAAAAAAGTTGTTGTAGTTACATTTTTGTCTCATAACGCGTCCAATTTATAAAAATAAAGGTCAATTATTATAGATTTAATTAGGACACAAAATTGTTGGCATTTATTTTTGGGACAAAGGGAAAAATTAAAGTACCAACTAGTTCTCCAAGATCTTACGCATTCAATCATATCCATCTAGAGGACTTTAATAAATTATATGAACAATATAACTAATGTACTTTAATGCCACAACCTTGCATTAATCGTGGGCAACCATGTTCATAATGTCTTACTCCGGTCAAAAACTATCTAATTATCTTATTGTATTTAATTCAAGAACCCCACGCGTTGCAAGCGTGGGAATTAAATTCTTCTCCTCTAAATTTTTTTTTTTTTTTTTTAATGTAAGGACCCCATGTGCAAGCGTGTACGTCAAAGGAAAATAGTTTGCGTTTGGGAAACCATTTAGATTTTCACATTTAGATAAAAATTTTGGGATGAAAACATTTAGATTATCACTTAAATAGACGTTTGGATATTAATATTTAAATTATATTTGTATAGTTGTTAAAAATTTTCATTTGTTAGTGGCAAAAATTAAAATGGGACTAGCTTTTTGAAATGATTTTTTTTTTTTAATTTGGACTCAATTAAAAAATGGACAATCGAAATGAAGCATTTAAGATAGGGAAAACCCAAACATATACATAAATAAGCTATCTGGATGGAATATGTCCTATTTGACAAAATGATGAAACAAACATACCCAAAAACATATCATATTTTCTTATTTAGTGTTTGTTTTATTATATAAATATCTAAATATGTTTTATATTTGTAAAATGAATTATAATATAGTTTATGAACCGGTTAAAAATTTTAAATTGCCAAGAATACCTTTAGTAATCTATATCAAGTATTAGGACAAATTTCACATTCTTCCGATTTTGGATCTTGTAACGATTTGTTCAAGAATTTTGGAATTTATAAAAATCAAAATAAACAAAGGAAAAAAGAAACCCAAAATCCATTGAATATATGTACATGGTGGGGTGGGGTGCAAAGATAGATTAGCGCTCAGCAAGGACGTATATCGGCGCAACATAAGGCATATCGCCCAGTGGGGGTGGGTTTTTTTTTTTTTTTTTTTTTTAAAAGAAGAAGTTCTGCAAGGGCTGGGGTGGTGGTGAATTAGATTGGAGAAATAAAAATAAATAAATAAATAAATAAATAAAGAGATAAATAAAGGGGGGGTGGGTGTGGGAAAGTGAAAATACTGAAAGAAAAAAGGAGTTAAAAGTAAAATAAACAAGAAAGCACGAAGAAGAAAGTAAGCGGCATTGGCGGAAGAAAGGGTCACGGCTTAATTAGCGGTCCGGCCAATTGGCTACTGGTTCAAGTACAAAAATGTAATTTCAATTAAAAAAAAGTACATATACGTAATTTCAATCAGAAAAATATAAATACGTAATCCATCCAAAAACAAAAAGTACAAATACATACGTAAAAAGAATTAACAAGCAAAAGCATAAATAATGCACTAAAAGAACATTAGAAAAAAAAAAAAAAAAGATAAAAAAAGGAAAAAAATAATAATATACTAGAAAGATACCGATGCCTCTATGTGAATTAAAAATTCTAACTTTCCAAACAAACTTCTTTGAAGAGTATATATTTTTCTGAAAAAGTAGAAAATAACTTTAACAGACCTTATATCTCGTTACTTTATTACTAAAAATTATTATTTTTGTTGAAATTACTAAATTATTTGATTCATTAAGAATTTGATCAAAGCTCATAGAAGCTATATTATATTACTTTATTGATTAAAAAAAACTACATATTTTTATTTATTTATTTTTTATAGAGAAGGAACATGATAATGATTGTAGGTATAATTTAACGAAAATTTAATATTTGTCTCCGTCCGAAGATGTTGATTTCGAAACTCTCACCCTAAGGTAAAAATAAAAAATAAAAATCGTGGTTGATTGTGACTTGATTTATCAAAGTTTTTTTTAATGCAATAATATCAGAGTGAATGTGGGTAAGACTTTGGATATAAATTTATCATTATTTATCTATTTTTTTTGTCTGCGTTTTGAATAGGAAATTTGAATATTTTTCTTTGGATGTCACAAAATTGTTATATAATTTTCAAATATTACATGATATATTTCCAACTATTACATGACATACTATGAACAAAATTTTTGGGGTATAATTTTTTCATTATTTACCCATTTTTTGTCTGCGTTTTGAAATTTAAATATTTTTCTTTGGATGTCACAATATTGTTTTATAATTTTCAAATATTACGTGACATATTTCCAACTATTACATGACAATTATGGACAAAATTTTATGTTCTTTTTTTTTTTTTGCCGGGGGGGGGGGGGGGGGGGGGCGCTCGAAACACAAAATTTTATGTAATAACATAGTTTGAAACATGATATTTTTTCCGATAATTAATTATAAAGTGTAAGAACTTTCTAATACTGACATAGATGTAACTTTCCAACACATAACTCTTATAATTGATACATTGTCAACTGAAATAACAAAATTTATTCATATTGGTTGATATTATCATTGTATATATGAAGACACTTTCTTTTTTGAAAAACAAATAAAAGAAAGTTACTATTAAATTAATATGTAGTATTAAATTTTCCCTAAAAGGTGGAATCTAGTAATATGTTTGAAAACATCATTCGTTATATATTTTATCTTAATGACTTCGTATATTTTATAACAATATAAACATATTTAAATAATATACCAATTCATTTTATTATTTATCTATTTATATTTTTTTTTATCTCTTTTTATCAATCATAACACATACTCTCTATTTTAATAATACATATTAGAATGATTATTTAAATATAAATAACTTAAACACCTATTATATTTGAATATAATATATAAATAGGACATCCAAATGTATATTATAATTTATATATTCGACTATTATATAAAATGAAAATGTTTTTCAAAAAAATATAAATTATTCTGAAAAAGCTGGAACTTAAATTAAATAAAAAAAGATAATAGTTTGTTCATAGAAATGTAACTCATATATCCATTGACCTTAGAGGGGGAAAAAAAAATTTACCAAAAGAAAAATGAAAAAAAAAGTCCCAATCAGTTTTTTTTTTTTTTTTTTTTTGGAGGGGCATGTATAGAAAACATTCACAACCATGCGAGAGGAAAAATAAATAAAATAAAATAAAAATTAGAGAGAGAAAAAGAGAGAGAATCAGCAAAATATTTACAGGGAGTGGCCGTTCAAACGGCCACCTCCACCTCAACATCTGGTTGGCGGTCAATGTGTGCAATTCCCACCCTCGTTCTCTTCTCCCTAAACCAAAAAACTACACCACCACATTTTCTCGGGAAAATCACAAAAAAAAAAAAAAAAACACCCCCTGAGAAAATCCGCCATTTCCCCATTTCCTTTTCCCCTGCATCACCACCATCGTCTCCTTTCTCAATTTCCCGTCTCTCTCTCCGTTCGGCACCCGGTGGTGTTTTCTGGGCATAAGGTAATTAATTTAATCCTATCCTCTCATTCAATTCGGCGTTTTTAGAGAAACTTTTCTGGGAATTTCGTCTGCGAAATTGGTCGGATTATCTCAGTTGATGATGCAGCACAACATATTCACAACAATGCGAAGTTTGAAGATCATGGACGGGTGTAAGGGGACGCAGGTCTATGCGCTTAACCCGTCTGGGCCAACCACAACCGCCGGAGCTGGCGCCGGCGCCGGCGCCGGCGGTGGCGTTGGCGACAAGCTCTTGCACCACCTCCAAGATCATCTCAGAGTCAATTCGATTAGATCCAAATCGAATCGGACGTTTCAAACCCCAAATCAAACCCTAACCCCAAACAATGCTGTGTCCGAGAATCTTCTTCTCCCCTACGGGCTTCCTTCCACCGATCTCCTTGAGCCTCTGATCCAGCCATGCCTCAAATCCGTCGATTTCGTCCAGACCCTCGCCGATGTGTATCGTCGGATCGAGAATTGTCCGCAATTCGATAAATGGAAGGTGTTTATTGAGCAATGCGCTGTGTTCCGGGGACTCTCTGATCCCAAATTGTTCCGAAAAAGCCTCCGATCAGCTCGACAACATGCCGTGGATGTTCACACGAAGATTGTGTTAGCCACATGGTTGAGGTTTGAGAGGAGAGAGGATGAGCTTATTGGATACTCTGCCATGGATTGTTGTGGGAGAAATATTGAATGTCCCAAGGCTAGTTTGGTATCAGGATATAACCCAGAATCAGTTTACGAGTCTTGTATGTGTTTGACTAGTTCTCGTGCCGGTGATGAATCCGCGGCCAGGGATGAGGAGTGTTCGACATCGGAGGAGGATGGTGATGTGTCATTTTGTATTGGTGATGAAGAGGTTAGGTGTGTGAGGTACAATATCGCATCATTGTCAAGACCGTTTAGTGCAATGTTGTATGGGGGATTCCTGGAAACGAGAAGGGAGAAGATAAATTTCTCAAACAATGGGATCTCTGCCGATGGAATGAGGGCTGCTGAGATTTTTAGCCGGACCAAAAGATTAGGTTCATTCGATGTGATAATTGTTTTGGAGTTATTGTCTTTGGCGAACAAGTTTTGTTGCGATGAGTTGAAGTCAGCTTGTGATACTCATTTGGCATCTTTAGTTCATGATATGGAGGATGCAATGTTGCTGTTTGAGTATGGATTGGAGGAAACGGCTTATCTTCTGGTGGCAGCTTGTTTGCAGGTGTTTCTCAGAGAGCTTCCGAGTTCGATGCACAACCCGAATGTGATGAGATTTTTTTGTAGCTCGGAAGCTAGAGAAAGATTGGCTATGGTTGCGCATGCTTCTTTTGTGTTGTATTATTTCATGAGCCAGATTGCCATGGAGGAGGACATGAAGTCAAACACCACAGTGATGCTTTTGGAGAGGTTGGGTGAGTGTGCAGTCGAGAGTTGGCAAAAGCAACTTGCTTTTCACCAGTTAGGGGTTGTGATGCTTGAGAGGAAGGAATACAAAGATGCCCAGCATTGGTTTGAAGCGGCTGCTGAGGCGGGTCATATTTATTCGTTGGTGGGTGTTGCGAGGGCCAAGTATAAGCGTGGACACAAATATTCTGCATACAAGCAGATGAACTCTCTGATTTCTGATTACGCGCCTGTTGGATGGATGTATCAGGAGCGAGCTTTGTATAGTATTGGGAAGGAGAAGATGATGGATTTGAGCACCGCAACGGAACTAGATCCTACTTTATTATATCCTTACAAATATCGAGCTGTCTCTTTGTTGGAGGAGCACATGATTGGAGCAGCTATCTCTGAGATTAATAAGATTATTGGTTTCAAGGTTTCTCCTGATTGCCTTGAACTGCGGGCTTGGTTTTTGATTGCCCTTGAGGACTATGAAGGAGCTCTTAGAGACGTTCGAGCGCTCTTGACATTGGATTCTAATTACATGATGTTTCATGGAAAAATGCACGGTGATCATCTGGTAGAGCTCCTTCGTCCTCTTGTTCCACAGTTGAGTCAGGCAGATTGCTGGATGCAACTATATGATCGATGGTCCTCAGTTGACGATATTGGTTCCCTGGCTGTTGTTCATCATATGTTGGCGAATGATCCCGGGAAAAGCCTTCTACGTTTTCGGCAGTCTCTCCTTCTATTACGGTAAGTAGGAAGAGAAGACTGCATTCTTAACGAATGTTTATTTGTTCACTCTAACGTGGGCTTTAGCTTGCACTTAGATTTTACCATTACTGCCTGGAAGTATGCCTGAATATTCAGTTTAAGAGATACAAAAGAAGAGTGATTCTCATATAGTCATAATTGCATGTTTCAGCACCTTTACTGATTTTCTGTATGTTTGTAGGTTAAATTGTCAAAAGGCTGCTATGCGTAGTCTACGTTTGGCTCGAAATCATTCTAGTTCTGAGCATGAAAGACTTGTCTACGAAGGATGGATATTGTATGACACAGGCCATCGTGAAGAAGCTTTGGCGAAAGCTGAGGAGTCAATTTCTTTTCAGAGATCATTTGAAGCTTTTTTCCTTAAAGCATATGCTTTAGCAGACTCGAGTCTTGATCCTGAGTCTTCAACATATGTTATTGAACTTCTGGAGGAAGCTCTTAGATGCCCTTCAGATGGTCTTAGGAAAGGACAAGTAGGTGCCAGTTCAGAATAATCCCGTCATCTTTGTTTAAAGGACCAAAATTTTAATTCAAAACGTGTTATTGTTTGCAGGCCCTAAACAATCTAGGGAGTGTCTATGTAGACTGTGATAAGTTGGATCTTGCTGCTGATTGCTACATGAATGCACTTAACATTAAGCATACACGAGCACATCAGGGTCTTGCACGCGTATATCATCTTAAAAATCAACGGAAAGCTGCATATGATGAGATGACAAAGCTGATAGAGAAGGCCAGGAACAATGCATCAGCTTACGAGAAACGCTCAGAATATTGTGACCGTGACATGGCAAAGAGTGACCTTACTATGGCAACACAATTAGATCCCCTGAGGACGTATCCATATAGATATAGAGCAGCAGGTAATTTATATAACAATGCTTTCTTCTGTGTTTGGTAGACCTTTGTTGATAATTTCAAATTTCTCTTTTCCTTTGAAATCACCAGCGATAGTTTTGTTTTTGTAGTTAGATGTTATAGTTCATCTATTTATTTTGTTTTTAAGTTGACCGATCTCATGAGTTTATTTCTTATTATCATGCTGTGACAACTACAGTGTGTTGGATGACGCTAACTACCTAGTTTCAAATTAATTTTGTTTTACTTCTTCATTTTTCTACAACTTTCTTGGTTTAATTGGAGTTGGAGCTAGGATTCTTGTTAAGCTGATCATATTTTGCGTGGAAAGTATTCTGAATTCTATTAGTGTTCGATGTCCAATTACTGTCTCAAAGGATGATCCTGGGGAGAAGAACAGGCCGCCAATTTTTAAAGTAGCAGGAAACATTGAAAAAGTTTTCTTCATAGTTTTAGGTGCCTGATCTTCCTTCTTTTCTGGGAAAAAAGATCAACTTGTGTACAGTCTAATGCTCTGACGATCTCTTCCTGATAAAGGAGATATTGAGGTTCTTTTTCCTTTTGCATGTAGCAGCACCATGTTAACTGCTGTCTGTTCAGTTTAAGAACTCTCAATTCCACAATACGGACCACTTGGAACTATTTTTTCTTTTTAATTTCCTAGGCTCTCTCATTTCCCTTTTCTCCTCGCTATGGTTCGTGCTCTAGATCAATCCTCTGTTTTTAGCATCTCAAATTGCTCCTAAAATTCTTGTACTAGCCTGTTAAATTTGTGTTATCTTTCTGCTAGATTCTACTTCGCTGGCATTTTTCAAATTCCATCTCTTCTACATCTGTATGCTGTAACTATTAGAACAATTCTGTGACAAGGTGATTCATAACGTACATGGAGTTTATTCCAGAATGATATGATGGTTCATTCTGTTGCCTGGAGATTTGAGTGCTATGAATTGGGCTATGGGAAGATTTGCGTTTCAGATTCTATGGTAAACGTGTTCATAAATTAACATTAACCTCTTCTTTGGAAAGTCGTCCAAGTATGCTGCCGACTTTGTGTTTTCGTTGATTTGAGCTTACAAGCTCCATCACTTGATGAAAACAGGTCTTCTAGTATGATTTAGTGAAAAATGTTAATTCCGTTTACATGGATTTGCTATCGATGCATGCTCCACGTCCTGGATTGGATATGAAACTAATAACGTCTTTATTTCTTGATTTATTGTGATTTAAACTGAATGCTGGTTATTTTGTATGGAGATTGAAATTTGCCGTGCATACATTAGGAATCAGACTGCTTTGTCTTTCCGGTCTGACTTTAATTTTGTCACTCTTTCAAGTTTCATGGTAAAATTGGAACTCATGTGCCGCTTTGTTTTGTGCTTCACATTGATGGACTGTTATTTTCAAATGATTTTCAAACCAGCACCATTACTAACATTGAAATTTTGTCCCACCAGTTTTGATGGATGACCATAAAGAAAAAGAAGCCATAGATGAGCTGAGCAGAGCCATTGCTTTCAAGCCCGATCTGCAGCTTCTACATCTCCGAGCAGCATTTTACGAGTCGATGAGCGACTACATCTGCACCATCCGAGACTGCGAAGCAGCTCTTTGTCTTGATTCCAGCCATGCAGATACTCTCGAGCTCTATAACAAAGCAAAAGAGCTTGTAAATGAATGACCAAAAAAAAAGAGAAATAGATAGCCATTATTCATTATCACCCTTGAGCATCACCCATTCCTCGCACCCAAAACTTTTTCGACATGAAAGGCAAGCAAGCAGTGCGCTCTATTTATTTTTTGGGTATTTTTATTTGGAACAATTCAGATGCCGATTTCATATGGCCCTTTAGAGGGAACAAATTAAAGAGGAAAAGAGAGAGTTTGGATTAGAGGGCAGGCAAAGTAGAGGAGCAGAGATAGCATGTAAATGTTTATCCATTCAATTATCGAAAATTGAATCGAAATCTTCATCGAGTCGTGCACACGAACACAACTGCTGCTGATGTTGATGATATACCAGCAAATTGAACGATGAGAGTGAAAAGTGACACCACAGGGCACAAAGAATCTTGTACGTGAAACGTGACCTTGGGGATGAATATAGAGGTCTTATTATATTGTTCTTCTTTGTTTTGCAAAGTGATTTCCAATGTAATGTAACCTTGTCATATTGTTCTGCAATTTGTTGTATAAGATTCACAATTTTCCCATATAGCAAAGAGTTTTCTTATTCATCTCAGAAACTCTTGTAACATTGAACACTTAAGTCTCATATCTTGCCTCTGAACTTCTCTTCTAATTAAGACCGTCTCTCCTTTCTTTCTTTCTTTTTTTTTTTTTTTTTTTTCCCGGTTTGGTAGCAGGCAGGCAATGGCCACTAGCCAGACCTTGAGATTCTTCAAGCAAGGAAATTCGTACCATGCAGGGACTATAAATAGCTGAGCAGTGATATTAATTGTCGTGGCATAAACAAAACACGACCCTTGTTTCTTGGTCCAAGTTCCTTTTTTTTTTTTTTTTTCTTTTTTGTTAAATAGAATTTTCTAATATCCATTGTTGTATAATATTTTTATGAAATATAAAACAATAATATATCGGTCTATTAATGATTGATTACTCATCACAAGCGATCACTATTGATTTGGTGGTCATTCGTTATTAATTAATATAAAAGAATAACATAAGATCTATTAGTGATATATTATTGATCTATCAATGATGTACTATTGATGTATCACTGATAAAAAAGATATAGACCATTTATTCAAAGGAGTGGAGAAAAAACAGCCTATCTACTTGGTTTTTCATAATATTAATTTGGAAGCTAGTTATGTAAGAGTGATGCTAACCTTCAATATATTCGTCACTTACAATTGTTCAAATACAAGTCAAAACCTATTGGATGTTAACCATATGAAGCTAGGGACTTCAAAGTTTGATGCCTACTTTCTATACAATTCCTGAGAATATAGACGTACACCTATTGGCGGTGTAAGGGCACTTTTTTTTTTTTTTTTTTTTTTGGGTCCCCTGTCTGTCAATCCCAGTCCTTTTCAACCTCATCTTTCAACATGTTAAAGTGAAAAATCAACTTAAATAACCTTCACGAGATACCCCATATAGTCCCAACTAGCTGCCCTTTAAATTTACTTCCATCACCCAACTGCCTTGGAACTTTTCTTTCCTTCCCTAATCTCTCCTCTCTCCCACCAAAATTTCGACTTTCCCTTCTAATTGCCAAAATCTCTCCCCAACCAATGGAACAACAAACTGATCATGATCACAGCTATCATCAACCCCGAAATACTCTCAACTTCAATGCACCTCTACTTTCAACAAGACGCCCCGCGAATTCCGCTTCCTTAGAGTTATCTTGCCCGAGCATTCGGTGTCGGAATAGCACCAGCGGCGATGCTCACCATCGGATCCCATTTTCATGGGAGCAAGCTCCCGGCAAGCCCAAGGACGACGCGAAAAGTAGTACTCGCGACGACGAAAACGACACCCCTCGTCCCAAACTCCCTCCGAGCCTGTGGCGATACCAACAATTTATTAGTACTACTACAACAACGACAAAAAATGTCGGTAACAACGACGACGACGACGACGACGATGGATGTGATGGATATGTTGACGACTACTACAACGACGATGACGAAGACGACATCAACGACAGGCCAGATTACGACATCTTCTCCGACGCCGTGGACGTGCTCTCGCTTTCGGAGGCGATAGACATTGCGGAGAGATCCCAGAAAGCGCAAGAAAGTAGCGCTACAACAGACGGGTTGAGGCTGAAGATAATCGAAGAGTCGAGAAGAGATAATCAGTACCCGGATTTCATAATCCAGAGGTTTCTGCCTGACGCCGCGGCTTTGGCCACGGCCTCCGCTCTCAGCGCCATGAGTTTGAAGAAAAGCTGCGACGATTTCAGGAAGTCTCAGATGACCAACTCACGTACTAATTCGGAGAGAGTTTCGACAACGACGTCGTATTCTTCGCCAAAGGGCTGTGGGCTTGAGCTGTTTTTCCCATGGAGAATGAAGCACAGGCTCTGTGGTAATGTGAAGAGCCCTGTCCGCAGAGGCTCCACTTTCACTTCGGGTGTGCGACTCCGACGTAGTCACAACAAGAAAAATGGTTGAGGATTATGATTAGATTATATAATTGGAATTCTGTTTGTATAGGTATAATGTCAAGTATATATTTGCAGATAATTTGAAAAGTTTTTTTCTTTTTTGTAATAAATAGTTAATATGAAAGATCGTTATTACTTGATTAACATTTCGTTTTCTTGTTTTTAGTTTCGTGATCTTGATGTATCAAAGCTGGGTATTGAGAAACGGTGAATTACATAAAAAGATTGTTGTTCATTATATGGTAAAAATATTCCTTTTTTAAGTTTTATACACCGAGAAAAAACGATAAGAGAAATATTCTCTGAAAGATATAATTTTAATGCCCCACTAGTGAGGGTCATTACTCAAAATTTTCCTTTGTTAACACCCTACTTAGAGGTAGCAAATGAGTTGTGTTGGTTCTAGAACTCTGGACATGTTTTGGTTCTCAAGAAATCGATCGAGTCTAACTAAAGGCCGTTTGAGGTCACACTTTTGGAGATAGTGTTTTGAAAGTTGAGATGAATTGAGTTTTAGAACTGTGTATTTAGTGAAAATAAACTATTTGGAGTGAAAAGGTGTAAAAACTTCAAATATATATGTTCGAAAAAATTAGTAATATGAATCTTGTTTCATTTCTTTTGAACTTATATGTAAGTATAAAAAAAAAATCATCTTACTTTGACTTAAAATGATAAAACTATAGACTTTTAAAGTTTAAGTTTTTTAAAAATATTTGGAAAAATAAATAGTAAAATTAGAAGAAAATGACATCAAAAAAAAAAAAAAAAATCTTTTGAAAACAATGTTTTTAAAAGTGGATCCAAACCGGCCCTAAATCTGTTGATCTCAATATGTGTCCTTCCTCGATCTAGTCCGTTGAAAGAATTCTATGGTAACATGATTGTCTACGTTACGGACTCACAAAGTAAATTTTAAAGTGTCGTAAAATCTTTGCGCGGTCGTCTTCTTGACATATCTGCTGAAGCCATCTGTTGATGCGTGATTGACACGTGCACTAGAAGGGCGACACTTCACGTGGGAAGTATACAAGTAGGTGTGCACTGGTAGCGTTTCATCTAAATATCACCAATACCTTAATTGGCTCTCAACAAAATAATATAGATGAGAACTATGAAATGGCTGCAAAATAACCAAATATCACTAATTTGGTTATTTCTTGTTACCCCAAATTATGATAATTAGAACAAACAACAAGACTCCTAATATACATACATATATATATATATATAAGCACATAATTTTTCATAACAAAATTCTAACATAAAGTATATATAAATGCATATATATTACATAGACGTCAGCCATCTTTATATATTACACTCCATATATTCATATATTTAAATATATATATATATATATATCTACATATCTACATATGGCCTAAATATATAGAACAACCTATGTACGTATAATTCCTATATATCTAGCCTAGTTAATCCTTAGTGAATTCGACATTTCTATCATAGCACCTAAAGCACAAAAGAGTCAAGCATTAGCCGATTTACTAGATTAATTAACATCTCTACAAGAAGAGTCTCTTGCTAATATAACACAGAAAGTCTTGCTTAAAATTTCTATGTGTGAAGCAAAGGAAGGGGAGTTATCCTTTGGTGGATCATCTACATCAAACGGAGGAGGGATAGGGTACAATATTAATTGATCCCAGAAGGGAAAGAGTCTGTAAAAGCATGGAAATTATCGTTTGGATGCTCAAACAATGAGGCAGAATACTAGGCTTTAATATTCGGAATGAAAGAAGCTTTGGTATATAGCTCATGTAGAAAGGATTACGATTAAAGGAGATTCTAATCCAACAAATGAAAGGAAACTTTGCTGTAAAAGAACCATCTCTTGCAAAATACAGAACCATGGCACAATGCCTGCTGCTGAGCAAATTTGCTAAATGTAGACTTTTTTATGATACTTTTTGATAATGGGACCCCATTTAGTGGGGCTGCTATCAAAAAACTGTTGGAGGATTACCTGGTGCTCCATGGAAAATCAACCCGATATAATCCTCAGGGCAATGCAATGATTTAAGCTTTTAATAAAATTGTTGGTGAGGATTTTAAGTCGTACAATCTATGAATGTTCATAAAAATGGCATGAATTTGTCCCACTGGCCTTCTTGGCTTACAGAACTTCTAGACGTGTTTCCACCAAATTTACACCATTTTCGCCGTTATATGGCACGGAATTAGTAGTATTACCAGCTGAAATTGCAGTATCATCTGCTAGATTGGCTAATCAGCAAGAATAGAAGTTGAATTTTCAAGGTAATTACCCGACCTGAAGCGCCTTGAAGAGCGAACGGAAAGAGCCCAGAGTAATGTACAAATTTATCAGCACAGAATGGCCAAAGCCTGTAATAAACTAGTCTGACCTCGAACATTTTAGTGACATATAATATGTTGCGATCATGTCATATGAGACATATTAAGTTTTGAAGCATGAGCAAATTCAACCAAAGGTTTTTGTGCCTACAAGAAGTCAATATTGAGATGGTAACAGAGATAATGCTATCCTTAATTTATTTCTAGTACAGAAATAAAAGAGAGTTTCTTTCGGCCATTTCTCTCTTATAGTGGGTTCCTTACCATTTTTGCGTTTTTATTACCTTATTTTGCGCTTAAATGGTGTGCAGACAATGGTAGCAATACTATTGTTGTCTTTATTTTATCAAAGCATGTGATTGATTTCTTACTAAAATGGTTGATTGCTTGCTTTAATTATGTCATTACGTTTCAGTGTGAAAAATGTTTTGCTTTTGTGTACATATAAATAAAACAATTCATTTGAGGACGTGGGAACATATATATAAGTTTACTAAAAATGAAACCTATAATATTGAAACCTCTACATATGCATCCACAAATATGTGTTCTAATATCTTATAAAGACACTTTTTATTGAATTATTACATCGTGTAGTTTATGGATTGGGAATCTATATAAAACAAAATGAAACTAGCAAAAAAAAGAAAAAAAAAAAAAGTGATAAAAGTATAATATCTAAGGATTAACTATACTAGTTGAAGCTTTAAAATTACGTCAGTCATAATCCATGGACATGCAAGCTAGAAGGAAAAGGACCAATTTTGACAAACTATAACATCATTGATATCAAGTCCAAGTCCATAGGAATTACATATGCCAGGTTAAATAAAATAAATAAATAATAAATAAATAAAAGGGACCATGACAGCCATTAGCATAATTTACTCAAAATAAAAGGACCCGTTAGTAATCAACTCAACAACTTGCTCATTGAGAGGGAGAGGAACTGCCTGCTTGATTCCCACAAGTCCACCACTACACTGCTAGCTTGGAAATATGGGCCTCCTCTTCTATGCCCAACATAGTTGCATGGAGGAAATTTATTCTTTCGGCTAGCTCTCGGATGCGTTCTTGGATGAAGAAGGATTGCAATGGATGTTGACAGTTTTCTTATAACTGTGTAAAATGGGAAGTGAAGACACACCATGATCTTTAGTCCATTGAGAAAAGAAGCTTCATGTTTCTATCAAAAGATCACAGATAGGTAGTGGCCGAACTTGTCCGGGAGGAAAGGAGAATATCTGTGACGACCTAAAAATTCATAAACTTGATTTCATGAATTATTATCATGGATTTCATTCATTAATATACTTCTAATGAATTATTTTGATGAATATCAAATTTTAAGATCATGAATGATTTTATATGTATAATAATCCATATGATGATGTTGATGTTCTAAAAATGTTGAATTTCTCTTTTTCAATGAGAAATTATAAAAACAAAGTAAATAGGTCGAACGACATACAAATTTATATAAAAAATTTGTTATGTCGTATTATAGGCATAAATATCAATTTTTGTGAAGGAATCCCAATTATTGTTAATAGGTTAATTTGATGACCTTAGCATTTATTTTGGTCATATCAATATTTAAGTATCGAGAGTATGATTGAGAAAATTAATTGTGTCACATAGATAGGAAATGATTAGTTAAGATTAAATACGAGTAAATCCAAAGGTAGATGATTGATCAAAAGTTGTGATTGAACTTAGAATAAATGGTATAGATTTCATGTAAAGGGATCCTAGGCAAATCAATGGTCAAAATTTAGATTAAAAGTGACCAATGAGAGCTTGGGACAAGGATTGGTGTGGTGGAAGATCCAATGGATGTTATCAAAGATGATAACCTTTGATCAGTGGTTGGAAAATTGGAAGAAAGAAAAACAAAAATAAAAATGGGAAGCCATGAGGGAGGGTTGGATTTTGTAGTCAACAAAGCAAGACAAAATTTGAACAAAAATTAAAAAAGGAATGTGGTGCATGCATTCAACATCAAATAAGAGATGTCATGGTTTGTTTAGACAATTTGACACAAGCCAAGTACATGTGAAAGGGACTACTTGTCTTCCACTTTGTATAACAAAATTTTTACACCAAACAATTAAAGGAGGACATCAACTAATATTTTCCACTTTTACCCCTCAAAATACAGCTCTTTTTAAACCATGTATTGACTGAAAATACCCCTAATGCTTTATTTTATTCTCAAACAATTTAAGCTCAAAAACCTAGCTCCTCTAACCACCACCTAGCCTCAAAAAATCACCAACACTATTCCCCATCTCTAACACCCCTCTAGACCCTTCCCCCTCCATTTTCAAGCTCCAAGCAACCCCATTACCGAGTTTAAAGAAGTGTGAAGCAGAGTTAGATGATGTATTACTAGAGGTAAGCTAGTGGTTTTCTTTGTGTTTTGGTCACTTTTGGAGAACTAAAGCATGTTATTTAGTTAGAATCTTAATGTTAGACTTCTTCTTACCTAGGAAAAGGTTTTGAGAAGAACTTTGAAGATTTGAGGTCTTAGAGGATTCATAGAGCATTTTGGTAAGATCTACGAATTTTGTTAGAATTTGTGGTTGTCGTGATAATATGGTATAAATTAGAAACTTTGTATGAAATATAAATTATATAGTAAGATTCTTCATAGGATAAGCTTTATTTTAGGCTTTGGAATCACTTGTTTTTCTTATGTACGTCCAAAATTATGTGCATTTGAAGTTGTGACACAAAATTAGAAAGAAAAGGAACCCTTGGGGTATAGTATAGCCACAAATTTTGTGAAATCCAAACCCCTTAAACTCAAACTTTTGATTATAAGTTATAGATCTAAAAACTAGATTTTAAATAGTTATTATAAATTTTATAAACAATAAGGGAGAAGCGGAGAAGATGATTAGATAGAAAAGGAAAATGGGTGGAGGATCTAGTTTACGATCAAATAGTGAAATATTAAACATAAAGAATCCTACTTTCAAAGTTTCATAACAAAGTCATCAATGCTAAGCATACTACTTATAAAACTTAAAAAAAAAAATAATAAATGCAAATAAAAGATGGTTTAATTAAAGAAAAATTAACCCAAATAACTTAGACAAATAACTCTAATTGACAGAATAGTCACAAATACCTAATTAACATAATTATTACACCGATAACAATATCAACATAAGTACAAGAGATTATGAATCCTTCGCAAAACAAAAACAAAAATTTATTTTTAAAAAAAAAAGTCACTAAAACAAATTCCTACTAAAAAAAAAAAAAAAAAAAGCTTCTGCTCAAATCAAGAGCTATTGATTGAAGACATTCAACAGTTTATCTGTTATAAGAAAAATATATATTTAAAAAAAAAACCAAATAGAATATTTAACTTGCATCTCTTTTTGCCTCTTGTAGGCTTCAATCACCATTTTGATGATATTTCAATCATAAACAAGCAACTTCAGGACTGAACCCATAATCTCAAGATCAAACTCTTACGGACTGAGCTAATTGCACCTGTAATATCATGAAAAATGTCTTTAAGAGGTTAACATGATCTCTTAAAAAAAAAAAAAAAAAAAAAAAAAAAAAAACACAGAAAATCATTCATGAAATCATAAGTGAATGAGAATTTGAAAGAAACTAATAAACATATAGCAAATTAAAAAAAAAAAAAAAAAAAGTGTATAATGTAACTTGCCTTGTAAGAAAGGACGGAGAATGCAGAATTAAAGATATAAGCAGAAGACCACCATTTGTAATGAGAGGAAAGGAAACAAGTATAGAGATGATGTAATCCTGTTTGCTTAGGGAATGAATCAGAAAAGTACACCTACTACTATCCATAAATTTCCACTTAAGAGGAACTTTTATATATGAAGAAGAAGAAGAAGAAGAAGAAGAAAGACAGAGGCATGGGAAAGGATAAGAAAAACAAAACAAATCCCCAATTAGCGATTCATTTGGGGTGGATGTCTATGTAAAACTCGTTAGTTGATGAGCCTAGCCCATATAAAGCTCTTCCATACTAATGTTTGTAGATAAGGAGAGCTTAGTCTGTCGATATTCATCGTTCGTCATTCACAGATCCAGTGGTTGTGATGACCCAATTATAACATTATAAAGAGACAAAGTCTAACCCTAATAATACTAATCTCAAGAGACGGGGTATCTCTGCATGAACACATATTTATTAACAACTATTCACATCTTTCTTGCAAACCAAGTGGTTAATTAATATGAGCTCTGGGATGGTCGCAAATGCTTGCCTCCAAGGTCAGATATTTTTCACATCATTCTTCTGCATTCAAACATAGAGCCTTCCAGTGTACGATGTCCCTTTTCAGCGAATTGATAGGCATCATCAGTTTTTTATCTTTGTATTCAAGTTACGAATGGTTTGATCTTTGGAAGCAATGTTTTGAAATTTGGCAGCAATAAATTGGTCTTTTTGGACTAACTGGAGCCTGGCTGCGTTAAGTTCATCCTCAGAAATTCTCTCATCCTCAGTTTCATGGTGCTTTTCCTGAACAGGATTATCACTATTACTGGAATTTAGCCTTCAAAACCCGTCGGGAACGATGTCGCTTTGGAGTTGAAATTTCAGTTAAAGGCCGATCCGTTATTATGGGCTCCTTAAAAAAAGAAAGAATAGGTAATACAGGTTGACACATTAAATTTTAGAAAGCTAGTTAAATGAGAATAAGAATGAGAATTTGTAGGAGAATACAAGTAAGATCTTGAAAGTACAACCAACTTGAACTAGAATATGCAAGACAATCTTTAGGATATAAATCTAATAATATAACCTACTGAAGCTTCGGTGCATATATAGAAACTTGTATATATATTGTATATTTATAGGTGCAATAAAAATTACCTCCTGAAATATAAAAGCAATCACGGTGCATATAATGGTTTTACATGTTTTTCTTCTTCTTCAATGACTTCATTTTCTCCTTCTTTTTCATTCTCTTTCTTCCTTTTTGTGTCCCTGTTACTCTGTTTGTGGACATCATTCTCAGTTAGGTATTTTGTCTGTTAATAATTGCACAACAAAGGGTTTTCATTTAAATTCATATGTGTTCAAGTTCAAGTATATATAATATCAATTAAGAGATGATTTTTACCTCTTGTATTAGGCTTTCTCGATAAATGGATAAACAGATATTTACTCTTTTAGCGTTGCGTTGCTGACTAGCTTGTCGAGATCAAACCCCAAATCCATGTTATCTTCATATTGCTGGTCGTCCTGGCCTTGTCCTCACGCAGTCAGATTCTAGATTTTTTTCACCATTATTTTCTGCGTCTGTCTCAAGCAAGTCTGGCTCCTTATTTCCTCTCTAGACAAATTCCTCCATGATATCGTCCTAAGCAACATGTTGTGTTGTGTATTCTTCAGCAAGGAAATCTCTCATGTTTGCTTGAATTGGGGTTGATTTCATTGTCAATTTTCTCATCTGATCTCAGCGGTTGCGATGATACTTTGGCATGTATGACTTTGACAAATCGTAACATGCTATTCATTGTCGCGTTATACATCCTCATCTCGTTACTTATTATTCTCTTGACCTTTTTCTAGTTTCTGCAACCTTATCGCCAAGTCCTTGATTTCTGTTTTTGAGAATGGTGGTGGATCCTCAAAATCGTCATCAAGTCATCAATCTGAAACCTTTGGTTATCATTTTTGTCTTGCCCTACTTCTTGTGTTCCATCTTCCTGCAAACATATTTCATGTAGCTTCTTTTCTTTTCTTTATCTAGCAGCTAAGTTTTAGAAACGAATCTGTTTTTTTTTTTTTTTTTTTTTTTTTTTTTTTTTTCTATATATGGATTTTCACTACATGTAGTGCTCAAATATATAGATTTACTAGATGTAGGTTTTTCAGTTTCCAAATTGTAATTACATGTATTTACTACATCTAGTTCTGAAATTTTTTGTATATAAAAGGATTTAATAGTTACATTTTTCAGCATCGACAAGAACTCACTATTGAGTTCGTCCCATTTATGTTTTTGGATGTACTTCCACTTCAACATCCTTGGCATAACTTCGGGTTTATGAAAGGTTGCAATTTCATTCTCTTTCATGAATGGCAGTGTCTCGAAGGCCTAAATCAGAGCTGCACATGAAAATCCAGAGAATCCAAACCCTTTGTTTGATATGCTTCCAATACCTTGCTAGAATCCATGTGGTGTCTTTTCGTATGACACAGTCCCCTAAGGATATTTCTTGAATTCTTTGTCGTTGTACACGAGTTTCAAATACTCTTCACTAACTTTTACTTTGCTCTGTTCAAAGATGATCAGTTTCTAAATGCAGTAAAGATTCGCCGTCTTTGCAACATCATCATCTGATGCTTGCGTTCATATCTCTTCTTCAGCTTCGAACATGAAGGCAATAAGCCCTGTCTATTGGGGAGTTCATCTTTTCTTTATGTCAGTAATTGTTTTGAAGCTGTAATTGTTCACAATTTTTGTATTTGGATCCCGTTGCTCTCTTGGTTTGGTGAGTTGCTCAGTTAAGATTTCTAATGGTTAGGGGCGATGAATGGGAATAGTTTTTAGATGAGGATGATTTTGTTGGTTTTTGTCCAAGGGTATTTTCGGATTTCCATCTTAATGTTTTGATGTAATTTATGCTATTTAATTGTAATATTTTAATTTCTGGTATTAATTTAAGGGTTATATGCAAGAATGCGATAAATATGACGTCTCCTTGTATTTATGTTCACCGTAATATTAAAACTGATAATTTAGTCATTTCATAATACTAAAGCTATCAACTTTAATGTTAGAGTAGACAAAATTATAAGTATGTATTCAAAACATAGTTTTCCACCTAAATTTTTCTTATTTTTTAAAGGCTTGTAGTCCAATATTCCCCGTGTTAAGAGAAAATTACCTAAATAATCATATTTTTTTTAATCTAATGACCAATATAATACAAATTCCTCATTCTTGACCAACATGACACAAATTTTAGTTAACTTTAGTTTAATTTTATATTATATTAATCTAGTATTAATCTTTTGTATCAAGTTGGTGTAATAGTATCTAACTTTGTGTCATTCAAGTGTTTTCTGCCTATATTACTTTGGGCTTGTTTAGCATAGCTTCATAGGAGCTGCTTTTGGCTTCTCAGGTCCACAATTAGATTCTGAAAGTATTTGAATAATCTGTCAGAAGAGCTTCCAGTCTCCAGAAATGCTTCCTGTCAAAATCCAAAAAATATGGCTTCTGACAAAAACTTTTTTGAGTAGATTTTAAAACTTGTAATAAAATTTAAAAAACTGATAAAATTACTTAAATAACCATATTTTTTTCATCTATTAATCAAAATAACACAAATGTTAATTAATTTTAATTTAATTTTGTATTATGTTGGTCTAGTATTAAATTTTTATGTTATGTTGATGTAATGGTCTTTAAATTTATGTTATTCAAATATTTTCCTCATTTAAATTCGACATTATAAATTTCATTTAATATTTTTAATACTTATTAAAATACTTTAAAAATTATTTTGATCTTAAAAACTCTTTAATTCTAAACATTTATTAAGAACTTATAAAGTCAAAGTTCTGTCACACCGATCTTTTGTCCTTTCTCTCTTAATGCGGGCTCAAACCCAAAAGTATGGGCTTTGGGCCGTTTGTCACAGTTTTTTAACATTTTCGGAGACCGCCTCCTCTTCTTCCTCCCGCTTCTTCCAAGCAATTCGAAATATAAAAAAAAAACATATTTCCACTCAATTCCCCAAATTCCCTTCTTCAGCAGATTCATTTCCATTACTCTCTCTCTTTCTCTCTTTATTAGAAGCTACCCGATTTGCTCCTTTCTCTCTCTCTTCACTTGTTTCCTTATTCTTCCACTTCAACGCGAAATCTAGAGAGAGAAAGTAGTGAGAGAGAGAGAGAAACCCTAGCTGCTTCCTCTTTTCCACTAGGGTTTTAGAGTTACTCTGCCGACCTCCCTCCCTTTCTCTTTCTATTTCTCCGTTCCAATCGCCGTCCGATTTCAGGTATATCTCCTTCTCCGATGTCGATTCAACTCTTATTCCTGTCGTTTGAGGTTTTAGATCCGTTGCATATCCGTGTTGATGTCGTATTATTACTTTCGGTTTTCTGTTTAGGGTTTTTCATTTCATTTTTCTGTCCAGATGTTGACTATTTATAGTGGTTTGGAGTTTTCAGTTCTGGGTTTTGAACCGCCTCAGATCTTATTTGTTTTTGTGCTTTTATTCATCGATTTGTTGTTATTTTTGGGTCTGTTTGCTGTTTCAAGTAACTACTCTAAAATTTTGAAATTTGTTCCTTTACCAGATTTGAATTTGAAAAAGAAATGAAATGAACTTGAACTAAAAATTGTACGGACATTCAAGTTTAAATTACATATTGAAATTCACTCTTCAAACCACCCCAACCCCAACCCCAACCCCACCCCTCCCCCCCCCCCCCCCCCCCAAAAAAAAATTCTTCTGTTTAACAAGGTGGCTCAAGCAGATTAACTTGAATTAAAAATTTTTTTTAATCACTCATTTGATTTGTAGATTTTGCTGTTGCTTATTTGTTTCCTTATATACAGCATCTATTTTTCACCATTCATAGAAGAAGCTATTTTATCCTCGCTTTGTTTGTTTTCTCCGAGCTCTTTAAGATTTCTTGCTGTCACGAATCTTTTGGCTCTTGCTGTTTGTACTTTAACAATTCTCTTTATTGTTTTTCTAAGAGATTTTTATTTTTTCATGATTACTTTTATTGTAGTGCAGAAACAAATGGCTATGGAGATTACTCAGTTTTTATTGGCTGCTCAATCAGCTAATGCAAACGTGCGTACTGAAGCTGAGGCTAACCTTCAGCAATTTCAAGAGCAAAACCTTCCTGCTTTCCTTCTATCCTTGTCGTTTGAGCTTGCAAACAATGAGAAACCTACCGAATCCCGTCGGTTGGCTGGTATTGTACTAAAGAACTCGTTAGATGCTAAAGATGCTGTTACAAAGCATGGTCTTGCACAACGATGGATGCAGATTGATCTTTCTATCAAATCACAGATCAAGGACTTACTATTAGGTACTCTTGGCTCTCCTGTGCCGGAAGCAAGGCATACTTCTGCACAAGTTGTTGCGAAAATTGCTTCTATCGAGATTCCTCACAAGCAATGGCCTGCATTAATTGGGACGTTGCTTACAAATATGACTCAGAGAGACAGTCCTGCTGGTTTGAAACAGGCAACCCTGGAAGCTCTTGGATATGTGTGTGAGGAGATATCCCATACGGATCTTGAACAAGCAGAAGTAAACAATGTTCTTACTGCTGTGGTCCAGGGAATGAATTTGGCTGAGAATAGTGCTGAAGTCCGTGTTGCTGCGACAAAGGCTTTGTATAATGCCCTGGATTTTGCGGAAACCAACTTTCAGAATGAGATGGAACGCAATTTCATAATGAAGGTGGTTTGCGACACGGCCATGTCGAAGGAGGTAGAGATTAGGCAGGCTGCTTTTGAGTGTCTTGTTTCAATAGCATCGACATACTATGAGGTGCTTGCACCTTATATGCAAGCTCTCTTTGAGCTCACGTCAAATGCGGTTAAGGGAGATGAGGAGGCTGTCGCCCTTCAGGCAATTGAGTTTTGGAGCTCTATTTGCGATGAGGAGATAGAGCTTCAAGAGTTTGAAAGTGCAGATAGTGGTGATTCAGGATCTGAGCATTCCCACTTTATAGAGAAGGCTCTGTCGTCTTTAGTTCCAATGCTGCTGGAAACCTTGCTTAAGCAGGAAGAAGATCAAGACCAGGATGATAGCATTTGGAATGTATCCATGGCTGGGGGGACATGTTTAGGTCTTGTTGCCAGGACTGTCGGTGATGATATTCTACCCCTCGTAATGCCCTTCGTGGAGGCCAACATAACGAAACCAGATTGGCGGTGCCGTGAGGCAGCTACATATGCATTTGGATCCATTTTGGAAGGACCAACACTTGAGAACCTCTCCCGTTTGGTCCATTCTGGTTTGGATTTCTTGCTTAGGGCGATGAAGGATGAGAATGATCAAGTCAAGGACACAACTGCTTGGACTCTCAGCCGGATTTTTGAGATACTACACAGTCCTGCTTCTGGTTATTCGGTGATATCTCCCGAGAACCTTCCACAAATTGTTCAAGTTTTGTTGGAAGGCATTCGGGACGCACCAAATATAGCAGAGAAAGTCTGTGGGGCCATCTATTACCTTGCCCAGGGATATGAAGATGCTGGACCCAGCTCCTCTATGCTGTCGTCATATGTCCTAACCATCATTGATAGTCTTCTTCAAACTGCCAATCGTGCAGATGGTGGTGACTCGAAGCTCAGGTCATCTGCATATGAAACTTTGAACGAGGTAGTTAGATGTTCAAATATTGCAGAGACATCCAGCGTCATTGCAAAGCTGCTTCCTGTGGTTATGGACAGGCTGGGGCAGACTCTAGAGCTTCAAATAGTATCGTTGGACGACAGGGAAAAACAAGGAGACTTGCAAGCTTCTCTTTGTGGGGTTCTGCAAGTTATTATCCAGAAACTTAGCAGTGTTGATGAAACCAAGAACATAATTCTGCAGGCTGCAGATCAGATTATGACCTTGTTTCTTAGGGTGTTTGCCTGCCGTAGCTCTACAGTGCATGAGGAAGCAATGCTTGCAATTGGAGCACTGGCTTATGCCACGGGTCCAGAGTTCGGGAAGTATCTTCCAGAATTCTTCAAGTACTTGGAGATGGGATTGCAGAATTTTGAGGAGTACCAGGTGTGTGCGATTACAGTTGGAGTGGTGGGTGACATATGTCGTGCTATAGATAACAAGATATTACCATGTTGCGATGGGATAATGAACCTCCTAATCAAAGATCTTTCTAGTGAAGAACTGCATCGTTCGGTGAAGCCTCCCATATTCTCGTGCTTTGGGGACATAGCTCTTGCGATAGAAGAGCATTTCGAGAAGTATGTCCCTTACGCCCTGCAAATGATGCAGGGAGCTGCTGAGCTCTGTGCTAGGATGGACACCACTGATGATGAGCTAATAGACTACGCGAACCAGTTGAAACGTAGCATCTTCGAAGCTTATTCTGGTATTTTGCAGGGATTCAAGAATTCAAAGCCCGAGATCATGTTGCCGTATGCTCAACCTCTTTTAAAGTTCATAGAAACGGTTTTCAGAGACAGACAAAGGTACATATTGTCTCGTGTTACTATTCTACTTCCTGCCTCCCAAAAGCTGTTGATTGATCTTTTTTGCCGCTCGGTTGTCCTTTTACAGGGATGAAAGTGTGACGAAAGCTGCTGTTGCCGTTATTGGTGATCTTGCGGATGCACTCGGTTCAAACACTAAACTACTCTTTCGAGAAAGCGCCTTTTATGTCGACTTCTTGGGTGAGTGTCTTCAATCTGATGATGATCAGCTCAAGGAAACTGCAACTTGGACTCAGGGGATGATTGGACGTGTCATGGTTTCTTGAGCTGAATCCGGTCTCTTTCCCGCGGTTTTCCTTTGTTTTTCGGTTAAGTTGTTGGGGTTGAGTTCAAACTTGTGTCTTTCGCAGATCAATTTTGAGTATTCACCTGAATTCTTTTAGGGAAAGTAAAATTAGTACCATGGGTAGAAAAATGAATCTTCGGTATATATTGGTAGTGCCACAAGGTGAAAAGGTGGTTTTGGTTTTATTATGGATTGGATGAACTATGTTTAGTGTAATGTATCCACTGATCAGTGGGTTCTTGTGTCCTTTTTAATGTTCTCTCTTATTCACTTTTCTATTAAGTTTTAGATCCCCCCCAAAAAAAAAAAAAAAAAAAAAAGGAAAATTATGGGGTAAAAGATGACGTAACTTAATAAAACCGGGGGAGCAGAGTCTCTCACATGATATATGAATTCCTTTCAAAGTGGATTGTTCATATTTCCCGATCACCGCAGTAATGATGACTTGAACTTAAGACTTCTAGTAAGAGAATCAGCGTCTTATCGTCCTACTTAGTTATTTGGTGGTATAAAGTTTTTAGATTTGATAAAAAAGAAATATCTTTAGTAGATTAATCATGACATACACGTTTGAGAAAAGATGTCAATTCATATATGTCCACTAGCTACGCATTAAAATTGAATGCTTAGTTTAAATGGCCCACAAAATTTATGTTATTTGAAAATTGCTCTCTGGTCTCTAATCGGAAATAGCCTCGAAAATGCTACTTATTTAAGAATCTATTGATTTGAAACTACCACGTAAAAACCAAATTGTGTCGTTATCTTCCGGTTTTCTTCATTTGGATTTGCTTTGTTCAGCTTATTGAAATTTGAAGCCAACTTGTTGGTTTCTACAAAATGTTCTTTTATTCTAATTTCAGCGGCAAGTTTACTTTTTATCTCGTATATTTTGGTGTAGAATGAGTGCACGATTCTGAAGCAGGAATCAAATCTTTAGCCCAACTGATAAGGATTCAAATACTCTATTCTTGTTCCTTCCAAAATTTTATTGTTACACATTTGTCTTCCGTTTGTTTCAATCAATATCTAACATTAAATTGACGTTTGTTAAGCAACATTTAAAACAGTTTGAAATGTTGCAACATGTGTTGTCATTTGTAATTTTTTTAACCAAATTCTAAATGTCATGAGGGATGACATTTTGATCGTTTGAATGTTTTTCTAAAGTGCTAGATGGCCCAGGTTTAGTGAGGGATTGGGTGTGAGTGAGAATGGGAAAACAAAAATATTAAAATCATTTGGCAGCGATGGTTTTGGTTCAGTTTACCATAAAAAGGGTGTGAATATGAGACTGTTAGAGAGAGAAGAAAGATCGAGAGAGAAAGATTTGGGGAAAATGAATTTTGTGTATTACTCAGTATGTGTACAAAGAGCTTATGTAATAAATATTTTGTAACTAATATCATAACAGAGGAGGATAAGTAGTTGGGATGTGATGTACTTGCGGATTTTGATTTTAAATGAAGATTTTTTTTTTATTTTTTTTTTTAAGGGATGAAGATCGAGTATTTGAAATCGGAGAGTGGGTTCACGTTTACATAATGTAAGGAAAATTATATTTTATTTGTGGGACTTTGTCATGCTACCGAAAGGTACAAATTTTTTCTTTGCACTTCCTCAATCTTCAACCATGAATTGCCATTTCTACGGCTTTTAAATCAGCAACTATGGACAGTGACTCTTAAAAGAACTTTATCACAGTCTTTCTCAATATTTAATGACTAATTTATTAAAAATATATATATTTTTAATAACCAATTTTTTTTTGTTTTCAAACGGAATTAATTTGTTGGAATCGACCACGGTCTCGAATCATTTTTACGTACTACGGTAGTGTAAGAAATGTTCTCCCTAATATATTGGACATGAAGAGTTTCCAAATTCGTAAATTTCAATTACATTCTAGAAGTAAGTTTTAGGTGCTTTTAATTTTCCTCGAAACTTTGCAAAATTATTGATCTCACGCTTCTTGTCCACTTATTGTTCTGGTTCACATGTCTTATTGACTACATGCGTGGAATAGTGTGATGTTCGTTAGCTAGCTTGAAAACTTTTATCATTTTCAACGAAGCTAATACAGTTAGAGTCTTTGTACTTTGTAATATTATTGATATGGATTTTTTTTTTCTTTTTAATTATTAGATTAATTTTTTTAAAAAGTATGACCTATAAATATTCACGTTATAAATTCACATTGCACAATACAAAACTATTCTAATTACAGATCATTTTATTAAAAATTAATGTAACTAAAATAACGATTTCTATCGATAATACAAAATAGGATGTCATATCTCGAAAACTCCTTATTTTTTAAGGTTCTTGGTATTCTTTTCCTTTCCCACTTTTTCTATTTTTCATTATTTATTCCCTGGTGGTCCCTTCCACAAAATTTCTTTTTGGATATATCTTGATTTTCTCATATCTCATTGTCCTGTCCTTTTCAATTCGGTTTCCTCCGAAACTTCTTCCTAATATCATTTCAACTTGGTTGGATTTGGCCATTATGACCCTACTTGAAATAATTCAAAAGCTCCAACAACTTGGGCACCAAAATTCGCAGTTTATGAACTTAATGCGAAATGTAATAGGTTTCCCTCGAAAGTACTTTAATCAAGAATTTATAAACGCTGTTTTGCATTTGAGGCCAAGACCCTCCATGTTTGTTTTGTTCTTATTTGACTTCTGTATAAAAATACCCAAAAAGATAAGATTGCCTGGTAGTGAAGAAATTGAGAAGTAAAGAAGTTTAAAATATTTTGACTTCTGCATAAAAATACACAAAAATATAAGATTGCCTGGTAGAGAAGAAATTGAGAAGTAAAGAAGTATAAAATATATGAGGCTCATCATTTTTTAATCGTTGAAATTTTGGAGAGAAAGTAAAAGAAAAATTTTTCAAAAGACAAGGATATAAAAAAACTATTTTATTTTTTAATTACACCTCATTCACTTACTTTACATAAGGCTATAATGGTAAAATGTGTGTGTGTGTTTTTTTTTTAAACTTAAGAATGAGAGGGATCCAAACTCTATATCTTAGAGTGGAGTTGTGTGTAGAATTATCATTAAGATATATATATAATAATTAGTGAAATGTATTTAAATAGACAATTTCTCTTATATTTTCTTTCTCTTTTATCAAACATGATGAAGGAAAACCTAGCTCTTCCCTTTCGACTATCCTCACTTGAGTTTTTATCTACTTCTTCCTTTTTATTTTCCATCCCTCTTGCAAAGCATAGTATAAGATGATTAAAGAAACAAAATCTTCTCTCTCCAACAAGAGAAGTTCTTGCTTCAAATTCATCATTTACAACCTTCAATCCAAATAACATCTTAGGATACTTCTGACATCCAAGTATATTAGCTGTTTTTGTTGTGATATTGGAATGAAAAAAAAAAAAAAAAACAGAAAAAAGAAGAAGAAGAAGAAGAAGAAAAAGACAATTGTTATAGAATTACATGAAGTTTGTGGTTAGTAGAATAAAAATCTTAGGGCACCATGATACCTTTTATTAAGATGTTAATTTATTACAACTAATAAAAATATGATTTTTATATGAGAATCCGATAATATAAGTTTCACGAGTACCCTTTTAATATTGTTCTTCTAGTAGAACAAAAGAACTCCCGTTAAAGAATAGGAAAGAACACGCAACGCAAATGAACGTGAGTTGTTTCTATCTAAACAAAAAGAACTTACATGACAATGTCTTCCGGGACAAAAATGAAGAAAAATAACTGTGCCCAAGAAGAACGTGCATGTTTTTTTTTTTTTTTTTAATTTTTTTTAAATTTTTTTGGTTGTAGTTTGAAGAATGTGAAAGTTAAAAGCATTGCTATCTGCCAGCATCAAGAGAAGTACAAGAGAGAGCACCAAGAGAGGACGACCTGTAAGAAGTAATCTTATCACTAGAAATCCCATCCATAAACCTTGAATTAATATGATTCACACGATCAGAATCAAACAGTCCCCAATGATCAATCGCCGGAATCTCCTCTTCCCCATTCAGATACCTTATCACCTGCCTCATACTGGGGCGGGCCTCAGGCTTGTAATAAGAGCAAAGCAGGCCCAATTTAAGCACCAACTCCATCTCCTCGACAACAAAGGCCGAGCCCAAATTTGGGTCCACCACATTCAACGGCTCGTTCAAACGGTAACACTCCATGACCCAATCCACCAACACGAAATGCCCCCGCCCAATCGGCCTCCTCCCCGTGGCCACCTCGAGAAGCAGAGCCCCATAAGCGAACACATCTGTGCTGGTCGAGGCCTTCCCCAAGCGAGCCAATTCCGGTGCAATGTAGCCAATTGTCCCCACAACTCCCGTGGTGTGCGACATTTCACCGTGGCCTTGTAGCCTGGCTAGGCCGAAATCTCCGAGCCTCGGGTTCATCTCGGCGTCGATCAAAACGTTGTTCGATTTCACGTCGCGGTGAATCACCACTTGTTCCCACTCTTCATGGAGATACAAAAGCCCCGAGGCCACGCCTTTCAAGATGTTGAACCTTTGTGGCCACCCCAAAACGAAGCCGTTTTTGGGGTGGAAAATGAGAGAGTCGAGGCTTCCGAGTGGGATGTAGTCGTAGACTATGAGAAGGTTGTTTTTTTTCTTGCACCAACCTTGGAGATGCACCAAGTTCTTGTGCCTCAACCTTCCTAAGCTCTCGATCTCCGCCGCGAACTCTTTCATTCCCTCTTGGCAGCTCCTCGTTATCTTCTTGACCGCGACTTCGCACCCGCTAGACGGCAGGACTCCTTTGTAGACGGCTCCGAAGCCGCCTACTCCGATCACTTCGGTGTCTTTGAACCCTTTGGTGGCGAGATAAAGATCCTTGTAACGGAACCTATGTGGACAATCCAATTCCCAATCTTCAAGCCTCTCAAAGGGCATAATTCTCTTGTACAACATTACAACGAACAGAACGACCACAAGGGCCGCGATCACAACCGCCAAAGAAGCGATCAAGACCTTAGTACTTAATTGGAAAGAGGAAGATTTTTCTTGCTTTGGTAGGCTTGGAAGGTTGGAGAGATTTAATGGTGGGGCTTGTCCATTGATGGCGAAACTCCAACCCAAAACGTAATGGTTGCTTGACTTCTTTCCCGTCGACGACGAGAACCCGACAAACAACTCACCGTGCAGAACAGTAGCCAAGTCCACATTATACGTCAAAAGTGGCTTGCTTGGTCGTTTCTTAACCCCAAAAGGAGAAATCGTCACGTTGATCCTCTTCATCTTGCCATCGTAATCAATCCAAGCTTGGATCGGATCTCCGCTCTCCAAATCCAAATCTTCTTCGTTATCCTCAGAGCCTTCTTTGTAGTAACCTGCAGGCTTAGACGTCTTGGAGGACATGCCGTTGATGTTGATTCCGACATGGTTTCCGTTGGAATCGGCATTCTCGTTGTACCCATTGACGGTGTCGAATTCAACAGCGAGAATCTGGTTCTCTCCTTTTCCATCGTTGTTCTTGTTGAAGAGTCCGAGGTAGTGTCCCGACTCGGCTTCTGGGAAACTGGTATTGGGCGAAATGGTGAAAGCTAAGCCGTAGCCGCCACTGTCGGAGGTTGGAGTGACGATCGCGAAGACGAAGTGGGTGCTGAAAAATGAATTGGAGTTTTCGGTGAACATTTGGAATTTTTGGTTGTAAAAGGACTGTCCGTTGATGTTTTGGGAGAGGTTTGTGAGGCGGAGAACGCCGGAGGGCTTGATGATGGAAGCTCCGTTGCTGGTGAGATCGGATTCTCTTCCACTGAAGCCTTCGAAGGTGAATCGGAGGTTTTGGGATTGGGATTGGGAGGAGACGTGTGAGAGGAAGAGGAGGAAGGTGAGGGTTCTTACTACGGCCATGACATGAGATTTTTTTTTTTTTTTTTTTTTTTTTTGGGTGGGAAGAGAAAAAAATGGGAACGGTGAAAAGGAGGATATGAATACTAATATTTTTTTCCCTGCATTCCTGTGCGTAGCACGGCTGTTCAACTCGTGAATACTAAAATAGTGGTTTAGAGAGAGAGAGAGAGAGAGATTTAAAGGAGAGAGAGTATGGAAGAGTTGAAGAGTCAAAGTTGAAGAAAATTAAATTAGAAAAAAATGTGGTGTGCTACCTTGAAAGACTGTTGTAATGGACTTTTAATCCAATCATGTTTTCAATTTAAAGTAAGAATGTAATTAGCTAATGATAAACTAATGATAAACTAACTAACTTTGAAAAAAAAGTTGCATTTTGTTATTACTATTATTATTTTTAAGAATATTGTTTGTTACCTTGAGAAACTATTGCAGTGGACTTTTAATCCAATCATTTTTTGAATTTAAAGTAATAATGTAATAAGCTAATGATAAACTACTAATAAACTACTGATTAGGAATAACGAGAAAATTCACTAACAAGAATTATTATAAATATGCTCTCATATAAACACAAGTACAAAAAATGAGTAAGTTAATACTAAGTTACTAACAAATCACTGAAAACCAAAAAATATCCTCAACATGAAAATCAATACAAATTAATTCATTTATCCTAATTAAAAGTAAATATAAGTACGAGTTCTCCGACAATCAAGCAATATAATCAGCTCGCGCTTACATTACAGTCAATCTGTCTAAAAATATGAAAAGAATCATGCAAGATAATTAAAATGAATATTTAACAATGCTCTCAAAACTCAACTACGTAATGATAAACTAATTAGAAGTGGTAAATTGCAAAAGGCATGCCACTTGTTAGTCTAGTCTAGATAATTCACGATATAAGCTTAGGTTTTGAAATTTAATTTCAAAACCTATACTACTTTAAAGGCAAATTTTAAGGAAACAAGTTTTAAAGTCATTTCATAAACCCTGATAATTAAGAAAAAAAGCTACGTCGACAGATTCTGATGAGGATCTTTCTACTGTGCCATAGATTGCTATTGATTAATTAAAACATTGCTTTTGTGTAATTTCATACTTTTGGCGACAATTCTGACATAGTTGATATATATATATATATATAAACACATATAAATTTATAATCAACTCTTGATTTAATTAAAGCTGAACGCATAGATTATTAAATTGTAAGACCATGTGGATCTTATCATGGTAAATGAGTTTGAATAGAACTATTTCTCAAAAGTTAGTTTAAGAAAAGGATATCCAATATATATATATATATAAACACCACAATATAATCTAGCCTAGTAACTTAGAGATGTATAACAAGTTCATAATTTAATACCATCTCTCATGTCTGGCATGTTATGCAAATAGATCGAGATTCAAATAGTAAAATCTGCTCTTATATCATAATTAATAAATCTGGATAGAACTCATCCTAAAAACTAGCTTCTCCATACAAGATGTATAGTAAAAGTTACAGCTAGACTTTGGCCTTTTTTTTTTTTTTTTGAATTATTATTGGTGCTAAAGACTTGGAAGCAATTAATAATTCCAAGCAACAAGATGACAAGGTTGCCGTGTAACGAAAGTCAAAACGGGGAAGAAGGGAACGTAGGGAGTGTCAACGTCTTATTTGCCGTGGCAGATCAACTTGTTGAATTTTCTTAGCTTCTAGACTTAAATGAGCATTGACGAATTTTATTGTCATTTATATATATATATTAGTGGAGTTATAAATTCCACCACTTTTGAATTCTCAAAGTCCTCTTGTTTAGCAATTAATTAATTAATTATAAATATATATATGTATATATATATTTTTTTGGCTGAAAATTGTTAAGCAATTAACTGAAAAACCAGGTCACACGGAATGGGTATTTGGCCGCGTAAAAGAGCTGCCCCTTTTGTACCGAAAGTACTTAGTCCTCTTCTTTACTTTGGTCCCAACCACATCTTCCACTTATGGGAAAATGGGGACAAAATTGAGGCATACCATTGATTTGGTTATGAAGAATTTAATATGCCGAGTAGGGTCTCTATCTATGCACAAGCATGAGCATTTTGACAGAAGAAATGATGAGGAGGAATACGTCTATGTAGCAAGAATATTTTTGTTTTAAGACTTCTTGCCCTTCATTTGTGAAAAGCTACCAAATCACTTTACTCGTGTAATGAACCAATATATGCATGGACGAAGCTACACTTTAGATTCAGTGAAGGAACAAATAGCTACAAAAATTTATAAAGTAATATGACAAGAAATCAAAGCTTTAATTGAAAACTGAATACAATCGACAGACTTTTTCTAATTTATATTATTTAAAAAAAAAGTCACTAAATTAGAATAGCAAACTATAAAATAAAATGAATAGATGAAAAAAATTTATAAAGTATTATGACAAGAAATCAAAGATTTAATTGAAAATTAATACAATCGACAGACTTTTTCTAATGTATTAACAAAAAAAAAAAAGTCACTGAATTAGAATAGGAAACTATACAATAAAATGAATAGATGAAAAAAAAATTAAAAAATTAAAAATTAAAAAAAAAAAGGTGAAAGAAAAAAACTGTAAAATGAAAGCATTGATATATGCCAAGAGATTAGAGAGACCATTACAATGGTGAAAAAAAGAATATTTAGGAATTTTAAAAAAAAAACTGAAAAGGGTAATCAAATCTTCTTAAAAACAATATATATATATATATATATATATATATATATATATATATATATATATAGAAGAAGAAGAAGAAGAAAGGTGAGTCTAGTTAATGAATCCCAATCAAGTCCAAAGAGTAACTCAAAGCATAAAAACCAGAGTGTACTGATTAGTGATTTGCAGTGCTTATAAAGGTTATATAATGGAAAGCTTACAAAGGTTAAATTGAATAATTATGATAATTTGTTCAATCAATTAAAAGAGAATGGTAAGTTATGTTTAAAAAAAAATTTTAAGGAAACTTTTTTTGTCCTTCTAAATTCGTGTGATCGAATATTTAGCTCCATATAAATATATCATAAATATGTGTGATATTTCGGGAGGTCTCTATCTATATATGGACATGAAATTGAGCAAAGAAATCAATTAACGAAAAATCTAGATAGACCAATTACCATTAAAGTTCAATTTGTTTCGTTTTTTCATTATTATTTATACTTTGATTTTCCTTATAGAGTCATGACCATGAAACTGAAATGATTATTAACTTATGTTTAGACTGAAAAATCTAGCTTTTTGTATTAATCGTTTAAACTAGAATGTAGTTCTTTAAAATATCATTTTTGGTGTTTACCAGGTTGGATAACTTTTTCTTTTTTAAATTAATCTTTTCTTTTAAAATGTAGTAAATTATCTTTTGTTTTCGTTTTATTATTATTATTATTTTTTTCCCCAATAATGAAACTTACATTCTTATTCTTACGTATATATATTTTTATTTTTATCTTATCATATCTTATCTTACTTATATAGTTTGACTTCCTTATTTCTTACCTGTATATTTAAAAAGACCAATAATTCTTTCGGTCATGGCTTCCTTATTTGCTACGCTATTGCTACTTGATGGCCACATAATCACCACACAGTTTTTTATTATTTTGCTTTTGCTTTGTTTGCTTATTTTCGCACGTGCTTTACAATTAGTATATATCTTCTATATCTGTATCTATATTTCTTTACTTATATTAAAAGAGTCAATCTTATTAAATTTTCATCTCCGTGACCACGTGTCACTCTTTTAATTATTTGATTCTCTTTTATTTAATTTGTTTACTTATTTTTTACCGTGGTTGCTTCTTTTTTGATTCGTTTTTCAATGCTATAGGTGGTGACAAGAAAATATGAAAAGCATTTGCTCTTTTTCATTTTCATTATTACTATATTATACATATGCATACATCTATATCTATATCTATATCATTTTTTGATAAACCACCTATATTTATATCTATACTCTATATTATCTTAATCTTAACATATATAAAAGAGCCAAACACTCTTTCTTCTTTATGACACATTTCATTCCCTCCTTTTGTTTTTTCTTTTTCTTTTTAATTCTCTTTCATTCTTTTCCTTTTACTTTTCTTTCTTTCTTTTTTTTTTTTTTAATTTCAAAAAATTTTTCTACTTCACTTCATCAAAAAAATTCTCTCAGGATGTTTTTATTTTATTTTATTTTTATTTTTTTATGATCGAATGCTTTCTTTTATCATTTTAAATTTTTATTTTTCATTCTTTTTTGCCCATACTAAAATAATTTTTTTAAAATGTATCATTACTCAAACAAATTTTTTTTTTTATCATCATAACTATTATTTTTTCATAGCACGACCTAATTAACTTTCTATGTGATTCGTTAACTTCTCTCCAATTTCTTGCTACTTAAATATTTTCTCTTCGATATTCTTTAAACAACTATTTTCTTACAATACCTTATAATTAATTTTTTATTTAACAAATCAAATAGGTATGTGCATGGCATATGTCTACAACTAGTACTGCTCGTAGACCATCTAAAAAAGAATATTTATTATTTGAACCGCATCCTAACATAAGAAAGCCGTTGGGAGCGATACTTGAAATGGCAATCCATAAAAAAACACTGATATTGAGATCCACTATTAAAAGTGATATTGAGATCCACTATTAAAAGAGTCAATCCAACTAAATTTTCATCTCCATGACCACATGTCACTCTTTCAACCATTTTGTTCCCTTTCATTTTTGGCTTGGTTACTTCTTTTTTGCCTTGGTTTCTTCCTTTTTGATTCGTTTTTCAATACTGTAGATGATAATGAGAAGATGAAAAGCACTTGCTCTTTTTATTATTTTTAATATCTTATTATTATTATCTTAATCTTAACATATATGAAAGAGTCAATAATACTCTCTCTTTTTTTTGGTATGTGTCAACTCATTTTTTTTTTTTTTTTACTTCTCTTTTTTACTTTCATCATTTTTCTTTCTTTAATCTTTTTCTTTTATGATTTTTTCCTATATTTTTTTTTATCTTTTTCATTTCTTATTATCTATATATATATACACATATACATAATCATCTAAATGTCTATTTAATAACTTATATGTTTTATTAATATCCTTGAAAATGGTTTTTGTCTAAACATTTTTGAAATTGAAATTTTTTTAGAAGTTTTAATTTTTGTTGTTTAAGTTTTATATGGAGTTTCGATTTTTTGTTTTTTTCTCTTATTTTGTTGTTTTATATCTTTTCTTCTCTCTCTCTCTCTCTTCTCTTTAAACTCTTATATCTTTTACACAATATATTATTCATATGTGTGAAGTGCGTATTTAACTCGTACATAATAAAATGAATCAATCCAACTATCTCACTTTTTGTGTAGCTTTTAATTATTAACATGTGTCATTCTTATTAGGATTTAGTTAGCTTTCTAATTGATTAAGTTGTTTTTTTTTTTTTCTTTCTATTTTATTTTCAAAACAGTTTTTGTTTCTCTTCTTCTATTGACTAGAAGCAAAAGCAAAAGCTTTGTTAAATGAGCCCGTTATGTTGGTACGCCTCTCTAATATCTTCATACTTAGAAAGATTAAAACTGGAGTTGTTTGAGGTCTCCATTGGTACATCGGATTCGGACTGGGATGGGGATAAATAATCTTAATCCCATATTTGGTGACAGATAATGATAGGATTACTAATCCATTGACCATAAAAGAAAAGAAGTCCCACATATGTAGGGAAAGTAATCCCTCCAAGAGTGATGGGATTATTAGTCCCAAGACTGGATTGGATTATTTCTCCAACCCAACCTCTTCCAATAGCCCGTATCTCACATCAGCAGATAGGATATTGGTGATGGATTTACAATGAATGCATAAGAGATTTAAAGGTAAATAGCATTTTTTTTTTAACAAGCTTCTTAATAAATTATTGAAATTTTTAAAAATTAGTTAAAAGATTTTTTTTTTTTCTAAATAGTCAATCTATTTTCTTAAATAATTAGTCAGTGGTTGACCATATAAAATTATTAATTTAGTCAATCATTGATTAATCATAATAGAAATAATCAAATTTCATAATCAATCACTGATTGACCAAATCTGAAAAAATGACAAATGGCCATTTTACTAAATAAATATAAGTTTGGTCATCTATTAAATTAGGTAACTAGAAAAGGTCACACAACCTAATTTTTCAATGTATAATCATATCGTTTCGTATTATATAGCGTTTCATCTATTAATTGCCTGTTTTGATAGGGTTAGTAATCAGAATATTTATCAAAATTAACCTATCTAAATATTCTCTGATGTGATCGAAGACCGGTTGCGGTGACTAAAAACCATCGATGGTCAATGTTGATTACGACAATATTTGATAGATTACTCATAGTATTCTTCTAGATTACCATTTTGATCAACTGAAAGTAATTTTGACAAGACATATTATGCTGATATTTAACTTCTCTAATTGGATGTAAAAAACTTGAAGCTACATTAAATGGGGTAGTGATTAAGATGTCTACTTTTTAGAGGCAATCCTCGAGTTTTCCCTTTTTATTTGATTCTTAAATTAGGTAAGTGAAATAATATATTTTGTAACGTTTGGTCATTTTTTTGACACCAACACAAAATAACATACATCATATTTGTGTCATGTCAATACTTTTTTTTTTTAAGATGAGATGTGTAGGTTAGTTGTTTATGCTTATTTAAGAAGCAGGTCATGTTCGATGCGATATATCTTGTCATTACCAATAACTCAATGAGCAGGTCATTTTGAGGTCGACCTACTTTGTTAGGATTACATGAAATATGAGCGTGATTTATTTGAAAAAATAACGAGGCTCGAATTAGTAATTACTGGGTAATGTACTGTGGGCCTATTTTGTTGGGATGCTATTTTAAGAAATTCTAACTTCCTAGAAGGAATTTCTGTTGGTTTTAATAGATAGAGGGGAGGTCATTGTTAATAGCGCTCGTTTGAGGAGTATTCCGAACAACATTTCCAGTTTTTTTATTTTTTATTTTTTACTCAAAACTACTATTCATTATTTACATTTCTAAATCTTTAAGGTAAACTTAAATTTTAAGGTAGGAATCATGACATTTTTACCCATGGGTGTAGGTACCCGTGGGTACCCAACCCCATTAAGGGCGGGTTTGAGGGATAGTATATAGATATGAGACGGATATAGGGTTTAAGATTAACCTCTCACGCGGGTGCGGTCCAAGGGAAGCTTCCTCTGGTGAGCTCTAATTATATTTATCTTTATAAAACTATATTTACATATTTATATGTAAATGTGAATTTTTAGTGTTCTAATGTTTTAATTCACTTTAAGAATTTCATTTATAGATTCTTGAAGTTTGGATTTGTTTTTAAGATTTCAGTTTTATTTTCATTTACATATGTGATTATGTTGCTAAAAGTTATAAAAACTTTAATGACGTTTATTTTGAGTTTTTTTTTTTTTAATTTTTAATGGGTAAATGTATAAGGTATGAGTATAACACCATAATGGGATTACCCACATCCACATTCACATTAAAATTAGGCAAGTATGGAGGGTAAAAAGAATGGTGGGTATGGGGGTGGGGGAAGAATACCCACCCCCGTCCTGCCCTATTTCCATCTCTATTTTAAGGTCTTGTTTGGGGGGAACTTTTCCAGACGGTGTTTTATCGTCTGATCCAAAATTCTCAGTTCTACATCTCACTTTCTCTTCCTTTCATTTTTAAAAAATTTAAAATTTAAAAGTTCACAACTTTTTTATTTCAAATCAAAATGACATGATTCTTATACCAAAATGCTAATAACGATAAGATAAACAAAACAATATCCATTTTGCATTTTGATACATTTCGAATTTTTGCACTATTTTTTATATCACAGTTCATTTCCACACACTTTTAACCCAGCCTCCAAAATTCCATCTCGAAAAGTCCCGTCAAACGGGCCCTAAAAGTACATAACTGTTTTATTTGATGTTGAATTAATGAGATGATTTTAAATTGTATAAAACTTTAAGAGGAACGAAATAAGATCCATATTGGTATTTTTTTCTGAAAATATTTTAAGATTTTACATTTTTTTTTTCACTTCAAACAATGTTTTTTTAACCAAATGCATATTTTCAAAAACTTAATCTATCTCCAATCAAAATATCTCTAAAACTCCGTCTTTTTTTATAGTAATTTTGATTAAAAAATGATGCTCACTCACGGATTATATTAAAAAAATTAATGAAAAATACTATTGTAATTATGTTTTTAGTAATTTATGATCATTCAAACTACGGAAAAAAAAAAAAAAAAAAAAAAGAAGGAGACCAAAGTTTTACAGACTTAAAAATTTAGAGACTAAATGAACAATTTTTCCTAATATAATAACCTTTTTGAAAAATAAACCAGTTCTACTCTCCTTCGAATAGTAACGAATAGGTATATGAAAATAACTGTGTGCCCACGTGCGCAGCGCGCGTGCGTGGGTGTGTGTGTGTGTTTTTTTTAATGATTAGAGATATATATATATATATATATATATTTTAATGATTAGAGATAATTTTGAGTTGAAAATAAGCAATCAAAAGAATAAAGTTTTTTTGATTGAGAATTAAAATAATAAAGTTGGGGCAAGAGATCATTCAGGTAAGATTCCATTTTTCATGAATCCTTCCAACAAACTCTCACAGACATTTGACACTTTGGTCTTAGCATTGTCTGCTTCTAATACATTTTTACCAGAATTAATTAATTAATTAATTAATTAATGTAAAAGTAGATAATGACTACAATCCGAATAACAATAATGACCATCATCTTTATGATAATGCATGTCACACTCTAACGAAAATGATAATCCCTTTCCATTTGAAAAACCAATTAATAAATTAATGAGATACTCAAAAGAAATATATTACAAGACAAAGGCACAAGTCACAACTCAGAATGCAAAAACTTAACGCAACTTAATACAGATTGATTTTTTTAATTTTTAACAGTTCCCCTTATCATCAGAAATTAAAATAAATTGTATTTTTGTGAAAATAAAAGAAGTAAATAATATGATTTTAAAATATTTGAAGCAAATAATGGTAAATAGAAAATTTACTTAGTAAATTTGTTACTTATTATTATTTATTTTAAATATTTTTTAAAATTTACTATTTACTTTAATTATTTACTATAAAAATGCTATTTAACTCTTTCTTCTGTTTCTTATTTTTAACTGTAAATCCGTGATTTTCCAATATCTTCCACTCATTGGAGTACAGGGAAGTCAGAGGTCTTGACAAGCATCCAAATGTTCAGTTTGTTCTATTCATGGACTGACTTTCATGTTTCCTTCTGTGTTTTTGATACCAGAGGTTAGTCTCTTCCTTTCGTCAGTCACAACAAAGTTTCTTTTCTTTCCTTTTCACAGGTTGCTAATTAGAGGACAGTAAATCGGATAATTCAGACTCTACTTCGCAATTGCTAGCTAATTGCTATTTATGCTTTCCAATCCAACTTATTATTATTATTTTTTCATTATTTATTTGTCTATTTTGAACCAAAGCTTATTTGGGTATTTTTATATTGTCTATAACTGAAAAAAAAAAAAATCATATATGATTACAGACATAATTTAACGGTAATTTCATATATGATTTCATGATATACTATAGAGTTCGAGTCTCCTTACCCCTAAATTAAAAAGAAAAAAGAAAAAAATCTGAAACATAGTCTTCTGTGGTACAATAATGTGATTGAACTTTGTGATCAAAGGCTCAGTATTTTGCAAATATGTGCATGGATGTACAGGATCTCACACTCTAGGCTGAAAAACATAATCTTATAATATGAGGAGAGACCCTAATATAAAATGCTAATATTTATTCAAGAAGTTTAATGGATTTGATTTCCAAATGCTGATTTTGATTGGCATTCTCTTCATCAATTAATGAACAAATAGAGAAATGGAAGTCAAATGTATAGAGACAGTTATAACGACAATATAATAAATAAATCAAGTATAATGAACTTGTAATAACTCCAAGAAGCAGATAATATAGATGCCCTTTGGTGGCCTCCAGAGCAGGAAGCTCCATGATACTCGTCAGTGATGGTCATCTGGTATGACTCTGCTTCTACGATCGATATATATATATATATATATATATTAAATATAGAGGGAGGGCCTGTGATACGTCACCACTCACATGCGTCATTTGTAACGTGATTTGTGTTATATTATTATTGTAATATTTTTTTGTAATACTTATCCTTTACATAAATATCCGAATAGTACCATGTAAATCAACTAGATATTATAAATTTCTAAATAAAAAGTTACAAATACCGCATGAATGGTATGTAATATCGAGACATTATATATATAAATAGCGAGAGAGAGAGAGAGACAGATTATTTTGTAGAGTCTGTCATGGCTCAACTATCTTTCCAGATAATAAAAATATATTTACTAATTTTTTTTTACGTTTTGTTTTTGTTTTTGGTTTTTCCAGGACTTGGTAGAAGGTAATGTCCAAAAACTCACATTAGAAAAATGACTAAATGGAGTTATCAGAAAGATGTTGCCAAACGTGTAAACAGTATCCATACGATATCTTAAATGAGCCGTGACTCAAAACTCCATATGCTCATATGAAGTAATAAAGGTCACTTATGTTTAATTTTAACATACACGTACACGTATATTTAATTTCAAATCTCATGATAGAAAATGATGTTTATTCGAATCTGAATAACAAAATTAATCGTGCATTGAAAAACAACAATAGCTGAATATTTAATAATTGTAATTTGCATGAAGTTGAGGCAAACTCTTTGTCTGATGTTTCAAATTTATTATTGGTATATTGTATAACAGATAACATGACTAGAAGTGATACCCTCAAAATATATTATTGCAAATACGTGTCGATACTGGCAAAAGAAGAAGTAGAGCTAAAAGCAAGAGTTAGAAATTTTAGTTTCTCTAAATAATTATTAAAATGTATTGGTGTTTGTGGAAATGACTTTTGAGTACTTTTATCAAACATAATATTTGTATCGTAATTTGTGAAAAAAAAAAAAAGACTTATGCAGACTCCAAAAATAATTTTCAACTCTCCATAATCGTGTTCTAACAGGCAAATAATTTTAGTCACATGATTTAGTACGTAATAATAATGATACCTCTCCTATGTTATTTTTGTGCAGATACCTTGATTCATATATTTTAACACAAATTGAAAACACTTTTTTAAAACCAAGAAATACTTTTGTCAGCTAGTATAAGCTAAGAACCTTTAAAGGGAAACTGAACTCTTCCTGTAATATTGTTTGGTCATTTTCTTCTTGTCCTTTATTGAGAGAAAAGGAATCGATATTCTCAAGGTATACCACGTCAAAGAAAAGGCTTCTCAGAGATTTTGGTAATTTCATGAAAATTTCATGCCGTCTGTTGTTTATTTAGACGGAGGAATAATAGGGTCATGACGAGCATTCCTCTTAATTATTCATTAAGTAAGTTTTTAGGCAATATTTATTATTAATTGAAGGGGAATTACATTGAAAAGACATGAATAGTTATCTAACTAATCCTCGGAATTAAAAATTGCTAAATAAAGGATATTACTTGCAATGTTAATTAACTCCAAGAAGCTGCCAAGAAAGGTGGAAGCTTGAGATGGAAGCCTGGAATTAAAGTATGTGGAAAGTCAGTGAGAATGACATAAATATTCTTTAATCATGATTAAACAGCGACTAATTGTCGTTTATGTAGGCATTTTTCTAATCGTTGACACTAATATGTTACTACATTGTTCATCAATTTGGATATAAATACTCGATAAGACTTGGGGAGAAATAAAACTCCAACGCAAATATCATATTTGTACCCCATAAAGATCATCAAAAGATGATGCAACCTGAGATTTTCGAGCCCTCCTGGCAATTCTGTGATGTCATGGATTCAACTTGGGACCAAGTTGGAAATTGTAGCCTCAGTAGTATGGATGATTTTGTTGGCTGTGAATTCTCAGCTCCGTTAATACCAATCGAATGTCTTTTGGATATTTCCTCGATCCCCTTTTCTTCTTCCCCGATCTCTGGTGAGCACATCGAATTCGAAGCTTGTTATGATTCCCTACAAGGCATGGAGGATCTTCCGATGGACGTGGAAGGATTTCAGCCTGATTTGAGTGGTGAGTTTGAGAGCTTGTATGGATTTTTGGAAGAGAGCGTGGGAAGTTTTCCTTCGCATCAATTCTCCGTCGAGGACTATGATTTGTGGAGTCCTAGCTCTTCCATGAAGTCTGTAGCATCAACGGACATAACGTCAACGCATCAAGTACTAATTTTGCCAGGAGAAGACATGGAGATTGAGAATGAACTGAGTATTTCTCATCTTCTAAGGGCTTATGGCGAAGCCATGGAAAACAAACAGGGAGAGCTCGAGGAGGTGATTCTGCGATGCATCAGCGAGAAAGTAAGCCCGCTCAGAAAGACTTTGGAGCGCATTGCTTTCAACTTATCCCAAGATATCGAAAATCAAGGCGATTATCTGAAACAAGAGTCCTTGAAGAACTTTGATGCTGCGTTCAGGGCGTTCTACCAAATCTTCCCATACGGGAAGTTTGCTCACTTCACAGCAAACTCGGCAATTCTTGAAGCTACACCGAACGAGGCAGAGACAATCCACATAGTGGACTTCGATATTGGAGAAGGGCTTCAATGGTCTCAGATGATCGAGGCAGTTGCTCGGCGACAGAAGACACTAAAGCTGACATCAATTAGGCATGAAGAGAAAGATGCTGATGCCGCTCCCTCGCAGTGGAGGTTTGAGGAGACGAGAAAGCAACTCCTGAGTCATGCTAGACTGTTTGGCCTAAAGTTGAAGGTCGAAGAGATGGGAATCGAGGATTTCGTAAGTGAAGCAAAGAGGGCAAAGAAAATGGGCGGAGGGAGAGAATTTATGGCCTTTAATTGTATCGTCGGCCTTCCACACATGAGAAGGGTAAGAAGTAGAAAGCTCGTCAAGGAGTTTCTAACGATAGCTAGGGATGTATTAGCCAACTCTGCAGCCAACCGTAGAGATAGCAACAGGGGCATTATAGTTTTAGCGGATGGAGATCCTTGCGAGAAGCTCAGGAGTTGTTCGAGTTTCAGTCCGTTCTTTGACGGTCATCTTTTGCATTACCAAGCCCTGTTGGAATCGATAGAATCGAATTTTCCAATTCATCTTGTAGAAGCAAGAATGACCATAGAGTGTCTCTTTGTTGCTCCTTATATCTCTTCTCTTGCTTGGTTCGAAAAGTGGCAGGAGATTAAGGATAGTTTCCATCTCCATGAGGCGCTCGGTCTGGAGGACTGGAGCTTCAGCAACGAAAGTCTAATGGAAGCAAAAGAAATCGTGAGAGAAGAGAGCTCGTACGGAGTAAGGATTGAAGGTTTGAATGGGAATGAAGCTGCCTTAGAATGGAGAGGAGTTCCTTTAGTCACCGTGTCAGCCTGGATAAACCAAAGCTAAAGAGAAGCCTTAAACTCTTTTTTTCATTTTCCTCTCTCTTTATATAATTTTTTTTTTTTTTTTTTTTAATTTCAATTCATAGATGTGTATAACGTGGTTGACACATGTCTGTTGCCGTATATACTGATTATAATGTTGGTGTTAATGACCAAAAAAATAGTTCAAAGTTTATCAGCATCATCCTCTAGTGGCTGAGCTATCCAAGTGCATGAGATGTTATATAAACGAATGTATATATATAGTTCTTGTCATTAGAAATTCACCAAATATGTTTCTTCTCATGATGGTTTCAAATTGAGTACCTTGAATTGTGATAAAACCCTAGCTTATTCTGAGAATCACAGTAGGAAAATAAAAGAAAATAATGGAAAGAAAGTAAATCTGAGAAAGATGTATGACACAAATGTTGATAGTATTTCGAGAGCCAAACTCACTCCCCTCAGCTAAGCCGAACCAACTCCTACTAATTGCCTAACTTTCTCTCCTACTTTTACTCCTTATGATTCCACAGCACAATGCCTAACCAACATAACAGAACATTACCACTACATAATTGTATCTCAGCTGGTCGATCTAATGGCATGGGGAGGGGGTTGGGGTCGTGGGTTCGATTTCACTTATAATCATTATTTCGTATTTAGAAGATGACACATGTTGCTTCAAAAAAAAAATATCATCAACAGTAAACTAGGGATCAACAATCGCCAAAGTACACAAGCAAAAAATCCCTATTTCATTTATCAAAAAAAGATCCCTCATTTTTTAGTTTTGACAAAAGAAATTGGAGGTTGGCAAATACAATCAACTTCATGGTTGGTTTCCTCAAGATGATGTCAGTGAAAACTACAGCTCGTCAAATGTTAATGCTAAACTTTCATAAGTTGATGGATGATATGTTTATGGCCAAAAAAAAAAAAAAAAAAAAAAAAAATTGATTATAGCAAAAACAGACTACAGCTAGCTCAAAGCCTTTAAAAAACCACATTAAGATCATCAAGACTAAGAGGTTGTTTGTCTCTCCATTCCGTACCTAAAATTTTCAATTCAGTTTTTATCTTCTTATGAAATTATAACTAGTTTTTGAAAAATCAATCAACTTTAAAATAAAAATTTCATTTTAAACCGGTATACCAACTCAAACTAATAATATTTGAAAAATAAAAGAACCTATGCTGTGCTTGAGGAGGAGGAAAAAAAAAAAAAAAAAAAAAAAAAAAAAAAAAAAAAAAAAAAAAAAAGGTTAAGAAAAGAGAGAGAAAAAGCCAAAAAAAAAGCGTCGACAGCAGGATTCGAACCTGCGCAGGCAAAGCCCAACAGATTTCGAGTCTGTCTCCTTAACCACTCGGACATATCGACGATTCTTACAATTCTAGCAAGTCTTTGTTATATTAACAAACTTAAAAAAAAACAAAAAAGCCCGATTTTCAAATTTTTATCGTAATATTTTATTGAACGAACGAAAAAAATGAAACAAAAAAACGAATCGCTTTTTCCATTTCATTTCCCGCTCCTCTTTCTTTTCTCAGCATCACCAACTTCACCTCCGGCTCTGTGTTTCTTCGAACGCAGCGCTGTCTCCAACAAAGCTCAGAAGATCACTGTCGTCCCATTTTGTAAAATTAGAAACCTGCCTTAAATTTCCCTTTCATCATTTGTACTAAAGTTTTCAATTTTCAAATTTCGCCATTTCTCTAACCCTAGACTAGTTCAGACAGAGTATCGGGAGCTCTGGTGCCAGCGATCGCAGAGAGAGAAAAAAAAATGGCGGATCTTTTGAAGAAGGTGATTTCATACAGCGGTGATCTCGTTGGGCTTTTGAAGGACCCCAGAGACCCGAACGGTGTCGCTCACTGTTGCGACAACCTCAAGGCCCTTCGATCTTCCGCCGACGCTGATTTCAACGAGGTTCTCAGCCTTCTCCAAGGTCTGTTTCCACACTTTTTCCCCCCTGTTTGTTTTCTGAGAAATTTTGTAAAAAAAAAAAAGAGCATCAAAAAGCAAAGTAATCAAGATGGAAAAGAGTTTTAGGTTCTGGGTGCTCCAATTAGTGGCCTGTAGTTCTAGGGCTTAATTCGAATTGTTTTCAAGTTTAGCATTTCCTGTTTTATAGATTGAAATAGACTTTCTGTCGTGAAAATTTTTAGAATTTTGGATTTTGGGGATGATTGTGTGTTGGAGAATTCTAACACTCAAAATTGAGAGGGAAAAAAAAACACTTTTTTTTTTTTAAATCATATTTGTTATTTTCATTATTTTGTTTGGAACACCTTGGTTGAGATTCGGAATCGCACATTTTGCAAATGGAATCATAATATGAACTTCAAATGGGAATGCCGTTTAACTTGAACTTGAAGGCGTATGTTGATCCTATTTCTTTCATAGTGTGAGGGGATAAAATGTTTTCTGTTCATTTGAGAGAGAAATGTTTTTCCATTTTTGGTATAAATTATAACTTTGAGACTTGGTTTTTTCTAGTTCCTTGTACTTTCATGAGTTGTAGAAAGATAAAAGGAAAACGAAGAGAGCCAATGAAATGAAACTGTGGCATATGATTGGACGATTAGGAGTGATGTCTAGTGTAGGTATATCTTATTCTTATTGGTCTTGCACAAGTTTTGGATGTGATTTTGGAAACGGTTATTATGAGCAGATTACGAGAATAAAACAGAAGAGTGCCGGCAAAAAACGGAGGCGGCAAAATCCGAGGTTGTTGCTGATGAAGAATTAGACCTTCTTCACAAAGAACTAGAAGAGGAGTGTAAAAGAGAAAGTTTGCTTTTGGAGGAGCTTAGATAAGTATATACTTAGTTGCATATTCTTTTTGAATTCTGGTATTGATGGTGCTGGGTTTGTGATTTGTCTCTCTGGTTTTGTTTGTCTCAACACAGTCATTACCAATGAAATCAATGATTTGGAATGCACAAGGATTTCTGTTCAGGAGCGAAATCAAACTCTGATGAAAATTGAGCAAGATGAGCTTAGAGCGCAGTAAGCATATGACTTGAACTTAGATACCAACATGACAGCAATTATTTTAATTTTTTCTTTTCTAAAATATCCTGTTTGTTATCTGTAAATAACTGCTATTTAAAGTTTGTTAAGGAGACTGAGGCGTGAGGCTCTGTAAAATAGGCCCGGGGGTTTTTATTTTTATTTTTTAACTGCAGCCCATTTATAATTCGGATCTGGGCTGCAACATAAGGACGCATAAATATATAAGTTTAAATCCCTATCTATTAGAAGTAGCCTCCCAACTGAAGAAGATTGGAAAGATGATGATGCGATTGATTTTGGAAGACAATAGACTTGTTAGATATGATGATTCTTCGAAAGATCCAACTAGTGAAGAAGATGATGATGTCAATAATGATGTTGCCTTTAATTTTATAGGGTTTACTACTTGAAATGTTATTGTTACTCTCATTTAGAGTGATAGAGATTAGACTAAGACTAATAGTTGACTGAGAGCTGACTGTGGTTCTCTTTTAATTATGTGCTTCTGTGTTTTGCGATTATCTATGTTTATGCATTCATTGTTTATGACATTTATCAATTGTCTTTAATATTTTATGAGGTTTTTAATTAATTTATTTTTATTTTTAAGTTTGAGGCTTATGCCTCAATCCACCTTGAGGCTTGAGCCAAAATGCCTCCGTTCCCACTTTCACCTTTTTAAAGCTCGATAGTATTTAAACAGATATATATATATATATATATATATATATATATATATATATATACTTTTTTCATACTTGAAGAAGAAAAGAAAACCTTGGTTTGGTAATGAATGTTTATGGCGGCCACAAATGAATTGTTACTGGATTAATGGGTTTCTGTTGAGTTTTTGAAACTTTGATTTCGTTGGTCTAAAGGTGAAACTTGTTTCTTTGATCCTCTGCAGGAGGACACTTTCAATGTTTGCATCTGTCACCAATATCATTCCTGACTTGTATGATCCAACCAAAGTTTCAGGCCGTATCCTTTTCATAAATGTTTTTAAATAAAAATAAATAAACACTCTCTCTCTTCCTTTTTTATAATCCTTTTTGTGGTTAGGTCCAGAAAGGAAAAAGGATTTAATCTTCCGATGATTCTGTTCTCCTTAACCATGTCAACGACAGATATTGTGGATAGAGATAAAAAGGTGGTCAAGAAATTTGAATTTGACCCAACACAGATGACTGCTTTTGATATGTGTGATAGCATTTGGAAAGCAATAGTTCGTGATAGAGTTTGAACTTTCTACCCTTCAGGTGAGTCTAATGTTAGGCGGTTACTTTGTCCCTTGAAATGGCTTCTTTACTCCATGGACTTGTTTCTCTCTTTAAGAATTGTTTTAACATTTTGTGTCTGTTGCAACCTTAGTATATGTACCTTAGGCTTTTTATCTCCTGTCCTTGAGTTCTAAGAACAGTTTCTGATCTGTGATTATGTAAGATAGATCGTCTAAGGCTGCTTTGCAGGATGGGATTGTTAAGGGTTAATTCCTGGGGTTTGTTACTTACATTTTTCAAGCATAAATGAGAGGAAGACCTTAATGATATGATATAGAAGTAAATTCTTTATTTTCCATGTTAACAGAGAATTTTGGATTTTTAGTAATTGCTTTTGTATATGCACAGAGATTGATCAGAGGATTTGTAAAATATTTCTTAACCATGCCTAGAATTGGAATGAGAACTACATAAAAAATGATTTTTGCTTTGGAGAAGCCTACATAAGTATATACAGTCAATTGTTCTCTTTGAAATTTCAGGTTAAATTTACCGGTTAGTAATTTGGGTCCCATTTATAATGCAATCATAGTTACGCAGACAAGGTTAATGATGTTTAAAGCAAAAGGATTTATGTGTGTGTGAAAATTTTTGCTTTTCTTCTACGCTTTTTTTTTTTTTTTTTTTTTAAATCTAAATAAAGTTTTATTTAGTTTTGCCCTTTGAGTTATGACGTCATAACATCGTATATTGTAAATAAAATATCTTTCTATGTTCCTGCAGGACTCTGTCCAATTCCTAATTGGCTATGCAATTTTCTTGTGGGTGCCATTTTCCATCCATGTTGTTATAGCAGCTATTTAATCCTGGTTAGTTTAACATGTAACTGTCGAAAGATAAATTGAGAATTTAAAAGACATCATGGGATTCATATTTCATGTCTTGAAAACCCTGTTCACGTCAAACATCTTTTTGCTTCTTAGTAATTACACGTCCTCTGTCTTACTGATATTTCAAATCATTAGCTTTTAATCCAATCATACTCAGTACCCTGAATTTTGGTTGCTTGGAGCCGTTAGAATTAAAAATGACAGGACAAAACATTATGATTGAGATTTGGTCATTGATTATAAGTATAACAATACTAACAATGTGCTTTGATGCCCCATGCAACTAGTGGAAATCGTTTTTCTTTTTCATATTACTAGTTATTGAGACGTGCTCCGGACGTTGAACTTTATTAAATGGAATTATGTATAGCTCCTATATAAACAAATTGCATGGTTCTTAACTTTTTTGAGTTATAATAAAGTGTTTTACTTAAAAATCTTAATTTACTTATTAGATTTATTTTAAATGGAAAAAAGGGACTACATCTTTTAAGAGAAAAAGAGAAAAAATAACAAGGGTCAATTCTTAATGAAAGGGATAAAAAGGAAAAGGGAAAACAAAGCAAAAAAAAAAAAAAAAAAAAAAGAGATATTGATTAAAAAAATAGACATTGATTACCAAAGAAAAAAAAAGAGTTTCTAACCGATTGAACCATATAGACTCATGTGGAAAAATGATTCTCAATTAGGATAAAACTTCGGAACACGTGTAAGTCATACAAGAAGCATACATTGAGCTTTTTATATATGTGGTATAAAATAAAATAAAATAAAGATAATAGATAAAGGGAAAAAAAAAAATAGGAAAGACAAAAAAAGAAAAAAATAAAAACCATGTGCTGACAGCTTGTTGTATTTAAAAGAGAGCAACATTGCCTCTTTTATATATGTAAGTATTAAAACCATAAATATCACCTTTAAGTGTTGAGGTACCCAATAGTGTTGAATAAATGTCTCATAGTCGTTAGCACAAGTTAATCAAACATGTTGATTGCATCTTTTGAATATTCAAAGTAGTCGAAAACGATCTTGAACTAGGCCTCAACACTAGCAGATAAGATATTGAGAATAATAATTTGAAAAAAAAAAAAAAAAAAAGGGTTATTATTTCGACTTCTATGAAGACATGTTTTGCAAACATAAATGTAGTTTTTACTCGAAAATATTTACATAAATAAAACAGACAACCCAGGATGTAAAACGCAAAACAAGCCCACCGCCTTCAAATACAAACGAGGACGGAAGTATGTTGATCATGTGGATATCTTAAAAAGAAATCGCAATCTCACGTTTGATATTGGAAATCATTTCGATTGAGTTTGATGACCTCTCTCTCTCTCTATCTCTCTCTCTCTCTCTTGGCAATATTGACTAATTTGCAAACTATATTTACCTTTCTTGTTCCAACAAAAGGTAAATTATTGGCAGGCCACTGGCACAGAATTACCTTTATAGGCCATGCATGCATACGCTGTAAAGTTGTTATAATCCTGCATTCAAACATGTAGTGCTTAGAGAAAGAAGAGAGAGAGAGAGAGAGAGAAAAAGGGAAATTAAGGACATTGCGTTGGATGCACCAAACTAATGAAATTTTTTGGTTGAAAACGGTTGACTTTTCAAAAATTATTTACAATTTATGTTGATTTTTTTGAAAAAGATAAAAACTTTAGGTTTGAAATTGAGAGCCAAACTGAAGCTTACTTTTCCAATAGACTGATTGTTTACAACCACCCAAGGTACAAATGTATGTGGCGGATTAAGTTGTGCAGTTTCCATAGCATAGCTTTGTTCAAGCTGCAAATCAATCGAAATTTCAGTACTAAAATAAAATACAGTAAAACCCAATTGACAACTCAAAATAATATGCTTTCTTTTCTGAAAAAAGAAAAGGACAAATATAATGTTCATAATTTTTTTTGGCTCGAAAATATGCACCGACAATATTAGAGACTAGAAATGATACCTTCGTTCCATTTACGCTACCGATGCAGTCCAACACAGGTTTCTGATTCAGACCCAATGAGCTAAAACAAGTTCTCCAATCCTTGTACCTTCCCTCAATGACCAGAAACTCAAAGCAGTAAATCAAAGCAAAATGCTTGTTCTGCATCATAAATCAGTGGAATGAATCTACTTAACGTGAAAGACGACAATCAAATGAGCGGTTAAATCTGTAGAGCCTAATTTAATTTATTAGTGAGAGAAGAGTTTCTGACCACATCACGCATGACATTAATGGTGCAGGCTTGCAGAGTATTCAACTCGCATTCATCTAAGCCATTCTGGCAACCAAACAAAATACCAATATGAAAATTCAGGGGGGGGGGAAAAAAAAATTGGTTTTTAAGGTTGACTGTCTAGAGGCTTGTCATAAATCCTGTTTGGATGCTGAGATTTTGACAAGAAAAGGAAAGGAAACAAAGAACGAAAGTTGAAAAATTATGAAAACAAAAACCCAGAGGGAAAATCTAACCTGACAAACAATGGCGTTGGTGGATTTATTGAGATAAGCATTACCCCAGGGGATCAACCTAAGATTGACAATGGTGTTGAGACCGTTGTCGAAAATCGGAGCAAGATTTTTAACGATGAAAGAGGCACAGGATGGATTCAGAGCCTCATAGTAAACAGAGAGATTTACTTTCTGGGAAACGAGCTTTGAATCCTTGTTAACCCTGCCATAATCCAAGTCATAAGCAGAAATACTATCACTCTGAAATATGAACAAGAGAAATGGAAAAACAACGACAAATGTGAACACTAAACTCGTAGAACCCATTCTTCTTTAGAATGGCCTTTCTGCTATTCTTGTCTCTTGTATAAATCGGCTTGGTAATTTAGAGAGATAATCACGGATGAGTAATTTTTTTTATTTTTATTTTTAATCACTGACGAGTAATTACACTTTGTTTCTACTATAATTGCCAGATGTCGTGAAAGTGAATTGATTTGTTGGTTTTGACCAATTTCCCTTTTTTTTTTTTTTTTTTTGTTTTTCATTTGACAAATTTTGTATTTGTTCAATAATTCCTGTATCCTCTGTTACTAATTGTACAAAAAGCTTGTGATGGCGTTCTAAAACATTATGGCTGTTTTCTCTTTCATCGTTGGCAAGTTGATGTTAGTTGATGATTCTTGGGCCGAACTAAATGCAATTAATATGTGTCTATCCAAACGTGGAATGTTTTTGTCTGCTTTCGTTAGCGTGTCATGGGGAATATGAACCTAAGTAGATATACTCGATTACTATTTTTGAATGATTACAATGAGGTCATATTATTGTTTTTATGGTAACGAGGGTATATTATTTTTAAGTCATGTTTAATATTGCTTAAAGAACAAATTATTACTTTTTTTTCTCTCTCTCTAAGTTTAGAACCTGTCACAAAATGTACTATAAATTTTAATTTATAATATTCTCTTTTTTAAAACTTTGAAAAAATATGAATTTTTTTTTCAATTAAATTTTTAGCGAAAGAATACATATAATATTTATTAGAAGTATGAGTTTGGATTATTAAATATAAACTTATGAATTTGTGCACATTGACGCCGTTATCTTTATAAAATGTGGAATTACAAAACTATCTATAAGAGTTAGGTATAGGAAAAAAAATTGACTATCAATCCTAATATTTATTCTTTTAATCTAATTATAAGTATTTCACATTTAATATTCGTAACTCATATTTCCAACTAGTATTATATGCATTCATCAAAAATTTACTTGATGGGGAAATTTGCAAACATTTCTAAAATTTAGGGGAAAAGAACATTATAAATTGAAGTTTGTGGGTATTTTGTAACAAGGTTTGAAGTTTAGGAGGGGAGATATGTAATTTGTCCTTGTAAAAATCTTGCAAGATGAGTGGTGCTAGAAGAGGAGAAAAAGGACTACCGTTGGATGAGTAGTGTTGATGACGTGGACCATCGTAGATATCGATTTCGAAGCATTGTGGCCATTATTTGGGAAGGAACTATTGGTCAATATATGTTGTTTTTCGCTTATATATTTGACAATGTTTTTATTGCTTGTTTCTTTATTTTGGTCTTTGCTTTATGATTTGTTCTTTTAAAGTCCGTTAGGTTCAATTTTCCATCTGAAATCTTGCAGGCCAGTTCCTTATTTTTATTTATTTATTTTTATTTTTCTCTAAACGAGAACTGGCACGAGCAGCATACGGACGTGAACTATTTTACTTCACTATGTTTTTTTTTTTTTTTTTTTAAATACATTTATTGCCACAACCACCACCCGCTAACAGCTTATGATTTCTCGAAACATTCTTTGAATTGTGATGAAAAGACAAACTCAGTCAACCCTAGTTAGCAGGAATACCGTTTCGACTAAAGACTGTATTTTTTATTTGGTTCGTCAATTTTAATTTAAAAATTTTAACTTAATTTTTATTTTTTTTTTCTGAAAAATTAATTATTTCTTAATTAATTTTTTAAAAAATTCCAACTCAAATCTGTCAATCAAACGAGAGGGATTACTCTCACCTACACAACTTCTATGTAGTTTTTTCCTCTTTTATCTCAAGAATTGTTTGTTTGGCATTTTAATTCCTAGAGTAAAATTCTTGCCAATCTCATCTCATTCACGAATCTAATTATATTTGCAGTGTTACTCCAATTATTTCGATAAGCTTTTTCGCTTGGTAGTAGAGAAGTACAGAGCAAAATTTGCGGTTGCAGCATATTCAAGCCTGTTGGATAAAGTTGGATTTTTATTGCACGTATTATTCAGTATTTGGAGCAGCATAACAGAGCCCATCTGTGAACCATCTTAAAGATTTAATAAACATAATTAATGCTAGTAACTCAATAATGTACTTTAAGGGCATGTTTGGTATACCGTATTAACACTTCATATTATATTATTTAAAATAATATAAGTTTGGCAATATCTTTATATTGTATAGTTTAATACGAAATAAAAAATTAATACAATACGGATCGTGATATCTTATACGACAAAAAACCTATGTATTAGACTGTATTGTATAATTTAATCCAAATGATTATATTAAAAAACAAAATATAATGGATTTCAATATGGAGGTTGGGTCGGGTTTCTGGACGAGAGTTGAGGTCCAGTTTCGGTATAGAGTCGAGGGTCGAGGTCGGATTTCGGGACGGGGGGGTAGGGGTTGGGTTTCTAGATGGGGGTTGAGGTTGGGTTTGGGGATGGAGGTCAAGGTCGGGGTCGGAATCGGGATTCGGGACGGAGGTCAGCGTCGAGATTCAGGACAGGGGTCATGATCGAGTTACGGGACAGGGGTCAAGGTTGGGTTTTATGATGGGGGTCGAGGTCAGGGTCGAATTATAGGACGGGGGTTGGGGTCGGGTTTCGAAACGGGGTGTTGGGGTCGAGATTCAAGACAAGGGTTGGTGTCAAGGTCGAGGTCAAGGTTGGGTTTCAAGACGCGGGTTGGGTTTTGAGATGGGGATCAGGGTTGGGTTTCGAGACAGGGGTTGGGATCAGATTTTGGGGTCGGGGTCTAGTTTTAGGATGGGGACAAAGTCAGGTTTCGGAGTCAGGGTTGGGATCGGGTTTCGAGACGGGGGTTGGAGTTGGGTTTTGGGACGGGGGTTGGGGTCAAGGTTGGGTTTTATGATGAGCTTCGAGTTTGGGTTTCGGGATAGGAGTCGGGGTCAGGGTCAGGGTCGAGGTCGGGGTCGAGTTTTAGGTTCAGGGTTGGGGTCGTGGTTGAGGTCGAGTTTCGGGACAAGGGGGTTGGGGTCGGGTTTCGAGATGGAGGTCGGGGGTCAGGTTTCAGGATAGGGGTCGGGGTTGGGTTTCGGGATAGGAGTAGGGGTCGAGTTTTCGGATGGGACCTCATCCCGAAACCTGACTCTGACGCTCGTCCCCAAAACCGACCCCCAACCCCTATTTTGAAACCAGACCCCAAGCTTCGTTCTGTAACCCGACCTAGTCCTCGAAACCCAACCCCCATCTCAAAACCCGACTTCAACCCCTGCCCGATATCCAATCCTGACCATTCTGACCCCCGATCCGACCCTGAAATCCAATCCGATCCTGTGCGGGTCCCGAAACCCGACCCCAGTTGTAAAACCCGACTCTGACTCCCGTCTCGAAATCTGACCCCGACCCCGACCTGATCGAAAACTGACCTCGACCCTCGGCTCAAAACTAATCTCAACACGACATCATTTCTAAACCCGACCCGGTCCCGAAACCCGACTTTGGTCCTGAGGTCATAGCATAAATTCTATCTTCTGAAATATCAATTCTTAATACGATACAATACGATGACAAACAAACAATGTACTGTATTGTATAATACTGTAATACAATGCAAAACTAAATATCGTATTGTATAATAACAATACAATACAATACAATACAATATAATACAACGTGTCAAACATACCCTAAGTGTAGTAGAATACTTTCTTAAGGTGAGATAAGGACGCCCTTTTAATATCTCACCGATCCATAAGTACATCCAGAGACAGTTTTTAATAAGCAAGAAAAGCAATAAGTTTTAGCCATAGCATACTCAAACACAGTTCTCTTAGCAATATTTTATGCTTTCCTCATTGTGTTCTCTGCATCATGTCAGTACCTATAATTTCACTTAAAAATCCCCAAGTTTTAATGCAAATATCCGTGCTCGATGTTATCAATCGATATTTCTATAAATCCAGACCGTCAATATTTCCGTCAACGTTAACATTTTCATCCTTGGTATCTATACATGCGAGAAGGAATAAAGATTTTGGAGGAATCAAGTTAGTATTCCATCCAGGTCCCTCAAAGAAGGATTCAGAAGTGGGGTAAAGGGTATCAGCTTTGGACCTTTGAAAACCAACCTAATGATTAATGACAGCTAGCATCGAGAAATCGTCTGCGAAAATGTAAAACCTTGTTATAAATGGACTGAACATAAGCAAATTCTTTTTCTGCTTTATGACACACGAGATTTCAAGTACTAAAATATATTCTATTGTCCATAAGGCACAATACCAATAATAGCAAACCCAGCTCAATATTCTGAACTAAAGGGGACCAGAAGTATAGTTATTGCATTGCTTAGCAGCTAGAAATTCACAGTTTTTCCGAGAAAAATTCCCAGCTAATCTTATATCTTTTATCATCTTGGAATTTTCTCTGCTAATCCTAATGATGTAAAGTTTCTTTCTTCCCCTGCAAGGCACACTTCAGGCATTGAATTCAGTTTCTTCATCGATTCAATCTCGAATGAGAGTGATCCACAAGCCTCAGGTTTAGGAGAGCCTCTGTAAGCCTTGCAAATGTAAGCCATAAAATTTTGGTAGTCCTGCGGATTTAAAAACTATTATTGCGAGAGAGAAAGAGAGAGAGAGAGAGAGAGAGAGAGAAGGGAAAGCTTTCAAAAGCATTGAGAACAACGAAACGTTAACAAGAAACTGACCTCTTGGATCGGTTGATTATTGACAACCACCCATGGAACAAATCCATGTGGAGGATTAAGCTTGGCAGTTTCCCGTGCATATCGATCTTCAATCTATGAACCAAATGCCAATGAAAATCAAGCTTAGCAACGATAAATAACTCGATATATCGACTGTTGAAGCTGCTAAAAAGCACCAGAAAAAAAAAAATAATAATAATAAAGGGTGAACAAAGCTAACCACGTTTCCATAGCCACTGTTGTAGCAATCAATCGGCTGTGTGCCCAAATTTGTCATTTGAAAGCATTTGGTCCATTCTGTGTGTTTGTTCTCCAAAGTTAGCCGCTCCACACAGTGAATAAATCTAAAATGTGAATACTGCACGACAATTTAGCTGCTATTAAGAGCAATGAATCAATTGAAAACATACTATCCCCACATACGTGTTTTCTGATATCACCACAACACATGAATTTACGTAAGCAGTTTTGCTAGTGCCAGTTGTGACAAATGATCTTCAGCCCTAGCACCATGTAGGCACATTTGATCACTTTGGTTGGTGACATTTTTTTTTTTTTTTGTCACATTGCACTATAGTTACTATATTGTCACATGGCCCCGATATGGAAATATTCATTTAACCCAAGTTTGCACGCGAGCTATCTATTTGATTTGACATGACATGTATAACTATGTGTGTGGTTGTAGAAATAGCTCTTACTTTGACTAGAAGAATGCTTAAATCACGGTTTTTTAAACATAATCGCTACAAAATCATGTTTAGGAAAATGAGGTTGTTTTGAGGGGGGGGGTATTACCACATCAGGATAGACGAAGATAGTGCAGGCCTCAATTGTGTTCAACAAGCATTCATCTTCTCCATGCTGCAGCACCAACCAAAAAATAAATAAATAGGAATTTACCCGGAAAAAAAAAAAGAAAATATAAATTAGTAATAACAAAAATAATAATTTAAATATATATCTAGGAAAAAAAAAAAAAGCGAAATCACGTGAAAACCCATGACTCGGATCTGCCACCCCAAAGCATTAAAGGCCACTAAATAGGCCAGCTAGACCCACCATAAGAGTGGCCCACGACTCAACCCAATGCAATAACAAAGTTCGATGGATTTCATATTCCACTTCTACTCAGACCGTTTGGTGACGATTAAAGACGGAATCTAAGTAGTATTTTAATTGGAATTAAGTTGAGTTCTATAAATGTATATTTGGTTTTAAAAAAATTGTTTGAAATTATAAAGTATAAAAATTTGAAACGTATTCGGAAAAAATATATATCGATATATATCTTATCTCGTTTTTCTTAAAATTTTATGAAATTTAAAAAAAATAATCTCATTTCAATTTAAAATAATAAAATTATAAACTTCAAAAGTTTAAATTTACTATAAACATCTGTAAATATTTTATTGTTAACCTAAAATACCCCAAAGATGGTTGTAAACCATATATAAAAACACCGTCTTCAAACATCCTTTGAAAAATGCGAAACAACGAAACAGATTATTGAGTGGCACACTTAACTGACAGCCTACCAGAGAACAAATTTTTTTTCTTAAATTATTTAGGGTGATTTGTATCATAAGCTACTATCGAAAATAATCATACATCCCTAAAACTCGCACGAGATTATGCACACATAAATTAATCCTTTATCATTGGTTTATCTATGATGCAATTAAAAAAAAAAACATTAAAAAAGACAGCATACGCAATATTCTATTTGTATTAAACTATCATTTTATGCGCAACTTTAATCATTTTTCTTCCTGTTCTAAAACTTTGATACTACAATTACTGATTTGTCATTTTGTGAAGAGTACTACATGAAGACAAAAGGGATCAGGATATGGGTATTTTAGTAATTATGCCCTGGGTGACTGGCAGAGCCTTAAAGGCAAAAAGATGATGGGCCTGGTGGGCCCTTAGCAACGTTAAATCTGAACAAACTGATTGGAGAAGCTACATTTCTGTCGTAAACCACAACACTTAGCAAAATTCCATACACTCCAGATTCTTCTTCTCCTTCTTTTTAATTTTTTTTTTTTTGGGGAACAATACCATTTTTTGAACCTTAAAGCTCAAGTTAAAACTTGTAAAGAAAAGCAGAAGCAATTAAACAAATTAGGATGGAGATTGAAGAGGACACATATATATATATGTATGTGTGTGTGTGTGTGTGTGTGTGTGTGTGTGTAGAGAGAGAGAGAGAGAGAGAGAGAGGAGACCTGGCAAACGACAGAGCCGTCGGAGTTGATCCAAGCGTTACCCCAAGGGACCAGTCTGAGATCGACGGCCGAGATGAGCCCGTTCTGGAAGATCTTCACGAGATGGTTCACTATGAAATTGGCACAGTAGGGACACAAAGTCTCATAGTATAACGACACTTGGACCTTCTGAGAACCCAGAGAATTATACGGAATTACAGACAAGAATAATATCGCATAACTCAGAGCTAAAATGGAGGACATTTTACGACCCGCCATTAGTTTTCTGGCGCAGAGAAATGGGCAAGTTTCAAGCACAAGACGACTGAGCTTATATAAATTGAGAATGGAATTTACCAAAATGGGGTCTCTTTTCAAGGGCAGATTGAAAGATGGTAATTGGGGCATCTGGATATTTGGAGGGTCCCCTTTTTTATTTTCTTTCTTTGTGCGTGTGGTATCCAATTTTTATCCTTTGTTTTACTTTTGGTCTTTCACTTTGTCAGTTTGCCATCTTACTTTCTCGTGAAAATTATCAGCTTGGCATTTATATAAGCCATTCAGAAAAAATAATAACAATAAATATAAAAATAATGATAAATATGCAGTGAAGTCTCGTTTATATATCCTATTGATAGAATTCATTTTTAAATCGGTAAGATGTAATCAAACGATTAATATACTGCTTGTATATGATAATTATAATGCATCTTATGTCCTACTAGCATAAACTAAAAAATTTAAAAATAATATATAAAAAAATAAATTTAAAAAGAAATGGGTAAAACACCAATTCCCTCCCTGGTCGATGACCCCCCGCCGACGAGCTAGGCATCCCCCCCTCCCTCGACGCCGACAACCCCCCCTCCCGTGGCGCTCGAGCCCAGGAGCCCCCATCCCCTAATGCCAATGAGCTCCCCCCCACCCCCCCCCCCCCCCCCCGATCAACCCCAACCTGAGCCCCTGACCCCCCGCGCTCGAGCCCAGGGGCCCCTTCTCGCCCTCGCCCCCCCCCCCCGCGAAGCCAGATCTAGTCGGTGTCTAGGGAGGGGGGCTCCTCAGCGTCTTTGCCGGAGTCAGGGGACCCCCGGTTGACTGGTTGATAAACCTTTTTTTTAGTTTTTTTTTGAATTTCTATTTTTTTTTTAATTTTTAGTATATAATATTATAGGTTAATGTACATTATAGTTATCATACATAAATAATATCTCAACCGTCCGATTAAATCGAGACGGTTTAAAAATGAGCTCTACCGATATGGTATATAAAAAGGGTTTTACCGCGTTTTACCTAAAAATAATAACTAAAATAAAAGTTTCTAGTTAATAGCAAACAATATACCAATACCAAAATTCATTAAAAAAAATTTTGGTTTTTAAGAAAATTTAGAACGTCGCCTACTGAATTACGGATTAGAAGCGGAAAAATCACTTTACGGCTTCCAAGGGAGAGTAAGGTTGCCTGCCAGAAGCGCGGAGTTAGATGGAATCTAGTGAATTGGTACTGGTATGATCGCAACCCGAGTCCTAATTGCGAATTAGTCACTTGAGCTATTCACTTGCTCACGTAAGAGAAGCAAAAAGTTATGTTTGTAGATCCTCTCGTCACTGTGCAAGCAAGAGACACCTAAACGTTAAAATCAGTGAAAAAAAATAAAATAAAAGAAGGGTACAACACAAGTACTCCCTAGGAGGCCACCCATCCTAGTACTACTCTTGCCCAAATATGCTTAACTGGAGAGTTCAAATGGGATCTAGGGCATTAGTATTCTTATGATTGCATCCAAAAGCATACGCAAGAAGCATTCACTTAAAGGATTCTCATGCTTATGCGTAGAGGAACACTTACGAAGGTTGCCCATCATAAGGGAAGTGGGGTTTAGTTGCACACAACAATTGAAAATGTTTTACGAAACAAAACTCAAAAGGGATAAAATAATCCATGAGACTTTCCATTCGCACGGGAGTGACTGGCGAAAACATTGACAGGATTCATGAATTTGCTCAAAGAGCACAAAACTTGGAAAGGGAACTTGTGAGTAAAGCTCCAGTTAATCCAATAGATGACTACGGTCTCCGCTACCACGATGCATGCATGCCTGCATGACTGAGTGTGGACGAGAAATCCGCCCTTGACAGCTAAGTTGTAATGGAAGATATTGGAAAATATAGAATCTTCAAGGAAAAATGGAAGGTTGGACAAGAACGCAATGGACTAAGGGCACATGAGACAGGAAACGAGGAGCTGTAGACGGAATTGGAATCCTAATTTCCTTGATCGAGTAGTCACGAGAACAATAATCATTAGAAAAATTGAAAAAGTGGCCTTTCGGAGGCTCGAGCGATGAAGTTTGCATAAAAATGCCTGGGGGGTTGTTACAAAGCGATGAGTCTTGCCCGTTGGCCCATTTCTACTTGGAAAAAAAATGCTTCCCCTCCCACCCCCTCCCCCCACCCCACAGTTTTTGCCCAAAATTTTTTTCCTTCTCTTTTGAGGCCTACAAGAGTTTTGTTTTGTTTTTTTTTTTTTTTTCTAATTTTTTTTCCTCCAAGTTTCATTTATTTACTTGTTTATCTTACACTAATTTTGTTTGCAACCCCTTTGATTATTATTATTATTATTATTATTTTGAATTGGCAACTCCTTTGATTTGCACAATCTAACAATCTATAATTTTTGAATATTTTTTATTTTTAAAACTAATTTTTTTTTGTTCATAATTTGGTAATAAAAATAATAGATTATTCTCATCTACTTTTAAATTTTAATGTCATTCTAACAATGTCTCCATAACTTTGAAAACTCTCATTTTATCCTTTAAATTTTAAATTATCCCCATTTAATCTATTTTACTAGAATTTTGGTTAAACACAAACAGAAAAATAAGGATATTAGTCTTATTAAATCCATTTTGTTAGGATTTTTATCAAGAGTAAATTGATTATTTAATCCTTAAACTTTTAAATTTGTGCAACTTTGATCCCTTATTTTTTTGGTAGCTGTAATGCCTATAAATTATTAAATACTGCTATAATAGTCATTTTGGTTAATTTTTATACGGATCCTTTAGTAATTTGATCAAAAATTGATGCTAGCTAATGGATTCCGTCCAAAAAATTAATAAAAAAGACTACTGTACTAATGCTTTTAATAGTTCATCGTAATTCCAACTATAAAAAAAAAAAAAAACATGTACTAAACTTGCATAATTTTAAAAGTTTAAGGACAAATCTGATAATTTATCAGTTTATTAAAGAAAATAATATAAACACACTTAATTTAATTTTTTTTTACTTGTTTTTAACTGTAATTCTATTGAATTTGACTAAGTGAAGGATTATTCAAAACTCAAGGTACAAATTAAGAGTTTTTAAAATTAATGGGCAACGTGGAAAAAGACGATCAACATTAGAAAAAGTAATCTTGCTTCTAGATCGTCGGTTAGAATTAAAATTTTTAAATTAAAATTTATTAATTTTTTAAAAAATAATTATAATTTTTATTGATTTAAAAAAAATCTAATTAAAAAAAATACATTTTAGTTCGAGATAAAATAGAAAACCAATCAAATGCTAATTTTTTAAAAAAAAAATTTGTTTTTTTTGGTTGAAAAAACATTAGAAAGATTTATTCACTCCTATTGGAAGGGGTATTTTGTCAAACTCACTCTATCCAATTTATACTAGTCTAAGGGTTAGTTTGGTGTATGAGTTGAGTTGATAAATTTAAATTTAAATAGTAATTTTTGTTGACTTTTTTTAAAAAGATAAAAAATTTTTTCAAAAAAAGACAAAAAATATAATAAAAAAGTACAATTTAATTTAAATTGAGTATGCTTACCAAACATACCCTAAACTCTTAACCCTCTCCTCCTCCCACCTCCTCCGAGCTTTCAACTCGGTTTCTTCCATTTTTCATTTCCTCTCCAAAAATGGCGTCGATCAACTTCAACCCTTTCGAAAGCTGGTTCGGAAAACCACCAAAGCCAATTACTCCCCTCAACCTTCTCAAGTTCAACGGCTTCTCCTTCCTCAGAGCCCAAGCTCCCACAACAAAGTTCGCTTCACTCTCCGCTTCAACTTCAAACCTCTCCGACCAAGCCCAGAAACCCGAAGAGAAGACCTCCCCCTCCGATGAGGAACCGAAAGGTCCGTACAGCCAAATGCTCGACCAGTTCTTCTGGGAATGCGAGAACTTACCCGATTACCGCCACACGCCGGAGGTCGATAAGATCCTCAACGAAGACCCCCTTTTCGAGAAGAAGGAAAATCCGACGGAGGAGGAGATCAGAGAGAACGAGAAGTTCTGGAAGGAGTTTAGGGCAAATCCCGTGGTCCAGTTCTTGAGACGGGCCGAGGAGATTGCGGACGTTGTGAACGAGATGGAGCTGAAGGAGAACGAGAATCCCTACCGGAGAGAGGACCGGAAGCGGTGGCGGTCCGTGCCGCATGTGATTGGGCTGGACGGCCGGCCGATGCCGAGGAAGGCGATAAAGACGAAGGAGGAATCCGATGACAAGTTTTGGGATTTTGCGAGGCAGTTCTTCTTCGGGCTTTGGGGGTTCCGGCAGAGGCCCTACCCGCCCGGCCGGCCCATCGACGTCGCTCAGGCCATCGGCTACAAGCGTCTCGAGAAGCGCTACTATGATTGTAAGTGTTTTTGGGCTTGCTGTAAGTGAATTTGTCATTGTTTTTGGGTTTGCTGTAAGTGAATTTGTCATTCATGTGTTGTTGGTATTGGTTTGAGAATTGTTTACTTTAGGCACTACATTTGAATGTTCATTCAAACTGGACGTTTGCATTTAAAATGTAGAATTTGAATTATATGTTCGAATTATGTTTGTTTGGATAGTTTTTATTGAAAGTAACGTTTAAATAAAATGTAGAAAAATGAGTATGACACGTATCACTAAAAAGTTAGAATCTGAATTTGGATTTAAGTTGAATTGTTGTGAAATAGTGAAACATTTAAATAATTTCATTACAGCAGTTGGCCAACCAAACGGATGTTTTATAGGAGTCCAATAATAACTCTTGGAATGCTTCGTTTAGTTTAGTGTTTGTTACAAATGGTATTGTGTTATTGTTGTTAGGATTTGTATATGTGTAAGTGTGATTTGTTATTGCACTTGTATTCTTTGTGTTTGTTTCACTTGTTTAGTGTTTGCTTTCTTTCTGTTTTTCTTCTTTTTCTATGTACTTCAGGTGTGTAAACAATTTGTTAAGTGCTTTTTGCTATGGATTTCTAATTTGCAAATTGCTGTTTATTACAATAGTTAGTGATCATGACTTCTTGATATCAAATGTCACGTGCTGTGGAAGTTGTCATTCTTTTATTGACATATTTTGAAAAAATTGTCAAGTCAATTGCTAGCTTGAAGATTGCATCTACTTGCAAAAAAATAAAAATAAAAATGATTACTCACCGCCGCCATGTGATTTGGTATGAAAGGTTGGGATCCCTAGAATTATTATTATTATTACTTTTTTATTTTTTTTCCCCCTGTTATAGTCCTCAGAAACTTTTACTACATTTTAGAGCAAAGGAATCGGGTGAATGCATTCTTAATACATTTAATGCACTACTTATGTATTTGTTTCCCACTTTTCTTACCCATTAAAGAGAACATGTATCCGGGTGTAAAGAATGATATGAGTTTCCTCTCTGCCATTGTTTCTAAACACAATTTTTTTTACTACTTTTCTTGTCGGCAACTAGTAAGAAAAACTCATCAAACTCTTTATTCTGGTCCATTTTTCTTGTTGTGGCTGTAAAATGTGTACTTGTTGGACCACAGTATTCCCATCCTCAGTGAATATAATGAAAATACATTCTGTTTGGACTGCCATTCTCTATGTTAATGAGGCTATTGTTGTTTCGTGATGGCAGTTATCATGAGGAGTGGAGGATTTTATTATAAAGATCGCCTGGGCCGTACTCGGGGACCATGTGAGCTGATAACCCTTAAAACTGCATGGGGTGCTGGCATCATTGACAAAGATACATTCATTTGGGGTGAAGATATGGATGAATGGGCGCCAATTCACATGATTTATGGCATGGAACGGGCAATTGCCACTTGGGAAGGTTTGTTGATCTTCCTTCATAATTGCATCATTGCTTGAGCAAGTTTGTTGATCTATATGATTGGGATGCCGAGGTACATGCATTGACCGAAAGATAAAGATGTCTCACCTTTCTTGATACAAGTGATAAGATCTCAATTCCTTGTTATTTGGTACAAGTTGTGTTACAGGATTTGTCTTAAATAAATTTGCAAATAGTGCTGAAAGAAAGTAAGCATCTCTCTTGAAAGAATGTCTATCAAATTGTACTGGACTATTTATCTTTTTGACGGTATTATGGAATTCATCTGTTTCATTTTTAATGACAGTTAACCAGTTCAAATTTCGTTTTTTAGGGTAGACAATATTATATTGTGTGACAACATGACAAATCTTAGCTAAATATGACCCAAAGTAGGTATTGTGATTTATGATTATTTTAGATGAGCTAAGAAGCCGCGCTGCTTTAGAGATCTTGTTGCATATCTATTTTTTTTGTATCATGTCTTTTTTGTGTGTGTATCTGTGTTCTCTTTCTATCTTTCTTTCTTTCTAACAGTGTGATTTGAAAGAAATCAATTTGTGCTATAACCAGACTGATTTGTGGTTATAGTTAGACTCGGAGCTGCCGCCACTGCTTTTCTTCACAAACTGCAAAGGGGCGTTCCTCCTTGGGTTCCTCTAAAGGGGCGTGAGGAAAAAACATTTGAGCAGGCCCAACGAGAAGCATATGAAAGCAAAAGACGTGATTTAGCTGTACTGAAAGCTAATGATGGTGTTTGGCCTGGTGTTAGAATTCCAAGTCATGCTCTTTTTCTCTGGGCTAGTGGCTCAGAACTAACCTCAGTTCTTGAAGCAGATCACATGCCAAACAAATACATTCCGAAAGATCTTAGGTATTTCATCTCATATAATCTTTTATAATCGCCACAACTACACTACATTTCTTTGTCATTTTACTTTTGTTATGTGAATGGAGAGAAGAACCTGCTTCTGGGGAGCAAGGAATGTAGATTCGCTATATTATCTGTTTTAGAAACTCAACTACGAGTGTTGATGGAGGTTAATTTTTTTCCGAGGTGTATGCTTTTCGGATTAGTATCCTAAGTTGTTTCATAGTAGTCGATTGTTTGAATTTGGAAAGAAGCACTCACCAACATATCCAGATTTAATATATTAATAACATCCCTTTTGTCATTTTTTTTTTTTACCTGTTTCTTCGTTTGTATGTAGCAAGAGCAATGAACGTTAATCTGTTTTCTCTTTTTCTTTTCATTTTTCCAGTTAGTCTACATTTTTTTTTTCCTTTGGCGCTGTGAAAAGGCAATTCATCCTATTTGTACCTATTGAATATGTTCCATGGCACGGTACTCTTGCTATTGGATATCAGTAACTGCTTATTAACTGATGCACTTTTGCTTGTCTGGTGCAGGCGTCAATTGGCTGAACTTATCCCTGGTCTAAGGCCATGGGAGGTTTTAAGTGTTGAACAAGCAATGGATCAGATCACATATGGCGGGAAATGGTACCGTCAACCTCTCGGTACATTCACGACAGGCCCTCCATTCATTGAACTTTGGAATAAGGATGTCATGGTATAGACTTGCTCCTGACTCCCAAATCCCAGTTTTCTTCCGCACTTTGAGTTTTCATTTTTCCTCGTAGTTTGAAGATTGCAAAATCATAACGGAATTCTAACCAATTATTTGGGGAATTAAAAAATAATAATAATAGACACACTGTTGTGAGCATGCTAAACTGATCACATTTAGTTTAGCTGCCCTGAAAGATTTAAAGCTTTATTCTTGTGGTTTAACTTTGTTGTCGCTATTCCGATGCGGATTAATCATATATGTTGCTGACATCTTGTAAATTAAACTGGCTGACTTTTCTTGTAAATATTTATTCGACTTCGGTCCATATTGCTTATCCTCTGAGGGCATGCGAATCTCTAACTTCTTCTCTTGTGTTATATTTTTCTACAGAGAATACTCGATATTTATACCAAGCTTAGCCATGCGGTTTACCGGAAATTGAGTGAGAATATTCCTGGATTCTCCACCATAATGGAGAAAGTCTATGCTGATGCTGCCGTCAGGGATGCAAGACGGAAGGAGAGGAGGTCGGCAAAGAAGAAAGCCGAGGAGGAAGAACTGTATCGTCGACTGACAGGTGATCAATAGCATCGCAAGAATCAGTCCATTTTTCCGATGGTAGAAAACAAATCACTCCCATAGCTTCCTGTGAGTTTCTTGCCTGAGATGATTTTGGGTTCTTGAAAATGTTGGGTGTACAGACTAGTGCTTTTTACACAAATCTCACACCTGACCATTAAATTAACTCAATGTTTCTTACTGTAGAAAACGATAGTTAAGGTTAAATATGGAATCGAAAAGTTTCGATTTAGGACTCTGTGTTGCCTTGTTTTAAATGCTTTTTTTTTTTTCCTTCTTCTTTTTGGTTTAGAGACGGTATTTATGTATGCAACTGTTTATCAAACTAATTCGGGTGCTATTTCAGCCGCATAATCAGGTTTCGAGTTTGAAAACCCGTGTAGATAAACCAGACTACAAATTACAGCTATCTGAGATTGATCGTCGATCAGATTGAATCTGGTTACTGTTACTCCAATTTTTTAACATTTGTTGAAGGTGGTAGTAGTAGTACTAGTTGCTACGAATTCTTTCAAACTCGGATACATGCAAGAAAAGGATATATCTAAGCTGTACTTATATTACGTTATTGAATAATGCTAGGGATATCAATTCTGGTATGAAATTTTATGTATCAACTTACGTAATATATGAGTTGTCATTTTTTAGGTGGTAAATTTTCAAATGAATAACTGCCATATCAGTTAAAATTAATAGATTATATCAATCTACAAAATCCTTATGTATTTTCTAAATGGATTGGAATGCGGTGAGAGATTTTTACATATGTAAATCACTAACGTACATCATGATTTACTTGATTAGAACAATGTTTGTTGCATAAAATCTGCAAATTTTACCAAACGACTCGGTCCAATTTTCCATTCCAAGCATGGCTATCTTGCATCTCCTTGCTTAAAAAAGGGTAAGAAAATGGGCAGAACAATATTAAGGAGAAACAAAAGTAAACTAGTGCTTTACTTGGAAAAAATGTCCTCTCTATAATAAACGAGAAGAAGAAAAGATAATAGTACATTTTTAAAAAAAAGATACTAGTTTTTTTTTTTTTTTTTTGGTTTTGTTTTGTTTTGTTTTTGTTTTTTTTTTTTTCCAGGAGGGTTAAATGACAAGCAATAAAACGACAACTTATAATTTGATAGAGTGATTAAAAGGGGATAGATTATCCGTTTGATCCTAACCTTTTTAATGAAGTTGTGATTTGATTTTTTTTTTGTTAGATAAAAACTCTTTAAACTTTTTAAATAATTTATCCTTTTTAACTTTTTTTTTTTTTTTTGGTTAAGGAAAAAAATGTGCAAAAATAATCCTTTTCATTAATTTACTTTAAAAATTTAACAGATTAAAAAAATTTTAACAAAAATTGTATATCATGTGAATCACATGTGATATACTAGTTAAAGGTAAGTAAGATTAAAAATGTATATTTATTAGAAAAAAGGACCATTTTGCCCCCCATTTAAATAGTTCAGGGAGTTTTTTTTTTTTTTTTTGGGGGGGGGGGGGGGGGGAGGAGGGGGGAAGTTGGGAACCAAATTATAACTTTGTAAAAAAAAAGTTGAGGATTAGATCATATTTTCAGAAATGATTTTGCTTTCGGTAGAAATTTGAAAATGAAAACTTTTTAAGAATGATGCGACACATGATATACTATTTAAATGTAAGTAAGATTAAAAATGTATATGATATAATTTAGATAAAATAGATACCGTACATGAGATGTATTCCATGCAATTTTTAATATTTATTAGTAAAAAGGATTATTTTGCACCCATTTAAATAGTTCAGGGAGTTTTTAGGGAAAAAAAAAGTTGAAAACCAAATCATAATTTTCTAAAAAAAGTTGAGGATTAGATCATATTTTCAGAAAAAAGATTAGGGACCAAGTTATATTTACTAAAAAAAAAAAATCTAAGAGCTAGGCGCGATTCGGAAATGATTTTGCTTTCGATAGAAATTTGGAAATGAAAGCTTTTTAAGAATGAAGCTAATATCATTTCTGAAATTGTATTTGATTGGTTGTCTTTGAGATTGTTCTTGATGTTACAAAAAGTAATACTGCATTTGGTTAGATTTTTGGACATTGTATTACAACATTAGTCAATAACCTGTTTGGATAAATTGTTGTAAAGACAAATAAGAACATAAACAAGATATAAGAAATATAAAATATAACATCGACTTATGATACATAATTTATAATCTAACAATAATTAAGTACAATTAGTTAATTAAAACAATAAGACCACATCCACAGGGATGGATGAGTTGGCAAAGGGGTGGGTGTCTTTGTTAGGCTTCTCCCCTTTATCCATCCGGATTCGATTCCCATTACCTTCTCGTAGGTCTCGTTCCAACTTCGACTGTTTAAACATGATCTCAAGTGACCGACTGAGAAAAATCAGTATAAAAAAACTATCTCTACTATACATAAAAAAAGATTAAAAAATGATGAAATCACCTCTACATATTTTTTATTCACCAAAAAAGAATTAAAATAATAAGACGATTACATATAACTATTGCATTTGTCTTCGAGTCATTCGTGGCTTAGGCCCTAGTACAGTCCTCGGGTCATGTTTGGGTTCCGTAAGCGGCCCAAACTTTCAAATGAACCGAAAGAAAAGTTTTACTGGCAGACGTCGGTGGAAGTCGGTCTGTCTTCGATAATCATTTTCAATCAAATCAAAAAAATATCAAATTAATAATACAAAACTAAAGCAGCTACATAACTTGCTTCGTGCAACGTGTTCTCTGCACACCGGCTGCACATTTTCATGAGACAACACTTACGAAATACGTGTAACCAACCTATTAAATATACCCTCTCGAAGAATCAGGTCGAAATAATTTTGTCACCTTCTGCATCTTTCCTCATCTGCCTTATTCCCAAAATCTTATATATTCTTTCAATTATCCCCAAATAAAAAATTAAAAAAAAAGGGTCTTATTTCCCTTTGAATCAGTGCCTAAAGAAGCAGAGAAATATGGAAGATATTGTACCAGAAGAAGTTAGAAGAGATCACGAAGATCAAGAGGATGCTAAAAAGAAAGATCTAGAAGATACAGAAGAAGAAGAAGAAGAAGAAGAAGAAGAGAAAAGAAGTGGTGGGATTATAGCCAACCTAATATCCAACTGGGTCTCTCCTCTGAGCCCCAAAGCAGGGCAAGTCTCCTCTGCACAAAATGGGGAAGAAGCTGGTCAAAATGGGCAAGTTTCTTCTGTTTCCAATCTCATTTCCAACTTGTTCCACCACTCTGAAGATGGGAAACAAGGCGATGATCTGAAGAAGAAGAAAGTTGATAATGAAGGTAAAGAAAAAGATGAGGAAACTGGATTAGTAGGTATTATTGACAACATTGTTTCTCACTTCCCAACTTCTATTCCAGGTGAATCTTTTTTTATTTTTATTTTTATTAATTTTTTTATTTTTTAATACACCCATTTCTTGTTTTAATAGACATTATTGGATTTTGATTGACATTTATTTTCGTATGGTTTCATGTCCAGACGATGCCGTTCCGACAACCGATGAGGCCTCTCTTCTGATTCACTCCATTGTCAAAGACTAGCATCGAAAAGCTTTGTTACACATGTTACATAATTTATGTTTTTTCCATTTTTGTTTTTAGTTTTTGTTTTGTCAATATTTTTGTTTTGTTTTTATGTACTTCTGACATTTCTGTTCATTTTATGAGTGTAAAGATCCAAAGTCTCTGACAGTTTGCAAGGTGTTACAAGAGAGGTTTAGTTGTGAATTTGGTTGGACATGTATTGAGTGAAGGCAAGATGTGAAATATTACTTCTCATACCACAGCAAAAGCAGCTTTCTTATTGATGTAGCTTTTTTTTTTTAAAATAATTTTAAGGGTACCTATAGATGTAGTTACTATAGTCTTTTTTTTTTTTCTTGTCTTTTGTATTTTCTTCTTAAGAGCGTATGCGCGTTTGTTTGTTTGTTTTTGTTTGTTTGTTTGTTTTTTTTGTTTTGTTTTTTTTTTTGGGCTTTAAGCTTCATGAAGCTTTAATAGCATCAACAGTCTTCCTTTTTGTACATTGGTTAGCGATTGTCGATGATTTTCTGAATTCTGTTCATATTTTTATCTCACAACCAAAAAAAAAAAAAGAAAAAAGTAATCTATATAAATCATAAGCAAAAAGTGTATCATATAAGCCCAAATACTACTTCAAAACTTTCTTTTCCCAATCAATATTGCAAGTGGGCATTTATATTTATCGTCCTTTTCAAAGTTACCATCAACAAATTACTTGATTCTTACAATACTTCCTTTATCCATTCTTTTTCATTACAGTGATTGTTTTAGTTAACACTAAAAACAAAAACGTGGGTCAATCAAGCAATTGCATTTCGTGCTGTGTTAATCTTTTCTTTTGCACCACAAGAAAGAGACTAAAAAATAAAACAAACACAATTTTGATGAGCAAAAGAAAAACCATATAAAATGATGTTGAATGAGAAAATTACCTAAATAATCACTTTTTTTTTCTATCTATTAATTAACATGACATAAATTCTTCACATTTGATTAATATAACACAAATTTTAATTAACTTTAGTTTAATTTCGTATCATATTGATATTGATGTAATGTTAATCTTTTGTATTATATCGGTGTATTCATTTTCGAGGCCTTACACTGTGGCCCAAGCCTTAGGCCCAAGAAAGAAGCTCCTGCAGCTCCTCTTCTTTCCTCTTCCTATTTTTATAATTTCTCTCTCATTTTGCACGTTTCCTTGTATATATTTATGGATAAAATTTTGCACTCTTCTTCCTTTTTTTTTTTTTGGCTAAATATGACATTGTGAACAAAATTTCGTGCAGGTGGAAGAAATGAAAGTTCAAGGTTTTAACTCTCAAATTCCATACTTGAAAGATTTTTCTTTCAAATGAATGTGCATTCATATTTATGTATATACTAGTTTAAAACATGTGCTAAGTACATATAACTATATAATTGAGAAAATTTATCTAAATAGGAGAAAATTAAAATCATAAATAAAAAGAATAGGAAAAAAAAAACAAAGAACCTGAAGATAAAAAAAGAGAGGCATGAAAAAAAAAATAAATAAAATGACTAAAATGTAAAAACTGACCAAGACAAAAAAAAAAAAAAAGGGACTAAAATTCTTTAAACAAAAAAATGGGCTGAAAGAAAAAAAAAAAAAATCCAGGGACCAAAAAAATAAAAAAAGAAAGAGAAGTTATAAAAAACATAAAAGGGGGTCACCTTAAACTAGTAGTGATGGACATTGTCTTCTAAAGTTCTTATATCTCTTTCTTACATCTCTTTTAAGTCGATTATTTTTCCGAGACGAGACGAACCTTTTTTTTCTCCATAAATTCACTTTTGTCTGTTCCTTTATCGTTGTGGGCGACGAAGGAAATTTCTCTGTTTTAAGTTGTATCAACGTCCTATGCCCATGAAAACATGTTAAAGTGGCTTTTTAATCCAATTGACAAAGGAGGTAGCCTTGTTTAGATTGAGGAAAGGAGAAAATAAGGAGCTCTTTCCCATACAGAATTTCGTAAAGCAAAAGTAATGAAAGTCACTTTCTACTCATAAGGAAAAAGCATAACCAAAACGTTATCATAATCTTCTCATATTAAACGACATTGTTCAGCTGTTATTGAGCTCTTGTGGTTCTACTCCAAAAGATTATTCTATTACAAGAAATAGTTACACAAGTCGTTTTAAATCTATTTTAAATTTCATATTGACTTTTATTCGTACACTCCCAACAACCCCTCTAGAATCATCACAACCCCTCAAATGATAACCGTATATCCATCTTTCTCAAATCGAAAAACCAAAAGATCACAACTCTATTAAGATCTTCATTGTGTTGGGATCTTGCATTACCATAGAGTTTTTATTTCGAGAGTTAATTTGGCGCTACAAATTTCCCATATTCCATTGCCATCACTCCGAGGGTTGTCAAACTTTGTTCGAATTTTCTCTGGGGTTCTTTTGCACGTGCACAATTTTATGAATGAAATTTGACTTTAAGACTACTTGTTGGAATTTGGGTTTTATCTAAAAGATTAACCTATTAGAAGGATAATCTCAAACCTAAATTTATTTTCAAATTCATATTTAAAAAATATGAGACTTTTATTCACACCTAATAATAGTAATAATATTAAGTAAGGGCAAATAAAAAGTAAAAGATTAATCCACATTAGGGATGACAATGGGACATGTCGAAGTGGGTATGCTTCTACCATCCCCATATCTGTCACCTTTTTCACCCTCTTACCTATCAAATTTAATGTGGGTGTGGGGCCGGATGATCTCCACTGAGTGCGAGTATCCATACCATTGGTGTATTTATAAGGAAGTGGCTTTATTCACAGAATTAAGATTATAAATTGATGGCAATAACTATGTAATAGTTTAGTACTTGGATAGGGGATTATTTACGAACTGTTTAGTGCCCGACTTCTTGGCATTTTCATTGTACTTTCCTAGAGTCTTTTTTCAAGGCTCTGGTTATTGGTCAGCTCCTATCATTTTGTCCATGGCTTGGCAAAAATGATGATTGCATAGCCGGAACAATAGTAGTATAGTAGAATATAATAGTGTGTTCAAGTAGTGGGTCTAAACTCTAAATGCCCAAGTTCATTGTATTTCATAAAAAATAACTCCATTTTCCTTCACCAAGTTTAAGCTCTACTTTTAAATTGGATAACTTTTACAAACGATTCCTGAATTATAAATCCAATTTTATATTAGTCCGTAACTTATAATTTTATACGTGACATTATCTCGAACTTTCCTACTATTATATTAACAGCTCTTATGTTAGTATTTTGTCAAAATCGGAATGAAAATTGAATATGTTCAGATCACATGAGTTTTAATTAAGCTAAAATTATAATTAAAAGTTTTTTGGATGGAAACTTTACCTCCAAAATATATATGTTGGCATTATATATCTTTTATGAAGGTATAATTTACTTTCAAAATATCTATAAATGATGTATAATTTCCATAAATTTTTTTTATAACTATAACTTTTAACTAAAGCTCATATGATTAGAACATATTCAATTTTTATCTAATTTTTTTTGCAAAATCTTGAATGAGGGACCGTTAATGTAACAGTAAAAAAGTTTGGAAGAGTCTGATATGTAAAATTAAAAATTAAGAGCTATCAAAACAATTAAGAAAAAAAAAAAGTCTAAAGCTAATATCAAATAAGATGTATAATTCGAAGTCATTTATAAAAATAACCGAATTAAATTACTAGTCAACATTGATACGGATCATACTTGCATACAAGTCATGATATGTGAATGCTCTCTATCTGAAAAGTCCAAAATACTTCCATGAAAAAAAGGGGTGGGGGCAAAAAAAAAAAAAAACTAAAAACTCTCATGATTCAAATTTACCTAAGGTCAGCCATAGTGACTTCAGCAAACTTTTCCTTTCCTCCAATTGACTCAATAAATATATATATATTTTTTTTTTCAAGAAACTTTTTTTTTAATTTATAAATTTAATAGGGCAACTCTTTGGCAAGTGAAGTGTCATGTTCCAATGAAGTTTTCTCATTTGCAATCCAATAAAGTATATGACTAAAAAAACATTGTGAGATTGGGTGAGAGAATTTTTTAAGAAGCTAGTAGGTGGGATGTCATGGAGTGCAGTTGATTCCACCGGAAAGGGGGTACTCATACCACATGCTTCAGTTCTTCACTACAGTTCTTTAGTAGTAGCTTCCAAAGATAAGGATGTCTCAAGAAAGCTTAATTGGTCTGCTAAGCATTATTCATTTTTTTTATTACATTTTTGCCCATGACACATTGTGGTGATTTTTTTTTTTTTTTTTTTTCAATTCACACAAACAAGAACACACACATATCTCACGAGATCACAAGGACTTTCAAGAAGAGGAATATAATGGACTCATAAATAGACCCTATTAAAATTATAATTTTCAGATAATTACTGACTGAAAGAGAACTCATGATACTTATAAATAATTATGGCGAGTCCAATATCGACGGGAAGTGAGGATTTTAAGTGGTTTATAAGTATTATTAATGTAATTATTTTTTAATGCTTAATGTCACTTAACTATTCATTAACTACCTACCAATGAATCTTAGAATCTTATTATCTTATCACATCCACTGATAGACCAAGAGAAAAGAGACAAAGATTGAGAAGTGTAGAAACAATAAGGCACTGAAAGAAAAACCAACCAACCGTCTGACCAAAGGGTCCCATTACCACCATCCTTAAATATATAATTATATTATAGATTTAAAAAAGAAAAAGAAAAAGAAATATCTTGGGTGAAGGGAATAAGTGGAAAAAAGCATAGTCCAAAGGCTCTCTCCTAATCATTAATAAAAAATAAAAATAATAATAAAAAAAAGGCTCTCTCCTAATCAGTTTCCATGCTTATGCTTCCCAATAAAGATCTTGTTTCACCACCAGTCACTTTGCTAAATTTGTTTAGAGATTATTCTTATCTTTACTCTTGAATTTTATGATCACTTTTATATTATCTTTTCAATTTTAAATTTAATCTTATTTTACTTATTGTATTAGAATTTCAGTTAAAAATATACAAAAAAAGTGACTTAAAAGTACTTATGTGGTTTTTTTTTTCTTTTATTTTAAACATAAATCCTAACAGAATGGACTTAAAAAGATTAATTCTCTATTTTTTGGTTTATTTTTAATTGAAATTTCAATAAAAGAGATAAAATACGGTTAAATTCAGAAATATAGATTAAAATAATCTTTTATTTTAATCTGACTTGCTTTGTAAAAATAAAAAAATAATAATAATAATAATAATGAAGCAATTGACAATTATGTCCTTTCTTGACAAAAGTTAACTAATTCCGTACATATCTTACTTTGATACCCATAGTTTTTATTTAGATCAGTAACTCTTGGGAGTCATGACATAATCTCAGTTAAATGAAGTGGGACCCCCGACCTAATAGCAGTTTTAGGATTAGCCATTTAATTTACATCAAACGGTTGACAAGTAAATGTCTTTGTCTTCACAAACTTTTAACTCAATATAATAATAAGTTTATATACATATATATATGCTTGGTTAAGAAGAAAATTGGTGGCATGACATCCAAAAACTAAAAAAGAGCACAGTCCTTAAAAACTCCAATCAGAGAACAACAACGGTCTGTCTTGATAGGTGTTGCTTTGTTTCATGTCGGATAATTTTTGTAGTTAATTTGCCTCGGATACTCTTCTTATATTAGCCTGGAAAAAACTTTGGACTAAATCAAAAAGTTGAAAATAAAATGAAAGGAAGAAGGACCTGGAAGAAGATGAGCCCTGCAAAAATGGAGACTTGGAGGGCCTGGTTATGGTTCAAGGAAACATTTTTTGTCCCAACTAAGTGTGTACTTCTCAAGCTAACTTCCACCTCACGACGAAAAGCCAAAGGTAAAGCTGTCGGAAACTCGAATTTCATTGCTATCTCTCTTTCTCTGTCTCTGTCTTAATCTCTATTTTACATGGTGAAACTTGCAGGGAATGGACATGGCCTGGTGAGTCTTTACAAAGACATGGAATCCTGCGGAGAATATGCCGATATACGGGTGATGTGGGAGATACTCCATTCTTGCCCTCAGAGTACCCCAAAGAGATCAGAAAGGAGGAGTAGAAGATCTTCATATTGGAGATCCTGTTTTCAGCCAACTTGAAATCATGTCACTCTTTCCACAGAGCTGTCTGTCCGCATGTCCCAGATTCCGTTAGTATACATACAGATTGTTATAGTCAGTAATTGTTTCTATTACCCATCTCTGCAGAAAGTCGAAAAAGAGAAAAAGAAGCAAAAAGTATAGGACACCAATTTCTACTGTCATGTAGACATCAGCTTCTCAGTGTAGATAATAGACGCTGTTTGTTTTTCACTGATCCGAACCTTCATTTAAGTGTCTTGAACATAGTTCTACCGGAATGAATTGTGTTCGTTGGTTTCGAAAGATTCCCAAATCAATACAATCTAGTTGTTTTATTTTTCGTATGGTACAAAGATGAAGCAGTTCCAAACACCTTATTTGTCTAAGCAGCAGTACATGTTTTCATACAAGAACTTTACTACTCTACTCGGTGATTTAAGTATTTTATTTTTCGTATGGTACAAAGATGAATCAGTTCCAAACACCTTACTGTCTAAGCAGCAGTACATGTTTTCATACAAGAACTTTACTAGTCTACACGGTGATTAAGTATTTTTGCATACAAAGCGATTGGAACTTCAGCGCAAAGACGAAGACACACAAACGACGTATTTGTTCTTCACACCGCATCAGCTTCATGAAGGAGTTTCTGATCAAAGTGCCACACTCCTGCAGATCCATAAAAACATATCCTTCAAGAGTCCAAAACAGGTAGATGCCTATGTAAAATTAGAAAACGAAAACCGGCAAGAGTTAAAATAATCTGTCAACTTTATTTCTTACCATGGCCCTTTCCAACCAACCTCAGTTGAGCTACATATTCTGCTATCTTCTTAATGGATTCAACCTGTAGAATAATTAACTAAATAAATTAAAAGTTTAAAGAATCATAAAACCTCCAAATTTTGTTAATGTGTTCACTTTCAAAATTCAAATGGTTTTGTCCAAATACTATTATTCTGTGTTCAATTTAAATTTTCAAATTTAAAATAATGCTGTCCTGTATTTAAGTGCCTTTTTCTTCCCAAATTGTAGTATATTTATTTCAACCCTCTTTCAACTTATTACTTTAAATATTCAATCTGAAAACTATGTCGTTGGTTAGCCTAGACAATTAAGATAGAACAAATATTGGGGGGGCAAAAATAGGAAGTATTTTTGGAACCAAGACAAACAAAGCAAAAGACAAACACAAACAACGTAAGTTTGAAACCTTTACTCATTAGTTGTGAAAACAAGAAGTTTCATCGTTTATTGCCAAAAAAAAGCATTTTCATTGTCAATATCAAGCCATGAGAAATGACACTGAAATCCAAAGATTTAACCATCAACAGCAGATTTACCTGCTCAGTTAGAAATTCACTCTCAATAAAATCTGCCATTTGGGGATCATTTTTCGTCTCTGCCACCTGTCGACGTTCCAGAAGGCTATTAGTGAAATCCACAACGGGGCCAATTGCAAAAGTACAGAAACTTGAATGCAAATTCAAAGAACCATCAGCTAAAGTTAAATGCATCCAAAAATCAAAATGAACTAAAATAAGACACCGAAGATGAAAGATTCAATTACTTTGTGCAAGCTTAGGAGTTTTTCATTTGTCAACTTCTCCAGAGCCAGCGCAAGTTCCATTGCTGCATCAATAGATCATTGACAGTCACATATTTAAGTAGATAATGTGGAGCCTTTACTACTACATTACACACACACACACACATATATATATATATATGTAGGTATATATGTATACGTCTCTAACAGCAACACCATTAGTCCATTTTGTATCTTTGTCATAAATTCGTTTTTTAAACCGAAAATTCAAAATTTTGTAAGAGAAAACATTGTAGAAATTTTTTTAAAAAAGTATCCAAAAACGGTGATCCAAACACATATTGAAGAAAAATGAGCGAGTTAGTCATTAGCATTCACTAAAAAGGGGAAAAGGAAGAGAAAATTAGAAGGGGGGGTTTGGGTTGTTGGGGGGGGGGGGGGGGAGATGGAACAAACCATATAATGCATCCCCTTTTTCTTCATGCTCAAACTCGGAGAAGGGCGATACTATAGAGTGTAGCTTTACTCTTCCTCCGCGAATGTTCTGTTTACGAAGTGAAAGGTATTAGAAACTTCGATACAAAAAATCGAAACAGAAAACTTAAAACGCATGAAACTAGTACTATCTGCGTTGAGGATAATGAAGAAAAACTCAAAAGATTAAAAGGGAAATATATGCCTGATATCTAATTAACTTCTCGGCATGCTCTCTTTCTTCCTCACTGGACTTCTTGAAAAACCTGATTACAACAAGACCATTTACATTATAAAATGTAAAACATAAAAAAGTTCATAGAGTTTAAATAAAAGTTTATGGGAAAATTCTTTGTGGGGGTTTTTTCTAGTGTTTACTTGGCAAGGCCCTTCAGAGCAATGTTGTCCCGGTCAAAGTAGGCAAACATGGCGTGGTACACATACGAGACGTTGTATTCCACACTGCAAATGAACAAATTTTCAGCAAACAAATACGTCAAACAAGAATGAAATTCATAAAGTTCTTGGAAATCTAGAATTCAACTAACAATTTAATACAAAAAGACAAGAATAATAAAGCTTTTAGCCCCCCCCAAAAAAAAAAAAAGAGAAAAATAACAATCTCAATTCTTCAAATTTAAGAATTTGACTTGGCAATTACAATAAAATAATAAAATAATAATTAAAAAGAAAAACTATACGATGACTAGCATAAAGTTCTTGGAATTCAAGGATCTCAGCAAGAAACAATAAAAAAAAAAAAAAAAAAAAAAGCAAACATAATACTTTCTTGGGACTCAAGAACTTAAGCAAGAAGTTACATGAAAGATAGAAATCGCAAAGTTCTTGGAAGAGTTGAGAGTTCATGGATAAAGAGCTAGATAACAACGAAATATATGAAAACAGTACAACAAGGAAGAGAAGAAAGGAGAAAAGAAGAGAAGAGAAGAGAAGAGAAGAGAAAGCTAAGAAAGATAAAACCTACTTAATCTGCTCGTTAACGGCGGCTTCAGAGACATCAGAGAAGCGCTGGCGAGCAAGGGAAACTTGAAGGTTCGACGGAACAAGAAGAGAATCTTTCTGAACCTCTTCAAATGGCCTGAACACCACACCCTCCAACGGCACAAGATCATGTTCACGCGACGCAGAAGCCACAAATTTCTTGCCCCAGTTTCCATTTTCAGAGTTGAAACCGAAGTTGGACGAGAAAGTCTTTTTACTACGCAAACTCAAAGCAGAAGAAGACGACCCATAACCGCCATGGCCATTCCCTTTCCCATTGCCATGGAGGGTCGAGAATGGGAGGGCTAAAACGGCCGATCTCAGAAACATTTTTGGGAATCTAAAAACGGTTTTCTTTTCCTGCTCGAGATCTGATCTGGGTTCTTGGAAAGCAAGGTTTTTTTTTTTTTTTTTTTTTTTTGCAAGGTTGATGAAGAATGGTTGGGAGACGAAGAAATGCAAGAGGCTGAGAATAAATAAAGGGATAGAGATGGCATGACGTTGTTGTAGACGGTCGGATGAGAAACCACTTGGAGGGTCAGGATTTGAACACGTCAAGTGGCGTGTGGCCGGCTCGTGGCTTAATCCTTTAGAGATAGGAATCTTTTGGAAAATCTGGTACACGTTTCAATCTAGAATTCTTAAAAATTTGTCTTCCTTCCCTTAGCATTGACTAGTCGCCTATTTCTAGAAATTGGGCCTTTTTTAATCTTTTTTCCTCAGTGAGGCCTATAAAAAGATAGGAAAATACTGCTATTCGGCATTCTTACCAAACTACTTTTGTGATATTTTTATAAGATATTGTAATAATTAAGTGATTATAGTGTAATCAATATCTAAATAGTATAATGTTATAAGATTTTACATACAAAGTTACATATAAATTAATTAATTGTTACAAGTTTTTAAATAAAAAAGTTAGGAGAACTTTTCTATCCAGCACTGTCAGATTGCCGGACGTGAAAGTTCTTTCTTTCTCTCTCTATCTATTTCTCTCTCACTCTCTAACGGGTTATACCGCTCTAGCCCCCGAGCATGGTCTCCTGTAAAAGTTATACCATCAGATGGGAGGGATTTTCTAAAAAGTTATAACTGCCGGATGTATCCCTCCATCGAATATACAAGACCTTTTTTGAAAAGATAGACAGAGGTTTCAAAAGATAACCCAAAAAAACATTGGAAGTAAAGAGGTGAGGTGATTAATGTTAGTATTTTGGGACTCGTGGTTAAAAGAGAAAAGAAAAGGGAATAGAATGGGTTTAGATTTCAAATCCTTTAAAAAAATTCTAATTTTAAGCTATCCTAATGTATACAGTTAGAAGAGTGTATTTATCCATTTAAATACAATAAGAGGTGAAAAAAGAAAGAGTAATTTTTATATTTTTATTCCAGAGAAACTTATTGTACTGATGCAACAATACCATAACTAGCATGACTTTGCAAAAGAATGCAATATTTTTTTACATCTAGCTACTAGATTAATTATGCTTTTTATAACTGCTGCTAATATTTTTGCTTCGTTTATGAATACAGCTAGTCTCATTTATTTTCTTTGCTTCTATACTCTTTAAAAAAAGGCCTATAAAATTTTAGAACCATTTCACATGAAATTTTTTGGGAATGCCTAAAACTGTAGGAAGAGAAGTTAAAAAAAAAAAAAAAAAAATCAAACAAACAAACTATTGGATGAATGATGGGAATTTGGGAAAGGCTTTATTGATAGAATAAGAGGGAAGGTGTGGCGATTGCAATTTGAGAAATATTACCTTTCAAGATAATTTGTAAATTTAGCCCAAACAAAAAATCAGAGTAATAATGCTTTTAAGTTATTTATTGACTTAATACACTGATTTAGAATGAAATTTTTAGATTAAAATTGATTGATTTTTTAAAAATTAATTAAAAATTTTTTTGACTCAATCATCTTGGGATTTGCAACTATCAAATGGGTCGATTAGTCCAATTTTGTTGGTTCAACGTGTCTTTTTACTTGAATTTTGTGATACTAGTTGGTCTAAACCAATTTTAAGAGCCAGTGGTTAAAAGGAATATTAAACAAGGCTAACTAAAGAAAACAGACAATTGTTTATTTTATTTTTTAATTTTTTAAGTTTTCAGAGTGCATTGAGCATTTTGATGTAATTTTCTCTTGACCGAGGATAATTACAATAATTCTGTCATCAAAATATAGAGTATCAAAATCATCACAGTTCAAACACGTGCATTGCCGACGCTTGGACGGAGGCTCGGCAATAATTCGAATGATCAGTCCCACTTCTTGGGGTTCGATTCATGGGCTTCCACTATTCCACCATGTGTTTCGACTCCTTTCTCAACCATTTGGAAAATATTGGCAGAAATTTACCAAGTAGACATGGCAGAACTCATTGCTCTTCTGGAGTCTATTAGGTTCAGTACATTGATAGAAGTCAACAAGATTACTATTAGTTTACCAATCTATCCCAAAAGCTTAAGCTTTAAGAGTTTAGCCAACAATAATTTTGTATTTCAACACTCCTCCACATGTGCAAGTTAGACAAAGGGACAAATATGAGGATAAATATTAATTTGAAAGTCCAACACAAATAAGAAGCCGAAACATATTAAAAGCCCAACATGCGAATGATAAGAAAGGGGCTAAAGAGTGCAATTGCATGGACTAGAACTTACGACCTCCCGCTGTGATATCATATTAGTTTATTAATCCATCCCAAAAGCTTAAGTTATTAGGAGGTAGGCCAATAACCTACAGAAGTCAACAGTGCATCACAAGAATCTGCATGGATAATTCAATGAGAAGGTACGTAGATTACATGACGAAAAATGCAAAGTTTAAAATCAAAGTTCTGGCTAAGAAACCTCCCGACAAGTTGCTCAATTGGTTAGGGAAACTGATATGGATGTAATTGGTAAAATATGAGCCTCTGGAGGCAGGAGTGGTTTTAACTTCTAATAAGCTCATCTATCGAAGTACGTTAGTTTTCAACTTTTTTGGACCGTAAATTTCAAATGACGTATTGGGAATATGAGGAAAGCTGTAATTTTTGTGGCATCCTAAACAAATTAAAGCATTCCCCTAAGAAAAGGAAAGAAAATTCAAGCATTATAAAACAGTTAAGAAAATTGCAAAATCCCATTGTGAATTACTTGTCCATATTATGGAGATTCAATAGCATGTGGGAGTTAACAAATTCTACTAAGATAAGTGCTCAAAGGAACATGGAAAGAACTTAACCAAGATGTATAGTACGTTCAATACTCTAGTAAGATAAAAGTTAGAAAACATGGTCAGCACAACAAACTCACCAAACAGGTTTTCAAACCCGCAAGTCCAAGATAATCAGAAAACAAGAACGTCCAAATGCCAAAAACAAGAACACCATAAAAGGGCCCATTTGATTCAATTGATGTAGATCCAAAATAATTAAAGATCACCTTGTTGATGCTGTTCCATTTTTAAACCTCTCTCATAGAACTGACAGTTTCTCGGGTCCATCCTCATTGTTTCTAGAGTAGGTAAAGCCCAAAACAAGGAATCCTGCAGGTCGGTGTTTCTCAACAATGACCTGCTTGTCGTTACCTTGAGATGCTTGACAGTAGGTAACGGAGCATCATGAGCCCTTCGCAGTTCATCCGGAAAGATGAGAGCCTAGAAAGATTTTCCATAAAACCCAAAAAAAAAAAAAAGAAAGAGAATGAAAACACACAAAATGATGAAGGAGCAAATATGCAGAACAAAGATTTCCAATTACTATGTAAACATCAGATACTAAAATTGTGGGGGGCAGGAAGCATAAATATAGGTAGGTACCTCCTCTGAGTAAACACGCAGGTCCATATTCTTTGAGCAATCAAGATTTGAAAGAAAATAAAGCAGATTGGTATACCAACTCGTATCATAGACCACAGGCAGAGAGGTATTCTTCCAATGCCCAACAGGAGAAAGTGCAACATTGGCTTCCACCAAACTTCTAACATTCATTGAAATTTTAAACGACGGAGACCCTTCAAATCTAAAGGAAACTAAATTAGGAGAATCAATTGTAACATCAGATTCATCACATATACTTGTGACTACTTTTAAAATGATGTGTTTCAGGGGCTGACTGCATATTTTGATGTTTCTTAATTCATTGCAGTATTCTAACGTCAAACTCTCAAGAACTGGGAGCCTGAAAATTAGGTCTTCCAACCACTGGTCTTTTATCCTTGACTGAGAAAAAGTGAGATTTCTGAGTTTTCCACATGATGACAGAGTTGACATGCAGCAAATACGAGATCCATGACATATAAAAGATTCAAGATTAATAGCGTCAACTCGAAACATTTCACCAAAGTCATAGGCATAAGAAGAACCAATCTCCAGAAACTTGAGGCTCGAATTCGAAACTTTAGGATTCGACAAGTGATGACAGTATTTAATGAGCAACTTCTCAAGGGAACAACACCCTAACAACAGATTATGAAAAGCATGATCATCCAAAAGGAGACTCTCTAATGAGAGAGATATCAAAGAAGGAAGACTTGGAGAATGAAGATTCGGAAACGAAACACAACTCAACCTTAAATGAGTCAACGACTTTGAACAAAGTAACTCCAAAGGGAAACGGTGTTTCCTAAGCCAAGGCAAGTCGAGATCTAACTCCTTTATGTTGCTTTTAGCAACTAATCTCAACCAACTACAAGTTCTGCTCCAAGAATATGTAGTTGAGAGAATCACTTTAGTTATTGTCGTATCTGTAACATTGAGCAAATCATTCTTGCGGAGTGTAAAACACTTTCCCACAAATTTACACAGTTTTTGTGACCTAGATTTACCAAAATCGGCAGAATCAGAAAAGCACAATACGGGCAGAGAGTACCACATTCGTTGCCAACGCTTGGAAAGGATGCTCATCCGAACAACATCAACAGTTGAAACAAGAGAGAGAATGTAATGGATAACATTATCAGGTAATTCCGATAATCTGTCCACTCCTGCAGTGTTTGGTTCCTGATCTTCCCCTTTTCCATCGTGCCTTCTAATTCTTTTTTTAGCCATTTGGAAGTTCTTGAGAAAAAACCGAAAGTCTCTGTAAAGAAAAATAAATAAATAAATAAATAAACGAATTGCATTAACTGATACGAAAATTGCAGATAAAAACAAACTTAATACTCGAGCTAATGATGTCAAAATTAGCTCAACCAAGTTAAATTAAAATTGCACAAAAACTTAGAACAAGTAATCGGGGTAAGCGAAGGCAAAAGAGAAGAAGAAGAAGAGAAAAACGAACCTTAGCGTCGCGAAAGTCGAAACGTCTTGAAGTGCTTCAAGATTAAAACCATCAAAGGGAATTTCCGTGTAACGAGAAGAGAAGGAAGACGATGAGTTAGGTTCTGGTGACGATTGGGAAAACTGAGTTTTTTTTTTTTTTTTGCCCTTTCTTCTTCTTCTTCTTCTTCTCTGTCCCTCTCTCTCCTGAGAGGGAAAACTTGGTTAATTGCTATAATTAGCCCTATTTCTAACTTATTTTTAATTTTATTTGTTTAAGAAAATTAAGTTGGGTGATTCCACCTAATTTAATATATGGTTGAATTTTTTTTCATTTAACAAAATGACCGTATGTCATTTTTATGTTTGACTAATTAATAATTAATTATTGATAATTTAATTAAAAATTAACTAATGATCTTTCAGACAGTTAACTAATTTATTTATTTTTAGTTAATATAGTCTTAATGCTTATTTATAATTGATTTAAAAAATGTAGAACTTTTTTTTTCTTTTTAAAAATAAATTATACTTGTATTTAAAGAGTTTAATACACTAAAATTTTAATTGAGGAAATTAAAATTTCTAAATAATTAATATCACATTCAAATTTACATTTAGATAGTATTTAAAAAAATATAACCTCATACGGGTTAAAACGAAAGACCTTAAAGTCTTTAAATATTTCTACTAGTTTAATAGTACCGAAATATTGGAAACATAATTTTAAAGATAATCGATACAAAATAATTTAAAAAGTCTAAATGCAAAAATTAAATTCGTGGTGGTATTCCACTCCCTTCCTTCATCGCTTCTGTACTACTTCGTCAGTCCATAAAACATCTAAGTAACGGACTGTTTACCCACGTTACCTATAGCACGAACACAGATAAATGAGCTTTCGCTCAACAAGTACAAACTATATCTCATAAAACATTTTCATAAAATTATATTATCATATGTCATAACATGAATGTTCAAAAATACATGTGATCTATGTGTATTCAATTATGCTTCATTATATATATGTCTTGTCCACTTAAAGGCCCTTGTGTACGTACTCATATGCGCGCAACCAATAAGGAGTTGGATGAGCGACCCTCCAACAACCTCCAAGGTCGTAATTTATAACTTTCGTTCTTATCATATTCTCTTAACTAATTGGAGGTTGGTATGATACTTTATCATATCTTTTATTAGTCTCATTCTTATTAATTGTGATAATGTGTAGATTTATATATCACTATGTATCTGTTATTATGTCATAAATATCTGTGAAACATGTTAATCATGTTAGTGTAAGAGAAATTATGTACATCAAATGCTTAATCAAAGCAATACACATCACTCGTATATTCACCACATTATCAAGACAATTCATAACAAACATAGAACATCAACAAAAAAACATTTTGTTCCATGATGTAGGTGAGGTTTGTACTTACTTTTCGCATGTGCTTAAACTTTTCGAGTTGTACCTTATACTATGCAAGTTTGGGAAATTATTTTAATTTAACAATATCTCATTATTAGAGAGAATTATAGTTATTTTATTTATTTATTTATTTATTTATAAATTATGATGAGCTTAATTTACTTGTATCATAATTAACATTAATAACTAATTCATATTATTTATTAAGTGTTAAATAAACTTCTAATAATTATTATTTAATTAAATTAATTTTACTTAATTTAATTTAATCTAATCTAATTGATTAATTAATCAATCAATTGATAATTATTTATTTATTTTAATTAATTACTAATTAACTTTACTAATATAATTATACTTTGTTCTATTTTTATTTATTTATTAGTTTATTACTTCATTTCTTAATTAATTAATTAACTTTCATCATCTTGATGACTAAAAGTCACTTATTCTTAAGTGGGTTTTCTTTATGGATTATTGGGCTTATAAGGCCAATTTTCCACTAATTGTTTACATTAAATTGGATTAAGGTAGTCTCTTGGTGTATGGTGTATGTACAGTAAATTAAAGCATTCCCCTAAAAAATAAAAGGAAAGAAAATTCAAGCATTAAAAAACAGTAAAGAAAATTGCAAAATCCCATTGCTTATTACTTGTCCATAATACGGAGATTCAATATAATGTGGGAGGCAAACAAATTCTAGTAAGATTAAGTGCTCATAAGAACATGTAAAGAAACTTAACCAAGATGTGTAGTGCGTTCAATGTTATAGGAACATTAAGTTAGAAAACATGGTCTGCACAACAAACTCACTGAACAGGTTTTCAAAACCTCAAGTCCAAGATTATAAAAAAAAAACTAGAACATCCAAATGCCAAAAAAAAAAAAAAAAAAAAAAAAAAAAAACATACACACACATCATAAAAGGGGCTATTTTGATTCAATAGATGTAGCTCCGAAATAATTAAAGATCACCTTGTTGTTGCTGTTCCATTTTTCAAACTTTGTGTCCTCTGTTTCTTGTGTCCATCCTCATCGTTTCCGGAGTAGGAAAAGCCCAGAACAAAGGAATCCTGCAGGTCGGTGTTTCTCAACAATGGCCTGTGTGTGGTTACCTTGAGATGCTGGATAGTAGGTAACGGAGCATCAAGAAGCCTTTGCAGTTCATCTGGAAAGATGAGAGCCTAGAAAGATTAAAGCCTTCGCAGTTCGAGATCTAACTCCTTTATGTTGCTTTTTTAGGAACTAATCTCAACCAAATATAAAATCTGCTCCAAGAATATTTAGTTGAGAGCTTAACTATAGTTATCGGCGTGTCCATAACGTTGAGCAAATCATTCTTGCGGAGATTCAAACACTTGCCCACAAATTTACAGAGGTTTCTTGACTTATATCTACCAAAATCGACAGAATCAGAAAAGCGCAATACGGGAGGAGAATACCACTTTTGCAGCATTACATCTCAACTAACTTCTGCAGATACCAAGCTTACGTTTGTAGCATTTATTTCCTGATCTTTCCCTTTTCCATTGCACAATTTAATCCTTTTCTTAGCCATTTGCATGATGCAGATACCAAGTCCAACAAAAACCTATGTTTCTGAAAAGAAAGGACAAGAAAATACAAGTATAATATTAATTACACCGAAAATTTTAGAAATAAGGTTAATATTCCGGCAAATGTTACACCAAACTTAGCACCTTAGGTTAGGATAAAGAGCTCTTAGTCAGCTGTTAAAAGTGGCTCCAGCAAGCACCAATAAATTAAAATTGCAACAGAACTTAAAACAAGTAATCAGGGTTAAGAAGAAGAAGAAGAAGAAGAAGAAGAAGAGAAATGTGAACCTCAAAGCGTGAGCGTGACTAAAGCGTCATGAATCAGTTCAAGAGTATGACTGTCAGCGGAGTTTCCCTGTTCAGGAGAGAAGGAGAGAAGAAGACGAGGAAGACGAGGCCTTGGGTTTTTCGGTGGGAATTGAGAGAGAGTAATTGGCTTAAATAGTCTCCGAACTCTTTAAAAAGTGACGGTTTGATCTTTTTTTTTTTTTTTTTTGCCATGATGATCTTAAACTCCTTTTTTTTTTTTGGCCATTTTAGTCATTTCCGTCTAAAGTCGTTAAATTTCTAACGAAATACATCATGTGCAAGACATGTGACCTAATATGAAAAAGTATTTTAATAAGCTACTAATAAGTTTAATTTAAAAAAAAAAAATACTCATAAACAAAAATTAAAAAAAACCCCTAGAATTTCTCTCTTTCTCTCTCTCCAGCGTTAGCACAAGGAGACTCACGGGTCTGGGGGCGGCGGAAGTGAGCTGCCAATCAAGGCACTGGTGGCCTCCGGTGTGTGTGTGTTGGGGGGTGGGGGGAGTTCGCGCTTGTCGGTTGAGGTGGGGGCCCAGTGGTGGAAAAGGCGATGCGGCCGGGGGGGGGGGGGGGTGGGACGGGAGAAGGAAGAGAGATTGAGACAGTCTCTTGGTTTCCAGCGTCGGATCTAGGGGTGAGGGAGGGAGAGACGGCCGGCTTCCGGTGCTGGCGTCGGACCTATGGAAGGGAGGGAGGGAGGGAGGGAGGGAGGGGAGGGGAGGAGAGAGAGAGAGAGGGAGGGGGGCTAGATTTGATTTTTAATTTGGCTCTTTCTCTCTCTCTCTCTCTTTTCAATTTTTTTAATTGATATGAATAAATGTATTTTCATCTTTTTAGGGATATTTTCCTTCAAAAAACACAAAACGTGTTTCTCACGTGATCATTCCGTGAGTTTTTTTTAATGGAATCAGACGAAAATGACTAAAATGGCCAAGAAAATAGGAGTTTAGGGTCATCACAGTAAAAAAAAAAAAAAAAAGACCATACCATCACCTTTTAAAGAATTTGAAGACTATTTTGGCCAATTACTCATTTGGAAAATAGCAAAGTTACAACCTTTTTGATTGATTTTTTTTTTTTTTTTTACTTTTTCATTTTTTTTTCAATTGTTTTCTTTTCTTTAAAATTAAGACAAATTTCATTTGTCATCTTGAACTTTGATGGTCTTATAATTTTACTCACTGAACTTTAAAAACTAGTATAAATACTTTCATAACTATGAAATGTTATTACTTTTGCTAATTTCATCAATTAAATGGATGTAATTATTGATATAATAATAACTAAAGTATAATTTAATAAAGACAAACTTTATTTTTAGGAAAAGTTTCATAAATTTTCCCTGACCTATGTCACTAGAACCAATATGTCCCATAAACTATGAAATATATATATTATATCCTTTGAACTTTAACGTGTATGTCAAATTACCCCATCCGTTTGTTTCTGTTAGTATTTCCATCATTTTAATGTCAAAATACCCATGATCTTGATATTTGTGTCAAAATACTATCTGGTCTTTAATATTTTTTTTGTCAAAATGCCCCCTGGTCTTGAGTATTTGTGTCAAAATACCATCCGGTCTTTAATATTTTTTTTGTCAAAATGCCCCCTGGTCTTGAGTATTTGTGTCAAAATACCCTATAATCTTTAATATTTGTGTGAAATTGCCCCTGATATTTAATATTTGTGTCAAATTGCCATATATATCTTGTTTTATTTATATAACATTTTATAATTCCTTAAACTTATTAACCTTATTAGAATATGTAATAAAATAATATGTTTCTCTTTTTGACGCACTATTATTTATTTTACTTATTTTAATTCAAGTTTTTTTGGTTATGAGTTTACTTATGTGTAAACATAATTGGTAGGACTCAGAGTGGGGAATTGAATTTTAAATAAGCTGTTAACTATAGATGCTTGAAATCTACCGTCAAATTTTAACCAGAGTTGTTCGTTAAGTACGAGCGTCAATGGTGAAGCGATTAATCATCAAGTCTCAGTTCTTGTTGCATCGTTCATGGTTTATTTCAAATTCAACGTTCGTCTGATCATGTTTGAACTGACTAGTCCGCCGATCGAATACGAACGATCATTGTTTATGATTGAACGAACTGAGATTATAAATTGGGTCCGGCCCAAATTTACGAATAAATTAATTTCCATATCCATTCCTAAGTATACTTTTAAAATTAAAAAATGATTGATTTGCATATTTTGTTACAGTATTATATATCAATCATAATTAAACTAAGACTCGTAACATTAGGACAACAATAGAATAAACATCAATTGTATAGTTATTTTTTTATTAAAAAATTAAGATTAATGTAAATTTTAAATAAAATAAGTAAAATAAAAAAATAGTGTGAGGAAAAATTAATCATCTAATTTTATTAAAACAAAAAATATTTTTTTACCTATTCTAAAGAAGTTAATAATTATTAGGTAATATATACAAGATTAGATAAATCAAATAAGATGTTTATTAAAAAATTAAGATTAATGTGAATTTTAAATAAAATAAGTAAAATAAAAAAATAGTGTGAGGAAAAATTAATCATCTAATTTTATTAAAACAAAAAATATTTTTTTACCTATTCTAAAGAAGTTAATAATTATTAGGTAATATATACAAGATTAGATAAATCAAATAAGATGTTTGGGGCATTTTGACACAATTTTGATGTTAAAAATGACATAAAACTAACGTTAATAAGCATAATAGACACACACACACACATGTTAAAGTTTAGGGGTATAACATATACATTTCATAGTTAAGGAGGCATATTGGGAATAGTGACATCATTTAGGGGGATATTAAAATTTTTCTTATTTTTACTCTCTGAACTTTAATACTCTTGTAAGTTTGCCCTCTGGACTTTGGAAACTAGTGTTTATACCTCTCAAACATTAAATTATTGATAACAATGCCCCTTGAACTTTAAACCGTTAGCAAAAATATCTCTTGTTTCATATTTTGGCCATGTAAGAGTTGGAAAAACTTTTTTTTTGGCCCCCTAAATTTTAGTACATTTGTAACTTTACCTACAAATATTAAAAAACTAGTACTTCTACCTCTCGATCTTTAAATTGTTAGCAAAATCATTTATATTTCGTCCACTTAAAATTGATGAGCACTAATATTTAAATTATAAATTTTTATTACTAAAAAAATAACCTTAAAACTTTATAAAAATTCAAGCGATCTAATTATACAAGTTTTTTTTTTTTTTTTTTTTTGAGGAATATCAAGTTCTATTTTTATTATTTTTATTATTTTGTTTTTTTTTTAAATGACTTTAATTAAAAAAAAAAAAAACCCTTATGAACACTGACAACCGGAATGAACAAAAAATAGAAAACAAATAAAGGAGGACTTTAACATGGCTGAACTCATTACTCTTCGGGAGCCCGTTGTTTGTTTGTTTTTTTTTTTTGTTTTTGTTTTTGTTTTTGTTTTTGTTTGTTTTTGTTTTTTGTTTTGTTTTTTGTTTTTTGTTTTTTTTTTGTGTGTTTTTGTTTTTGTTTTAATTGGTAAAATGTGAGCCTCTAGAGACATGAGTGGTTTTAATAAAGTCATATATCGCAGTAGGTTAATTTTCAACCTTTTCGAACCATAAATTTCTAATGACGTATTGGGAATTTGAGGAAAGCCGTAATTTTTGTGGCATCCTCAAACAAATTAAAGCATTCCCCTAAAGAAAAAAGAAAGAAAATTCAAGCACTGTAAAGAAAATTGCAAAATCCCATGGAGAATTACTTGTCCACATTATGGGGATTCAATAAAATGTGAGAATTAACAAATTCTAGTAAAGATACGTTGTTGAAGATTGAAGAACATTCTTTGAATGTTGCAGTTGTAATATTTAGTTGGTAAAGAATTCAATTCTTATACGGCTAAGGAAGCAGCAAGCCACCTCATTCAACCAATCAAAAACAAGTATTAGTCAAAGAGTCAAACAAGTTCTTAAACAATGATCACAAAGTTACGTCATTCAACCAATAAAAAAGCCTTGAAGAATCCAAGTTATCGTGGGCGGCGAAAAGAGATGAAATCCCCGACTACTTATAACCGTCAACTTAAGTCTATAAAAAACCTTCCTATGAACTTTAGTGCTATATCACGATATAAAATTTGGAAAATTATGTTATAGTCTTTTTATTGATAATATTAAATATTTATATATATAAATTACAAAACTTAAATTTTCCTAAATACCTTTGTAAAATTCAAACTTTTATAATCTAAATACTTTCTTAAATACAAGGATTTTACAAATCAAATTAAATCGGAAATCTAAACTAGGAAACTAACTAGACATTTAAGGGAAATACAAAATTCAAAATTATAATTATGCCGATATGTACTTTAGTTTTTGCTTTTCATTACTTGAAAACTAGCACCAAGAGGCTAGAACTTTCACACACGCGGCCAATTTACTAAAGCCGTTTCTAGCCTTGGAGACCAGAGCTCCATTGCTCCATTTCACTTAATTCTGTCGTCGCGAGGCTCTGTTTGGGGGCACTGTGAGTTTACCTAATGGAGTTGACATTGCCTGAGACGGTGCTGGAGTGCACGGTGCGGAGACGGCGAGTGAGATCCGGAAGAGAGAATGGAGGGTTGGGGACATTATGAGAATTTTCAAAAATTGAAATCCAAAATATACTATTATTTCACTCTGTCATCAAAGAATCGAGTATCAAAATCATCAAGTTCAAACACGCACATTGCCAACACTTTGACGGAGGCTCGACGATAATTCGAACAATCAATCCCACTTCTCGGGGTCCAATTCATGAGCTTCCACTATTCCAACATGTGTTTCAACTCCTTTCTCAACCATTTGGAAAATATTTGCAGCAAATACGAGATCCACGACATATAAAAGATTCAAGATTAATGGCTTCAACTCGAAACATTTCACCAAAGTCATAGGCATAAGAAGAACCAATCTCCAGAAACTTGAGGCTTGAATTCGAAACTTTAGGATTCAACAAGTGATGACAGTATTTTATGAGCAACTTCTCAAGGGAACAACATCCTAACAACAGACTATGAAAATCATGATCATCCAAACGGACACTCTCTAATGATAGAGATATCAAAGATGGAAGACTAGCAGAATGAAGATTCTCAAACGAAACACGACCCAACCTTAAATGAGTCAACGACTTTGAACAAAATTACTCCAGAGGGAGATGTTTTCCCAAACCAGGGCATTTCGAGATCTAACTCCTTTATGTTGCATTTAGCAACTAATCTCAACCAACTACAAATTCTGCTCCAAGAATATGCAGTCGAGAGTTTGACTTTAGTTATTGTCGTATCGGTAACATTGAGTAAATCATTCTTGCGGAGTGTAAAACACTTGCCCACAAATTTACAGAGTTTTTGCGACCTACATTTACCAAAACCAGCATAATCAGAAAAGCACAATACGGGGAAGAGAATACCACATTCGCCGCCAACGCTTGGAAAGGATGCTCATCTGAACAGCTTCAACAGTGGGAACAAGAGAGAAATACGAAGTGCTTCTAAGATTAAAACCATCAAAGGGATTCCATGTAACGAGAAGAGAAGGAAGACGATGAGTTAGGTTTTGGTGGCAATTGGGAAATCGGGGTTAATTGCTAGAACTACGGGTCCGTTTGGTGCATGAGTTTGAGTTGAAATTTTTAAGTTTCAATAGTAAATTTTTTTGAATTTTCAGAAAAGACAAAAAACTTTTTAGGAAAACGATAAAAACTTTTTGAGAAAAAGACAAAAAAAAAAAAAAATTTGAAATGGTAAGTTTGAACTTACCAACCAAACAAGCCCTAAATAAATAAATGAATAAATAAATAATTACTTAGTCTCTAAACTATTATATTTATAACATTTTAGGGTCTGTTTGGAGATGTTTTGGGACGGTATTTTAGAGGTTATAGATGATTTGAATTTTAAAAATATATGTTTAGTAAAAATGAGCTATTTAGAGTGGAAAAAAAGTGTAAAAACTTAAAATGTGTTTGAAAGAAAGTTAGCAATATGGATATTGGTTCGTTTATATCGAAATTCTATACAATTTTTAAAAATTAATTTCATGTCAACTTCAAATGATAAAGTTAATGACTTTTAAAGTTTGAGTTTTTTTTAAGAGGGTAAAGCTGTGGTAAAGCCTTTTTTATATACCATATCAATAAAGCTTATTTTTAAACCGTTCCGATATATTCAAACGGCTAAGATGTTCTTCTTGTACGGTAATTATCATACACTTTACATTACAGTAGTATTTGAGTAAGAAATTAAAAAATCCACCTTCACCTGTGGAAGGTTGGCAGGGGAGGTTTCCGTCGTTGGGGTGGGAAGGAGAGTGGGACTGAATTGGTCGGCGTCCGGAGGGGGGGGCCTAGGCTCGAGAGTTAGGGGGGGGAGGGGGCAGCTCTGGTCGGGGGGGGAGCGGCTGGGAAGTCACCTGCGTCGGCAGGGAAGTCGCCGGCTTCGGGGAAGGGTAGGGGTTGGTCTTTTAATTTTTTTTTTAATTTTTATTTATTAATCTATACTAATATGAGGGAAGGTATATGATAATTATCATACACAAGCAACATCTCAGTTGTTCGATTACATCTTAACGATTTAAAAATAAACTCTATCGATGAGGTATATAAAATGAGATTTACTGCAGCTTTATCATTTTTAAAAATGTTTAGAAAAGTGAATAATAAAATTGAAGGAAAATGATAAAAAAAAAAAAAAAAAAACCTTTGGAAAAATGTTTCCGAAAGTGAGTTTTTATTTTTATTTTTTCTATAACTGCACCATTAATTCTTAAAAAATATACAAAATATCCTTTTAACAGAATTAGGATAGCAATATTCCCACATGACGGGCCCTGCGGAGCTTTAATTTGAATGGGAAGGGGATGAGGAATAATATTCAGAATATGGACAGAATCTTTTTTTTCTGAATTAGAAGCGTAGCGCCGATGGGTGAACCACCATGTCATGTTTCCACCTCAACAGACATATGTCAGATATGTATATACCTTAATTTTTTAAACTTAATTTAGACTTTTTCTTTTTTAGTCTGAAAAAAAGATACTTATTAACTATGTTTTATCCACTAAAAAAAGAAGAAAATTGAAAAGTTAATTATTAATTAGTAATCTTAATTAATTAATACGAGTTAGTACATTTTTTTTTTTTTTGCACATTGTTATTGTTTCTTTCGACACTTGTGTGGCTTCAATATTAAGTTATAATTTGTATTTGTTTACAATTTGATTTTTTTTTTTGTGAAAAATTTTCTTTTAATCTAAATTTTTGCTGAATTTTTACTTTATTTTTTTAATTAAGTTCTGTAATTTTGAATTAAGTTGTTTTAATTTTAAACATGCATAGTTGTATTAAATTGAGAATGTGGCGAGTATGAAAAACGCTCCCCCAATAGAAAATCCTTAACCTGGCCCCGCCCATTTTTTAGCGCGCTATGAATAGTTTTAAAGATACGAGATGGGGATGGGAAAGCAATCCTCCGCCCCCATCACGCCCCATTGTCATCCCTAAATGGAATATGTTAATTGCCCTTAAAAAATTGACTTTTTTTTTTTTTTTTGGTTAATTGGTTACAAATTGGCTTAATTGCTCAATTGGTTCCTAAATTATTATGTTTGTGATGTTTAGATTCTTTTTTTTTTTTTTTGGGGGGTTGAAACCTCAACATTTTGTTGAATTTTCTAAATTAACTTAAGAAAATAAAACACGATAAAAAAAAAAAAAACCCTTAAAAGAAAGAAAACGGAACAAGAAACTGTAGTTTTTATAGAGGAAGTGAAGAATTGAGAGAGAAGCTGAAACTGGTTTCTTGTATATACCAAACGAATGTACAATGGTATAAATAGGACTTGGAATCGGAAAATTAGCCCATTAATCTAGGGATACAGCTTATACACTTCCTATAGAAACAGAAAACTCAATCCTAGGAAATCAACTATCCGAATCCCTTATTTACAGCCTATACAACTCAGCAAATTACAAGAGAAACAATTTCCCCTAATTTCCGAGGACCAAATCGCAGAAATGCTACACTCCCCCTCAAGTTGGGTGATAGATATTAATCATTCCCAGCTTGCCATTTATAGTTCTTCAAAGGTGGTTCGAGGTAATGCTTTGGTGAGGACATTTGCAATTTGAAGACGGGTTGATGTTATATAGGAGGTCCACAATTTTGCCATCTAACTTCTCTTTGATGAAATTAATGCCGATCAATTTCCACATGTTTGATTCGGTCATGATGAACTGGATTTCTAACAATTATTATCGCTACTTGATTGTCACAATACATACTAATGGGTTTAGTGGTTGTGATGTCCAGTTGATTGAGTAGTCTTTTTAACCACGTTCCTTTACAAATCCCATGGGCCATAGCTCTGAATTCAGCTTCTGCACTGCTTCGAGCGACTAGTAACTGTTTCTTACTTTGCCACATTACGAGATTTCCCCACACGAATGTACAGTACCCAGTGGTAGACATGCGATCTACTGTAGAGCCTGCCTAGTCAGTATCTGTAAAAACTTCAATTTTCCAGTTGGGATTCTTACTGAAAGTACAATCCTTTATTATATTTTATTACTTTAGATATCAAATCCTATGGATTACCAAGATTTGGAAACCCTTGGTTACTGATTTTATGCCATTATTTTGTAACCACAGGGTTTCCAAATCTTGGTAATCCATAGGATTTGATATCTAAAGTAATAAAATATAATAAAGGACACTATTAAGGGCACTATAAAATATAATGAATCATTTACGTAATAAATATGATATATAACCTAAGTTTTAAAAACATGCTATTTAATTCAATTATTTCCCTAAAATTGCCATTACTTCTTTCCCCCTTTAATTAACAACGAGTGATTACGAACCTACTGGCTGATAAAGCAGATAAAGAAACATGACCTCTAAGCACCACAATAAAGTAACAAGAAAACAAGAACCATCACTAGCAAGAGTTGCGCAAGGAATCCAAATTCATTCAAAGTGGCCGCGGTCGAGTTCGGATTAAGCTTGGCCCGTTTCCGAATGATGGAGAGGTTGTGAGGGGACCTTATCAGGACAGTGCAAGGCTCATTAAGCTTGTCTAGCCTGGTTACTACTTGTTGATGTGCAAGTCCTTGGTTGTGCTTCATCAAAACTCGGGCTTTTCGGAATGAAAGATACGTTGTCGTGCGCTAGCTTGTGGAGTGTGGATACCATGCGTGCTTGACAATTTCTTGATATTCTTTGCTTTGATTGTTACATATATTGAATTGGAAAGTTGTGACAGTGATGGGAAATCTCATTTTGGTAAACTCGCTAAGGATGTACATATAGACGGTAAACAAGGCTCGTGGATAGCACACGACATGTGTCCTTAAACTAGCGGCTCTAGGTTTTTTTTTATTTTTTACTATAGAAAAACTGAGATATGTGGTTACAGACATAACCGCATGATGATTATGCAAACGATTTCATCATAAGGTGTAGAATGCAAATTTCAAGTGAGAGCTTTCATGATGCACTGTAATTCTGTGAGATAAAAGTAATTTTTGACAAAGAGGGTATCAAGTTAAAATGATTGACATGTGTTGTTTTCGTTAAGTAAGCTAACAGAAGGAGAACTTGGAAATATTTGCTCATTTATCCAAAAAACAAAAAAACTTTGAAACATTTGCAAACTTATTGAAAGTTTATAATCCTACTTTATAAGCATTTTTTTTAATTAGATTTTAATTCGAGAACATTTTCTTCTCAACTGTACTAGAAAAAAGTGAAAAATCACCACGCATTCGAAAATGAACATTAACATTTTGCTTGCTACTACACTGTTTATCTGGTGTGGCGGAGTTGGCATATGGATAAGCCTCCTATAGTAGTTGGGAAAGAAGAAAAAGATTTTGTTTGCGTTTGGTTCGCCGGTTAGAGATGAAATTTTTAAATTAGAGTTGGTTAACTTTTCAAAAACTAGTTAAAATTTTTTGTTGATTTTTCAGAAAAATATAAAAACTGATATGAAAAAATACAGTTTAGTTGAAGTTAAGTTAAAATGCCAAACGAAACCCTAATTGTATGAAGTTAACAAACCATTATCTTACACTTTCCAATGACTATCAGTCCACTCAAACAAAATTTTTTCAAATCATTTTTGTCTTTTCCTTCAAAAATAAATCAATTTTACTATTTGCATATTCAAATATCTCTTTAAAACTCAAAACTTTCAAAGTCAATAACTTTCTTATTTTAAGTCGAAATGAGATGATTCCTTTTTTGTTTTTTTTTTCGAATTACATAGAACGATGAAAATAAGGAAACAAAATTTATATTGCTATTTTTTTCCAAACATATTTCAGATTTTTATGCTTTTTATTTTTAAACAGTTCATTTTTACCAAACGTACAATTCAAAATATCGACTTAACTCTAATTAAAATATCTCCAAAACTCTAACTCAAGTGTATATAGCATGGTTACTTCTCTAAACAATGAAAAAATAACAATAAAAATAAAAATATCTTTCCGAATCAGATCTCTTTCCCTATTCCTTCTTGTCTCTTTCTGGCCAAAATGGAAGGTATATCCAAAACAACGAGAAAATAAGGATCTATAATAATGCAATAATAATGCTTTGTCAATTTCTACGTTCTAAATCTTCCCGCCAAACGTCTTTAATCTTAATTAATAGTTTAATTCTATTTTCTAGTTTGCATGTGTTGTGCATATATGCTGAATTTTATCCCGAATAATTTTTATTAATTCACTCACTTATCATTTTAATTGCTGCTTTAATAAAACTCTTGTAATTTGTTCAAAAAATAATAATAATCTTAATAGTTTTATTTTTTTTTAACTCCAACTAAATTGTAATTTTTTATTTCAATTTTTATTCTTTTTTTTAAATTAACAAAAATTATAATTAATTTTTAAAAAGTTAATCAATTCTAACTTAAAATTTCAACTCTCACCAATAAACCAAATACAAGCTAAACTTAAAAAATATATATATATATATATATATATTTTGTGGTAAGTCCAAAACTAAAATAACTTTTAGCATGGCGACAAGAACACAATTCCCATCCGATCTTTGCACCCCAATTCTCTCTCTCTCTCTCTCTCCCTCCCTCTCCCTCTCTCTCCTTTAAAATCACCTCCATCGTCAGTACTTCCGCTCTTCACTAAGCCACCACCATGGCGACGTTTCAAGAAGCTCCTAAACCGAAACGCCCCGATTTCCACCCCGAAATCTCGGTCTCTCCGGTGACAGCGACCCACGACGGCCTCAAGTTCTGGCAGTTCATGATCGCCGGCTCCGTCGCCGGCATCGTCGAGCACACCGCCATGTTCCCCGTCGACACCCTCAAGACCCGCATGCAAACCCTCGTTGGGCTCCAGCCCGTCGGCGTCCGCCAAGCCCTGAGCTCCATCTGGAAGCTTGAAGGCCCGTCCGTCCTCTACCGAGGCATCGGAGCCATGGGCCTCGGCGCCGGCCCCGCCCACGCCGTCTACTTCTCCGTCTACGAGCACTGCAAACGGGTCTTCGCCGGCGAGAATCCCAACAACGCAGTCGCTCACGCGGTCTCCGGGGTCTTCGCGACGGTGGTGAGCGACGCCGTGATAACGCCGATGGACGTGGTGAAGCAGAGGCTACAGCTGAAGAGCAGTCCGTACAGGGGCGTTGGGGACTGCGTGAGGCGGGTGTTGGTCGAGGAAGGGGTCGGGGCGTTCTACGCCTCGTACCGGACGACGGTGGTCATGAACGCGCCGTTCACGGCGGTTCACTTCGCCGCGTACGAGGCGGCCAAGAGGGGCTTGACCGAGGTGGTGTCGCCGGAGAGCGTCAGTGACGAGAGGCTGGTGGTTCATGCCACCGCCGGTGCGTTGGCCGGGGCCTTGGCGGCCGCCGTCACCACGCCGCTTGATGTGGTGAAGACTCAGTTGCAGTGTCAGGTGAGAAGCAAATTTTGTCTTTGTTCCGATAGAAATATATATATATATATATATATATATATATCTTTAGAGAATTTTATGGTTGGTGTGGATAACAGCTTATGAAACATGACAAAGTTATGTGAAAATTGAGACTTTAGAAGAAAATAACTATTTATAGAAAATATGTTTCATGTCCCAACCATATGATTTTTTTCCCCCTGAAATTTTCATCTATACCCTCTATTTTAGTTCATTTTTTATAGTTCCACAAAATCCAGTTTTTCTTTAAAAACATACGGAAAAAAAAAGGAGATTAAATGGGATCATGTGGTTTCTTTTATTATTATTATTATTATTATTTGCTTTTGATAGAAATTTTAATAGAAGGATTAAGTGAGATTAATTATTCTATTTTGTTTGGTTTTTAGTGGAAATTTTGATAAAAGAGGTTAATTGGCACTGAGCTGAGAATTTTAAAAAATTAAGGACCAAAAAATGAATGATCATAAAGTTCATATCAACATACGGTTTTGACAAGTACAAGTACAATGACGTCCCATAAAGGAAAAGGAAAATTAAGAAAAAAAAAAAAAGAAAAACAAAACATGAATATTTTTTTTTATTTTTTTTTGTGGAAATGTATTTTTCTTTGTTTTTTTGTTTTAATTTTACATTTTTAAAAAAGTTTTTTTATTCAGGATATTTTCGTTATTAATATTCGATTTAGATATTTTTTTGACATAAATTAATAGTCGATATTGAATATTGACGGATTCTAAATTTGATACTTACTTAAATGTCCTGATATATGTTTGATGAGATACAAAATATTAGATAGTATACTTGCTAAATAATCTCAAAGTAAAAGATATATTTTTATAAAATTTTCAGCTAGCTATCGAGCTGCTCTAGATCTGCTGCCTATATATATTCGCACAGTAAATTTGTACTAAACTCTCATCTTTCTGCTGCAAAATTGTGGTAAATTTTTTTTAAAAAAACCATGGAGAATTTCCTTCTTCAGAAGTATAATATGCTTTTTAATTCTTTCTCAAGCTTTGAACTCTTGGCTTTTGTGGTTCTCGTGGGAAATTCTTTATTCACTGTTTCTCAAGGTTTTAGTATATGCTATTGGCAGGGCGTCTGCGGTTGCGACAGATTTTCAAGCTGTTCGATCGGGGAAGTTATTCGAAGCATCGTGATTAAGGACGGATATCAAGGCCTAATGCGAGGCTGGATCCCCAGGATGCTTTTCCATGCCCCGGCTGCTGCAATATGCTGGTCTACTTATGAAGCATCAAAAACCTTCTTTCAACAACTTAATGACAGCAACCACATCCAATAAAGTGATGATTCAACTATATGCATAACCAAATGGGATGGATGAAGTACTCGTTCTCGCCGTTCTGTGGCGATCGCTCGTTCGCCCAGAAGGGACGGGGTGAAGGGACAGAATTCATGCTTGAATGATTCAAAATGTTGTTGCTGATATTAAAAACAACTTGCCCTTGCCATTGATTGAACTCCAGCTTGATCATATACGAGCATATGTTCATTTGTAAATAGGTTTTGAGAGTTCTGAGACAGTGGCCAATCATTCAAATCTTCAAATATTTGTCTCTAGTTTTAATCAAGCTGCACCTTATACTGCATTTGGAGATGTTTTATGCTTGATGTTAATATATCATAAAACCTTTTGGTATACCTTTATTTAAGATGAATATTAACCACATTTGTAAATATTTGTCACCCACTACTATTTGCATCTAGAAGATTTTATTTTCTTTTCTTTTGTTTTGTTATTATTTTGTATTATTTTTTGCATTTAGCATTTGATAGGACGAGATCACTTTCGTATTTGCAGTGATCAATCATGGATAACAAACGAAAGGGTCCAAATATCTCATAACTGAGTTGCAAGATGACAGCCATTATCTTTTGGAATTTTGTTCACACCAAAACCATCTCGAATTGAGGGACTTTCATTCTTTATCTTAATGAGAGGTTAGAACCCCCGGGATGGGTTTATTATTATTATTATTATTTTGGCACTTATTGTATTTATATACATATATTGTTAGAAATATAGAGCATAAATAAACGAACAAGTTCAATATATTAAATTAAAAAATAAAAATTATAACAATCGGAAATTCAATCTTAAACCCAAATGGAAACTGAATGGAGGTGATGAACGTTGAGGCATGTGTAGAACACGTTTTCCTTCAAATATATTCGTCTTCTCCGATAAGTGCTCCTAGATTCAATGGGCATTTGTCTCCTAGAATACAACGACTAACAACGGTAAACTTAGCATGATCGAATACCGCTTCCGGCAAACTTAAACATGTGTCTTCCCTCTATCACCACTCTAATAGAGAACCTTATCCTAAGAACAAAGAAAAACAAAAGAGAATTTCTGACTTTGTGTTGTGTATCTAAACTTGATGTGAAGGCCTCCTTATATAGGCGCGGTAGTAAAGGGATGTTACAAAAACAGGTTTATGAGATTTTAATATGAGATTAATCTTGGGATTAATATGAATTATACCCATAAGTTACAACCATTTATTCTATTTAATTCAGAATTAATCATGCACTAAGTCATTCATCTTCTGATTAATCCAGATGAAACATCATCTGTTAATATTCTGAATTTAAAAAATAAATAAATTCAAATCATGTTGGAATGCAAATAAAAATTTTGCAAAAAACATAACCCGCGCGAGGACAAGCTCGATGGACTGACATTCGAGTTACTCACGTCGTGCAGGTGCACACATTGGGTTAAGAAACTAATGGATTGATAACAAATTGAGATTTTGTCAAGGTTAAGGTTTGAGTTAAGATTGAGGATTTTTCAATCCGTGTGTTTTGCAAATCTGAACTACATATATATGAAAATTTTTAAATATATGTATACATTATTTCCTAAAATATTTTTAATAGACAAGTAAACATAACTTCTATGGCATGTTTACTTATCAGGAGTAGGGAACGAAAGTGGAGAATAGAAGTCAATCTCTTGTTTACTTGCTCATTTTTTTCCTGGAATGGGAGTGGATATGATGGGTCCCATATCAATTTGGGATTAAAGAATGGGATTGGCAATCCCATGTCCCCCCTCCGGATTGTGACTCTCATTTCTACTATTAACATTAAATCACAATTTTATCCTTAGTTTATTTACAAAAAAAATTGTATTAAAAATAATAACAACCTATATTAATTATTTTTATTGACTAAATATAATATATTTTTATTAACTTAATATTATATAACTATCCTAATTACTATTAATGTTATTAAAGTAAATAAATAAATTTTTTTATCATAATATATATTAGGGAGAGGCTGTGGTAGAGCCTCTCTCAGAGTAACTACCGATAAAGTTTTTTTTTTTGAACTATTGAGATTTAATCGAACGATTTAATATTGTTGGTGTACCATACTTATCATACACCTTACCTCATATTACCCTTCCCACCCTAAGTCTTCTCCGTTGCTGGCCACCTTCCCGCCGCCGCCAACAAACCACCCCAGGCCCCAGCCCCGGCCCCCCACGCCCTGGCAGCCCCCGGCACCACCCCAGGCCCGCCCCCCCCGGCCCGCCCCCCCGCCCTCAGCCTTCCCTGCGCCCCTCCCCCGGCACCCCCACCCCAGGCCCCCCTCCCCCGACCTCCCCTCACCCCCCGCCCCCCCCCCCCCCCCCGGTGCCCCCCTAACGGGGATCCCCCCACCCCCTCTCTCTCTCTTCCCAGCCCCTCCCCCCCCCCAGACGAGACCGACTCCCCCCGATGAGAGAAGAGAGAGAAAAAGGGGCTCCCCGTAGAGGGTAGGGCTGGGGTGGGGTGGTGGGGTCGCCAGGGAGTCGGGGGGCAGAGAGAAAGGAGAAGAGAGAGAGAGAGGGGAAGAGAGAGAGGGGCGCCAGGGGGTCGAGAGAGAGGAGAAGAGAGAGAGCGGGCAAGAGAGAGAGAGGGGGCCGGGGAGGCCTGGGTGAGGGTGGGGGGGCGTCGGGCTGGGGGGTAGAGGGGGTGCCGGGGAGTGAGGGGGGGCTAGGGAAGGGTGGGACCTGGGGTGGGAGTGGGAGCCGGGCAGGGGTGGGGGGGTTGCCGGTGATGGGGTATGGGGGCTGGGGGTGTGGTTGCCGGCGTTGAGGTGTCACCGACGACGGGACGCAGGTCCCCGACGACGGAGAAGATTGGGGTGGGAAGGGGTAAGATGAGATAAGGTGTATGGTAATTATGATACACCAACAATATATCAACTATTCAATTAAATCTTAACAATTCAAAAAAGAGTTCTATCGATAGTTATTTTAGAAGAGACTCTACCACTGTTTTACCCTATATATTATTATGTTTCTATTTTTATATTTTTTATACTTTACTTATTTTAATTCACTTTTTTTTTTTACTCTTTTTAATTTTTTTAAACAAAAAATTACACAATTTAATTTTTTTGCCTTAATATCATAATAATAATTTTACTTTTGATTAATAGTATGATAATAAATAAAAAAAATTAATTATTTTTTTTAATGTTTGAAAACACAATAAATAAAGGGATATACAAGTAAATTTATAACAATTCGTTTTGATTCTGTGTTCAAGTAAACCCATGAATGAGATTCGTCATGACTCCAATTCTGAATCCTAAAACAAAGTAAACAACTTATTCTGATTCTGAATCCTCACTCCGAATCATGTCCACTCTGAATCCTACTCACTTCGATTCATGCCTATTCCAATTACGCATAAGTAAACACACCGTTAGTGTGAACATATTTTGGTATATGTATTTTATTTTCTAAAATAAAATCATTATGATTGTTATCTAGTTAAAATATTTATGTTTTGGCATGTTTTTTTAGTTTTCTAATATCCATATATTGAATTCGTGAATCCGATCCATGTAATCTGATGTTTACTGTTTGAATTGGGACTCTTACGAACTGGTAAAATATTGAGATTTTTCCAATCCGAAAGTCATAACTATGGAATCTTAATCTGAAAGTCATGGATTAGTGCAATCCGTTTAATCTGCCTAATCCAATCTATGAACACCCTTATAATCACCCCTCGATTCGAGCAAAAGATACAATGTTTTAATCTCTCACTTAAAAAAAAAAAAAAGAAATCCGATATGGAAAATGAATTGCAAAAAGAAAGGCAAATTGCTCGTTAAGTTTTTGCAACTTTGATCCTGTTTTTTTTTTTCATAGCTTCAATGATCATAAACTGTTGAAATATTGTTACAATAATAATTTATATTAATTTTTAGATGGATTTCGTTAATCATTTGATCAAAGTGATGTTTGTTAATATATTGCATCAAAAAATTAATAAAAATGACTAATATACCAATGTTTTGAATTGTTTATGAGTATTATAACTATGAAAAATAGAAAAGGGGTCAAATTAACATAAACTAAAAAATTCAGGGACAAACTTTAAAGTGTTTACTTTTAAAAAAGGAAAAGGGAAAAGAAATAGAGCTAAAATAATTTCCAACGAATTGCAAGGTGAAGAAAGAGAGGACTTTTCTTCTCTCTCTCGTCGTACGTTCCAATTCCTCTTTCAAGGAGATCAATTCTCTTCGATCTCTTCACAGAGGAAGAGAGAGAAATACAGAGAGAGAGAGAGAGAGAGAGAGAGATTCAAAGTAGGATTATGGATCAGATACTGAACAAGGTGGGTTCGTACTGGTTCAGCCAGAAAGCCAACAGAGAGCTCGATTCCGTCGGCGATGACCTTAGCGTAAGCTTCATTTTATCTCTCTCATTTTCTGCAAAATTTAAACCCCCTTTTATTTTTTAATTTTTTTAATTTTTTCCTTTCTGTGTGTTTTCCGTTTCAATTTGCGATCTTTTTCTTCCATTTCAATCTCGATCTTCTCCATTAATGTCGTTTCTTTCTGTTTACGAGCTCTTCGTCAATTTAATTAGGGTTTTCGTTTTTTATGATTTCGGTTTCGGGGGAAAAAAAAAGAGGAAATATGATTCGAATTTGCTCAATTTGTAATTAAGGCGGTTAAATTATAATCAGCTGAACAAATTAGGGATTTTTCCTGTTGGAATTAAAGTTGTCGTCTTCAACTGCATTTTGCTAATTTCTCCTTTTCCCTGTTTTTGGGCTTTATGATATTCTCTAATTTCAATTTTCATTTCTTAATTTCAATTTCCTATTCTTTCGTTATTTAACATATTTTAATGGTGACCCTTTTTCTCCAAAAAACAGTCAGTGTCGTCCAGTATTGAAGGAGGAACAAAATGGTTGGTTAATAAGATTAAAGGTTAGTTTCCCCTCTGTTTATTCATTCTATTTTAGTACATTTCATGTTAAGGAAATTCTTAAATGCTAATTTTTTGAATGATTTATGTTATTGCTTTTGCTTTGGAAGCGATTATTCATTATAGCATGTTCGATGTTAAGTCATATGAACATGAGGATTGTTCAGCCTGTACGACGTTAGGCTTGCTTTTAATATATCAATGCAAGGTTTGGAGAATTACTATCTGTTTGTGTACTTGAAGGAAAGCACACTCTCGTATGACGAGATGGTCGTGGAAAATCGAAAACCACAATGTGGTAGATTAGATGAATTAATCTCTCGAGAAGAATTTTTGACTGCTACGGACAGCAGGCTTATAGCTTTTATGATGAGGCTTTGCTCTAACTTGCTGCTAGATTGTTGAAATGATGTACTTTTACGTGAGCTTGTTGTGCACTCTATCTACGGACTTCTTCATCACTGTATTAATCCGGGTAGTGCGAATTTTGCAGGAAAAATGCAGAAGCCACTGCCTGAGCTGCTGAAGGAGTATGACCTGCCGGTAGGAATCTTCCCTCGTGATGCAACAAACTATGAGTTCAACGAGGAAACAGGAAAGCTTGTTGTCTTTATCCCTGCAGTATGTGAAGTCGGCTACAAGGATTCATCCGTCCTGCGTTTTACTACTACAGTAACTGGGTTTCTGGAGAAAGGAAAGCTAGCTGACATAGAAGGGATGAAGACTAAGGTGATGATATGGGTTAAAGTTACCTCGATATCGTCTGATAGATCGAAGGTCCATTTCACAGCTGGGATGAAGAAAAGCAGGAGCAGAGTTGCGTACGAAGTTCTTCGAGATGGTGTTAGTGTAGACAAGTTCTGAAAGGATGACTGTCCTGTTTCCCATCTGTAAGCTATAATTCGATTATCTAATATGTGGACCCTGTGGCTAGTTCTCCATGAATTGTTTTTGTTAAGTACAAAAACCTGGTTGAATCGAATTCTAAAATGTTTATTGTGGGTGTCAAATAGTTGCAAATGCAGTTACATTTCAGTTAGGACTGTTTTTGTAAATGCCCCTCGAATTATGTTACTAATGTTACTTCGCTCCTAAACTTTAAAACACACCACTTAGTATGCATTTGGTTTGCAGGGTTTGAGTTGAAATATTTAGGTTGAAGTTATTTGACTCTTCAAAAATTGGTTAAAAAACTTGTTGATTTTTCATAAAAGATAAAAATGAGTTGATATATTTTGGTTTTAAATGGTATACCCATCATCCCTTAGTATCCTGAAACTATGTGCTAACTCCTGAAACTATGTTCCGTTAGCGGAAAATTCCCTGTCGTCAAAGTCCATTTTTAAAAGTTTTTGGGCTGAGCGGCTGTAATTTTAAATTTTAATGGCCGAGGAAAGATGGATTGGTATTTTCCAGTTTGGTACTAGAAATCGATGAATACAAAATCTAGCAAAAGCCTCTTTATTTTATTTTATTTTTTTAAAAAGGGAATCAGTTATGTCCTCACGCGCCCATTCTGGTGATTATTGGGTAAGCCCACTAGTCGCACTGATGTGATGACAAGGAACTTGAACTTAGGTCTTTACAGCTAGCAGACTTCAGGCTTCAAAAGCAGACAAATATGTTCTTTCTTACCAAAGATTAGACTCTACATGACCTAAGATTTGATAAAAATGAAAACTCTAAGTAGGCCTGGCAGGATCTCAACATGTTATGTAGATAGATTAGGCTTGATGAAATCCAAAAAAAATATGATTCTAGGAACTCCCTTGTTGCCATAGAGCCATTGACTGACTCCAATTTTACCTTAAAAAAAAAAAAAAGCAAAAAAATTAAAAAGGTGGAAGTAGAAATTGAACAGTTTAATGGAAAAATTAGGAGGAGAAATGGGAGAAAATATCTGAATGACACAAAAGTCCATTACACTAATATAACATAAAAATTTGACACTAAATCAATATGATACAAAATGAAACTAAAGTTTGTGTCATGTTGATTAAGAGGGAGAATTTATTTCATATTGATCAATAGATTAAAAAAAAAAAAAAAAAGGTAATTATTTGAGTAATTTTCGCATGGAAAAATGAGGGCATTTATACATATTTGGACGAATATGACATTCCCTATGTTTTAAGGTTGTGTGTAGGACGGATTCATGGTGAATCTGTTAATGAAAAACTAGGTTATTCATGGAAATGTGGAATAACATTGGAGTTTTTATAGGAGTATAAACTAGGTTTTTTTTCCTTCCCCCGCCGCCGTGGCCCCCTCTCCTCCCCCCCCCCCCCTTCCCTTTATCTTTTTTTTTGGAATAGTTAGAAATAAAAAGTTTAATCAGAGGAATGAGAAGAAGATGAAGCAGCAGCCACGGTTGAATCAATACCTTCAATAGGAGTTTGAGTTGCTCGAGCAACAAGTAGCGAGGGCATGTTGCAGTTCATCCCTAACCATACAACATAGGTGGATATAAAGACAGCTAGAGAGGGGATGGTTACCCCACTCATGATTGAACCTAGTATGGTTTCACTTTGAATATCAAAGTATGTAGATCATGAACAGGGTCAGAGAGATCAAGAACAACTAAGTTATAAAGAGTCATCGAACCGGCCCAACTAGTAACCAAAGCTATATGGATAGAAATCAAACTCTTCAATTCGACCGTGAACACAATGCCAAGGCAAATCCGTGGAAACACCACTTTATATCAATAAAAAATAGATGCATGTAACTTTATTGCACTGCAAAAAAATTATGACATGGCCGTTACTTTTTTGGTGGATTATCTCGGGGAAAGGATTAACATTTTTCTATTCTTTTAGTAAGAATGAGGAATAATTTTGTTCGAAGGAATCCTAACTATGACTATGAGAATCTTGCTTTGCTAACACTTGGCTAAGTTTTGAACCATTGTGCGGACAGTTCGCTTTCTCAGCAGCAAAAGCGCTTCTCAGTAACTGAATCTGTGTACAAATGATGATGATGTCCAGTCCTATCTCGAAGCGCTTAACAAAGGGGAACTCTTTAGATTCAGTATAAACTTATCGTACCCTGTAACATCAAGTATTTCGCGTATCTGCATCTCTCGAGCAACTTCCAATGCTTTGGCCTCTTAGGCAATTTGCCATAGGTGTTGCAACTCTTCTCTTTTCTCTAAGCATCTGTCTGCCGCATCGATAGCAGTGTGAGGGAGGTTGTAGGTTAGAGCACATAAGCTGATCATCTAGAAATTAAGTTTCTTTCGTCAAATTCACTCCTCCCATGCCCAATACATTAGTGGACGAACACCGCTCAATCCTAGAACAGGAATGAATCTGTCAATTGTAGTCGACCATATTGGTTTTAATCTGTTTATTTTTGCCATTAAGATTTGTCATTGGGGCAAATTTGCCATTTCGACTATTTTTGTTGATTCCTCATTCCTCACGTCGACACATGACAACTATGTTAATAAAACTAACAGAAGAATTAAAATTGTTAATAGTTTTATTGTTAAAAGAGAACGGATATTACGTTTTAAAACTCCGGAGGTATATTCTTACAAGGGTTAATTTGGAGAGAAAAGTAAATGTTTATTCATATGTTCTTCGACATGTCAATGTAGCTCACTTATTACTCTCCTAGATACTCAAGACTTTGGCTTAATTTGTCCACTACCCATTAATACAACACCGACATTATTTGATTCCAAATTCAGAGCAATGACTATCGTACCCTTTTAAAATTCTAATATTTCATCTGCTATTATCATTCAAGTCGATTAAATTAATAATATTATCTGTGAACATATTGAACAAAATAATAATGAAGATTTTATATACTGGTAGTTCTTGAATAGAAAATCAACTGTGTCATTAAATTTTAAGGATGGAAATAAACAATCCCATTTCTTCTTCTGCTCATATATATATATATATATATATATATAAAGAATTATACATTAATTTATAAATTATAATACGAATTCTAAATATGTCCATATGAAAATAAATATGGAAATAAAAAAAGGATAAAAGTATAAAGAAAGAATAAAAAAATCTTTTTTTCTGTCGCAATAAATATATATATATATATACACACACATATACATATATTGCAATACAAAGCCAAAAGCTTGCATAATATACGAACTAAGGTCATAGTGTTCTTAAAATTATAATAGTAAATAATAATAATACAAAAATAGATACTCAAAAAGTGCCTTTTCCCTTCCTTCAAAGGGCACTGCCCATTGACGTATTGGAGAGAAACAGGGAAGAAAAAGCTAGTAGAGTACGTTGAATAATATTTGTAATGTAGCTCTTAATATCAGGCAATCTCGCATCACGATTGAAGAAAAATTGGCAGAGAATTCTTGTGTCAGTTTCCTAGAACCAAAGGATGTAGTCTAAGTACTATAACCTAGAATAATAATAAAGACGACGACGACGATGATAATATATTTTTTTGAGTGTACAGGTACTCTTCGTATATATATTTCCTAAATAATTAAAAAAAAAAAAAAACCTATTTGTCACTTCTCTTCATAAGTAAATAATGTATGTCATTTGGTTTCAGGTATACTACAATGATAATATTATATCCGATTTTATCATCATATGTGTAAAGTTTGAATTCTTCTCTCAATTTAAAAAAAAAATTATACATATATATATATTGTATATGTATGTTTATGTGATACAAAATATGACTATTATCGAGTATCCTATTGATAGTAATATTCGCCTTTTTTTATATTTTTTTTTCCTTTACATATAATGCACTAATTTTGGTGTTATTGCCCTTTGAACTTCCGCTTAGCTAACTAATCTATGCAAACTCGTTCTCAACAAATATTAAATATGTTTATAGTAGAAAGAACCTACTAATGAGGCCAACCCAATCGAAATGTTTCGTTATCTTTTCAGTTGTAATTATCCATACATATGGCAAACTAATACGCATATTTGTAAGAAATTTACAAGTTCATAATGGAATGAAAATAAAATAGAAAAAGAGTTGGAAAGAAAATGAAGATACAATTAATTATAACTATTTAAAAAATATTTTTTTTTATTTAGGGGTGGGAGATTTGAACTATAGACCTTATAGTGAAGTTAGGTGCAGAATTATCACTAGATTAAGCATGCAATCACTAAAAGAATCATATTATATATCAAGTTAAATGTGATTCATTTAATTTATAGTAAATAACATTTTACAAAACTTAAGGAATTAAATAGCTTTATTTTAAATATTTTAAGTAAATAACAGTAAATAGTGAACTTATAAAATAATAATTTATTTCACAGAAAATATATTCAAGTAAATATTGACACCTTTTACCTGACTTGATGTAAGAAAACAGGCTAGAAAAAAAAAAAATACTAAATTCATCCATTTAAAGGAATATCCTCTAGTAGTAGTGCACATCACATTATCTTAGTAAGTCGAACAAGTTACAATGGCACTGTGTGGTCTACTATTATGAGTGACGCATGGCCAGGAACTAGGTGGTGTGTTACAGAGTGGAGTTAAAGTGACATAAAATGCATGTTTGAAATACTCAACAAGTTAGCAGGTTGCATAACGTAGATAATAATGAATTTAAAACAATATAATCTAGTAGGAGTGCACCTCACAAGAGGTTTATCTCTCATTACAGAAGTGGCTTGAATGAGTTGTAATTATAATGCGAGGTTTTGCAAGTGTGAGAGACAAGTGTCCAGTAACTAAGAGATGCGTTACAGAGTGGAGTTAAAGCGATATGAATCGCATGCCCAAAATGCTCGATAAAGTTAGTAGGTTGCATTTAAATTAATATCATATAGCAGTAACACTCAATTTAAAGCAATATCCGCTAGAAGTAGTGCGTGTCACATTACCATAGTGAGTTGAGCAAGTTGTAATGGCACTGCTTGGTCTCTTATAGTGAGCGAAACGTGGCCAGTAACTAAGTGATGCGTCACAGAGTGGATTTAAAGTGAATAATTACATGTTCGAGACGCTCGACAAAGTTAACAGATTGCATAACGTAGATGACATTGGATTTAAAACAATATCGTCTAGCAGGAGGGCACCTCACAAGAGCTTAACCTCTCATTACTAAAGTGGCATGAACAAGTTGTAACTATAATACGAGGTCTCCTAGTATGAGAGAAAAGAAGCCAGTAACTAAGAGATACGTTACTGAGTAGAGTTAAAACGACCAGAATCGCATGCTCAAGACGCACGATAAAGTTAGCAGGTTGCATAACACTGATAATATTGCATTTAAAATAATATCATCTAGCAGTAATAATCCATTTAAAGCAAATCCTCTAGAAGTAGTGCGCGTCACATTACCATAGTGAGTTGAGCAAGTTGTAATGGCACTACTTGGTCTCTTATTGTGAGTGACACATGGCCAGGAACTAGGTGATGTGTCAAAAGTGGAGTAAAAGTGATATGAATTGCATGTTCGACAAGCTCGACAAAGTTAGCCGGTTGCATAACATAGATAATATTAGATTTAAAACAATATCGTCGAGCAGGAGTGCACCTCGCAAGAGGATAACCTCTCACTACAGAAGTGGCTTGAACAAGTTGTGACTACAATGCGATGTCTCTTAGTGTTAGAGACAAGTGACCAGTAACTAGGAGTTGCATTTCGGAATGGAGTTAAAACGACTTGAATCGCATGCCCAAAACGCCTGATAAAATTAGCAGGTTGTATAACATAAATAATATTGCATTTAAAATAATATCATCCAGCAGTAATACCCAATTTAAAGAATATCCTCTAGAAGTAGTGCACGTGACACTACCACAGTGAGTTGAACAAGTTGTAATGGCACTGCTTGGTCTCTTATTGCGAGCGACACGTGGCTAGGAACTAGGTGATGCATCACAGAGTAGAGTTAAAGTGATATGAACTGCATGTTCGAGACGCTCGACAAAGTTAACAGGTTGCATAACATAGATAACATTAGATTTAAACAATATCGTCTAGCAGGAGGGCACCTCGCAAGAGGTTAACCTCTCACTACAGAAGTGGCTTGAACAAATTGTAACTATAATGCGAGGTCTCCTAGTATTAGAGACAAGTGGCCAGTAACTAGGAGTTGCATTTTTTAGTGGAGTTAAAACGACTTGAATCGCATGCCTAAAATGCCCGATAAAGTTAGCAGGTTGTATAACATAGCATTTAAAAATAATATCATCTAGTAGTAATACTCCATTTTAAGCAATATCCTCAAAAAGTAATGCACGTCACATTACCATAGTGAGTTGAACAAGTTGTAATGGCACTACTTCATCTCCTATTGTGAACGACACGTGGCCAAAAACTTGGTGTTGAATCACAGAGTGGAGTTGAAGTGAAATGAATTGAATGTTCGAGACACTTGACAAAGTTTGCAGGTTGCATAATGTAGATAATATTAGATTTAAAACAATATCATCTAGCAGGAATGCACCTCGCGAGAGGTTAACCTCTTATAAAAGAAGTGACCTGAAAAAGTTGTAACTACAATGCAAGGTCTCCTATTGTGAGAGACAAGTTGCCAGTAACTAGGAGATGCAATTCTGAATGGAGTTAAAATGACCTGAATCGCATGCCAAAAACACTCGATAAAGTTAATTGGTTGCATAACATAGAAAATATAGCATTTAAAATAATATCATCAGCTATAATTCTCTATTTAAAGCATTATCCTCTAGAAGTAGTGCACGTCACATTACCATAGTGAGTTGAGCAAGTTGTAATGGCATTGCTTGGCCTCCTATTGGGAGCGAAATGTGGCCAGTAACTAGGTGATGCGTCATAGAGTAGAGTTAAAGTGATATGAATTGTATGTTCGAGACATTCAACAAAGTTAATAGGCTGCATAACGTAGATAACATTGGATTTAAAACAATATCGTCTAGTAGGAGAGTACCTCGCAAGAGGTTAACGTCTTATTACTAAAGTTGCTTGAACAAGTTGTAACTATAATTGTGAGAGACAAGAGGCCAGTAACTAGGAGATACGTTACTGAGTGGAGTTAAACCGACCAGAATCGCATGCTCAAGACACTAGATAAAGTTAGCAGGTTGCATAACATAGATAATATTGCATTTAAAATAATATCGTCTAGCAGTAATAATCCATTTAAAGCAAATACTCTAAAAGTAGTGCGCGTCACATTACCATAGTGAGTTGAGCAAGTTGTAATGGTACTGCTTGGTCTCTTATTGTGAGTGACACATGGCCAGGAACTAGGTGATGCATCACAAAGTGGAGTAAAAGTGATATGAATTGCATTTTCGACACGCTCGACAAAGTTAGCCAGTTGCATAACATAGATAACATTGGATTTAAAACAATATCGTCAAGCAGGAGTGCACCTCGCAAGAGGATAACCTCTCACTACAGAAGTGACTTTTACAAGTTGTAACTATAATGCGAGGTCTTCTTAGTGTTAGAGACAAGTGACCAGTAACTAGGAGTTGCATTTCTGAGTGGAGTAAAAACGACTTGAATCGCATGCCTAAAATGCTCAATAAACTTAGCAGGTTGTATAACATAAATAGTATTGCATTTAAAATAATATCATCCAACAGTAATACTCCATTTAACGTAATATCCTCTAGAAGTATTGCACGTGACGCTACCACAGTGAGTTGAGCAAGTTGTAATTGCACTGCTTGGTCTTCTATTGTGAGCGACACGTGGCTAGGAACTAGGTGATACGTCACAGAGTGGACTTAAAGTGATATGAATTGCATGTTCGAGACGCTCAACAAAGTTAGCAGGTTGCAAAGCGTAGATAACATTCGATTTAAAACAATATAGTTTAATAGGAGTGCACCTCGCAAGAGGTTAAGCTCTCATTACAGAAGTGGTTTGAACAAGTTGTAACTATAATGCGAGGTCTCCTAGTATGAGAAACAAGTGGCCAGTAACTAGGAGATGCGTTATTCAGTGCAATTAAAATGACCTGAATCGCATGCCCAAAACGCTCGATAAAGTTAGCATGTTGTATAATACAGATAATATAGCTTTTAAAAATAATATCATCTAGCAGTAATACTCAATTTCAAGCAATATCCTCTAAAAGTAATGCACGCCGTATTACCATAGTGAGTTGAGCAAGTTGTAATGGCACTACTTGATCTCTTATAGTGAGCGAAATATGGCCAGGAACTAGGTGATGCGTCACAGAGTAGAGTTAAAGTGATATAAATTGCATGTTCGAGACGCTCGACAAAGTTAACAGGTTACATAACGTAGATAACATTGGATTTAAAACAATATCATCTAGTAGGAGGGCACCTCGCAAGAGGTTAATCTCTCATTACTAAAGTTGCTTGAACAAGTTGTAACTATAATACGAGGTCTCCTAGTTTGAGAGACAAGAGGCCAGTAACTTGGAGATACGTTACTGAGCGAAGTTAAAACGACCAGAATCGCATACTCAAGACACTTGACAAAGTTAGCAGATTGCATAATATAGATAATATTACATTTAAAATAATATCGTCTAGCAGTAATAATCCATTTAAAGCAAATCCTCTAGAAGTACTGTGCATCACATTACCATAGTGAGTTGAGCAAGTTATAATGGCATGGCTTGGTCTCTTATTGTGAGTGACACATGGCCAAGAACTAGGTGATGTGTCACAAAGTGGAGTAAAAGTGATATGAATTACATGTTCGACACGCTCGACAAAGTTAGCCAGTTGCATAACATAGATAACATTGAATTTAAAACAATATTGTCGAGCAGGAGTGCACCTCGCAAGAGGATAACCTCTCACTACAGAAGTGGCTTTTATAAATTGTAACTATAATGCGAGGTCTTCTTAGTGTTAGAGACAAGTGACTAGTAACTAGTAGTTGCATTTCTGAGTGGAGTTAAAACGACTTGAATCGCATGCCTAAAACGCTCGATAAAGTTAGCAGGTTATATAACATAAATAGTATTGCATTTAAAATAATATCATCCAGCAGTAATACTCCATTTAAAGTAATCTCGTCTAGAAGTATTGCACGTGACACTACTACAGTGAGTTGAGCAAGTTGTAATGGCACTGCTTGGTCTCCTATTGTGAGCGACACGTGGCTAGGAACTAGGTGATGCGTCACAGAGTGGAGTTAAAGTGATATAAATTGTATGTTCGAGACACTCGACAAAGTTAGCAGGTTGCAAAGCATAGATAACATTCGATTTAAAACAACATAGTTTAGTAGGAGTGCACCTCGCAAGAGGTTAAGCTCTCATTACAGAAGTGGTTTGAACAAGTTGAAACTATAATGTGAGATCTCCTAGTATGAGAAACAAGTGACCAGTAACTAGGAGATGCGTTATTCAGTGCAATTAAAATGACCTGAATCGCATGCCCAAAATGCTCTATAAAGTTAGCATGTTGTATAACACAGATAATATAGCATTTAAAAATAAATCATCTAGCAGTAATACTCCATTTTAAGCAATATCCTCTAAAAGTAATGCGCGTCATATTACCATAGTGAGTTGAGTAAGTTGTAATGGCACTACTTCGTCTCCTATTGTGAGCGACACGTGGCCAAGAACTTGGTATTGAATCACAGAGTGGAGTTGAAGTGAAATAAATTGAATATTTGAGACACTCGACAAAGTTAGCAGGTTGCATAACGTAGATAATATTAGATTTAAAACAATATCATCTAGCAGGAGTGCACCTCGCAAGAGGTTAACCTCTTATTAAAGAAGTGACCTGAAAAAGTTGTAAATACAATGCAAGGTCTCCTATTGTGAGAGACAAGTGGCCAGTAACTAGGAGATGCATTTCTAAATGGAGTTAAAACAACCTGAATCGCATGCCAAAAACACTCGATAAAGTTAATTGGTTGCATAACATAGAAAATATTGCATTTAAAATAATATCATCCAGCTGTAATTCTCAATTTAAAGCATTATCCTCTAGAAATAGTGCTCATCACATTACCATAGTGAGTTGAGCAAGTTATAATGGCACTACTTGATCTCTTATAGTGAGCGAAATGTGGCCAATAACTAGGTGATGCATCACAGATTGGAGTTAAAGTGATATGAATTGCATGTCTGAGACGCTCGACAAAGTTAACAGGTTGCATAACGTAGATAACATTGGATTTAAAACAATATAGTTTAGTAGGAGTGCACCTCGCAAGAGGCTAAGCTCTCATTACAGAAGTGGTTTGAACAAGTTATAACTATAATACGAGGTCTCCTAGTGTGAGAGACAAGAGGCCAGTAACTGGGAGATACGTTACTGAGTGGAGTTAAAATGACCAGAATCGCATGCACAAGACGCTCGATAAAGTTAGCAGGTTACATAACATAGATAATATTGCATTTAAAATAATATCATCTGGCGATAATACTCCATTTAAAGCAATATCCTCTAGAAGTAGTGTGCGTGACACTACCACAGCGAATTGAGCAAGTTGTAATGGCCTTGCTTGGTCTGCTATTATGAGTAACACATAGCTAGGAACTAGGTGATGCATCACAGAGTTGAGTTAAAGTGATATTAACTGCATGTTCGAGACGCTCAACAAAGTTAGCAGGTTGCAAAGCGTAGATAACATTCGATTTAAAACAATATCATCCAACAGGAGTGCACCTCGCAAGAGGTTAACCTCTTATTACAGAAGTGACCTGAAAAAGTTGTAACTACAATACGAGGTCTCCTATTGTGAGAGACAAGTGGTCAGTAACTAGGAGATGCATTTCTAAATGGAGTTAAAACAACCTGAATCGCATGCCAAAAACACTCGATAAAGTTAATTGGTTGCATAACATAGACAATATTTCATTTAAAATAATATCATCCAGCTGTAATTCTCTATTTAAAGCATTATACTCCAGAAATAGGCGCGTCACATTACCATAGTGAGTTGAGCAAATTGTAATGGCACTACTTGATCTCTTATAGTTAGCGAAATGTGGCCAGTAACTAGGTGATGCGTCATAGAGTGGAGTTAAAGTGATATGAATTGCATGTTCGAGACACTCGACAAAGTTAGCAAGTTGCATAACGTAGATAATATTGGATTTAAGACAATATCGTCTAGCAGGTGAGCACCTCGCAAGAGGTTAACCTCTCATTACTAATGTGGCTTGAACAAGTTGTAACTATAATACGAGGTCTCCTAGTGTGACAGACAAGCGGCCAGTAACTAGGAGATACGTTACTGAGTGGAGTTAAAACGACCAAAACCGCATGCCCAAGACGCTCGATAAAGTTAGCAGGTTGTATAACATAGATAATATTGCAATTAAAATAATATCATCTAGTAGTAATACTCCATTTAAAGCAATATCTTCTAGAAGTAGTGCGACATTACCATAGTGAGTTGAGCAAGTTGTAATGGTACTGCTTGGTCTCTGATTGTGAGTGACATGTGGCCAGAAACTAGGTGATGACACATAAAATGGAGTTAAAGTGATATGAATTATATGTTCGAGATGCTCGACAAAATAAATAGGTTGCATAACGTCATTAACATTGGATTTAAAACAATATAATCTAGCAGGTAAGCTATCATTACAAAAGTGGATAGAACAAGTTGCAACTATAATGCGAGGTCTCCTAGTGTGAGAAACAAGTGGCCAGTAACTAGGAGATGCATTATTGAGTGGAGTTAAAACGACCTGAATCGTATGTCCAAAATGCTCGATAAAGTTAGAATGTTGTATAACATAGATAATATAGCATTTAAAATAATATCATATCGTAGTAATACTCCATTTAAAGCAATATCTACTAGAAGTAGTGCACATCACATTACATTAGTGACTTGAGCACGTTGTAATGGCACTGCTTGGTCTCCTATTGTGAGCGATACGTGGCCAGAAACTATGTGATATGTCACAGAATGGAGTTAAAGTTATATGAATTGCATGTTCGAGATGCTCGATAAAGTTAGCTGGTTGTATAACGTAGATAATCTTGGATTTAAAACAGTATCGTCTAGCAGGATTGTGTTACTATACTATTGGACTTAACCTCGCATGATGGAAGTGGCTTGAACAAGTTGTAACTATAATATGTGGTCTCCTAGTGGGATCGACAAATGGCCCGTAACTAGGAGATGCGTTATTGAGTGTAGTTAAAATGACCTGAATCACATGCCCAAAATACTCGATAAAGTTAGCAAGTTTTATAATATAGATAATATTGCATTTAAAATAATATCATCTAGCAGTAATACTTTATTTAAAGCAATAACCTCTAAAAGTAATGCGCGTCACATTACCATAGTGAGTTGAACAAGTTGTAATGACACTGCGTAGTCTCCTATAGTGAGCGAAACGTGGCCAGGAACTAGGTGCTGCGTCACAGAGCGGAGTTAAAATGATATGAACTGCATGTTCGAGACGCTCGACAAAGTTAAGAGGTTACATAACATAGATAACATTGGATTGAAAATAATATCGTCTAGCAGGAGGGCACCTCGTAAGAGGTTAACCTCTCTTTACTAAAGTGGCTTGAACAAGTTGTAATTATAATATGAGGTCTCCTAGTGTGAGAGACAAGTGTCCAGTAACTAGGAGATGCATTTCTGGGTGGAGTTAAAACGACTTGAATCGCATGCCTAAAATGCTCGATAAAGTTAGCAGATTGTATAAAATAATTAATAATGCATTTAAAATAATATCATCCAGCATTAATACTCCATTTAATGCAATATCCTCTAGAAGTAGTGCGCGTGACACTACCATACTGAGTTGGGCAAGTTGTAATGGCACTGCTTGGTCTTCTATTGTGAGCGACCCGTGGCCGGGTACTAGGTGATGTGTCATAAAGTAGAGTAAAAGTGATATGAATTGCATGTTCAAAAGGCTCGACAAAGTTAGTAGGTTATATAACATAGATAACACTGGACTTAAAACAATATCGTCGAGCAGGAGTGCACCTCGTAAGAAGATGACCTCTCACTACAGAAGTGGCTTGAACAAGTTGTAACTATAATGCGAGGTCTCCTAGTTTTAGAGATAAGTGGCCAATAACTAGGAGATGCGTTTCTGAGTGGAGTGAAAACAACCTGAATCGCATGCCAAAAACACTCGATAAAGTTAACTTGTTGCATACAATAGATAATATTACATTTAAAATAATATCATCCAGGTGTAATTCTCTATTTAAAGCATTATCCTCTAGAAGTAGCGCGCGTCACATTATCATTGTGAGTTGAGCAAGTTGTAATGGCACGGCTTGGCCTCTTATTGTGAGCGAAATGTGGTCAGGAACTAGGTAATGCATCACAGAGTGGAGTTAAAGTGACATGAATTGCATGTTCGAGATGCTCGACAAAGTTAACAAGTTGCATAACGTAGATAATATTAGATTTAAGACAATATCGTCTAGTAGGTGGGCACCTCGCAAGAGGTTAACCTCTCATTACTAAAGTGACTTGAACAAGTTGTAATTATAATACGAGGTCTCCTAGTGTGACAGACAAGTGGCTAGTAACTACGAGATACGTTACTGAGTGGAGTTAAAACGACCAGAACCGCATGCCCAAGACACTCGATAAAGTTAGCAGGTTGCATCACATAGATAATATTGCAATTAAAATAATATCATCTAGTAGTAATACTCCATTTAAAGCAATATCTTCTAAAAGTAGTGCGCGTCACATTACCGTAGTGAGTTAAGCAAGTTGTAATGGTACTGCTTTGTCTCTGATTGTGAGTGACACGTGGCCAGAAACTAGGTGATGCGTCATAGAATGGAGTTAAAGTGATATGAATTATAGGTTCAAGATGCTCGACAAAGTAAATAGGTTGCATAACGTCAATAACATTGGATTTAATACAATATAGTCTAGCAGGTGTGCACCTCGCAAAAGGTTAAGCTATCATTACAGAAGTGGATTGAACAAGTTGTAACTATAATGGAGGTCTCCTAGTGTGAGAAACAAGTGGCCAGTAACTAGGAGATGTTGGGATCTAAATGTGCCATAAGGATAGAAAATCAATATTAGGGATTTTCTGTAAATATGACATTTTGATATTAATAAGAGGATGTTATTCATGTTTAATAAGTTGTGTCCTATTTACTTTCATTAGTTGATTGTATGGTTATTTTGAGCAAACATAAAATACTCCTTGGCTGTTGGTAATATATCGGATTACCATATGTATACGGGGTATACATAGAAGACGTGGTAATTTGATAACAGTCTAAATAAATAGTCCGTAATCGATGGAATAAGATTTGGAGATCTTATTCATGATAAGATTGTAAAGATTTCTACTTCCTTGGAGAGATGGTTTGTCTTGACCATCGGATAGGTTCCGAGTAGAAACTTTAATGTATACCAGTATTGAGGTATGACATTGGACTGGACCTAAAGTGTTAATTGATTCGGTTTAATAATTCCGTTTATAAGAATCAATGACACTTTGATTATCATCATGCGTTAATCTTAATCCTGAAATGATTACTTGAGTTCGCATCCATGACTTATGTACTTTAATGCACTACAGGTGAGACACTGTTAATTCATGGTCAATATACTTGTGTTTTGGGTGTATGACTTATGGATGGAGAGATCAAGATTCATAGATACGGAATCCATAGCTATTTTAACGATAGTAAATGTTATCTACTAAAAGGCATTATTCGGGGATTGAAAGATAGTATAACAAGATCTTGGCCATCGGTTTACTTTGTGTTCTCTGGTGGTTTATCAATTGTATGGTTTTACAATTGGTGATTCTTTCAATAGAGAATAATGGAACTTTAAGTTAAAATGATTGAAAAGGTAAAACGGAAAAAGTCCTTAATTCAATCATGGATAACATATGGGGATTAAGCAAGCGATGAATAAATCATGGAAGAAGCGCTACGTAAGAGAGCTTTCGTAATACGGTATGTAAACAGGAGTTCAGCTTCAAACTTTTAGTGGAATAGTATTGAAGTTGATAATTGATGAATAATTAATCTGGGATTAATTTTTCACAATTATAGGAGCCTCTTTACATATTTCCATCGGGTCCCTCTATTAGCTCATATAGTTCCGTATAGCGTCTCGGGATTTGTTCCTAATGAGATCGGTAAATTTAAATGGAATTTAGTAATGTCTATTAAGACATGATACTCTCTAACATGCAATCCAGAAAGGATTGGACATGTGAGATTTGTGTAGACAAATAATATGATTTGTCAACATGAGATTGGTTAATTGAATTTTGAAATAAGATTGTGTTTGAATTATTTAATTTTGGAAAACAAATTTTTCTCTCCTAATCTAAATATGGTGCACGGTTTTTAGATAGGTGGAGAGAAGAAAATTTTGTTTCAAAATTATTCAAATATATTCCTAACATTAAATTATTAATTGATTTAAATAATGGAAATTATTTGACGGATTTTTCTTTCCTTAAATTAATGTGCACGGTTTTTGTGAGGAAAGAAAATTTGAAATATTCCATTGATTTAAATTAATTAATATGGTTGATGTTGTGTGGAAAATATTTAATTCAAATAAGTGAATCATATTTAAATTCAAAAGGGTTTAAAAGGAATTTGAATCTAGATAGGACTAGGATCTTTTGACTAGTCTAGATTCTTGATTTAAAATTTGAACCACCAATCAAGATTTATCTCAAAGTGGCCGAATTTTTGGAGGATTGATTTCCTTAAGGAAAAACGTTTTTAGGTTCAAAGAATCTAGTCCTAAAGTTGTATGATCTTTTGATTCAAAATTTATCCAGAAAAATAATAATTAATTATTTTTTAAAGGAGATAAATTTTGAAAAGGATTAGACTTCTATATAAAGGCTAGGAATTCTTGAAAAACTAATTTTTGGTCATTCACAAAGAGGAAAAACGTTTTTGAGAGTGAGAAGAAAAATAATTTGGGTTTCTTCCACATCATAAAATTCGGCTATCTTGTGAGAGAGAAAAAGAGAGAAAATTCCATTGAATCAAAATTATGAGGAAGGTTAAACCGAGTGATAATTTTCATAGGAGGTTAACCGGTTCCTGTTTTGCAGTTTTGAAGAAAGAAGTTGGATAATATTCTCAACGAGGAACATCGGAATTGAGAAGGAAGGATCTAGACTTCGGAAAGCAACACCGGTCACTTGGATTCATAGAACGTGTGCCCACACACACTCTGAGACGTGGAACTAGAGAATAATAGAGAAGACACGTTGGTCAAACGCTCTAGCAATTCCGGAATCCAAGAAATAAGGTACGCTTGATCATGAATTTAATTTATTGTTATATGCATCATGAGCTTCTTTTCAGAATCGGCATAAAAAATTTTAAAACTTCCGCTGCGCCGTAACTCTGATATCGGATCCGATTTTTCCAACAATTGGTATCAGAGCCAACTCATGATTATGTATATAACATAAATTATTTGATCGAATAAATTTCTCTCTATGCATTAATGAAATATTTTAGAGAGTTGGCACTCTAGGTTTTATTTTGAGTATGTTAAATATATTATGAATGGATGTATGGATGAATGACTGATTTATATTATTTTTATAATATATGATATTATTAAATTTTGCCGGTCATGATTCCATAGAAGTTAGAATTTGTATCTAGATTTTTCAAGTGTAATAGATGCGGTCTATTATCACCGCTAGGTCGTTCTTTCAATTACTAGAATTTTTGTAAGCCGGAATGGCGTAGGAATTTTTTTTGTAAAATTCGGGCTACAATGGATTCGAGGAGATTGAAGATGAACGAAGGTATGTAAATTTTCAAAGGATGTGATTTTTTGTTTTTTGGAATTTTTTTTAATTAAAAAACGTTTTTCATTAATAAAATTAAAAAAATAATAATAATAAATAAAATCACAGAATTTTTTTGAAAATTAAATTTTTCAATAATATGTGATCTTGATAATTTGAAAATCAAAATTGAAAATTTAAATTTAAATTTATTAGATATTATTATGAATTTTAAAATTTTGTAATTTAAATTTGAAATTTGGAAATTTCAAAATTTTTTGAATTTTAAAATTTAATAATCGGATTTTTTATTTAAATTTTGATATTTTGTAATTTTGATTAAAATTAAAAATCACATATAATCTTTTTTTGAAATTTAAATTTAATTTTAAATTTGAAAAGATGTGACATTGGAGAAGGAAGACACATTGAAGAAGGATGCAAGGCATGGATCTACAAATGAAGACCGATATATGTTTCGGTTATTTTTTGTAAATTTTTGCAATTTTTCTTTTCTCTAGGATGGAATCATGATCCACGGCTATTTACATATTTTGCAAATCATAGATGATGTGTTGCAAGATGAATATGTTATACTATTTCGTGATGTATTGATAACATACTAAATAGACTAGGGAGTGCCACTCAATAAATATTGTTTATGCATGAAAAACAAAAACCCTAATTTAAAAGAATGAGTGGGAGAAGGTTTTACACACTAAGACCTACGGCCTCCATCGTTGGTCCAATAATTACGCATGGTAGTACCTACTACTCGGTTTTGACCCGGGAATTCCCTTCGGATAGGTATCTTACCTAGAGCGCACACTGATTTGGATTTCCGAAAGGATAACAATTTTGGGCATATTTTATGTTTAGATCACCCCTCGGTGGCGGATGTAAAATATGGATTCAAAATTGGAAACGATGGTTACACACTCATGCTACTTTATTTATTAACCCTCCCTCGAGGCTCTGTTATATAAAGTAGTGGCCAAATAAACGATAGTTAATATATATTTAATGGAATTATCTCCATGGACGAATATGTATTAATCGGAAGGGATCCGTGTTCTTGGCTAGTTATTCTATGACTACCCCTCAGTAGCTTAGAAAGCAGAAGCTAGGAATTATCGTTGTAAGGTATGTGTTTTAAGGGTTTTACACATGAACATTTAGATTGCATATAGATCTTTTTGTTTCATTACAAAACCATATTTTATAAACTGATAGGATGTTTGCTCATACTTATTACATGTTTTCTTATTATAGATCAAAATGTCGAGCCTTTTATCTGTGATACTTACGCAAAATAAATTAACTGGCGAGAATTTTAATGACTGCAAAAGGAACTTGCTTATCGTCCTAAACTTTGAGAAACACAGTTTTGTCCTAACCCAACCTCGACCGCCAACGCCTGCGATCGATGCTCCTGATAGGGATTTTGTAGCGCTTGAGCGTTGGGACAATTCCAACTTAAGTGCTATGTGCTATATTCGGGCGAGCATGTCTAACGTGCTCCAAAAACAGCATGAAGAGTATCAAACTACTAGGCAGATCATGGATAACCTGGAGGAAATGTTTGGTGAACAAACTATTCAGGCTAAGACCGATGCTATCAAAGGTCTCATGAACTGCAGGCAGAAGGTTGGAACTCCCATCAAGGAGCACATGATGAAAGTCATGGCTTATTTGTCTGAAGCTCAAGCAAATGGGGCTGAGATCGATATTGCAACTCAATTGGTCATGGTTTTCCAAACCTTATCCAAGGATTTCGATTTGTTTCAGGCATCCTACAACCTTAACAGGAAGGAGATGTCTTTAACGGAATTGATGAAAGAGTTGCAAGCCTTTGAGAACATTTTTAAGGGTTCTGGATCTAAGGCTGAGGCAAATGTGGCTGAACCTAGTTCGCCTGCTCCTAATCCCAAAAGAAAGAAGGAAAAGGGGAAGAACAAGGGGAACAAGCCTGTGGCGAATGCACCTGTTTCTAAGAAGTCTACTAAGACTAAGAAGCGAAAGGTGGATCCCAAAAAGGCTAAGTGCTTTCACTGTGGGAAGAAAGGACATTTCAAGAAGGATTGCCGAGAATACCTGTCTATGCAAAAGCAAAAAGGTAATTTCGATATCCTGTATCTTGAGGGTTGTTTAGTGGAGGAATCTAAGGACAATTAGGTTATAGATTCTGGAGCTACTAACCATGTTTGTATTTCTCTGCAGGGGTTCAAGGTAACGAGAAGTCTGCATGAGGAGAACTTCACGTTAAGAACCGGTGATGGGACATTAGTGCAAGCTGAAGCAGTGGGAGAAGTGCATCTTTATTTTGATGAATTTAGGTTTATTGTTTTGAGACATTGTTTTTATGTTCCTAGTTTTAAGAGGAACCTAATTTCGGTAGCTTGTTTGATTAAAGATTCTTATTCAGTTTCTTTTAATAATAAAGTTGTTATTAGGAAAAACAATTCTCTTATCTGTAATGGATGAATGCATGGAAATCTTTATTTTAACAAACCTAAGATGCACTCACTGCTTGATACAGAATTGGAAAAGAACTCTAAAAGACATAAGTCTTCTCACTCTAACAAATCATATCTTTGGCATTTACGACTTGGTCACATAAGCCTTAACAGAATTCAAAGGATGGTAAAGGAGGAATGCCTTGACTTGTATGAGGTTGAACCTTGGCCACAATGTGAATCCTGTTTGGAGGGCAAGATGACTAAACGGCATTTTGCTGCCAAGGATGGTCGTGTCGAGGAACTTTTAGAACTTGTGCATACGGATGTTTGTGGTCCCATGAACATAGAAGCACGAGGTGGGTATGAGTATTATATCACTTTTATTGATGATTACTCAAGATATGGATATGTCTATTTGATGACCCGCAAAAGCGAAGCCTTTGACAAGTTCAAAGAATTTCGGGCTGAAGCGGAGAAACAATTAGGCAAGTCCATTAAGACACTTCGATCGGATCGAGGTGGGGAATACCTATCGGATGAGTTCTTAAGATATTTGATAGAGAATGGGATACAATCCCAGTTGACTGCACCTGGTACTCCTCAACAGAATAGTATAGCTGAGAGAAGGAATAGGACCCTATTGGATATGGTCCGATCTATGATGAGTTACTCCACATTACCTTTGTCATTTTGGGGGCACGCTATACAAACTGCATGCTATCTTCTGAATAACGTTCACTCCAAATCGGTTCCTAAAACTCCTTATGAGTTATGGACGAGTAGGAAACCTAATTTGAATCATATTCGAATTTGGGGTTGTCCGGCACACGTCCTGGATAAGGAAGCGAAGAAGTTGGAGTCACGATCAAAAGTGTGCTTGTTTGTTGACTATCCAAAAGGGACTAAAGGTGGTCTGTTCTATAATCCGAAGCAAAATAAAGTCTCCATTTCTACACATGCAACATTCTTGGAGGAAAGTTACATGGAAGACTTTAAACCTCGTAGCAAAGTAGTGCTTGAGGAGATGACTTCGGGTTTGGATATTACAAAAGTCACAGAAAACCCTGTGGAAAAACCATTAAAGAATCAACAACCACGGGAGCTTCGTCGTAGTGGGAGGATTATCAGGGAACCTGAAAGGTACATGTTCAATGGTGAAGTTTTTGAAGCAGAATCCATAGAACATGTTGATGATCCGGTTACGTACAAGGAAGCTATGGAGGATGTTGATTCTAGTTTTTGGCAAAAAGCTATGAACACCGAGATGGAATCTATGGATTCCATTGGGGTCTGGAAACTTGTAGACTTGCCCCAAGGCATAAAACCGATTGGGTGTAAGTGGGTATACAAGAGGAAGAGAGGTGTGGATGGGAAAGTGGAAACTTTCAAGGCAAGACTTGTAGCGAAGGGCTATACGCAGAAAGAAGGAATCGACTATGATGAAACCTTCTCGCCTGTAGCAATGCTCAAGTCAATCCGCATTCTTTTATCTATTGCGGCTGCTCTCGATTATGAGATCTGGCAAATGGATGTCAAGACAGCTTTCTTGAATGGCTCTCTTGAAGAAGATATCTATATGATACAGCCAGACGGGTTCAAGGCAAAAGGCCAAGAAGACAAAGTATGCAAGTTGCTTAAATCAATTTATGGATTAAAGCAAGCATCTCGTTCTTGGAATATTAGGTTTGATCAAGCGATCAAAACCTATGGATTCGAACAAAACATTGATGAACCATGTGTTTATAAATGTATCAAGAACGAAAAAGTGGTTTTCCTTGTACTTTATGTGGATGATATATTGCTTATTGGAAACGATGTGGCAACATTATCATCTGTCAAAGTTTGGTTAGCCAAACAGTTTGAAATGAAGGACTTAGGAGAAGCTAGTTATGTTCTTGGTATTCAACTCTTTAGAGATAGAAAGAACAAAACGATAGCACTCTCTCAAGCTTCATACATTGATAAAGTACTTGAGAAGTTTTCTATGAAAGATTCCAAGAAAGGTGCCCAACATTTCAGAATTGGAATCAAGCTTTCTAGAGATGACTGTCCCAAGACATCGGAAGAAAGTGAGCGTATGAAAAATGTACCTTATGCATCAGCGGTAGGTAGTCTTATGTACGCTATGTTATGCACTAGGCCTTACATTTGTTTTGCGGTTGATATGGTAAGTCGATATCAGTCGAATCCAGGACCGAACCATTGGGCTGCAGTCAAGCATATACTCAAGTATCTACGGAGAACGAGGGACTATATGCTAGTATATTCCGGTCAGGATCTTGTTCCTAGAGGATACACAGATTCTGATTTTCAATCAGATCAGGATTCAAGGAAATCGACTTCAGGATCTGTTTTTACCCTTGGTGGTGGTGCCGTTGTGTGGAGGAGTATTAAGCAATCTTGTATTGCTGACTCGACCATGGAAGCAGAGTATGTGGCAGCCAGTGAGGCATCAAAGGAAGTGGTATGGCTCCGCAGGTTCCTTGGTGACCTTGAGGTCGTTCCTGGTATGGATAAAGCTATGGTGCTCTACTGTGACAACAGTGCAGCAGTAGCTAATACCAAGGATCCTAGGCATCATAAGAGTAGTAAGCACATTGACAGAAAGTATCACATCATCAGAGGCTTTGTTGAGAGTGGAAATGTGACGGTTTGCAAAATCGCATCAGAGGACAATCTTGCTGACCCGTTCACGAAGACTTTGGTGGCCAGAAGATTCGAGGAATACGTTGAAGGCATGGGGATGCGTAATATGTCACATTTACTCGCTTAGGGCAAGTGGAAGATTGTTGGGATCTAAACGTGCCCTAAGGATAGAAAATCAATATTAGGGATTTTCTGTAAATATGACATTTTGATATTAATAAGAGGATGTTATTCATGTTTAATAAGTTGTGTCCTATTTACTTTCATTAGTTGATTGTATGGTTATTTTGAGCAAACATAAAATACTCCTTGGCTGTTGGTAATATATCGGATTACTATATGTATACGGGGTATACATAGAAGACGTGATAATTTGATAACAGTCTAAATAAATAGTCCGCAATCGATGGAATAAGATTTGGGGATCTTATTCATGATAAGATTGTAAAGATTTCTACTTCCTTGGAGGGATGGTTTGTCTTGACCATCGGATAAGTTCCGAGTAGAAACTTTAATGTATACCAGTATTGAGGTATGACATTGGACTGGACCTAAAGTGTTAATTGATTCGGTTTAATAATTCCGTTTATAAGAATCAATGACACTTTGATTATCATCCTGCGTTAATCTTAATCCTGAAATGATTACTTGAGTTCGCATCCATGACTTATGTACTTTAATGCACTACAGGTGAGACACTGTTAATTCCTGGTCAATATACTTGTGTTTTGGGTGCATGACTTATGGATGGAGAAATCAAGATTCATAGATACGGAATCCATAGCTATCTTAACCATAGTAAATGTTATCTACTTAAAGGCATTATTCGGGGATTGAAAGATAGTATAACAAGATCTTGGCCATCGGTTTACTTTGTGTTCTCTGGTGGTTTACCAATTGTATGGTTTTACAATTGGTGATTCTTTCAATAGAGAATAATGTAATTTTAAGTTAAAATGATTGAAAAGGTAAAACGGAAAAAGTCCTTAATTCAATCATGGATAACATATGGGGATTAAGCAAGCGATGAATAAATCATGGAAGAAGCGCTGCGTAAGAGAGCTTTCGTAATACGGTATATAAACAGGAGTTCAGCTTCAAACTTTTAGTGGAATAGTATTGAAGTTGATAATTGATGAATAATTAATCTGGGATTAATTTTTCACAATTATAGGACCCTCTTTACATATTTCCATCGGGTCCCTCTATTAGCTCATATAGTTTCGTATAGCGTCTCGGGATTTGTTCCTAATGAGATCGGTAAATTTAAATGGAATTTAGTAATGTCTATTAAGACATGATACTCTCTAACATGCAATCCAGAAAGGATTGGATATGTGAGATTTGTGTAGACAAATAATATGATTTGTCAACATGAGATTGGTTAATTGAATTTTGAAATAAGATTGTGTTTGAATTATTTAATTTTGGAAAACAAATTTTTCTCTTCTAATCTAAATATGGTGCACGGTTTTTAGATAGGTGGAGAGAAGAAAATTTTGTTTCAAAATTATTCAAATATATTCCTAACATTAAATTATTAATTGATTTAAATAATGGAAATTATTTGATGGATTTTTCTTTCCTTAAATTAATGTGCACGGTTTTTGTGAGAAAAGAAAATTTGAAATATTCCATTGATTTAAATTAATTAATATGGTTGATGTTGTGTGGAAAATATTTAATTCAAATAAGTGAATCATATTTAAATTCAAAAGGGTTTAAAAGGAATTTGAATCTAGATAGGACTAGGATCTTTTGACTAGTCTAGATTCTTGATTTAAAATTTGAACCACCAATCAAGATTTATCTCAAAGTGGCCGAATTTTTTGAGGATTGATTTCCTTAAGGAAAAACGTTTTTAGGTTCAAAGAATCTAGTCCTAAAGTTGTATGATCTTTTGATTCAAAATTTATCCAGAAAAATAATAATTAATTATTTTTTAAAGGAGATAAATTTTGAAAAGGATTAGACTTCTATATAAAGGCTAGGAATTCTTGAAAAACTAATTTTTGGTCATTCACAAAGAGGAAAAACGTTTTTGAGAGTGAGAAGAAAAATAATTTGGGTTTCTTCCACATCATAAAATTCGGCTATCTTGTGAAAGAGAAAAAGAGAGAAAATTCCATTGAATCAAAATTATGAGGAAGGTTAAACCGAGTGATAATTTTCATAGGAGGTTAACCGGTTCCTGTTTTGCAGTTTTGAAGAAAGAAGTTGGATAATATTCTCAACGAGGAACATCGGAATTGAGAAGGAAGGATCTAGACTTCGGAAAGCAACACCGGTAACTTGGATTCATAGAACGTGTGCCCACACACACTCTGAGACGTGGAACTAGAGAATAATAGAGAAGACACGTTGGTCAAACGCTCTAGCAATTCCGGAATCCAAGAAATAAGGTATGCTTGATCATGAATTTAATTTATTGTTATATGCATCATGAGCTTCTTTTTAGAATCGGCATAAAAAATTTTAAAACTTCCGTTGCGCCGTAACTCTGATATCGGATCCGATTTTTCCAACAGGAGATGCATTATTAAGTGGAGTTAAAACGACCTGAATCGCCTACCCAAAATACTCGATAAAGTTAGCAGGTTGTATGACATAGATAATATAACATTTGAAATAATATCATATCGTTGTAATACTCCATTTAAAGCAATATCTACTAGAAGTAATGCGCATCACATTACATTAGTGACTTGGGCACGTTGTAATGGCACCACTTGGTCTTCTATTGTGAGCGACACGAAGCCAGAAACTAGGTGATGCGTCAAAGAGTAGAGTTAAAGTGTTATGAATTGCATGTTTGAGACGCTCGACAAAGTTAACTGGTTGCATAACGTAGATAATATTGGATTTAAAATAGTATCGTCTAGTAGGATTGTATTACTATAATATTGGATTTAACCTCTCATTACAGAAATGGCTTGAACAAGTTGTAACTATAATATGAGGTCTCCTAGTGTGATAGACAAGTGGCCAGTAACTAGGAGATGCGTTATTAAGTAAAGTTAAAACGACCTGAATCGCATGCCCAAAGCACTCAATAAAGTTAGCAAGTATTGTAACATAGATAATATTGCATTAAAAATAATATCATCTAATAGTAATACTCTATTTAAAGCAATAACCACTAAAAGTAATGCGCGTCACATTACCATGGTGAGTTGAGCAAGTTGTAATGGCACGACTTGGTCTCCTATTGTGAGCGACACGTGGCCAGGAACTAGGTGTTGCATCACAGAGTGGAGTTAAAGTGAGATGAATTACATGTTCGAGACGCTTGACAAAATTAGACGGTTGCATTACATAGATAACATTAGATTTAAAATAATATCATCTAGCTGGTGTGCAGCTTACACAAGGTTAACCTCTCATTACAGAAGTGGCTTGAACAAGTTGTAGCTATAATGCGAGGTCGCCTAGTGTGAGAGACAAGTAGCCTGTAACTAGGAGATGCGTTACTGAATATAGTTAAAACAACTAGAATCGCGTGACCAAAACACTTGATAAAGTTAGCAGGTTGCGTAACATAGATAATATTGCATTTAAAATAATATCATCTAGCAGTAATACTCCATTTAAAGCAATATCCTCTAGAAGAAGTGCGCGTCACATTACCATAGTGAGTTAAGCAAGTTCTAATGGAACTGCTTGGTCTTATATTGTGAGTGACACGTGGCCAGGAACTAGATGATGCATCAAAGAGAGGAGTTAAAGTGATATGAATTGCATATTCGAGATGCTCGACAAAGTTAGCAGGTTGCATGACATAGATAACATTGGATTTAAAACAATATTGTCTAGCAGAAGTGCACCTCACAAGTGGTTAAGCTCTCATTACAGAAGTCGCTTGAACAAGTTGTAACTATAATGCGAGGTCTCCTAGTGTGAGAGACAAATGGCTAGTAACTAAGAGATGCGTTACGGAGTGGAGTTAAAACGACCTGAATCACATGCCTAAAATGCTCTTTAAAGTTAGCAGGTTGTATAACATAGATAATATTACATTCAAAATAATATCATCTAGCAGTGATGCTATATTTAAAGCAATATCCTCTAGAAGTAGTGCTCGTCACATTACCGTAGTGAGTTGAGCAAGTTGTAATGGCACTGCTTGGTCTCCTATTGTGAGCGACACGTGGCCAGGAACTAGGTGATGCATTACAGAGTAGAGTTAACGTGATACGAATTGTATGTTCGAGATGCTCGACAAAGTTAGCTAGTTGCATAACGTAGATAACTTTGGATTTGAAACAATAATGTCTAGCAGGAGTGCACCTCGCAAGAGGTTAACCTCTGATTACAAAAGTGGCTTAAACAAGTTGTAACTATAATGTGAGGTCTCCTAGTGTGAGAAACAAGTGGCCAGTAACTAGGAGATGCATTTCTGAATGGAGTTAAAATGACGTGAATCGATGCCCAAAACACTCGATAAATTTAGCAGATTGTATAACATAGATAATATTGTAATTAAAATAATGTCATATAGCAATAATACTCCATTTAAAGCAATATCCTTTAGAAGTAGTGCGCGTTACATTACCATAGTGAGTTGATCAAGTTGTAATGACACTGCTTGGTCTCCTATTATGAGCGACCCATGGCTAGGGACTTGGTGATGCATCACAGAGTGGAGTTAAACGCTCGACAAAATTAGCAGGTTACATAATGTAGATAACATTGGATTTAAAACAATATGGTCTAGCAATAATGCACCTCGCAAGAGGTTAACCTCTTATTACGGAAGTGACTTGAATAAGTTGTAACTATAATACGAGATCTCTTAGTGTGAGAGACAAGTGGCCAGTAACTTGGAGATGCATTACTAAGTGGAGTTAAAATGACCTTAATCGCATGGACAAAATGCTCAATAAAGTTATCAGGTTGTATAACTTAGATAATATTGCATTTAAAATAATAACATTTAGCAGTAATACTCCATTTAAAGCAAATCCTTTAGAAGTAGTGCACGTCACATTACCATAGTGAGTTGAGCTAGTTGTAATGTCCATGTTTGGTCTCCCACTGTGAGCGACGCATGGCCAACTAGCTGATGCGTTACGCAGTGGAGTTAAAGTGATATGAATTGCATGTTCGAAATGCTCGACAAAATTAGCAGGTTGCATAACGTAGATAATACTGGATTTAAAACAATATCGGCTAGCAGTAGTGGACCTCGCATGAGGTTAACCTAACATGACAATTGTGACTTGAACAAGTTGTAACTGCACTACTTGGTATCCTATTGTGACCAACGCATTGCTAGGAACTAGGAGATGAGTTAGAGAGTGGAGTTAAGGCAACCTAAAACGCATGCTCATAACTTTCGATAAAGTTAGCAACTTTTATAACATAGATATTACTGTATTTAAAGCAATATCCTTAATTTAGAACAAAAAAATATTTAATTACAGTATGTCTTCCGGACGAGCCAATGCATATGTTCTTCTAACAGTTAAAAAAAATAAAAATAACGATAAAAAAATAATAATAAAACGTGTCAAACCATACGCCACCCTTATCACTAGAAAAGACTACAAAAGAAATGGGGAAAGAGAGCCCGAAGAAGCAATCGCCAGAATACCCAAAGTCAATAATGGTGGCTTTTGTAATTTTGGAGCTTGTCGACCATGGTGGCTCCAATGACAGTAGTTCAAAAACGTGAACTTGAACTTTTTTTCCTTTTACAAATTATTTTCGGTCAAAAATAAAATTCTTTAAAAAGAAAAATCAATCTGATAAAGAATTATCTTTTCCCAACATCCAAAATTTCAGTCTTTTCTTTCAAAAGAGCTCATTTTCATGTACAAGGGCAATTCCATTCAAATTATTGATTGTTCATTGATTTTTGGACACCACTTTTATAAAATTATGATAAATTCAAAACATAATTTTCCAAAATCAAATGTTCACTGGCGAGTTGCAAATCTTGAAAAGTTAAAGAGACAAATATGAGTCAAATTATACCTATTACTATTAATGGTTCTATATGAGTAATTATTATGCATTAAACTAATCCATATCAGCATATGTAGGTCAGATTTCATTTGACTTTGAAAAAAAATAAAAAAACGATTATCAGTTTCATACTGAGAACCCCATCTTTTTATTTTAACCAATCTCTCAATTAATGTTATATTCTATTTTTATCACATGCAAAAGATTATAGAGCCTGTTATTGTTATTATTGTTGCTGTTATATTACAATATAGCTTTATTATTGGAAAGCACCCTTAATTATTAAGCATCGAAAAGAAAGTTAGGGAAAAGAAAAAAAAAAAGGTAAAAGAAAAGTGTCCATTGATAGGTCGTTATTGAAGTACAAGAGCCACGAATTGGTCTTGTTAGAGGTCATAACGGTTGTGGCTAGGTGTAATGTTAAATGTCAAGTGGGGAAGCTAGTTGAAAGCATTATAACAAAGAATCAATTTGATAACTAGCAGAGAAAGAGCAACATAAAAATTTCTATATATATATATATATATATATCTTAGCTTTATAAAGGAAAAAAAATGAGAAAAAAGAGTTTGAAGCAAAACTAATAGATATGAATGTTAATTTGAATGAAGTAGGCCATATTTGCAAGGATATCACAATTCACAAAATGACCTCATGAATGGTCAAGTTGGCACATCAACAGGGGGGGGGGGGGTGGGGGGGGGGGGGGTGTCGTATGCATGGGGATCTTGAGGGCTCCATCAATGTCTATTTCATCTAAACATAAGTAGGGCTCCATCAAGTTGGCACTCCAAACATATCAATCAGTACCGGATACATCCGGCACTAGTAATTTTTTATTTAAAAACTTATAACAATTGGTTGATTTAGATATAATTTTTTATTTATAATCTTATAATATAATAGTTTCATATTTAGAATCTTATTACATGATATTAATTGAAAAATGTTATATTAAAATCACTTGATTAATACAACGTATTATGACAAGTTATAAATGTCTGATTGAGAAAGTGTCCGGTAATAGCTCATCTCTGAATATGTTTATATTTTACACTCTGCCTATAGCTAAAGGTTTCAGAACGAATCAGTAGGCCCCACAACCAAACACCACTTGCATATATGCACATATAACATGTGCTAGAGTGGGGTCCAAGTTTTTGGCCCTCAGACTGCTTGGACAAAAGACGCCTCACGTTAAAGCAAACTAGCTACATAAAAAATAATCAAAGTCCATGCAAATAGTCATGTAAACAAAACAAACAACCTCATTGGGCAAGGCAGAGAAAAGTAAACGCAGTCACCTGAAAAATAAATATTAATATTCATGCATATGAAACTGAAAAAAAAAAAAAAAAAAAAAAAAAAAAAGCATGATATAGTAGCGAAAATTAACAATTATAATTTGTATTTTTAAATTTGTTCGGAGATTAAAAAACTTATTCAAGTTTGAATTGGAAACTTTCTCAAATTTGATTCTGGTATTCATATTCAATAAAATAAAATAAAATAAAAGTTTCTCAGAATTTTTGAACTATCTTGCAAATTGTTTTAAAAAATTATTAGCCCGATCTTTCTTTCTAAAGGCAGACTTAAAAATAATAATAATAGTAATAATTTACCATCCACATAGGTGTGCATAATTCATATATGAATCTGTTCTACAACGCAATCTTTTGCACAAATTTCACAGTAATATCAGAGAATTTTAATCTTCATATCAAACACTAAACATAAAATGATAATATAGTAACCTGTTGATAGCACATACCATCAATGAGTTGGGGTGAAATGTCTTTTACTCTTCTCCTTTAATGATATCCCCAAGTTCGATACTCGACAGCTCTAATATAGAAGGTTTTACCCGAGTAATATATTGTAGAGCATTAACTGAGATCACTTTTGAGTAAACTTAAGTCAGCTCATTTTTTTTTTTTTTTTTGGGTTAATGGGCCCTGGAATTTCTTCTATAAATGTTAAGTATGGGGGCATAATTAATGATACCAATAATTTCTTTTTTTTTTTTTTAGAACAAAAAAAAAATACAAACTTGTCTTGTTAGCACTTTTTTTTAAGGTGACGATTATATATATATATATATATATATATATATTTCCAAGGGTGTAGATCTACTAGAAGAAACCCTAGACTTTCCTGATTGATGGAACTTGTGCGATGTCTCATTTAGTCGTTGAGGAAAAAGAAAAGAAAAGAAAAATAGGGAATTATTTGTGTAGTTTATAAAAAACATATTCCTTCCCTGCAAAAATAATTAAAAAATAAAAAGAAAAACATATTCCAAACATAAGTCATATTTCTTAAACAAAAAATTTTTAGTCAGACAGAGTCTTATCGTCCCACTTACGCAGCTAAAGCAAGCAAATTGATTCGTCCGTTTACGAAACTTCTCCACGAGAACAGGTAATCCCATTTGACGATTAACAACTTGTATTTTTTTGTCCTTTAAAGGTACCAATTATCTGAGATTCCATTTATGTTATATAGCAATATATATACACACACACACACAGACAACATATTTAGATTTATATTTGTGTATTTATAGGCTAGCTAGGAAAGTGAGGGTACGAAAATGACCTCAAAAAACACCATACATGTGACGGATCATGATGAAAAAAGTGAGAGTATTATCAAAGTTGAACAGTTCAATATTCAACTCTCCCATGCAATATTATTGAAAACAAAGAATGTTGAACGTTGAACTTATCCAACCAAGTAGTTTTCTCTTTGATTCACTATATCTTCAATATTTGTGGGGTTTAACAAATTAGGCTGAATATCTAATAATCTTCATGAAATTTTCGACACGGTTGTATGGCTAATTCTCGTCGGACTGTGTAGTCAAATAAATGTGAAATTTTCCGAAAATTCACACACACACACACACACACTCATATATATATATATATATATATTCACATTAAAATGCTTGTTTCACCAACCGATATGCCCTGTGACCAGTACCATAGTAGTCAATTCAAGTCACGCGGGCTGCCAATCAAGATATGAGACAAATAACGCCCATTGGTGCCATATATGTTACTTGATGCTCGTTTATTTATATAGGGATAATTGGATTTTATATATATATATATATATATATATATATTATCTTAGGCAGTAGGTAGAGAGGATGGTTTGAGTAGGAGCTCTAATGTTCGAAATCTGAGTATTTTTATTTCTCTTTAATAAGATAGTTATAGACCACATATCATAATCATGTTATATATACCTAAAATATATATTTGATATATAGAGTTAAGAATGCTAGTAACCCGTGGTTGCATACATAGTCTAGTGGTAATATCATACTTGACTCCTCCTAAATGTGGAGAGTTCGAATCCCCTCACCCTCAAATTCAAAAAAAAAAAAAAAAAAAAAAAAAAAAAGAGAGAGAATGCTCAGCAACCCGTTTAACATTATGGCTTTTGGGCACTTGTGTAATACACTTTGATTTTTTAAACGTGTTTTTATTTTTTATTTTTCATTTAATTCCTAAATTGCTAAAATGGTAGCAATTATCCCAACTAAAATGATTAACCGAGATTAATTCAAAAAAATTTTACTTACCATTTTTAGCTTTTATGCCCTAAATTGCCATGGTAATTCAAGGACTAAATTTGTTGTTTTTTTAAGTAGTTTATAATATGACATTTCTAAATGTGAGTCATTTCTAAAAACTTCACTTAATTTTAGAGGTTTTGCATTAGAGATGATCATGAACAAGCCAAAGATAAATTTGCAGTATAAAAAAGTTGATGGAAAATAAGTTAGCAATTTAGTTTTAATTATATAGTACATGAACTTTTAGTCTTGTAACGATTTGGTTTTAAATTTGTTTTATAAGTAAATTAATATACTTTATACTTTTAGTTCCTAATTAAAAAATTGACAGACATGATGGCTTTGAAATTTTATATATACCAACAATTATGTGAGTCATAAAATGCTTTCTTTACCGTCCTTTGAAAACCTTTGAAAAGTAATTTAAAATTTTTTTTTACTTATTATAGTTAGTTTTTAAAACTTTCAAGTTATTAAGTGACGGTGCATTTGATGATCTCAATTAAATTTAAAAAGCTAATCATATCAAGTTTACATTTAAGAGACCAGCACTTAAAAAAAATTTCAGGAACTAATTTGTAAAAGATAAATTTAGAGACTAAATTCTAATAATACTAATATCGCAATGATTAGAAATGAAAAATATCACTGGTAAAATAATGTTAAATAGAATTTAACTGATAGCTAGGGAATTTAATTAAGTGATTACCATGTTACTAAAGGATTGTTACATTATATATATTTTTATATGTAATATACCCTTCGTTTTTTATTTTATATATCACACTATGTTGAACTTCTTTATTATTATCCAGACAGCCATTTTACCAGCATTCTAGTAAAAATAAAATAGCAAATTGATCATATACTGTGATTATATGAGCTTTAGTTAAAGTCAAAAAAACATACAAACATTTTGAGGGAACTGTAGCACTTTTAAATATATTTTCTAAGTGTACATTTATGATTTATAGCTTTATCGAAGAATTTTCGGAGGTACAATTTCACTCTAAAAAATGTTAATTACAAGTTTATCTTCAATTAAAGTTAATATGATTAAAATGTGTTAAATTTTCTTCCAATTTCTTTTTAATTACCAACAAAAGACCCATTTGCATATCAATAAAAAAAAATTCGGGGTAGTGTGACATATTAAATAAAAAATCAGAGACTATTCATCAATTACCTGAAAGTTGTAACTTAGTGGGGTCAACTTATATGTCCTCTTGATTCTTCCTCCTGAAGGCCCTTCTGGTTGATCTGTCTTATGAGAAACACGTATATGGTTGCTTATGTGTATACCCAAAAAAAAAATCAGAGACTAATATGAAACATGGTGTATAATTTATGCGTTATTTTTGCAATTAACCTTTTTAAGAAATCATATGGAATTTCTAACTTGTATTTATTAAAAAGAAATGAAAACACGTAATTTCTATCGAATTCATCCTCTTCCACCGAGACTAATCCTTAATTCCAAAATTAATCTCCATTTCTTTTCCTAAAATATATATATATTAAACCCAACGGTTTTTTTTTGGGTAAATATATATATATATATATATCTTTAATCCCGACCATTGTAAATCATAACTAATTAATCTAAGCATGCGTTTGGACCACGGGTTTAAAAGATAATTTTTAGATTAAAGTTGATTGACTTTTCAAAAATTAATTACAATTTTTATTGACTTTTTAGGGAAAGAAAAAAAAAAAACAAAACAAAAATGAACCTAAAAAAAGGGTTTGCACCTTTCATTCAAACAAACCATAAGTAAAATAAAGAAAGCTCTCACATTTCCGGGGAAGAATTGTTGGAGTTCGGGAGTTCCACTTATTGTAATTTATAATTTAAAAACTCACCCTTCCGGTTATACGAAGAAAGTCTAATTTGAAAAAAATAAATAAATAAATATATAAATTATGCAAATTGAGGAGAGTGGTCAACTTGTAGTCTAGCACATAATTAAATGCCCCCAAAGGGTATTTTTATAACTTTATCCCACCAAGTTGGCCCTTATTTTTATCACCTCCCCCACATGAACTTTCATTAAACTCTGCCCTTTTTTTATTTCTTCTCCTTCTTTTTTTTTTGTTTTTTTTTCTTTTTTATTCTTAAAAAAAAAATTATTTATTATTTCAAAGCTTCTCTCTCTGCATAAATCCCACCCCCTCTTGTAAGAAGAGAAGCTAGAAAGTGACTAACCCCAAACACCACCGTACTCAAAAACCTCCTCACTATCTCCTCCTTCACAAATCTCCCCAAAAAATTTCTTAAAAAAATTTAAAATAAAAACAAGAAATTATATTACAAGAGAAGAAAATAGGAGGAAGAAGAATGCCAGCAAATCCGGCGGCCAAAACGGCAGTGATGTTCCACAGAATCAACATGCAGGCGAAGGACGCGAAGGTGAGGAGGTCGTCAGCGCTGCCGGAGGCTGTGGCGCGTGAGCACACGCACGAGGTGAGTCCACACCAGTCGTGCTCCGCCGTGATCCAGGAGATCGCCGCCCCCGTCTCCACCGTCTGGTCCGTCGTCCGCCGATTCGACGCCCCCCAGGCTTACAAGCACTTCTTAAAGAGCTGCCACGTCATCGTCGGCGACGGCGCCGTCGGCACCCTCCGCGAGGTCCAGGTCGTCTCTGGCCTCCCCGCCAACAACAGCACCGAGCGCCTCGAGATCCTCGACGACGAGCGCCACGTCATCAGCTTCAGCGTCATCGGCGGCGAGCACCGCCTCTCCAACTACCGCTCCGTCACCACTCTCCACCCTTCTCCCTCCGGCGCCGGCACCGTCGTCGTCGAGTCCTACGTAGTCGACGTCCCGCCGGGAAACACCACCGACGACACCTGCACGTTCGTCGACACCATCGTCCGCTGCAACCTCCAGTCTCTTGCTCAGATCGCCGAGAATCTCGCCAGACGCCGTTGACAACCGAGTCCAAGTAATTCATTTCATCTAATCTCTTTCAGAAAAACAAAATGAAAAAAAAAAAAAAAAATCTAATTTTCCGATATTCGTCGCCGTCGTTTCTTCGTCTTCAGATGTGGTTTCGCCGTTGAAATCGGCCGTTCTTTTTTTCTTTTTTTCATTTTTTTTTCTGTTTTATGTAACTAAAACGTAGAAGAATATTTATGACATGCATAAATAATAGTACTCACATTTTAATCACAGTCCAGAAATCAGTTCGTTCTTTTTTTTTTTTTTTTTTTTTTGGGGCCAATTTGAGGAGTTATTGTTGTTCAATTTATGCAGAGAAATTATGAAAGCTAAAATCTTTACTTTTGGAATAAAGTAGTAGGGCATTTATTTATCTGTTATACTGTTTTTTTTATGGTGAATTAATAACTATAACCACATTATAATATAAATATGTGTATATATATAATGTAAGTTTGCCCACGTGAAATGGCCAGCTTTGATCAGCGTCCAGAAGTTAAGGCGTCTCTGACGATGGCTCTATCTATCTATGAATAAACTTTAATTTTATAATCCTTCTTTCCCCAAAAAAAAAAAAAAAACTGTAATTTTCAATCCCATGACGTTTCTCCATAACTCTACTTTCCCAATTTTCCTTGAATGCTGTAAAAACTCGGAATATTTTCAAATTTCTTACATTAAATACTGAAAAATGGGTCTCGGAAAAATTAGGCGTTTAGTATTGTGCTATAATTCTATTATTACATTAATTGTGTTTTCAGAGTTGCTTCACATCTTTATAAGTTAACTCGATTTACAACTTGGTTAATTATGTTTGCATTTATTTTGTTAGATCTTATTCAACCACCTAGAAATTTACTTCCACCACTATTTTCATTCCAAACGGTAGAATATTTGTATTACTACTTCTTTCTTTCTTCTTCTTCTTCTTTTTTTTTTTTTTTTTTTTTTTTTGAGTGAGAGTACCAGTAGCAGTTTGACGGTTTTTCTTTTCTTTTCTTCTTTTCCTTTTTTTTTGTTGGGTGCTTGTTTATGAACAATAGATAATTAGTCCCTAATTAAGGATCGTATTTAGGCACATCTGGTGGAGTTAATTGGGATATTAATTTTGGTAGTTCAAACTAATTAGATTATTATATATGGTTGTGTACATCTGTGTGTGTAGTGCTTATTATAGGGAGACATTTAATTAATAACGATCGTTCCCCTCAACTTGAGCTTCCATTTTGTCACACATAATCCTGTACATTAGAATTTTAGTTAAAAATGGATAGAAAAATAGAAGAATTAATTTCATTTAGCCCTTTGGTTAGAATTTATTTTAAAAACAAAAAGTTAAAAAAAAAAAAGAAAGAAAGAAAGAAAGAAAGAGAGAAAAACGTTGGAGAAGAACGTGGGGTTGGTAACTCAGTGCTGCAACTTGCAGGGACAGAAAATGCAGTACTTGTTATTGTACCCTCCACCGGCCATGGCATCCATTTCATAGCTTTCAATTTGGCCTTTAATTAATCAAGATTTTATTTTATTTTATTTGCTATTCTTCTATATTAACTTTTCAAAAGAGTAGATAAATATTCGAGGAAGAAAAAAAAAACAAGCTTGAAAATTTCAATGTAGGTACCAAGCATGGCCGTTTTGCATGGGATTTGGAACTTTTTCTCTTTTTCTTTTTTCTATCTTTTTTTTTGGCACTTTAAAAAGAAATAATTATACAAAAATATCCATTTTTAGAGTCTCGTTTTAAAATATATCTGTTTTTAAACAATATTATATATATTTATCTATTTCTTATGAAATATATGTCTGTAGTACCTATCTTGTACTTTTACCATAGTTGACTTCATTTCATTTAATTTATACAGATTCTCATATTTTCCTTTTTTTATTTTTTTAACTTTAAAGTTGATTTTTTTTTTTGGCTTTCAAATGAGAATTACATTTCATAAACCCAAATTAGTTTTTTCCTCTCTTTTTTTATTGTCATATTTACACTTTTAAATAAAAAATTTGATGAATTCTTTATGAAAAAACCAATTTATTTATGTAATCCACTACAAAATCGGATGGTTATCATTTATGCTTCAGCTAAATAAATTCAAGAATAATAAAAATGATATCAAATTCTTTATGAAAAAATATTATAATTTATATAACCTAGTAGAAATAAAATGAAAAAAAAAATCTTCATGATAAAGCCCGATTCATTACAACAAAGATGAATTCTTTATGAAAAAAGAAAAAAAAAAACTACTTATTTATGAACTCTACTACAAATCAGATGGATACTTTATATGCCTCAACCAAACAAATTGATGAGTAACACACCAAATGGTATTGAATTCTTTACCAAAAAACACTATTATTTATATGAACTAGTTGACATGAAATCAAACCTAACTTTGTGAGAAAGAATGATTCATTATATAAAATACAGATTCTTTAATTTAAGATACAAAGTTTCTTAATTATAAAGACGGTTTTCAAAATAAAACCACAAAAAAAAAAAAAAAAAAAAAACTCACATTACTAATGGTTGAACGTTGGAGTCCTATATCGACTTCACCATCCAAAATCTCTTTCGAACCTTCACGTATCTCACATGGCCTTTTTCATAACTTGGTAGTCAGCTCTTTCGGTAGATCCGTAGGGATGTTGCATTTCTTATCCTTATCCTTAACCGTGGACCTTTTCTTCAGAACTATTTTCATTGTCATTTTCAGTCAAAGAATTTCGGTGTAGTTTTGAGGATGAGAATTGGAAATTTTTTCAAGGAAGATGGA